>OW152831.1:10778317-11388842 GCA_933534255.1 Iphiclides podalirius | reverse complement strand
ACCTTAGCTGTTACCTTTCTTTACATCCTTCTACTTTCAGGATGTGCACATATAGCGCCCACCGGTAGCTATAAACTTGGAGTGTATTTATGTAATAATTATTAGTTTATTGTCACAATTATTGTAAAATTATTTATACATTACATTACAATAGACATTGAATTTGTTTATGAAATTATAACACTACAAGCTAATAAAGCTATCGCTTTTATGCTCGACTGAGTGGTTACGATCAAATATTAATATGTTATTTATTAATACACGCCCAATATTTCGTTTCCATTTTTCATCGTTTTATTTGAAATTCCGCGTCTGTGATTTCTGCTATATGTGACTGTTCTCAAGCACCGGATGCTCTTGAAGAAGTTTGTGGTTTTACTTACTCTCCGAGACGTAGTTCAGGTAAAACTTTTGTTCAGGAGCTCCTAAAGTAGCTTGACACTGTGCTTGTTCATGGATGTAAATTTCTCCGAGACGTTAGTTGTTAAAACTTGATTTATAATAATTATAAAAGGGATATTTATCTAGATTCTGCTAACTTGCGTAGCGTGAACACGTGGCCCTACCACAGAAATTCTTTTTAAATATCAATTTATAAACTTTTAAAAGATTAAAACAATTAAAAGAATGGCCTAGTAACTTACTATATCTTCTTGTGCGTTTGTCTCAAACCTAAATATTAAATTTCCAACAGCTCCGTTCATGAGGACGTTTCAGAATAACATTTCACATATTTAAGATCTGCGCATTTTTTTGGGTTAAATAGCCTATGTCACTTTTTGGTCCATCACCGAATCAATGTGTAAACAATTACGATAGTGCCACGCAACAGTCTTCTTTGTTGCACGAATGGGCAGGTCCGTCTGAGTAATTGATTACCACCACCCAACAGGAGACCGGCGTGAAGTGGAAGTTTTACACTTCTGCGTTACGTCTGGTGACTGGTGAGTGAGCTAGCCGGGGCTGATTATATTAAAAGATGGCAACGCAATACTAGTGTTGCAAATTTTAATGCGCAGCGGTTATCACTTAACATCAGGTGGAACACCAGCTCGTTTTTCACTATCTCACATAAAAAAATATATCGATCTAAATCGCAAATAGAAATCTCGTATTAATCGTTTGGTAATCTATGATCATACGAAATGCATCAAATTTAAATTATTAAGCGTTAACAATGACTGAAGTAGCTATTGTACAATCATCACGATGTAAATACCACAAATTAATCTTCCAACATCTGCCCTACTCGTGTATTGTGTAATCTGTAACACGACGTATATTATTAAACGTGAAAGCGTAATGTTCGCTTCACATGTATTCCTATGAAAATCCAGTTTAAGATTATGTTTTCATCGCAGGGTTAACTGACAAAAGGTTAAGAGATAATAAGTAACTTAATAGATAAGCTAGTTGCGGGCTGCCTAATCAAATGACCCCATTTTTTTTCCGAATATTTTAGGTTTTTTGGTCTTTTCCATTACTATCTAGTGTATTCATACAGAACAATGTTTATGATACATATCGCGTCTAAATATATCAGAAGCTAGGTAGAGGTAGACAAAGCTGCTCGATTTTTCGCTGACCTTATTATGTCCGATAATTGATAACGACGAGCTTTCTGCTTATTAGGTTCAATGTGATGAACAAAGAACGTAGTGCGCAGGTTAGATGGAAGCTAATTAAGTGACTGATAATTTATAGTGAGCGTAGGATAGGCTTGCCCGTCGCTTACTATCGGATGAGGATCGATTGGTTCTTGACTTAAAATAAATTCCAAAGCGATACATGTTTGGTGTGATTCCTCTCAGTTTTGTAGTCAGTTGATTTCATATTTTTTTTATGAATGTCGTTATTGAATCTGCAATCTCTGTCACACTGATAAAATATGACACGTCATATTGATAACTATTAATATTTCAGTCATATTTTCAATATTGTTTAACATCATGTCAATCTTGACTTCGCCTGTATGTCTTAAATCTCGTTTCTCAATCGTTACTATTAATTTAATACATGTTCAAAATCAGTTATGGTTGTTTCCACGAGAATCTCAGTTTACGTTATGGCTTTCCTGGCGCCCCCAAATTTCATTATAACTGACCCTATCTGGGTTGTACACATTAAGGTTTTAGCGATGGTTGGCATAACGATGGTGTCATTTGACTCTGACTGAGAATGGCTAATAGCTTAGGGTTTTTTATGAACTTGCAATTGCACCTCTTTAAGTACTTATCTATCTGCCACCCACGTGCCGGATATACACGTCGATACACGTGATGGTCCGTAAAAACAAGACAAAGATGATCTTAATCTGTCAGAACCGGGTTAAGTTAAACAACCAAAGACTAGGGTTTTTAATGGAGTATTTAAGAAAATGTATCAGTCCTCATGAACTTTACTAAAGTAATCTATTCTAGGATCCGACCGAAATGCCGTTATTTAACTGCGTCTAACAGATCGGTCCGTCATCATTTCCGCATTTCGGCAAATTGAGCCGTGGGCGGGCAATGCCTCATTTCATTGTAGCGAACCCCTCCGAACGCCATCCAACTCGATTAATGACTCTTGATTAATCTGTTATTTAAAGGATATTAAACTGTACGATGTTAATGGCTCGACTGCTGCCTTAAATATTTGAATATTATAAGGATCTAACTAATACATTTAAGGGTCAATACTATCAAAATATGAAATCCTGACTAAGCCCTATTTCTACACTCTTAGAATTTAATACAAGATATAGAATTAAATTACCATTAGAATAGAATTAAAGATGAGTGCAATATAGACCAAAACTAATCATACAGAATAACTACCTTTATCAAAGAATAAGTTTTTATTAAGCGTTTACTTATTATACTTCCGTTTACTTTACCTTTACTCTTTTATTATCTTTAAATTTCATTGTTAATTTATAGTTTTGCGGCATACATGATAATGGGACATCATTTTTATTGTGGTAATACTGCAATTTCATACCCTTCCAATGCTTCAACTAAATGATACTGCATTGTGAATTTTCAATTGATATTAGTATTTTCTCATAATTTAACCTACTGTCACAATGTCTTTAATAATCCAACATATGTCTGAATTGAATATGTTTGATTTAACACCGAGTTGCTAAAGACAGAGTTAGCCGGGTCTGCTTAAAGTTTTCAAACACATTATGTTTATAACCCATTATAATAATAAAAGAAAATATTCTAGCAAATTATTTAATAAACGAAAAAGTCAGCTTTAAAAAAAAATCTAAACTGATCCAATTATTGAGGCGATTATTAATTAATTTTCTAACCACGAACGCACGGATGCAGAAAAAAATGCTTCTGGTCAAAATTAATTATTCTACCACACGAAAATTAAAGACACGACCAGCGACGCGAAGCCTATTCGTAGCTTTCACCTGATAATATAATATCCTGTTGCTGTTCAAATACTCAGCAATTTAATTTAAAAGTAAAAGTTATTTAATTAAAAGTTAAACGAGAATAATTTGGGACTTCAAGTATAAAGTGACATTTTATACTCTAATTAATATTCGCAAAGTAAAGTCCTCGTCTTTTTTTTTTCAAACTTTTTCGATAGAAGATTTAAGTTTAAGCCTTTATAAAAGCGTAAATCGAAAAACATCATAAATATAATATTACGCAAAATATTCAAATAGGTGTATAAAACACCTATTTTAATATTTTGCTTAACTTGGCAATGCAGAAAAATAACGATAGTTCTGGAGAATTTCTATCATATCGTACGGAAAAAGTCTCAGGAACTGTCGCGCTTTTTATATTTGGGCATTTTTAGTTTTAGTACATACAGTATAAATATTTCATAATTTTAGAACAAGGGCTATAGGTTTCGGAGTCCACCGCCGACAAACACTGTGACAGGGAATCTGTATATATAGATGACTTTATGTAGCTCTCTGGTACCGACATGATGACCAAGGAATTAATTACGTTGGAGATGATATTCATCATTATGATGAGTTGCTGGCATGTTTTAATTTCATGGTGAAGTTTTTAATTGTTGTTATTTTTTTTATTATTATGTTTGTTTTCAATTATTAAAATTTGATTGTTAAACGTGTTCTGTAAGTTAATGTCAGCCTAGGATAGAATACGAGTATAAGTGTTGTGCACAACGGACGTAACAAATCTGAAACCCAGACCTTTTTTTCTTAAATCTGACCAATGTAATTGTACATGATTTGTGATTTTAGACCAACAAAGATCTATCCTTACTTAATATTATAAAGGTGAAAGTTTGTATGTATGGATGGATGTTTGTTACTCTTTCACGCAAATAATACTGAATGGATTTTAATGAAACTTTACAATGACATGGCTTATACATCAGAATAAGACATAGGCTATAAATTATATACACATTTTATGTATATCTGTCTTTATGACTGAATCTTACGCTTTCAGCCTATTCAACGCACACGTAGTTGCGGGCAGCAGCTAATTATTATTATATGTTTTTCGTGAATATGCGAAAAACCACTCACCCCACTCACCAAATGAAACGCAGATGTGTAGTAATTCCACTTCGGTTTTCTGTGAGATCATGGTACTCCGGACCTGCCCATTCGTGCCACAGCGTGATCTTACCACACGTAAGACTTCTTTGAAACTGACTGAGTCGTGTGGGCCGAAAGGCAATGGATTTAAAAATGTGTATGCTAAAATCCAACATAGTCACTGACAATAAGCTGAGCTACTGTGTAGACCTAATATTTTCCAGTAAAAATTATAAAGTCTTTAAATTTTACTTTTACACGAAAAAGGTATACCGAACGATGTTGCCATAGATGATACACTTATATAGAGATGTTGCCTTATTGCCTTAATCCTCCTGGCTGGGGAAAAAAACTGTTTTGTCGGACAACGTTTCGATAGTCTTCCGTTATGATAAAACTTCGTCGTTCGAGGGCGGCTTTCAGACGAGCCCACGGGTAACGCGGCCATTTAGATAAAATACAGGCGCGCTTACGTCCTGCTATTTAAAAGAGAAATGTATGCCAACGGCTCCTTTTATTGACTGAATGTGGTGATCCGCGCTGGAATATTCGTAAACGGCCGCTACTACGCCGAATTCCCAACCGTTTTGTCTTTTAATTTTTACTTCAATTTAAAATCTGGAAGGTCTACATATTTTAAGGTCATGATTTGGTATTCAGGCTTAAATGCTGCAAAGCATTAGAATTTAACTTTAATAATACTCCATATATCAGAAATCGCACGTTTACAAATTATACAGTTTCGTTGTTTGTTTGTCAGCTTTCTTTAACATAACAACTCTTACTATTTTTGTAATCGCATAGATACCTCATTTTCTCGGCACCACCCTAAGGTTGACTGCTAGAAAATGATGTCAGCATTAAGTCCGCCTATGTACTGTATTTTTTTGTGCACTAAGTTTAAAAATAAATAAATAATTGAAAATTGCGTTACTTAACCTATATGGACACGGTTATCTAATACTATTTACTTGTAACCCATTAGTACGGTAATAGCGAATATTGTGAGCTTTGCGTCACAAGCGCTATAGCCTAAACTCATCGGTACATCAGAATTAAAACGTGTGAATTCAGATAGCTACCCAACAGCCTCAAGCCTAATTTCGAATAAAATGCTATAGCAGTTATGATTACACTATACTAGTCATAATTATAACATTTTTCATTTAATCCTTACGAATATTATGAAGGCGAAAGTTTGTATGTATGGATGGATGTTTGTTACTCTTTCACGCAAATACCACTGAATGGATTTTAATGAAACTTTACAATAATATAGCTTATACATCAGAATAATACAGGCTATAATTTATATATATATATATATATATATATATATATATATATTTTATGTATATCTGTCTCTCTGTCTGAACGTCACGCTTTCTGCCTATTCTACAAAGACGTAGTCGCGGGCAGCAGCTAGTAAAACATAATTCTTTGGTGCGTGTGTGACTTAACTCCTCTTCAACGGCTGGACCGATTTTGATGAAATTTATTGTGCCTGTTCGAGTGGATTCGAGAATGGTTTAGATACAATTCGATACATTGCAAATTGTTTTCGAAGTAATACTACTTTTGGCGCGTTTGGAAAAAAATGAGAGTAAAATTTTTATTAAGCGCGCGCAGACCGACGTTAAAAAAAGCGACATGATGAAGTTAGTGGCAAAACGACAGTTATCAATTGTATTTAATGTCTATTTCACAAACAAAGAGAATTGGCACACGGGACAAGATTTTTAGTTATTTTTCTTTTGTTAAGCTAAAGAAGTATAATTTCTTATGAGCTTACGTAAGTATACACATACTTTTTTTAAATTACATTTTTATTTATAAGTTTCTGTCGGATTACGTATTATTATTTTGTTGCGTACGGACAACGTATGTCTGGTTCGCTAGTATTATAATAAAATTTCTCAATTTCACATGCAATTATTTTAAATTCCGTTCTTACTCCACAACCTAACCAGTAGAAATCCCTTGATTCTGGTAATACAAACGTTTCATTGTCCGCATTTAAATTGCAAAATTCATTCGAGACTACTTACTTATTCAACGTTGCACTAGTATCTACGTGTAAATTTGTACGAACTAATGGATCACTTCAACAAATGCCCCGAAATGATTTGTTCAAGCTATACCAAAGAAAAATCATCGTGCGACGAATATGCTTTGGTTTTATAAATACGAGGAAATTTATTATGATAGAACGTTATTTTAACTCTCTAGAACATAATTCTCAAAAGTTATTTTAATATGAGTTAGTATCTAGGACTATTGTTAATTTCTTGTGTTAATCTTTTCTCAATAAAAAAAAATAAACTCACGTTAACATTTTATAGAAGTTTATATTTATGAGAAAGTTCGCACTAATATAAAAGAAATTATAAGAAAATAAAGTTTTTTTAAGTTCTTTCTAAGGAAGAACTTAAGAATTCATGTTCTTACAGGCTTAAATTTGTTTTATACAGGAAAGACAAGTATTATTTAACCTATATAAAATATCGTGTATACGAGTATGTATTGCAATCAAAATCAAGCCTTTTTTTTGACATTTCATAATGATTTATTTTCATTATTTTACCTAATTTTTTAATGGAAATAGAGTAAAACAATTCTAGTGTTTGTACTAACATCGTTGAACTCTCCGACTCTTCATGTACTTGGTAAAATTTTATTTATATTTGTAGCAAACTTATGAAAGAATAATTCATTTGTGAAACGCGAACCTCTTGAATTAAATAAAACTTAAGTCAATTCGATTTTAAAATTCAAATTTTTTTAACACTAGTTGTAACTTGATTCGATATTACAGCAAGGGTTTCTTCACAACTGTTACCTATAGAAATGCTACTTGCTACCGTACTAGACTTGCAAATCTCGTCAAAATGATAAGTCCTAAAATCGTTCTTGACATAGACAAAGCCATAAACGTGGAAAAAATAAGAACTAATCAACTATATCAATGAAATTTCTTATGCGTTTGTAATTAAAAGCTAATGTACAGTGACGCCAGATCCATGCATCTATTCAGTTAGAAAGGCTTTGCAATAAAATTAGAACAATTTGGACATTGCAAGCAGAGCAGATTACAATTTGCATTTCAAATGAGTACAAAGTAACGAGTTGGGCGTCCGAGAATGTAAGATTCTCACCAACATAACAGAGGACGAATAAATTGCGGCCACAGTTAAGACTGCGGATGTTTCATGCGGATTGAAGTAAAATGTTGTATATTATTTTTTTAAATCATTTAACAGTGTAAAATTTTGTACATAAATTTTCCCGAATTAATTAATCATTTTAAACCTAAAGGCCCTTTTAACTTCTGCCAAGCTTTAGACTTCGGCATTGAAAGTTGTGGTTTTAATGTCCAAGCGGAATAAGTAATTATATGCTCGTTTCTTTCTGAAATATACGAGCTACAATTATCTTTGGTATGATTCCTTCGGAAATCGTATAATTTCTCCTACTTTATCTCTTTTTTTACTTAATTCTCAATTAGAATTCAATTTCGACTTACCTTTTATTCATGTAGAAACAGTACTATGAATAACAATATGCTATTTACGCATGTTATTTCCTTCAGTTTGCACTGAATAAATGCCAGAGTCTGGGATACACCCAAAGACACCGCCCCGAGCGTTTAGTCGCTTTAACACTGTTATATTGAATTCTTTGCACGCAAATAAGAACTTAAATACACTTAAAATTGTAAATAAATATCGCAGAATCTGTGCATAATACTAGTTGTTTAATTGCTGTGGCATTGTTTGATTTCTGTAATTTTCCTCGAGAGCAGTAAATTACAAAGGCATTGGAGTCGTACTATGACAATTTCTAAAGTAATTATTGTGTAGAAGAATAAAATAACTAATCATTCGCTAAAATTCAACTAAATTATTATATATCTTCTTTTAGGTTTTGTAAATAATGTAAGTATACAATACTATATAGATACGCCATAACGTATTCCTTTATTTACGATATTCCGACACATTTCACAAAAATCTCTTCACTTTCCATTGTCTAAATTTTCGGAAGAATTTGTGAAAATTCAAATACAATTTTTCACAAATTCCAAGCCTAAAAACACCCTTGTGTCGATACGAAGGTGGATGAACAGACGCAAATTGCATTGTAGCCCAATGTATATCCCTTCAGGCAGGACCCGAAAGTTGCTCGTCTAAAGATTTCATTATAACGTCCTTTACCCGGAAAAATTACGTGATGCGTGTTCCGCATATAAAAGTGTCTGCCTCCTTGTTTGCAAAGGGTGAATGTATCATTTCAGATTTCAAGAGTATTTTTTCCAATTATAATTTTGAAAAGAGCCTTGATTGCTTAAAATTGATTATACTCGTGGAATCTCACAAATTATATAAGTGCTAAAATGCTATATATTTAGGCGCAGATGAAGGTTAACACAGAGAAACATGTATTCTGATTTTTTTTATTTTTTTATTGTAGCAACAAAAACTAAAACATACTAAGCAAACCTTGTACTATGGTTACATGATATTGATAAACATACTTTTCATTTGTAAATAAATACATATCATACATATATAAACACCCAGATACCAGAAAAACACTATCTTCATTGCACAATATTTTTCCAGTAGTGGGGATCGAACCAGCACCCCCTGGCGCAGGCGCACTACCCACTAAGCCATTCAGGGCTTTAAAAATATATAATACTAGCTGCTGTCCGCGACTAAGTCTGCGAATAATAGGCTGAAGGCGTAATCTTCAGACAGAAAGACAGATATATATACAATATGTATATAAATTGTAGCCTATGTCTCATTCTGATGTACAAGCTATATTATTGTAATGTTTCATTAAAACCCATTCAGTGGTATTCGCGTGAAAGAGTAAGAAACATCCATCCATACATACAAGCTTTCGCCTTTATAATATTAGTAAGGATTAGTAAGCATGTTTCCAAACAGACTTCACATATTGTCTGGTAGCAGTTAACAATATGCTCTCACGTTCGCTCTCCACAGTAATTATATATTCCTTCTATTGACTGTCGCACTTCCAGTAATTCTTCGGCTAGATTTAAATTATTTATTAAAATTGTCATCAGCTGGCATAAAGTAAAATCTAAATTTAACGAACCTAATCCTCCACTATTAGAGTCAATCCCTAACCAACTTAACAGCAAACAGGACACGGAGACCGTTGGTGGCCCCAACGACTCCTGCCGTCGCCTATACACCGGGTTCGTAAGGTCCATGGCCCTGTACGGTGCTGCCGTTTGGGCTGACACCACGAATCGCCGGACTATGGCTCTTTTGCGCAGATCGCAGAGGGTATTGGCCATACGGGCCATACGGGGATATCGGACGATCTCCGGTGAGGCGGCGTGCGCGCTAGCAGGTTTTCTTCCCTGGGACCTAGAAGTCGGTATCCTCGCGTCACTGCCCAACTGGCGCGAGGAGGCAATAGCCCGGGGCCATCTGCCGGCCTTGGAGGAGTTGAGGGGGTGCAGACTGAAGTTGTGCTCACTCGCTATCGCCGAGTGGGAGTAGAGGCTAGGAGAGGAGGCCTGAGAAGGCCACAGTCACGCTGGGGTTCGCGGAAGATTGCGTTTTCGTGTTCCCGGCAAAGCGACAGTGCAGGTGCAACGTGGGTTTTTTAGTGGGTACCCCATAACTCCCACATACCCTTGCTGCCTACCCACAAGGCGGCGAGGGATCCATAAAGGATTTTCCCACGTAAAAAAAAAAAGGTTAGGCGCCCTGAGCGCCCGGCCACCTCAAGTTCGGCGAAACTGTAAAGGCCCCTAAGGCCAACAATGGCCCAAAAAAAATAACTGTCGCGCTTGACATTCGACCACTTGTATCGACCTGAAATAAGTAAGCGCTTATGTCTTCCCTTATTTACCGTTTTTTGGTGTATTTTGCTTAATTATTTTTTGTTATAATTAATACATAAAAATACAAATAGAAAGTAAGATAACGATCGGAGATAAGACATATTAAGGAATCCCTGGCCAGTCTAGGTGGAAGGATTTTGTCATTAATGTTGTTCTTTTTTGTTTAACTTTTGTTGGAAGATCTCTAAACTCGTATTATAAAATTCGGATCGTCTCAAAGAACGCAGATCTCTTAAATAAAAAATCTTCGAGAGAAATCGAAAAATTAACCATGTATTTTACTCCATCCTTTAATTGATCGACTATCGAAGGTTAAGATCCTTAAGTGTGAATATTAAAGAAGTTGTTTTAGCAGTGTACATTGTAATACAGCCATTAGTAATTTCAATTTCTAATTGAAGTTATAGTATAGTTATATCTAACTAACATTAAATTAGTGCTCAATTAATTTAATGTTAGTTAGATATACGCCAGCTGATTGTAGCGAGTAATTCAGGAGCTGATTTTACTAAGTATAACGTATTGAATTGTAATTACAGCAGCTGAAATGAAAATTATTCAAAAGATATTGAAAACATAGAGAAGCCTTTCAAGACGATATGAATTTTTCGATAAAATTTATCTATTAGTCTTAGATTTAAATTTCATCTTAAGTACAGACTAGCACTTAAAAAAAAAACATGATAAAAAAGTACATCACGGTGAGAGAAAAAACTTAAATAAGTACTTTCGTTTATAGGCTGCTGTTTTTTCTGACAGCGTAGGTTTTGTTCACCCCGCGTTACCTATTTTCATCTATTTCATGTCAAGAAAATGAATACAAGAATTGAATAGGGATAAACATGTTATTGTGAATTATTGAAAATTGTATTGTCTCAGTAAAACATTTTTATCAAACGTAGCTATGACGTGGGATTTCATGACTACTTTCAAAGTCACTCATTCGCAATTAAAAAAAACTAATGTATTGATTCCTTTTACCAGAAAAAATGTACGATACATGTTTTAAGTTTTCATCATTTGTGCATGTTACTGGTCGGTAATAAAAATGGCGTGATGTCTAAAAAGGACTTACCTAATATTTTTTTACTAATGCTGCTTTTTAAAGAAAACAACTTTTAAATTCATTCCAAAAAAGTACATAAAATTAATATCGACTCCAAACACACCTAGGCTATTTTGATTAAATAACTTCATTCCTGGAAATTTTTCAAATTAATTTAGAAATCTTTTTCTTTTTAAATGTAAGTCTTTTGTATTAATTTCTTAGAAAGTTCTGTACTCATGTCCTAGCTAGAAAATACATGTGACGTTATCATTCTGGAAAAGTGCACGGTCCAATGGAAGGAGTCTGGGGTATAATTCTGTAGCTGTAACGACTACACGTTCAAACACCTAAACCGATTTAAAAGTTTAAAACAATGTTGTTAAGTACACAAGACAGAATATAATCCTGAAAATGTATAAAATCTGATGGGAAAGTACTGTAAAAGGCCTTTTAACAAAAGACCATGAGTTATGTCATCACAAAACCCGTACTTTATTAGTGAAGTAAAACTGTAAGTTTAGAAAGATAATAATAATAATATCATTTATTCGCTTAAACATGGTGTACGAAAACATCAGAGGTGACACATAGTTGTATATTGTACATAGTCCACATGTTTACCACATCTGGCATGCGAAAATTATTATTTAAATAAAAATAATTCATTATGTACATAGATTAAATTAGACTAGACTTAGAAATTAGACTTAGAATAAATATAAATTAAAAAAAATTAAATTACAATAATAATTTCAAGCAAAGAAGTTAATTATGTATTATTCAATTAAATTAAAATAAAATTACAATCATCATGTCAATCATTATAAATATTAAAAATTAAAATGTCAAAAGAGTATACAAATTATTACACAAAAATAAAGTCTAAAATAATATAGTAAAGTCAAATTTAGGCAACAAGATTTTATTTAATTAGATATTTGACATCTTTACGTTACTTTTTTTTTAAATGATGTTTTTGCTTTCAGTCCCGAGACTATTAAAGCTTCATCGGACGCAGAACCGGTGGGCTAGCCAGAACCCACGGGTTTGGACCCTCCGCTATGGGTAGGGTCGCGCATGTGCTCATGCGTGCGTTTAATTATCGCGTGCCATCTAAGGGCCGTCGAGGTCGCGGTTCGGACCGAGACCCCGATGGCCGTCGACTGTGCATTTAGCTAATCGGTGGCTGGGAGCGGTGAGAACCGCCCCAGAACGCGGGTGGACCTTGTGTACGCGTTGTGTGGGTCTCGCCGTGCTCGGACCGGCGAGGGCGAACTGGTGTGATTGTTGTTACACTAACTGTGGGTGTAGGGTTAACCCCGGCGATGGGTCCATCGTTTCTAAGTCCTCTTCGTCGACCGGGTCGATGAGGGCGTTTCGCGGGCGACGTTTATTGACGTTCGCGTTAGTATCGGTTTGGTGATTTGCTGCGCTTAACACCAGAGGGTTGGGATGATGCTGGGCTCTATCGAATAACCGTTTGGTCAAATCTTTAAAATGTGTGCGAATCGTCGGGAGTCTGCAATCGCTGTGCAGGTCGACGTTTCGCTGATACCATTGTGCACCGGTTGCGCGGCGGGTAAACTTATTTTGGACTACTTGCAATTTGTTAATGCGCGTAGGATTTTATGTGCGAAGATCATGCATGGGTAGGACATGAGTGGCCTTACGCAAGGTTTATATAACAGTAATTTTTGCCTTAAGGGCATTTTACTTTTATTATTCGTTAAAGTGTGTAGCCGGCCGAAGACGAACGCGGCTCTATTACGGACTTGATTGATGTGCGTAGTGAAAGTCACACGCGAGTCGAAAGTGACTCCTAAATATTTAACTGTTTTCTCCCAGGGGAGCGTTTGGCCATAAAGTGATATTTGCCCCAACTTTCTGTACTAGCGAGGACCTTTGTAACGGTTTGGTGCATGGGGGTTGGGGGTGCGATGCGTGAAGTGAATCGCCACACTTTTTTCTGGATTTATGTCTATTCTCCATTTGCGGAACCATTCGCCGAGGCGGTCGGCGGCGCTTTGGAGTCGAGTTGTTAATTGACTGAGGTTGCGGTCTGAATAAAAGAGCGCCGTGTCAACCGCGAAAAGCGCGAGATTGACGTGGGGGTCTTTAGGTATGTCGCTCGTGTAGAGCGTAAAGAGCAAAGGTGAGAGGCAGGAGCCTTGTGGTACGCCGGCCGTGAGGCGGCGGCTTGTGGAGAAGGTGCCCTCAACTCGGTATCGAAAAGAGTGATTCAACAGGAAGGCCCGGATGGTGTGTACGAGCCTATCTGGCACTTTGAGTGTGTACAGCTTGTAAAGCAAGCCGTTGTGCCTTTACGTTACTGCCCAATAGAGAGGTTTTTATGAGGTTTATACGTATGCTTTTACACTTCATCAGTTAGTATTACTAACCGGACAAATATCCCTACCTGCTATAGACACCATTTTAACAACTGATCTACATAAGAATATTTAAACAATACATTCTTTTTAAAAAAAAAAGTAAGTTGAGTTGTGTTGTAAGGACGTTTTACAAACATAATTTTTGCATTTTACAAACACATTGATAATATACATACATCAATTTGATTTTTCCTTCACCCAGCTATGGTTATTAGATGGTTATAATATTTTAAAGTCTATATGATATAAAGACTTTCCAAATATTACTGTCCCTACTAAGGCGTAGTTAGCAGCCCATCCATTCCTTCAAAAAATGAATGTTGAAATTAAAATATTTTTGATATCTCCCAATGTTTTAATATCAATGACTTTTTTAAATATATTATTGTCCAAATCGCTTGAACAAATTGTACAAAATAGTATAAAGCATTAAGTCCTACGACGCCTAATTAATAAAATAACCAATCGCATATGAAATCATAATCTATAATGCATTGAAGGATTCACTTCACATTTTTTCCTTTCCTGTAAAATTTGTGTTTTATCACATAATTCTGTATACCTCTGAAGCACACAATTGTATGTATAATTAGCAAAATATTTTACAGAAATGAAACTAGTTCTCAGATCAGAAATGATTAAACGGATTAATGTAAGATCAGCATAATGCGGGGTGCAGCAATTAATCTTGCAACGCCCGCCTGTATCATGAATTGTATAAATTGTAATGGGATGTTTGATATATTATGACAGTTCGTTGTTCGTTATACTATTGCGATTAAGTTTGATCGATAGTATTTCCGTTGAAAGTACTTTTATATATAGGTACTCTTTGCAAAAACCAAAAATGGGCATCTAAGCAAAAGAAAACAATATTGGTCTTACTGTTCGTACTTACTTGGCTGGATCAGACAGAGGATCTTTGCCTCCGACACGAAAAGACGCCACTGCTCTTTTGTTCTGTGCTGTTTCTTGCCAATTGGCGGATTGAAGAGCTCTCAGGCCTTTTTGGACTTCATCTTTCCAGCGATATTTGGGCCGACCAACAGGACGCTTCCCTTTTGGTTGCCTTATACAGCGTGTCGTTACCATCGCGACAATAAATGAACACACATATAGAGGATAACTTTTAAAAATTGTATTAAACATTTACTTTCTTTAAACATCAATATTTACCGAGTTATTAAATTTTCCAAAACAAGGAATTTTAGAACACTTACGTATAAAACTGTAACGTAAAGTTCATTTGTAAAGGTCACTAAGCATATGAATGGGTTGAATGAATTAAAAAGAAACAAAACATACTGTTAGAAGGAGAAGCTTGTAATGCGACGCTGTGGCGCGAGTTGTATAGGATGTTACAAATTTTGTTTCTTTTTTACTTAATTAGTTTGTTTGAAAATTTTTTTTTAAGTATGGATTTTGTTTAACGTTAATATTTTTTTTGATTATTGGTAAGTAGCGTTAGACGTGTGTTCATTTATTGTCGCGATGGTAACGACACGCTGTATATCTTCTCTTGACGGCACGTTTCTCCCCCATCTTATCCAAATGGCCGAGTTAACGCAGTCCAGCGGCTTTGGTTTCGCCGATAATGTAGGGTTCGGACACAAGATGTTCAATTTCCCTTTAACTATTCGTACATAATAACTATAAGTATTTTTTTTTTAAGATTTATTAAATCGATAAGCAAGGAATTGTTTTCCTCAGTATTTTTATAACATTAGAAATTATAATTTGTAGAAAAAGTACGAAAACATTGTCGCCGCTGTGGGAATCGAACCCACGTCTTCGGAATTCGCGGCCTGAAGCTTTAGCCACTAAGCTTAACGGCTGATTGCCACACCGACGAAAATCTTAAAGTCTTTTATCTACATTGTTTCTTAGCATTTGAAGCAATGCTTGGCGCATCTATTGTTATCTATGTCTATTGTTATAAATTTAAAACATTTGAATCAATTAGTTAAAAGTGATGTTACAGTTCAAAGCGCTAGCAATGTACTAGCTCGTTAATCGACTGACTTCAAAGAAGGAAGAAGTTCTCAATTCGACTGTTTTATTTTGTTTGTTTTTTCTAATACATTTAAATGCAGGTAAAACTTTGGAGTCACAGCATGTAGTCGTCTGGCATGACCTCTCTAGCTCGGTCTGACGAGCCACATGCAGTGATCTAAACGTCACAATCTTGCTTTATGGGATTGAGGTCGGGACCTCTTTCGTATAGTGTAGCTGTGAAGCAGAAAATTGAGTTTTCGCCAAAAGCTACCAATGCGAGTATAAATTTGAAAATTTCTTTCGCACTGTCAGTGCGCATACTGTATTTATAAAATCCATTAAAGAAAGTAGATAGACCTGAAAGTAGTTTCACGAGTTGAAGTCATCGTTCGCTTAGATTAGTAGGTTACAATGTTTGTTGCAATACTCGGAAAACACACGTTCGAAACCCGCAGCGGCGAATTTCGACATTTTATTAATAAAAAAAAAATGACGACGTATGGCGTTTTGGGTGTGTATCTGCCTCCTGCGCCAGAGGACGTGGGTTCGATCCCCACTACTGGAAAAATATTGTGTTATGAACATAGTGTTTTTCTAGTGTCTGGGTGTTTATATATGTATAATTTGTATTTATTTACAAAAGAAAAGTATGTTTAAGTATGTTTATCAGTTTTCTAGTACCTATAGTGCAAGCTTTGCTTAGTTTGGGACTGACATTCTCTATGTTGCGTAAAAATGTGTCCTAAATAAAAAAAAAAATTGCAATAGCAAAAACTGATGTCGATTGCTCAAACATTCACTGTTGATATTTCGCCAGCTGTTTATTGAAGGTCCAAATCTTGCAGCACCGAAAATTTTTCGCCAATTTATGTGCAAAAATTTACATCATGCATCAATGCAATCCTTAAGTGTAGAGAATGTTTTATGTGGGAAGGAGGCCAACGAGGCAAAAATGCACGTTCGAATTGCCACACATCAGGGTTTATAATATATTACTCCACAGTAATATATTATGCCTTTAGAATAAGCTCTGTCTAGTGTTATATATTTTTGCGTTAATTCTTTTTTCTAAAGAAAAACATTATCCTGTGTTGTATGGACGTTCTATAAACATAAATTGCACGTGGACACACATCCATATCTGAAACAACTATCTGTGGGTCACATAAATAGTAGTCCGTGTGGGAATCAAACTCACGACCCTCGACGCCGAAACCAATACCTTGGCAACTGCGCCACGGAGTCATCAAAAAATTACTGTTAAGTTGACGTAAGCTCATCAAAACTCACGTCGCGTCTCACCATACTCGTATTACGAACAATTTCCGCTCAGAGAGCTCATTTGTTTCGGAGTTCGTTTTGCTTCGTTAGTTGAAGATGCACCTCGGTTCGGAAATGGGTCGAGTGCCTGGCGTTCGGTGGGGTGGCCGTCGACTAATTCCGTTCTAGCAAAAATTCACTTAACTGCGAATGCAATGATTTCGTAAAAACGTTATGTAACTGACTTGATTGGTGCAACAGACATTCGATAAGTAAGGTATATAAATACCTTTATCCTCTACTTCTCGACCCATGTGTTTCCTACTACTAGAATTATTCCATATCTATATTTGGGTAATCCGTATGTTATAAATGTACTACCACTAATGTATGTTTCATCCTTCTCCAGTAGTTTTACACTTTAAAGTTGTTAGTCTCAACTATGGTAAGTTGTAAACAAATATTCGAAAATTCTTTGTTCTTTAAATAACAACAGCTAGAATCATAAATAGTTAAGATGTAAACATACTCTATAAATAAAAGGAATCTGCCGAAAAATATAAGGTTAAAAATAAAACCTTTCAGTTTATCCATACATGTTCTAAGTTTGAATATAAACCCGACACAAACGCGAACGTCAACAAACGTCGCCCGCGAAACGTCCTCATCGACCCGGTCGAGGAAGGGGACTTTGATACTCCGGACCCACCGCCGGGGGTCCCGCCGGATAATACTACACCCACAATTAGTGCAACAACAAACATGCTAGTTCGCCCTCGCCTCCGAGCACGGCGAGACCAAGACAACGCGTACACGGCAGCATTCCGCAGACGCGTTCCGGGGCATTTCTCACCGCTCCCAGCCACCGATTAGCTAATTGTACAGTCGACGGCCATCGGGGTTTCGGTCCGAACCGCGACCTCGATGGTCCTTAGATGACACACCATACTTTAACGCACGCATGAGCACATGCGTGGCCTTACCCACAGCGGAGGGCCCAAACCCGTGGGTTCTGGCTAGCCCACCGGTTCTGCGTCAGATGAAGCTTTAATAATAGTCTCGGGACTGAAAGCACAAACATCAGTTAATACAAGATACAAGACAAGTTTGAATGTTGAACCAACCTTGGAATATGAATTAAACATATTACGCTCTTATCTACTATTTTCACAATGACCTTTGCTTTAATCGACTGTGGCAACTTGAACTTTGATTTGAATGTGGATCACCTCAATAAACTCCACCAGCTTCTGAAACACAGTATTCACTTCATTTTATTGATTTTTTGCGTCTCATTCTGTTAGTAAATCTGAGTTGTCCGATTATTTGAATAGACAGACGAACGTTGGATTTTAGGAGAATGATTTACCAATAATTTCTTGTATTTACGCGATTACACATTATAAATGAAACTAATTTTACGGATTTATCGCGTTTATTTCTTTTTTTCTCTTTAATTCTCTCACCGCTGAGAGGACACACAAGGGCATACACAAAGGATTCTTACCATTTTGTTAGTGAGATAAAACAACTATGTCTTGCTGACAATGAAACAATGGTCAGTTTTGATGTACAGTCTTTATTTACATGCCTACCATTAGAAGACTGCATCTCAATTGTAACAAGAAAGCTAAAAGAGAATAACATGCCGGAAGAGTATGCATTACTACTTAAACATTGCCTAACATCCGGCTACTTGCTTTGGAAGGAGGAATTTTACATACAGATAGATGGTGTAGCAATGGGCTGCCCAGTATCTCCCATTGTCGCTGACATATTTATGGAAGACTTTGAGGAGAAGGCCCTTCGCACAGCTCCCATTTATCCAAGGTTTTACAAGAGGTATGTAGATGACACCTTCACCATTTTACCAACAAGTAAAGTTAATGCATTTCTAAACCACCTTAACTCAGTAAATTCCAAAATACAATTCACTATGGAATTAGAGCATAATAACTCTTTAGCTTTCTTAGATGTTTTGGTCATCCGCAATCCAAATAACACTGTAAGTCACACTGTGTATAGGAAGGCAACCCATACAAATAGATACCTAAACGGTGATTCTCACTACCATCCATCCCAGTTAGCTACCGTGGGTAAATCTTTGTTTCAGAGAGCACAAGGGATCTGTGACAAACAACACCTGGCCGCTGAGCTTCAACATGTCAAGCAAGTTCTGCATGACAACAAGCTTCGAGCACCGCGCCTACGTCACAGTGACCGAGTGAAACCAGCCACAGTGGAGCGAGTACCTGCTGTGTTCTACCATACGTCAGAGGAGTCACCGACAAGATTGGCTATATCTTAAAGCAGGCTTCAATTAATACATTCTACAAGCCGCTGAAGAAGATTAGTCAGTTTTTTTACCATCTGTCAAGTGTAATATCCCTCTGCAAGATCCAGGAGTGTACAAACTTGACTGTGAATGTGGGCTCTCTTACATAGGTCAAACGAAAAGAGCAATAAAAAAACCCGCGTGAAAGAACATATAGCTGACATAAAACACAATAGATTGAACAAGTCTGCAGTTTGTGAGCACATTTTAAATAGGCCCAACCACTACATCAGGTTTGACAAACCACAGATCCTTGCAAAAGAACACCGATTCCTCCCAAGGATGATTCGCGAAGCTATTGAAATTAAAAAACACCCTAATTTCAATAGAGAAGAAGGTTGGGTACTACCATCAGCTTGGGATCCTGTCATCAATAAAATTAAATCTAGGCCCAAACGAACCACTACTGCAAGACAAGATACAATTAGCTCCCTCTGCATAGATCGGACACAAAATTAATAATTCAAAAACTGACGGTAGCCCGGGTTAACTATGACAATCAGACGTCTAACACCTCAGTCTGTCCCGTGACCATGAACGCTGTAAAGGGTTCGAAACGTCGGGAATTAAAATTAAAAAAAAAAAAATAAACGCGATAAATCCGTAAAATTAGTTTCATTTATAATGATTTACCAAATTTATTGGAAGATGTGGTGCTTAGTTGGGCTTTGGCTTCGAGATGGAGGCTTTTTGTTCGCCGAATGCTCCAAGCCAAGCTCATGGTCAGAATGTTCTGGTACCATTCCGTGGTCAACGTTTCAACGCTGGTAGGGCCACGCAACACTGTTGCACGAATGGCCAGGTCCGTCCGGGTAAGTACAAAAACCTCACAGAAGACGGGCGTAAAGTAGAAGTGTTACACTTTTGCGTTTCGTCTGGTGAGTGAGGTAGTCGGGGCCCGCTTTATTTAAAGTTGGCAACGCATTTGGGTGTTGCAAATGTCCATGGGCGGCGGTTATCACTTAACCTCAGGTGAACCACCAGCTCGTTTGCCACTTTCTCACATAAAAAAGTAAATTGCCTACATTTTTAATGTACTAACTGTAATGCCTACATAATTCAAAGTTTCTCCTTACTGTCTAACCTCAAAGTAAAAAAAATTATGTGGTGTGCGTTCCCTTACATTTCATCCACAGAAAAATGTAACGATAGTATATATAAACTTAATCAATTATTACATCACTTGACATGTCGTCATAATGACATATTTAAATTTTTTGACATAAACAAATTTATTAATGTACTTACTATGACTCAAGATACCGTGTATCTGCCAACTAGACATAAGCACAAGATAGCTACTTTATTATGTATTAACTAGATTGTCTATTAATACTGAAGCTAACACTTTTTTAGTAATGTAAGGCTGACAAAAGAGAAACAAAACATACAAACTATTAGTTTGCTATATCAAAATATAAACCGTTTCTCTGGCAAGATCCTCGATGTAGAACTTTTAATTGATAAGTATAATTTAGATATCTTGTGCTTTACTGAGACATGGCTCAATGATATGACATTTAGTATTAAAAATTATTCAGTAGCCAGTAAGTTCAACAGAGTGACTGCTATGTGAGGGGGATGTCTTATCCTACATAAAAACACTTTGAAACTGAAAGAAAGAAGTGATGTTGTTGCATACTCTGTTGAACGACAATGTGAGATTGCTTGTGCAGAGACAGAAGGTTATCTAATATTATGTGTATATAGACCTCCCTCATCAGACCTTTTGAACTTCTTGTTAATTATTGAAGATGTATTAAGTAAAATATTTAAAATGAAAAAGCAAATAGTCATCTGTGGTGATTTCAACATTGATTTACTAACAGATTCACCGGACAAAGTAAGATTCCTATCACTTCTTGAAACTTTTAATCTTAATTGCATCTTCAATGAACCAACAAGAGTAACCCCATCCTGTGCCTCACGCATAGACAATATAATAGTAAATTGTAAAATTATTAATCAAGTAATATTGAGTGGCGTTAGATCAGATCATAAAGCCCTTAAAATAGCCCTTCACATTAATAACAGGAATAATTTTATTATAAATGAATGTAGGCTTGTAACTAAAAACAGAATTAAGAAGTTCAGGGATAGTATTAAGTATAAACTACCCTTGCTAAAATTAACCCTTAATGATCCTGATGGCGATTTCAATACCCTGTCTAGTATGACTAGCAGAAAATTTAATAAAAATCTGCCAAAAAGGAAAACAATAACCTTAAGCAATAAACTTTCTTTCAGTGAATGGGCGACAAAGGGAATAAGAAAGAGCAGGGATAGACTTTATGATCTATACAGTATAAAATCATTAACTTGTGATCCTAACTTCCATGAATATGCTAGGAAGATTCCAAAAATCTTTAAAAGGGTCTGTATTATAGCTAAGGCAGACTACTTGGGCAATAAAATAAAATTATCCGCAAACAAATTTAAAACTACTTGGAAAGTGATAAATAAGGAAACTGTTAAAAATAATGAAAAAAAAAAGTGGATTTTACATTAAATGTACATGGCAAAGTTAAAAAAGAAAATTATAAAGTTGCAAATGAGTTTCTAAATGTTTTCACAAATATACCTTTTGAAACTACTAGGCATTTGCAACACTGTCCCACAGAGGCAGCAACATATCTGGATAAATATGTTAATATTTCCATTCCAGATTTTAAGTTTTGCCATATAGGTCCGAATGATATTATTAAGACTTTTAAAAATTTAAATAAAAAGAAAACTGAAGACCTATGGGGCGTATCAATATGGGCATTAGATCTTATAATTTGTGATATTGCTTGTTTATTAGCCAAATATTTAATTTATGTTTAGATACTTGCAAATTTCCAAAATT
The DNA here is from genome assembly GCA_933534255.1 of Iphiclides podalirius. Taxonomy (NCBI): domain Eukaryota; kingdom Metazoa; phylum Arthropoda; class Insecta; order Lepidoptera; family Papilionidae; genus Iphiclides; species Iphiclides podalirius. The sequence continues at coordinate 11,366,551 of OW152831.1, read as the reverse complement.
AATGAAATGTAGTAAAATTGTGCCAGTTTATAAATCAGGCTCAAGAGAAAATTCCTCCAATTACCGACCCATTTCTATCTTACCAGCCTTAAGTAAAATATTTGAGAAAATCATGCTGGATCAGATGCTATTTCACTTAAATAAATATGAAATCTTGAACCAGCATCAGTTCGGATTTACGAAAGGTAGATCTACAACTGATGCTGGAGTAGAATTAATTTCGCATATCCTGCAGTCTTGGGAGACATTCCATGACACCATTGGTGTGTTCTGTGACCTCTCCAAGGCATTTGACTGTGTAGATCATAAGATTCTTATTAAGAAATTGGAATATTATGGTATTCGAAAATCTGCCATTAATTTCGATGTTGGGTCCACGACAAATGGGTGTTCCTCAGGGATCGATCCTGGGTCCATTTCTGTTTTTAGTCTACATAAATGATTTGCCATATGTGGTAGAAAAAAGGTCTCTTTCTCAAATAATTTACTTTTGAACGCCACTAAGACTAAATGTATCAGATTTTCATTATCAAAGCTGTCTCAAAAACCAGGAATCTTTATTGATGACAACATCCTACCTCTTGAGGATTCAACGGCATTCCTTGGAATATGCATTGACTCCAAGTTGCAATGGGGACCGCATATAGATAAATTAGCTAAAAAGCTCAGCGCTGCCGTCTTTGCCATACGCAAGATCAGGCAACTAACAAACGAGGCAACAGCTAAATTAGTTTATTTTGCTTACTTTCACAGTATTATGTCTTATGATGCCTTACTTTGGGGTTCCGCATCCGGTTTAGACACGATATTTGTATTGCAAAAGCAAGCGATACGGGCTGTCTATGGCCTGGGTCCACGTGAGTCCCTTCGGCATATTTTTAAAAATATAAACATCTTAACGCTCCCGTCGCTATACATACTTGAGAACATCATGTATGTACGAAATAACTTACACCATTTTACAAAAAAACATACCACATCGCGTCGGGGCCGTGGTGACACGTTGGAAATACCGAGGTTTAGACTAGCTAAAACCAGGAAATCGTTTCTTGGTAGATGAATGAACTTATATAATAGAATAGGTGACATCCACAAACAATTAAGTTTAAATGATTTCAAACATTTTTTAAAAGCCACCTTAATGGAAAGGGCTTATTATAATGTCGAGGAATACATTGAGGACAAGGATGTGTGGAAATGACTCTTGCTCTGCACTTGTAAGTCCCCTGGCTCCTGCTAAATTATACTAAAATAATTTTGTATGTATACTTAAATACTTAAAAAAAAAATAGAAATAAAATATAAATATATGACCGCAGAGTTTCTTGCCGGTTCTTCTCTTGCAGGTCTAGTTTAGTGAACCGGTGGTAGTTTTTGACGTTCAATAAGAGCTTAAAATAAGCCTATGTTAAATAAAGAAAATTTTGACTTTGACTTTTGAATGCCGGGGAGCGGTGAAAATATACATTTTATTGCAATATAAAGTATTTAATAAACTCTCCTTTTTTTCATTTAGATAATTTTGGATTTTGGATCATTTAGGGGCCTTCTTTTGTTGTCAGTTGTCCAATGTAGTTTTTTTTTAAAGTTGGTGAGTAAAGAGTACAGAATGTAATTTTCTCTGTGTTATGTCTTACTGTAAGAACGTTTACACGCATAATGGAAAAAAAAATTAAAAATTTGAGATTTTTAGTCATAAAAATAGAAAGAATATCACAGGATAATACGATTTTTTCTAATGACTATAGCTAAAAGAAACAAAATGACAATTATTTTTAATCGTTACGGAACTACTACACCCTACACCACTACACGATTTCGTCTTAGCGTTAATTTATCGGATAATGCCTTGCTTCGCACGTAAACTAATAAAGGAATTGTCAAAAGCATATTTGTGCCATAAATACGTCGCGTCAGTTCCCCGGGGCATGCTATAATTTCGCAAACTATTTCGATGAAAATTCGGCAGCAGATGCATAGCAGCCCGGATTTCTCGTGCGAACTTTCACATCGTCCATGCAACCGTACATTGTTCATCACAACTTTCGATGACAACGAACGTTAAACACCGCAAAACTTTAGAGTGAGACATTGTCGCTTAGATGAATAAATAAATACAATTTATCTTCGTAGATATAAATACTGTTGGCTGTTATCTGATTGTTCCGATTTTTCGACCGACTTCAAAAACGGAGGAAGTTCTCAATTCGACTGTATTCTTTTATGTTTGGTACCTCAGTACTTCCGAATGAGTGAACCATTTTGATGATTCTTCTTTTAATTTGAAATCTTGTGCTTCCACTGTAGTCCCATATTCGTTTAATTGGTATTGGATCTTGGGCTCTGAAGATACGTTGGGAACTCTTGAAAATCAAATTTAAAATCAGACCGAGACATTCGAAGTCGATTTTGTTTTTCGTTGATAAAAAATTGACTTGTTTCTCTATATCTAAATATGAATATTGCATGATTGCTCTTAATGAAATGCGATGCCGATTTTTATGACCAAAAATTTTCTCCTGTTTTAATAATAATTTAAAAAAAATTAATAGACATAAAACAGTTTAGCTAAAATATTTAACATTGATACTTTTCATCTCTGGGTGAATAAAACACCAGCTTCAAACTCATCCTGTAGTCGAACCTCCTACCTAGTATTGCCCTCCATTATTCATAAATATGACGCCAGGTGCCCATATTTGACGTTGGAACTTATTATTTGACCAATAAAACAGAACTTTGAAGAAATAACAAAGTTTCTTAAATAAGAAACTTTATTATTTTACATAAAAGAGATCAACACGACTGACGCAGGTTTAACTGTCTGTTAATTTTTTTGCTCAAAGTTAATGGGAAATATGATTCTTGTATCTAAAGCAAAAACATGATGTTTTTGCTTTCAGTCCCGAGACTACTAATGCTTCATCTGACGCAGAACCGGTGGGCCAGCCAGAACCCACGGGTTTGGGCCCTTCGCTGTGGGTAGGGCCGGGCCACAGGTGTGCTTATGCGTGCGTTTAACTATGGTATGTCATCTAAGGGCCATCGAGGTTGCGGTTCGGACCGTGACCCCAATGGCCGTCGGCTGTGTTTTTTGCTAATCGGACGCTGGGGGCCGGGCGGTGAGAACCGCCCTGGAACGCGGGTGTACCTTGTGTACGCGTTGTGTTGGTCTTGCCGTGCTCGGAGGCGAGAGCGAACTATTGTGTCTGTTGTTACACTAGCAGTGGGTGTACTGTTATACAGCGGGACCCCCGACGGTGGTTCCGATGTATCTAAGTCCCCTTCCTCGACCGAGTCGATGAGGACGTTTCGCGGGCGACGCTTGTTGACGTTTGCGTTTGTGTCGGGTTGGTAAGGTCTTTAAAATATTCGCGAATCGTCGGGAGTCTGGAATCGCTGTGCAGCTCGACGTTGCGTTGATACCACTGCGCACCGGTTGCACGGCGAATGAACTTATTTTGTACTATTTGAAACTTGTACAAGCGAGTAGGATGCGTGTGGGTGAAGATCATGCATGCGTAGGACATATGAGGTCGGACGCAGGTTTTCTGCGATACCTCTGGTGTGCGAGGTAATCGTAGCCCACTTTATTAAAAAGTGGTAACGCATCTATTAATCTAAGGGTTATGCAAATATCCATGAATGGCGGTTATCACTTAACATCAAGTCAACCGCAAGCTTGTGACACCTTTTAACTTAAAAAAAAAAAAACAAATAAAACACTAAATGTTATTTCAAGCTGGTTAGCGACCAATAATTTGCTTTTGAACGCCGTTAAGACTAAATATATCAGATTTGAGATGTTTAAGTATACTATAGTGATGAAAAAATCTTACCCTTTTGTTTATTACTTACTTTATGTTTATTTACGTCTTAATTAGCTAAGAAGTTGAGTGTTGCTGTCTTTGCCATACGCTAGATCAGATAGCAAACAAACGATGCAACATATTTCCTCCGCTTATTTTCACAGCATTATTTCATATGATGTTTTACTTTGGAGTTCCGCATCCGGAATACGATACTTGTATTGTACTCGAATATAGTTATCTAAGTTCACACCGTATAGTTTTATTGTTTTATTATCCGTTACTTTTTCTCTTTCTAATTAGGTTTAATTTAAAAATTCGTTTACAGCATTCGTTTACTTAGAGGTACATTATATAAATATAAAATATAAATATTTAGGACACATTTGTACACAACATTTTCTAGTCCCAAACTAAGCAAAGCTTGTACTATGGGTACTAGAAAACTGATAAACATACTTAAACATACTTTTCTTTTGTAAATAAATACATATTATACATATAGAAACACCCAGACACTAGAAAAACACCATGTTCATCACACAATATTTTTCCAGTAGTGGGGATCGAACCCACACCCTCTGGCGCAGGAGGCAGGTACACTACCCACTACGCCATTCGGGTCGACAAAATTATAACCTTAATTACACAGTTTGCATAAAACCTCTCGAATTCCTTTGACGCCGAAGTAAGACTAAGTTTACAATTAAAGAATAGCCGATGGCTACACAGGGTTACTTTGTCTGTTATTTGTAGACTAATGAATTCATTTGATCCATTTCTTTCCTTTGATGTTTGATAAAGCCAATTGCAGAGCTTACTTATTATAATAAAAGTCTTGATATCTTTCATAATAAACTAAAAAAAAAAAACAGTAGAATACTCGGTCTTTTTCAGGTTCATACATTACAGAATATATATACACGGTCGTGAGGTCGATAAAAAAAAAACAATGATCAGCAATTTATTGCTTCTAATTGAAAGATATTGCAACTGTCTAATCGACCAAGATAGGAAATGAGGGAATTTGAACCTTCGTAAGTACAAACAGGGTAATGTAAATAATAACAATAAGTTGTTGTCTACGGTTAGCGTGATGAAGTGTCACGCTATTACTAAAATATATTACAAAGCGTACTTGACTTTCCGATATAATACTTACACAAAGGAATGCTTCATAATCAACTCTTATCTGGAAGGGAATAATTACTAGTTCATAGTTGCTTTGGGCTAATAAAAAAAGTCAGATCAAACTTAAAAAAAAAATAGTAATGACAGGGCTGTGAATTTAAAAAAAAAAAAAATAAACAATGTGAGCTGTCTTTCGTCGTAAAAAGTTTATACTTCACCCTTAACGGGTCACCAGACAGTATTAATTAGAAGTACGATCCTGCCAAAATTGTCATTATTCCGGGATCTCATATAACTTCGGATCTATATCTAATGGCAGAAAAACGTGCCTAAAGAATTACAGTTTAAATAAAAAAAAAAAATAAAGCACTCATATTAACTACGCAAAAAATAAAATAAATAACAAAAAAGAGAACAAGATTGCAGAGTTTCTTGTCGGTTTTTATCTGTTCAGGTCTAGTTTAGTGAACCGGTGGGAGTTTTTTTTTTACGTTCAATAATAGATTAAGTTAAGCCTACATTGAATTAAGATAACTTGACTTTGACTTTGACTTTGAAAGCCTGACGTCCTGAGAAGTCCCAATCGAAGCGCTAATTTGAGATGAAATATATTTGGGGTTTTTGCGGAATTCGTCTGCTCCAGAGGGATCCGATGTTGTTTTTTCTTGTTTTTATTCAAAATAGGCCTTATTTAAGCTCTTATTGAACGTCAAAAACACCAACTAATTCAACTAAAGTATTACAAAGTGGATAGAATAGTGCGCCTTCATGTGAAAACCCAATCGCAAAGCATTGCAATGCAATATGATATTGATCGCAACCGAATATATGACTTAATGGTATAACAAAATTGTAAATAGTATCTAAGAAAAAAATTTAAATCCGCATATCCAGTTTTGCATAAGGAAAACTCATTGACTTGTTGAATCATAGTGCAAAAGAGATTTTAACGGTGGAAGGGCCACGCAGCACCCTCGGCAGTTGCACGAACGGGCAGGCCCGTCCGGGTAAGTACCAGGACCTTACAGAAGACCGGCGTAAAGTGGAAGTATAATACTTTTGCGTTTCGTCTGGTGAGTGAGGTGGCCGGAGCCCAATTTTCAAAAGGTTGTCAACGCATCTGTAACCCTCGGGTGTGGCAGATGTCCATGGGCGGCGGTATTCACTTAACATCAGGTGAACCGTCTGCTCGTTTGACAACTTTTCACATTAAAAAAAAAATTGACATTTTCGGCGAAATAATTACCACAGTTTACGGTTTTTGCCCCCAATCCGATTTCTCATAGCTGACCTGGCGTTCAGATTTATGGAAAATGTATTACTTACTTATCCAAATCATCTACTTTAATGTATTTACTGTAAAGCTACTTGGTTTTATATTGTTAAACAAACTTTTAGGTTTTAAATGTTTGCACACAATTGTTGTGTTTAAAGCAACTGTACGAAACAGGGTAAATTAATCCTGCGTTTGTAGTAATACTTAAAAATTTCAATATTTGTTGATGACAAATTATTCTTTTTTTACTATTAAACGGATGGTTTAATTAATGCAATTAGTGAGGCTGTATTTATTGTTTGAATAAATCATGCAAATCGCTTGGAAATTACGAACTTTTCTACTTTTATTTGAAGTATTGAACACTTTAGATTGGAGCTAGGAATAACGTTTAATTTCGGATTGCTTGATGGATGGAATGATCTGTGAAAGGGGTGTGAAACTGTGTGAACTGCGTGGTGGACACCACGCAGCTCCACTGCGGATTGGCGGACTTCACATAACTTGGGGATATTTTTTAGTAATATTTAGGAAACAGGCAGGTTGCCGCACTGTATTTTCTTTCACCGCTTCACGTGATAACTCAGTGAGTAAAGGGCTGAGGAGACTCAAAATCATAACAGAACAAAAGTGTCTTATGATGATGATCTACGACATGTTCCTAGCGGCCTCAACATTTCTATCATCTTGACTTTTAATTGGTAGAACTGGAACAAGGTACTGTTTAGCTGGTGTGCTGACGATGGTATGCTTGATCATCAACAAGCATACAAATCATCATTGGCATACCCTATTCTTAGAAAAAGTTATATGGTATTTCAGGCTCATCAACACATCGTTTATTAGATTATAGTTAATGGTTGCTATCAATCTTATCCTTATTGCGTTCCGTTTTGTGTCTAAATCAGAAGGACACTGATTCAAAATCAGATACGTGCTGATTAATGAGACGCCTTCATTCTGGACGTAACGACGGCTGCCTTTTTCTTTCATTTAGCTGGCGCTGTCGTGTATAATTTCATGTGCCTATGCTTAGTTTCTGTTCCAAATCACATGTTTTGCTATAGAATATTATTCGCTATATGCTGTTCAAATATTTATTAGATCGAAATAAAATGAGAGGATTGTGTAAAATTTTATTTTAATTTCAGTGTTTCATCGAGCGATGTGGGGAATTATACTTCAACAATTAATACATTACTGCAAAAAAGGAATATGTGAGACGAAGAACCTGCAAAATAATATGCATGTCACTATTATTTATTTTTATTAATGACATATTATATCTAAAAGGTAAACCAGCTTACAAAATAATTTAAGTATATACATATTTACATAAATATTAAGGTATGTAACATAGGTACGGTGTTCAGCAGTGGACTCAAACTGTCTGATATGATCATGATGATGACACAATTTTAATAAAGAGACGCATATATAAAATATTGCCAAAATGAGTGTAAATCTCGCCGAAAATTATTACAGTAACTTTAGTTTATTTTTGTTAAATGTTACTCTCTTCTACTTTTAAAGATAAATTGAACTATTCATTTAGATTAGACAGATTACTACAAAAATTAAATACAGGCACTTGACATTGAAAGAACGTCACATATTAAATTGGTTCAACCGGTGTGAAGCGCAGTATTTACTAATATACATGAAAATTCCGTACTCACTGTAATGAAACTGTTGTAGGAGAGAGATAGGACTCCGAAAGCAGTCATGCGGATCGGTACTTGGCTGCGTTGTATCGTCACAACAACCAAACTACGCAGAGACTTCCCCGCCTTGGCATACTCCCAACCGCAGTGAAATACCGAATCTGCTATCAACGACGCCTGTCAAACGAAAATAATTTACACAAAGCAAAAACTTGCTACAGATTATTGTGCGCACTGTAGGTACTTAAATGTAAGCTTGACGCTTTGATCGAAGTTAGTTAAATTTGACAATTAAGCAAGAACTCTGCAATATTTACATTTTTCCGTTTAAATATTTAAATATCTGCAATAAATTTAATCTCAATAAGATCAACGACGGTGAAGGGAAAATTTTCTTTTCTTTTAGGACACAAACATTCACATGTATACATAAATGGTAAAAGATACGAAGTGAAAGTGAAGTAGTGGCCCGTGGTCTGAGATTCAATGGTGAATCATTGACGTGCACTAAGTATTGTTGCAATTACCGGCACAGATTATAACCGGTGTATGGCAGTCGCGGTTTCGTTTCCAGGTTGTATGAAACTTTAAATATACCACTATCTGTCCCTATCAGGTGTAAAAACTGATTAATTTTAGGGTTGGGCTTTTGTTGGAATTGCACCTACCTCATGCGTTACATCACCCCCAGCTATCATGTAAGCGCTATTTAGTAAGAGCACGCAGGATATAAAAGTACCGTTCTTTAAAACAGAAGCTATATTTCGTTCGAAGATCTAAAATAAGTACAACAGCAATATTAAACCTCTTATCAAGTATCAATTATCATTTGTTCATCCATTTTTATTAAAGGTTTAAGACTTAAGGATTTGTAAATTGTAAGAGAGCACGTTAGAACTTATAGTGCACAAAGAAATATGATGATTAACACTATTAAATAAATTAAGAAAAACAAAATCTCTTAAACCTACGGTGAGCTTCAGAAGGCAAACAACCAGTAATGCAATACTCTCGGCGACCTGGATGCTGTATAGGGACCCAAGGGAGTTTTGAATTTTCCGAGCACACCTTAGACAGAAACATTTACACACATTATTTTAACTTTTAAATGCTTTTAAGAAAAGAATTGTACGATAGAGAGATTCTTTTCTTTTCAATGCTTACCGTAGTGCATTTTGATGAAGTTGAATCCCAGTGACAAAATTGCTCTTGAAACTCATGTCCAAATAACCTAGGGTCTTTTTCGAAAATCCCGTCTTCATATATTTCCTAGAGTTTTCGTAATGCATGCGAACCTTCTTAAATTTGTAGCTCAAAAAGACCAAGGAACATATAGATAGGCAATCAATGAAGTGCATTATAGTGAGAATAAACCACCAATGCAATTGAGTAAGGAATCTGAAAATGTTCACTAGCATACCAGAACTGTCAGGTGAAGGCAGATAAGTTACTTCAGTCCGAATTGGATGGCCTGAAATACATAGAATTTCACAGATAAAGGTTTGTTCGTGAGAAAACAGTTGAAAGTGTAAACAGTTTCATTTTTATATAATTCTACAAGCACGCAACTAGAACTTTTATATGGTGTTGGGTTAAAAACAGAAAGGAGTCTTGAGTAAGCTTGAAGAAAACTGTTATTTTTTTGTTTCTTAAAAAAATACGAATATAATGTTTCCTTGCGAGAAACATGCAAATAAATGTTTACAAAGCTGTATATGACACATTCATTTATAGACTGTATGTATGGATGGATGTTTGTTAAACTTTCACGCATTTACTACTGAATGGATTTTATGAAACTTTACAATAATATAGCTTATACATCAGAATAAGACATAGACTATAATTTATATACATATTTTATGCATTTCTGTCTTTCTATCTGATCATTACGCCTTCAGCCTATTCTACGCAGACGCAGTCGCGGGCAGCAGGTAGTATTTTAAACGCGAGTTTGTATGTATGGATGAATGTTTGTTACTCTTTCACGCAAAAACAACTGAATAGATTGTAATGAAAATTTACAATGATATATCTTATACTACAGAATAAATCATAGCCTATGATTTATAAAGATAATGTTTGAATATCTTTATAAATCATAGGCTACGTGCAATAAATAAATTAAACCCATCTGGAACTTGTGTTTGTCATAAATGGGTGTGCAACAAGAATTTTTGCTTCGTGCATTTTTTCCCGTCCAGCACTAGAAATAATATCATGGAAATAATGAAGCTGTGGAAACTGTGGTAGGACCACGCAACTGTCTTCGCTGTTGCACAAATAGGCAGGCCCGTCCAGGTAAGTACCACGACCTCATAGAAGCCTGGCGTTAAATGGGCGTTTCATACTTCTGTCGTTCGGTGAATGAGGTAGCTGGGGGCCGTTTTAATTAAAGGTGGTCATCATCTGCAACCCTACGGGTGTTACAAATGTAAATGGACGACGGTTATCATTTAACATCAGGTGAACCAGCCCGTTTTCCACCTTCTCGCATAAAAAGTGAAGCTATAAAGAGACTAATTATTTTAATTTAAAAACTTGCATAAATTAGGCGGCAATTAAACTGGTAGACGTAAATTTTGCAAAAGTTGCACTTACCTTCATCCAAATATCTTTTAATGGCTTCAACGCTAGCGCTAATTAATATGATGTTGATGTTGATGAACAAAAACGTGCAAAAGAGTTTTGCTCGCTTTACGTAATACTCATCGAGCATACATCGCTTGTAAGCTGCTCTTTTCTCTTCAATTAGCATCTGTAGAACGGCCTTTATTTCATCTCTTTTAATATAAATCGCCAATATCTTCGAAGCTATAGACGTATGGCCAAAAGTAAATAAAATTAAGTCGCTTTTCTCTTCTTCAGTTAGATCTTTTCGCATATAGGCCAGCATTTCATTTAATATCAACGAAAACGTGTAAATATTTGAAAAGAGTGCCCATAACGCGTAGGCTCTTATGTGGAATTTGGTACGTGGAATCATTTCGTACCAAAAATTACCCAAACCAAAGCAATACAAAAGTCGGCAAATTTTCTTTAGAGTATGCTTTTGCGGGTGATCCCTCAATTCCCTCGTTATTATCCCTTTCATGATTAGACCGTAAAGTGAACGATAAATTGAGTTGCTAGGCATTTATAGGTACACGGGTTTTCTATTCGAGCAATCAAAGTTTAATTTTCGATTTTTATACAGTGTACTTTTCAACAGACCGTTTCAATACTAGAATAAAATAATTTTATATCGCAGTGATTTAATTGACTTTTCGATATCCGTTTTAATGAATTCTATTAAAGTGTAACTTAACTGTACATTAAGATTTTTAAACAAAATAAAACATTTGGCTGAAACGTTTTGTTGACTTCTTTATTTTTCAGGATTAAAAAGTTATGCAGGGATAACAAGATGTTGCTGATTGTGTTTTTAATCAAATCACATAAAAAAATATTCTTTAGGTTATTTCACTGTAAAACTATACACAGCACCTTCAAAACGTTAAAGTCAATCATTACCAAAGCGGCGATTATCATTCATCGAAGTTTCAGCTAGTTCATATCAATTTTTATGGACAAATTGACTTTGTTTCTAAAGAATTGTTCAGTTGAATTAAATACGGTTGACCGATTAAGGTAGCAATTTGCTAAGCCTTCGAAATATAGAAAGTTTCAAATTGATATTGTTAATGAAAATTAAAAAATAACAATGCTCTCATAAATACAGGCAATTAATTTATTAGCAAATGTTGAAACCAGAATCAAATTTTAGTAAAACATTGAATTAATAACGTAAACTAATTGTTTTTTGTTGATAAACCGGTGACACAAAGACATTGATGTTCTGGATTAGAATTGCCAAGAAATGTCCTATTAATTATAGTCGATGTAAATAAACAAGGTAATTGCAAGAAGCGTTCTATTTTCATTTGAACTGATAAATAGAAATATTCAGTTGAACTGATAAATAGAATAAGAGCTAGACGTTAATAGGCAATACCGAAATAGCTGAGCCGAACGTCGGCCGAGAAGGGATATTTTCACAAACAGTTAATTTAATTTGAGTGGCAGACACGATTAGTTTTGCATGTATAGAATCGACGTAGAACCTGAAAAGAGTGGCATACTACACTTGAGCTAGATGCACGTTTCAGTTACTATCTGTAATATACGAACAGGAATCTAGGATAAATCACTGTATAATATGTATAAAATACCCAATTGATTGGATTATTATGTAAACCTCATGCAGAACCACAAACCTCATGGAAACAGAGCGTCCTTCGTGTCCGACCTACTAACTACCCCGTCTACTAACTAACCAGTCAAGCGAAATATCCCAGAAGGCTTAACTCGGGAAAACTTTCGTAGTATGATTTTCTACGATTTGGAGCATTATTTGACAGTTCAGCAGAGCCTCGCTCGGCTTTAATCTGCTTTTGGCGACGAAGCATCATACCAGATGACTATTTATATCTGGTTCGCGGAATTCAAGTGCGGTTGTGTCAATCCAATGACGAAACCCCTGATGGTCGCCCGTCCACCGCTTTGAACAACGAAAACATCGCTGATGTGCGCCGTATGATCGAAAAAGACAGGCATGTGACTTATCATGAGATTCGGGCATCCTTAGACATAGGCATGAGTCAAATACAATGAATTCTACACAAACATTTGGTTGTGAGAAAGCTATGCTCGCAGTGGTCCCACACAATTTGACCGAGGCTCAAAAAACGGACTGCGTCACTAGGTTTACCAGATTCAACAAAGGGGCGACAAATTTGGTGTGGGGCATAGTAACAGATGGCGAACCTTTTATTTCTACGATCCCAAAACAAAGCAACAATCGAGCGTATGGGTCTTTCAAGATGATCAACCAAAGCAGACGTGCATTTAAGAGGATGATTACTTCTTTTTTAATACAATTGGGCACGTGGCTGTTGTTGCTTTAGATATTCGTCGTACCGTGATTAGTGACTGGACCACGACTCTTTGTTTGCCGGAAGTTATTGACCAACTGCCTAAAAATAAACGCCGTATCATGTTGCACCACAACAATGCTAGTTCCTACACGGCCAGACAGACAAACGAATTTCTGCAGATGCAAACGTAGAACTTTTGAGCCATCTTGCATACAGCCCCGACCCACCTTGTGACTTTTTTCCGTTCCCAAAAATTAAGAACCAATTATGCGGTCAACGATTTTTATCACCAGAAGAGGTCACCACGGAGGAGTGGCACAAATGTTTTCAAAATTGGTTTAATCTTAAGAAAAAGTGCATTTACACAAAGAAAGAATATTCTGAGAAACAATAAATTCATTTTTGACCATTAATACTATTTTTTTCCGGAAACTTTTAGTGCACTCCACTTAATTGCTGTAGATAAGAAAGGAACATAATATCGTAATGCGTTGAACTGCAAAAAATATAAAACAGTTTAATTCAAAGACTAAAATTAAGTTTCATATGTCAACTTCCACTGTACTACAGTTCGTATTTACTTGTAAATATGGGTATCCAACTGACATAGTTAATTGTTATATTGACGTAAATATATGAGGATTTTGAAAGTAAAACGATATGCATATTACTACAACTATATGCACAAATGGTAAATTTAAATATTATAAAAAGAAATAAATTATATTATATTTTGTAACGTTCGTCTTTTTCGTCATTCATCATGATGAATGATAAAGAGGAAATAATTTCTAGATATAGAAATTATTTCCTCTGTAGTCTCGTGATCGTGATCTGTCCTGTTTTTGGTCAAAATTAGACAAATTCATGCCCCCATATGAAAGTGGTCATACTACCTCTCAGTTCTTCAATTTCGTTAACCTTGTAATCACACTAACAATTAACACTTTTCTTCCAAAAGTTTTAATAAGGGCAAAGTTTTATGACAAAAAAAAAATTAACATATTAAAAAATAACTTTCGTTATAACTAACTAATTTAATATTTAATAACGATATATTATGCTTAATTAGAAGTAGTTCATTCTTGTTATCACAAATTGAATTTCAATATAAGGTGTTACATATAGTTATTATTATGATACTGTAAATAAATATGTATGTAAATGGGAGTTTAGATGAGATTTTGTGTGTTCGGCTCGAGGCAAATTTCGTACTTACAACCCGATATCAGAATTTGTCAGTGGATAAAACATATAAGTTCATCACAAGACTGTGAAAATGTGAAAGGATTTATCGGCAGAAAAATAGCTGCTGATACCGACGAATAGGCTTTAAAAATCGGGCTTTGGATAGTACTAAAGCTCAAAGAATTTTTAAATGTTCTTTATTCGTGTATTGATGCGATATATAAAATCTCGTGTGGCCCAGGTGATAGCTTCGGCGACACGTGGCGTCTGTTTCAAATTAAAATGGAAATTGACAGCAGGTCCTAGCCGTCGGTCAGAAATGCCTTAGAAATAAGTCCTATAAAATAATATGAGGAAAAATTCACCTTATTGCCCCGAGGCGGGCTAGTTCTGCCATTAATCAAAAGTTATTTCATTAAGACGGGAGAAAGTTAGCGCAAAAAGATCGAGTTTAAATAAAATTTAATTCTCGCTCGCGTAAATAAGTTGCGAGACCTTTTTTTTAGTTGACAGCGTTAGAAGTTTCTTTTATATATATTTTAATAAAATCCGTTAAGTAAGACTTTATTTTTTATCCGCCTTTAGGTTTAATCAAAATCAAAAATATTTTTATTCAAATAGACGCTTCAGTGCTCTTATGAATCGTGAAATTTTACATAAAAAATTATTTATATAGGTTCGTAAGGTACCACCGGTTCGGAAAGCAGTTTCTGTTGAGAAGAGACCGGCAAGAAACTCAACAGTTGCTCTTTTTCAAAAGTATCAGTTTACAAAATAACATACAGGTATAATAGTCTTATTCTAGCCTTAACTCCACACATTCGCGTCGTCGAGGTATTCCGTAATGGTATAATATGAAATAATAATAAGTTAAATAGCAATATGTGAAAGCATGTTAAGTTTGCCTTAATTTTTAGCGGGTTAATCAAGGTAAACTCGACGGATGGCTATAATGATCAAGCTTGCCGTGATCTTACCTTTATAGAGCTATAGAGGAGAGATAATAAGAAGTACCTTCTTAATGTTATCTAAATTTATTTTAAAAGGTAACTATAAGTTGCATTGGGTCTTCTCTTTTTGCCATGTCTAATGGGCAACCACCGAAAACATTTTGTTATAGAATAAAGACCGGTAGTGCATCTTTGTTGTTGGTTTTATGATTACTTGTTTGTACTTGTCTGTAGGGTGGTGTGACATGAACCGCTTGAGAGTCACTCGTGACAGAGCAAGCAAACCTTTTTTACATTTCGATCCCCACGATGAAAGAACTATTAACATAATTGCAAATATGTAAGGAACCCTCGGCGTGTGAATCTGACCCACAACTTGGCCATTTCCGTATGTTAAGTGTTGGCCCAATGAACCCACTTGGCGCGACTTCACCATGGGCTACCTTAGTGTGGGTTCCTCCTGGTTTTACCCTGGATGCCAAAGCCGCGGCCATTAAGCCCATCCACCAAGCAGCAAGCAACTACCAGAGGAGCGTCTATTTACCGTAGACCCTGCATATCTTCGAAATAATAACGAAAAATAATAATATTTAGAAAGTATGTGAAGTCCGCCAATCCGCAGTGGGGCCGCGTGGTGGAATATGCCCTGATACCCTCAGCAATTAGGAGGCCTCTGGGACTCGTAGGACACTTAAAGGCTGTTACTTTACTTTATTTACTCAATGTTACTAGCTTTATATCAGCTCTATCTGACATAATTTTTTTACAGTCAGCTAAAATAGGAGTATTATCGGTTGTTTTTTTGCCCAACAAAGTTAAAAAGAAACTGCAACTTTAATATTTTCAGTGCTTTGATATTTGCCACAGAGTGAGTGGATCCACTTTTATCCGTGGCTTTATCCACGTTGTCCTTTTCGTACAAAAATTTTAGTAGTTCAATTTTTAATATCCATCGCCATAATCCAGCTCCTAAGCTTTACCCGCGGCAGCAAAGAAACCTATTTATAGTCTTTTAAGTATAGAAAGATATTTGTTAATAAAAATGTAATAAAATAAATACACAGCGAATTCAGTGATGTTTGCATCAACTCAAGCACTTGGCGCCTATACAGTATAAAGAATTTTAAATAAATCGTAACGAGAGCATTTCCCTTTCAACAAGTACGAGCAACGTTCCGCTATCATAATTGAGATCTGTAGCTCTGAAGGCGGACGCTTTAGATAAAAACCCCGTCATACGTGACCCACTATGGACGCAATATAGTGGCTCATCCTTTAATGCTTTGTAGATGAGTGGGAAAACAAACTGCTCTGTTCTATCGTCTGCAGATTACGTTGGATGTTCTGGCTTAAAATCCCTCCCTTTCCCCGCAAAGTCGGTTAGGGGTGTTTACGGCTTTGCAATATTTTGTAAATGTTTTTATAGATGGTACGTACCCGTTCCCAACTCGCACTTGGACGGTATTTTATTTTTAATGTTAGTAAAGAATTCGAATTTTAGGCTACATTAATCCAGCAATTGATTGGCTATTTGACCGTTACTAGATTATAAATCATTTACACGCATTTCTCTTAACAATGCGCTATAAAAATTACCGAAAATGAAAACGAAAATGTAATGGTAAAACTGGCCTTTAATTTCGTGTTTTTTCACAGACTTGAATCTAAATGCATGGCAAAGTCCCTGACAACGTACCTACAAGAAACGTTCACAACAACAAGTAAAGTAACACGCGAAGTAACGAAGCGTGAGAAAACTTTCTTGATTAAAATTGATGGGACAGAGCTTTAAGGAACTCGACTGTTTGGTTGTAGCTTTTTTGTTCAAAAATCAGTTTCCTAAAACTTTCACTGGCAGATAGCTGATGTAATAAGGAGTAACTTAGAATATTTTTATTTTAGAAGCCTTTCTTATTTTAAACTCCACGCGGACGAAGTAGCGGGGCACAGCTAGTCGTTACAAAATCTATCACGTCATACACAACCAATAATTGGCACCGCCTATGAAGTGTAATTTTGCCGAACTAATCACATTAACTAACTTGTTATGAGTTACGTTACCTAATTGTAACTTTAAAACTTGTACTAAATAACTGTAACATTCTAACGGTAATTATCTATAAGCCAGTGAAAACCTACGAGTTGTTTCGAAGTTTAATACCCGAATCTTCAACAATTAGCTTAGAGTTGAAGCCATCCCAAGACTTCAACTCCAAGCCTTTTAACATTTTTTTAAACATATCTCATATTTGTGGATACCTATAAAAATTCCTACATTAAAAGTGATTACCGCGCTAGTCTAGTTTATTAAAAATGTTACGTGTAACCGTAAATATCAATTCGACGTATGCTTCAATGACGTATGCTTCAGTGATATTCAAAAGATAAAAATAACTGCCACCAGCGCCAACTATACGGCACTAACGTTACTATGTTCTTCGGAGTGGTCATGTCGACCTTTATACAATTATGTGCTAAGTTTCATATCAATGTGGATAACTGTTCTCGAGTTTTAGGTGACCATAAATACACACATGGTAAGGCCAAATTGGCCTTAAAGAAGCTTGGTGTGCTCAGCAAGGCGAGACAGTACTTCACGGCTGCTCAACGCCTAAAACTCTATAAGGTGCAAATTTGGCACCACATGGAGTACTGTTCTCACATCTGGGCGGGAGTCCCCTATTACCAGCTTCTTCCATTTGACCGCATCCAACGTAGGGTGGCTAGGGTTATCGACGATCAAAGTCTTTCCGATCGGCTTGATCCTTTGGCTCTGCGTAGAGATGTTGGATCACTCTGCATCTTCTACGGCATTTACGGGGAGCGTTCCGAGGAATTAATTATTTGGATTGATCTCGGCGGCTGAATTCCACCATCGGACATCGTGCCACTACCAAAAATTTCATCCACACGACCTCGATCTCCAGCTATTCCACAACAGCGCGATTTTCAAGGCATTTCTTGCCTCGCACAACCACTCTGTGGAACCAACTACCACCGGCGGTCTTTCCGAACAGTTACGACCTGGGAACCTTCAAGAAGAGAGCATACTCTTTCTTAAAAGGCCGGCAACGCATTTGTGAGCCCTCGGGTGTTGCAGGTGTTCATGGGCGGCGGTAAACACTTACGATCAGGTGAGCCTCCTGCTCGTTTGCCTCTTTTCTCCATAAAAAAAAACACTTCTCTTTTATATGTAACTAGCGATCCGCCCTGTCTTCGTTCGGGTGCATGGTTTATACATATAAACCTTCTTCTTGAATTACTCTATCTAGTAAAAAAACCACATCAAGATTCCTTGGGTTGTTTAAAAGATCTAAGCATACATGGGGACAGACAGACAGCGAGACGACTGTGTTTTGTAGTATGTAGTGATGTTGTGTGTATTTATTGGTATGATATTGATTGTTTCTGTACTGATCGATCATACCAAATATTTGATATTGGGTCATTACCGGAATTTATAAGTCGATATGGTTATATTGATTTTAAATAGGAGTTATATAATATTCTTACAGACAAAACTAACGTGAGTTTTCGACTTAAGGGCTGATCTAAAATAAGTATAATTATAAAGAACGCTAAAAGAAGAAGAAAATGTGATTTTACTTATGTTATTTCATTTTCCTTAAGATGTTTAAAGTTATTTGAATGATGAACAGCTTCAGCATCTCATGAATATTAAGTACTAGCTGTTAAACGCGGCTTCGCCCGCGCGTTCACAGGCAATTAACAATGAGTTTTTTATTATACACCTGAATAGCTCGCAGATGGCAGAATTTTTTCCTATTTACTTGGCACTTATTTTTATATTTTGGATAATAATTCACATAATATCTTTATTAATTATAGCCCAAGTGTTATTCTGATGTATAAGCTATATTATTGTAAAGTTTCTTTAATATCCATACAGTAGTATTTGCGTGAAAGAGTAACAAACATCCATCCATACATACAAACTTTCGCCTTTATGATATTAGTAAGGATAAGTTATCTAGTGAGATATTGTGTTCTAGATTAGTAACTGAACATTTAACTAACTCTCTCCATCTGAACTTTAAGCCGAGTTACAAATTAGGTCATCACTATGAATAGAAGTTGAACAACTACTGGGCGACTTGGCTAAGCGTGAGGTGGAGTTGCTCTTCTCCTTTCCGTTTAAATAGACGAACCGCGCCCTAAAGTTCTTGCCCAGTGCGCAATCAAACGTTAGCTCTGAGATCGAATTAATTATTTCTACACTTTACTATTGTGAAAATAAATTAAAAATGTTCTGAAATATGGTTGGATGCTTTATTATGATGATATTAACATGATTTTTTGTCATATCAACCGACTATCATATCAACGAAAAAGGAGAAGTATTTCAATTCGACTGTATTTTTTTATGTTTGTTACCTCAGAACTTTCGACTGGATGAACCAGCCGATCTTGCCGATTATGTTTTTCATTGAAAGCTGGTGCTTCATTGCTATTGGATCTTGGGAGATAGTTAGCGAACTCCTGAATGAATTATAAAATTAATACGGAGCGAGTATTAGAAGCCGGTTTATTTTTTTTTCGTTAATAAAATTATTAGTAGGTAACAAACATAAAAAAATTACATTCGAATTAAGAACCTCCTCCTTTTTTAAGTCGGCTGAAAATGGACTTGTATAAAATAGAAAATAGACTCGTGTATTGAAACATGCGAGCAATTACGTCGTTAAAGTCAAAAGATGTACCGATTCTCTTTAATATTTACCCTTTAATGGTATAGATATTAAAGAGAGTCAGAGTATGTCTATTGGTGTAATATTTTATTGAAGTACTTTATACAGTCGTTAAAGATAAAAGATGTAACTGGATTTTAAGCAGTTTCAAACCAATTAATTAAAATGACACCAGGCATTTAACTAGAGTTGGTTTTTGTCTCTAGTTTACAAAGTTTAAATATAGTTTTCAATTAGCAGAACTACGTTCAGCCATTTCGCGTGATAATTAACTTATTCAAACCTAAATGGAATAAGAATTTAAACTTTACTCGTATTCATATCTAGTGCCATATTTAGCACCATGTTTAAAATAACATTATGTTTTTTTTATTAAATAAAAAAAACCTCTCCTGTTGTTTTGTATTCTACGACGAGCTAAATATTTGTATGCAAAGATATAGTTAATTACCAAGTTTATCATAATTACACATTGTAAAGACCTATTAATAATAATAAATATTATTATTAATTAGTCATAATAAAGATCAATTAAGATGAAAATAAACGTTTAAGAACGTTTAGTCACAATAAAAGTTAATAATATATACTTAAATTTAAGAAATATAAGTGTTAGTATGAGAAAATGATATTACCAAAAATTGATAAAAAATAGTTAAAAATCACTTAAAATACTCAAAAAAGGATATTTTTTAAAAATATAGCAAGATACGATCACTATTATGTCAATTAAATACAATTCCATACTTAGTGATTTCTAAGGGAAGTATTATGTACCGTGCGGGGACACAATTGTATGATAGTACATATATAAGTACAGAGGTCGGTCGCGACTCTTAGTACTATAGTCAAAGTACATTGTATGAACGTCCCATACCAATATCATATGGAAGTAAGGTCTAATGGATAAAAATAATAATATGTGAAGGCTCAGAGAAAAAAATAATGAATATATAAATATAATGAAGAGCAATGAATGACTTGGGACTTTATAAGACATATTACTATGGAGTTGCATGGTACTTCTGTACGACGATATGGTCTACGGTAAACGTGGAACCATGAATGGATATGTCTTGAGTGGGGGACATATCATCGATAGCTGGTGGTAGTTGGCGTCTTAGTGACCATCACTATGATACGTTGGCTGTCATTCGGCATAGTAAGAGTTTGGTGGTAGTTGGCGTCTTAGTGTGTTGCACTATGATACGTCGACTGATCATCTGACTTTGGGGAGTCTGGTGGTGGCTTGCGTCTTAGTGTATTCCACTATGATACGTTGGCTATTACTTGGCTTGGGTGGGGGTCCGTTGGTGGTTGGCGTCTTAGTGTTTACGCTATGATACGTCGACTATCATTCGGATCGTGAAAGACTATGTTTGGACACTTCGTGTGTTCCGAGTATATTCTAAACTTTGGAGCCGAAGTTGATCGGAGTTATATTGGTGTGGTGTGAGGGTGTGCCACCTACGCGATAGTCACATTGATGCGTGCGGCTATATGCAGTAATGCGTCTTGTGGTATTTGCGGGGTGATCTGTAACATTATTTTTTAAATGTTAAATATTGTAAAAGTTTTAATAAAGTAATATCGCTGTTATCACGGAGAAAACACGTGTATGAACGAATAAAAGAATGATATTTTTCCAAATACGAGTTGAACTGCGACGCTTGCGCTCATTGAAATTCCCTATAGTATGTAAATCAATGAAGTATTGCAACAGTGGAATATGTTTCGTTATGCATGCGGCTGTATCGTTTCCCGCCGCTCCGCACTTTGTGAACGTGGGGTGAATAAAAATATTCGACATCACAAACGCCTCGATTTAGCAAAGAGAAGAGTTGGCGATTGTACATGTTGTAGCTTTATACTGTTTAGAAAAAGCATTTTGCGTGCGTTTTGTTTAGAAATGCATTGTGCTAATTTCGTGTAATAAATATCACACATTAAAATTATTTTATCTTATATTTTAATCACACATAAAAATTTTTTGGACTTCTAGTTAATCCAGCAAAGTCCCAAGCGGTTATTTTTGGCAGCACGTATATGCTCAATTTCATCAACGGTAATAACTTGCCACCGGTATGCTACGATGGTATTACTGTACAATAATCTTCGTGTGCTAAGAACCTTGGCATTTTGTTTGACAGCAAGTTATCCTGGACCAATCACATTAATGAAGTGAGCAGGAAGATACGAAATTTACCGTGATATTCGAATGATATTTTTCATTCCCTGAAAAAAGGGATAAAAAGACATTTTCTAAAAATGAAACCTAGCTAGATCGATTTTTCGCCCCCGAATCTGCGCACATACTAAATTTCATGAAAACGAAGTATTGTGTGAATGAGAAGGATGGATGACGTAAAAGGGATTGGGAGACTCTCGCAATGACGCCACGAACGATTTAAATTATTTAATTTAACTAAAGATGAAAATAGTAATAATATACTCAAAATAAAGATTTTATTTATCGTACGCCTATATATATATATATATATATATATATATATGATAGCGTTTAGTTACTACAGAAATGAATTTAACCTGTATTAATTGTAACACAAGTTAATAGCTATTAACTAGTGTTAAATTAATACAATAATTTGCTAGTTGTTAAAGTTATTATTGTAATTTGTAATCTCGGTGTATTTATAATTTTGATGTATTGTAAATGTAAGTTACATTATATTACGAAGTAAATAATTTCTTGATAATTGTTGAAGATTAATTGTCGTTGATTTGGTTGTTGTTTTGATTAGACCGAGTGACGTGTTGTATAGTATAAAAGCCGATGTCTGCTTCAAGCTACATCTGTTCGGAGTGTTCATAGTGTGTACTTTGAAGTAAAAAATTATAACAGTGATCAAGTATTTTATTATTATTGTGTGTGCATAATATTACAACAATGTCCAATTCGTACACTGCTGTTCAGCAATAGTGGCCAAAACTTATATATATATATATATATATATATACAAGAATTGCTCGTTTAAAGGATAAGATTTGATATCAATTTTATGAAATTTCTATTGTATTTTTCGCAAAATAAACAGTATAACAATTTGGCAGGGAAACGAGGACGTACAGCAATGCTGAAATGAGAAAAGTTTAAACAAATACGATTTCTGAGCACTAACAAAGTAACTGTGCTAAATTGTCGAAACACTTACTTCGTTGCCATTATAGAAGCTACCGCGGGTTCACGAATATTAATAAAGCGATAAGAATTAATTTAAACAAGTAAATTTTTTTATTAACGAAATACAAAACATTATTTCTATGAACTCTAATGTTCTTATGGTGCTAAGTAAAATGCTCAATCCGTACTCCAGCTACGACAAGGGTTACCATTCTGTGTGCCCACTGTGCGGCAATGTTAATTATAATTACTGCTCCCCACGCCAGCGAGCGTAAAGTTTACATAATACGAATTATTCCAGGTTATCATTAATAGTTCGAATTTGCCAGTATTATCTTGGATCTCAGTAAAACAGTACAGCCAAAGTTGGTCTTTTGTTAAATTAACACGATTTGCAAAAGAAATATTTTAATGCTAAGTAAAAGAGGATTGTACTCGTACCTTAATTAACGTGATATGCCAGGTCTTAATAAACTGTATTGTTTTCAGTCCCTGCCTTATTTGAAAGAGCCGGCCGATCATGCTCATTGTCATGGAGATGATCACGTCTATGTTTAAATTCTCTGAATCTAGAGTACACAGAATCGTAGAGCTTACGTGGTTTAAATATGGGAGAAACTATTTCATCGGCTTTAATTGCCAATAAATATTACAAAGAAAAGACAATGCCTTTTAAAAGCAAGGTTGAAATAACATAACATTTCCTAAAATGTTGGATCATTTAGCTCCCTTTTTTACAAAACACTTTATTCAAAATATTACTTATTTATTACAATAACTCCAGGAATCCGTAGAGGCTTTTAGGCTTCGCAATAATGTTAATGCATTTGCTCAAGGGTTCTTTATATTGCGACATAAGAGTCGCTCTAATGAGACATTAGCTTAAATTTTGTAGGTTTTTGGTAATGGAAAAAATCTTGTAGAAACTCTCTACTGCCTTTATAAGTAGCTATTATTAATTTCCGCGAACAGGCCTATTATACATTTTTATAAGACTAGTTTACGGATTTTAATCGCGTTTTAATTTTGATTTTTAATTCCCTACGTTTGAAGCCTTTCCAACGTTCATGGTCATGGGACAGACCAAGAACGTTGCAAAGGCTTGGATCATTCGTCAATTTGGTAAGTTTCATGTATGATATTCGCGTAAGATCAAGGAATTAATAGGTCTATTATACGTTCATCAGGATGTATGTGCTGATGCTCTCTCTCTCTTGCTAGGACGATGGAGATATTTGTTGCTGTCACGGTTCATATCAAACATTAGAAGGGTGAACATTATGAACATTACAACTTCATTGCCTCAATCTCTCAGCAGGGACATGCGGCTTTTAACAGATTTTTCCACTGCTCACGTTCCTGGTCTACAGCTATTAGGTCTTTTCAACTGTCGCATTCCAGGGAACACCACCTTCTTTTTGACTGAGCGCCCCTGCAGTTCTTGAATGTCCTGGTCGGCTTCCTGCAGGTTGCCAGAGGCTGTTTACTGAAATGGGTATCTTTTACCCACCTACCAACGTAGCAAATTAAAAATTTCAACAATGTTATGAAAATAATACTTACAGGCAAAGTGTAAGGACAAATTGATGACTCCGTGGCGCAGTTCTCAAGGTATTCGCTTCGGCGTCGGGGGTCGTGGGTTCGATTCCCACAAAGGACAACTATTTGTGTGACCCACTAACCGAGAAAAGGTCTTATATTATCCTTCTGATATAGAGAAACTTAATAAAGAAACACAACTGCAACAAAAATATAATACCCAAACCGAGTAAATACCGTTTTCCGTAATTTTAAGCTTAAAAACTAGAAGAAACGGTATTTGCATTCCATACTCGTATTCTCGATATGTTATGCAAAACTTCAAACGATTAAAATCCCCAGTGATTCGCTTTGACGCTTTTGCTTATCCTGAAACTTCTCTGCTCTCCATAGATGCTTTCCAGGAAATCATATATATAAGGAAGTTCAAGGAGTCAAGTTCTTATCTTTAACGAGTAGCTAGAGATGTTAAGATAATAAGTGTTAGTGTTAGTTAAATTGTTTCTTAGTTTTTATTTTAGTTTTTCTTTTGCTTTTTTTATAACACCATATAGGCTGTACTGTATTTGAAATTGGATGTTGTTCCTTACCTGAGTTTATTTTAATCTTGTGCTGTTTATAAAAAACATTTAATTTTGTAGATAGACCTCAATAATTTAATAAAAGCGATAGCTAATACTGTCCAATTTATATAGATTTTATTAGTAAATAATTAAAAAAATACTTATTTATGCACCGCGCAGCGATTTTTTACTTCTTGAGATAGTACAAGTATATAAGCTGAGCGTTCAGAAAGACTTAACGTTGTTGAACGCTTATATTCTTCTAGTGACCAAAAACGCTTGTTCGTAAGCAAGTATCTAGATTTATTCACAAAAATAACCTACTGAGTAAGGACTCAGTTGGTCAGACTCAGTCAGTTCTCAGTAGGGCTGGTAAGGACCAGTCTGGGTTTCGTCCAGGGCATAGCACCACAACTGCGTTACGTAAAATCACAAACGATATGAGACTAGGAATGGATGTTAAAAAAGTGAAAGTTCTGGTGCTTGTCGACTTCGTTAATGCTTTTAACACAGTTGAACACGATATGCTCCTTTCCATTCTTATCTATAAATGAATAAATTGAAAAGAAAATGAAAATAAATAAATGCAGCAGTGTCCGAAAAAAATCCTAAGCTGGGGCCAATTTCAACTGTTTTCTTTCTACCTGAACTTTGAAATCAGACACTTCCTGCTATAAATTTTTATCGTATTCCTAAGACGATATTTCTTCAGACGACAAATCACGTACCGAAAGATAAGAAATTCTAAAGAATCCAATTTTTCATAGAAATTGCAAAATTTATAAGCTTTGAAACTTTGGGATCACGATGGCATTCTGCAGCTAACTTAAAGTATTTTGTACAGATGTCTTTTGTCTCGTTTTTCAAACGGATTAAGAGGTTTTTTATTTTTTTTATAGTGCTAATCTCTGCACTTCGCTACATAGTATAAAACAAAGTCATCCCGCTTTCTCTCTGTCCTTACGAGTATTTTAATACAATTACAACACACCCTTCAAAACTACAAAACGGATCTTGATGCGTTTTTTTACTGGATAGAGTGATTCAAGAGGAAGCTTTATGTATATAATACATTGCACCCGTGCGAAGCCGGGGCGGGTCGCTAGTAAGATAATAAATTAAAATATTTAGAAAAAAGAACGAAAATATTTTCGCCGCTGCGGGAATAGAACCTACGTCTTCCGGTTCGCGCCCATACACTTTAACCACTTAGCTAAAGTCGTAATATAGCTTGGGGTTTAGAGATCAGGGTGCGAAATAACAGGGTTGTTTTAAAAAATGCTGTGTAAAATGTTCGAAATATAATTATGTAGACATAGAATTATTCGTCTGTTCCATTGAATAAACAAACTAATTTAATCATTTTGGATTTACACGGATAAATGCATGTCTATTACTTGCATTTTTCACTATGGTACGTTAGAGAATATTTATAACTAGTGACCCGCCCCGGGTTCGCGCGGGTGCAATGTATTATACATATAAACCTTTTTCTTGAATCACTCTATCATATTTCCTTTATATTAAATATTTATTTCTTCTAGTACGTTAAAGTTATTATATTACACTTGTGATCATTCTTAATATAAGATCAAATTTTTCAATAAAAAATATTTGGCATTCCACATTCGCAAGGCTCCTTGCATATCAAAGGTAAAATATGAATGGTTATTTTTTTATTGGTCCTCTTTTTTATATAACAGTTATGCTCTTATTTTTATTCACTAACCGAATAGACTACATCTTGCGACATATATCAGATCCCTTCCCCTTTTCAACGAAATATATCGGCCTAATTTTTCACGTAACTTGACTCAAAGCGCAAACACTAACGGTAAAAAGGTAGTTGCGGTGATATTTTTTACTGTAATCTTATCGAAATATATTGCTCTATTTTTGAAGGATACATTATACGTATTATGTCATATGATACGGAGATTTTTTTAATACTTGCTTCTAGTTACTCTTAGTTAGCAGCCTTAGGCTTAAACTTACGCAATCCAAGTATTAGAGGAAGATGGAATGTTATTAAAGATAGAAAGATTAGATTTATCTATGTGCATACGAGAGTTGCATTAGGTAATTCATTGTTCGCGCACTGTTGATTTTATTGAGATGAAACTGTATACAGTTTTTATATCCACGTGTATGAATGTTTTTGATACGGTACAAATAATGCGTAATAAATGGGGTGGCAATTAAGACAGATAAGGAACAGGAGAATGTATATTAGATTGGAGCCATATGAAAATTCGTAATCTTCACTGTTGTGAGTAATAAATTAAATTTGTACGCTTTGACGAGGAAATTAAATAAGTAGGTAAAGTTACCTTTTACCATACTCACTTGAAGACTATGATAAAAAAACCGGAACGTATAACTTAACTCTTCAACTTACGTTCACCATCAACTTTCAGCTAAGACGAGAGCTGTAGCTTGAAAGTTTCCGATTAGATAGATTGCAACTCTAGTAGCATACGTTGGAGTGAGTTTCCCTCGTCTATTGTTAGACTTGAAATCAATTTATCTTGAGAATTTTGAGAGCTAGTGTAGTAAGGGATATTTGTCAAGTTACTGTTGAGTTGTAATAATTTGTTATTTTAAGTTTTAATATACAACGTTGGCGTCTTCAAGGCAAGAGTGAATAGGTTTCTACTGAGCTAACCCGCTTACCATCAACGGCTGCATCGCCACTTACTATCAGGTGGGATGGCAGTCAAGTGCTAGCCAGTTTTGTGAATTAAAAAAAAATAATAATTTTGTAGCATAGTGCGTAAGGTCGACGGTAATAGGCTAGATGTACATGAAATATATCAATGAGTACACCTTGATCTGGTTATTAATACCTTTGAAACCCGGCAAGAAAAAGAAATCAAGTGAACCCTCAAAAATAGCTGGATGCTCCATCAAGGAATTCATGAAGGGTCATGAATTATGGAACTTCCGCAGCAAACTCTGACCAAAATAACAACCAGGAAATTTATGTTATACAGATATAAAATTCTTAGTCAAGATAGGTCTTGATCTTATAATTTTAATTAGAATAATTATCTCGTTGGCTTATAAGTATTATACTTCTTCTTTCTACACAATAATACATTAAACTGTTATTTTTTTTGTCTACCCGCACTATGTTAATCTTATTGTACTGATTTCATGTGATGTTATCGTGTAATTTACGATTTCCCTAATGAGCAATAAAGTTCTAATAACCAAAAGAGCAAACTCTACATTCCGAAAGAAGTAAAAGCAACTTATACCACAGGGATGGAAATTTGGACGCGGCATCGAAGACGCCTAGGGCGCAAGAGACAAAGCTTTGAGAAATTAGAAAAGTTTTGCAAAAATTAGAAAAGTTGAAAGGGAATGTTCGAGTTCACACATTTTTTGAATTCGCAGAGGGGATGTTTTCCAAACGTTGTTTAAGTTGTGCGTTAGTTTGTGTGTGAGTTTCTCATCTCGTAACTTTAGCAGTAATGGTGGTACACTGCCAAATAGGACACAAAAAATCTTATCCTTTAAACGAGCAATTCTTGTATATATCTCTCGGAAACGGTTCCAGCGATTTTCATGAAATTTAGTATGTGCGTAGATTCGGGGGCGAAAAATCGATCTAGCTAGGTGTCATTTTTAGATGTCCTTTTATCCCTGTTTTCAGGGAATGAAAAATATCATTCAAATATGAATGTAAATTTCGCCGCAAAGAAAATGTTTTAATAGCTCGGTCGGTTATCGGGCGGCCCCAAAACGGACGTCCGCGGTTTGTATCACGATCGTTTACACACTTATTTTTTCCTTTTTTTTATTCCATTGCTTTCTTTATTTTTTATTTTTTTTTATTGCCAAAATACTACGGTCCTCGAGGTACTATATATTTAAATAACTAACTGACGTGTAGTTCGTATAAACAGTAGCTAGATAGAAATGGGCGCTCTCCAGTTATTGACTGGTAAATTTGTATTTGTATTGTATTGCATACAGTTTGGACCACAATAATGCATACCTATTAGATGGGTTGAGGCAGCAATATAATAGGCTTATTTCATTGGTTTCATTTTCATCACGTATGTCTGAAGTTTCAAAATACATATTGACTAATTATCTGAAATGAAATAACCATGAGACTTTTTCTTGGGACGCATGTGTGTATACTCTTGGCTTTTAGTTGATTTTTTATTGTTTGAAAAACCTTGTATGTTAAAAATGCTGGGAAACGGGCAAAAGACGAAATTGTTCAAACTTTGTCTACTTCTTAAGTCGCCGGTGAGAGCTAAAAAAAAAACTAAACAGATAGCTCGACTTTAATCCGGGAGTCTTTGACGTAAAGCCAATTTCTCTTGTAGCTGCGAACGTTTTTTGCGGTAGAAAATAAAATCTCCCATTTCCTATGCCAAGTCGTGAAATTTCTCTAGGTACCGCTCGTAACGAAAAAGTATGTCAATGTGAATGGAACAAGGCCCAAATAGAATGCTATGGGATCTTGTGCCAAGGTTCCATATCATAGTAAGCTTTAATGATTTTAATTCTGCTTCTTTAAGGAGTTTAATTAATTGTATTTAATTAATACGCAGTGAACGTATCGAATTTTTTATTTTAGTAATGGCTCATAGCATAATGGATATATAGTTATTTATTTAAAGTTTCTAACAATAAAAGATCAAATACGAAAACATCACAAATAAATTTAGCTGTTTGTTTGTTACCACGTAATAGGTATAATATTTAAATGTTAGCACGGAAACATGAATCATAAATAAAATGTAAAGATTTGGACGGTTAACAAACCATAGGAAGGGGAATAACTCAGAATTTCCACCAAACGTTTTGCAAGTTTCAAAATTGAAACTTATTTTCAATTTTGAAACTTGTCATCTAGATTTATTACAAATATGATAAATGTTAAAAGTAAAAGTTTTTATTTGTAAAGCAACAAATATAAATTCTTTGAAGGTTTTGGAAGAAGCACGAGTAAAATATTTCACAATGCCGTCACGTCGAAAATTAATGTCATACAATATGATTAAAGATATACTGACAAAAGCAATCTTATTCTTTCGGTATGGTATTCAATTCAATTGTTTCTACATTAACTTCGCACACAATCGAGGAATAATATAAGAAAGCAACGTGCTACAAACGCATTCGCTACAAGTGCCAGAGGAATAAAAAACAAACTGTGTGAATGTATTGATAATTTTTTTGTTGCAATCAAAACGGTCACCTAAGCAAAATAAGCATCTTTACGAAAAATTTGTTGGGTAATTTTATGTAGATTTGTCCTCGGGAATTTGCTATTTTTTTTTTAATTTATGAGCGATTGAATCCTCAGGAATTTGTAAATTTATGAGCGATGAACAGTTTTGCACATTGTTATTACAACAGCAGTTCATGTGCTGGCTGTGTATCTACCCGGTATAAAATGTTGACTAGAATCAAAAAGTATCAAGAAGGTCGTTGCGATATAGCAAGCACGCTAACAATTTTGCGAGCACTACAAACATTTAATTAATGATTTCCATTGCATAGATGGTATTGAAATTTCGACGAAAATCAATAAAACGGATTTTTGACATCGATATTTCCTTTTTAATTTCCGGGATAAGCCAAATCATTGTTTATTTTTCCTAGCGAGAGCCAGAAAATTATTTACACGTCTCATATAGATAGTCCTCCCACATTATTGTAAACAATATGGGAGAACTATCGCTCATACGAGTATGAGACGTGCAAATAAAGGGTGAAACAAATGGGACTTGTTTGTATAGAAAGAATCTACCGACGAGTAGAGAGCTCGGCAAATATTGGTGACAGTCAATATAGTACGCAGTACGCACACGGGGCGTTTCAGGCTGCAAGTAACGCTAGCAATATTGAGTGTTATCTAAGCTCGCTGAGATTCATTAACGTCTTAATGGTAAAATAGGCGACAGTCCCTAGAGGTTTTAATACGTTTTTTTAGCTTCACTTGATTGAAACTATTTAAATACTTAGAATGTGAGAGTAATAAGAGTAAGCGTAGTTGTTCCTAATTTTTAGCATAAACAGAACTCGCGAGGTCACCATAATTTAGTCAGTGGGTATCCACTGCAAGGTCTGACATGAGCTGATGCTTATGACCGGTTAATAAGTAATACTTCATACAAAAATGCTTTTGCAGCTCCTGTGCTGTTGTGAATGTACATTAGCATCGGTGATTACTTCAGATCTGGTGACCAACTCCTACTTAAATGATAGGTTTACAGACACATGTTTATTTTATATTTTGTTATTGTTAATTTTGGTTTTTCATGTGAAACATCTATTGGCGCATGGCAGTAAAATTGGTTGATTTATCATCACGATAAATGGCATGACACTCTGATGCCACCATGCCCCCTCCACGCCCTTGCATGCTCGCTTCGGGGCTTCTCTGTATAAGTTGCATACTATTTTTATCGTAATATATTTACTTCATTTACAAAATTCTACTCATTTCTCACTATTTTACTCCAAATTTCCCTATTAATTTTTATTAATTACTAGCTGTGCCCGCGACTTCATCCACGTGGAGTTCAAAATAAAAAAAAAATCTAAAATAAAAGTAGCCCAAGTTATACCTTATTGCATCAGCTATCTGCCAGTGTAAGTCCCGTTCAATCGGTCCAGCCGTTTCAGAGATTAGCTGGAACAAACAAACAGACAGACAGACAAAAATTGTAAAAAATGTTATTTTGGTATATGTACCGTGTATACATCCATATGAATTTAGAGAAAAGCCTATTTTCTTTTCGAAAGATTGATCTACTATGGTATAAGGTTTTGTAGCAATTTCGAACATTTGTTGTACTGTTATGCCTCAAATTTGAATCCCTTATTCATTGGATCTTTAATTAAAGAAAAGGTTACTCTTTTACATTATTCTCTATACAGAAATATATGGGAAACAAGTCGTTTTAATAAAACCATTCTTTTTATTCCCGGAGTTTCGTTATGTTCTAGGTATTAGGAATTATTAACTTCCATGCTCACATGGTATTACAAATATAAATAGATTTTTTTACATTAATTGGTTTTTATTAATTACTGATATAGTTTTCATAATTCACTTTTTATTGTTAAGACAAACATGTTAGGACAGAGGATACGTCCTTGGGGACCTCCAGTTGATAAATTATTTGATGAGATGATAATTATACGGGCACAAAAACCCTTTGTCCAAGTGGATGGCATTTCAACATATTTCTTTAGTAATCAACTACATCGTATAAAAAATTCCTGACCGTATCACTAGGAAACAGAAATAGTGACTATTCTCCAATTTTACACTATAAATATAATTGTAACTTTATTATCCCACTAAATTAAAAGTAATTATGTAAACATTCCTTGGTGAAACACTAGATATGAACTTTACTCTAGCTAAGACCAAACTGTAATATTTTACAATATGGAACACGAGAAAACGTCATGCAAATGCCAATATTAATAATTAAACCAAGCGAATTGATCTGGAACGAAAGTTGGTAGTAAGCCTGAAACAAATGACGCACCGCTGCGGTCGGCAAGAAAAATCACTGGGTTTTCGTCGGTGATAAAACTTTGCAAGACAAAATGTTTCAGGTAGGTAAAAGACTTACCTTAATACTTACATCGACAGTGATTTATCAATGCAAGATAAATAATTCGTATTCGTGTAATGAATTTTTGTTAGTTTAAAATCTCCTGTCAAATAAAAGGTTTCGGTAAGACCACGTTTTTATTGACGCTCAAACGCGAACCAGTTATTTGAGCCTACTTAGAAATTAAACATAAAATACGGAATATATTTATTTTTCGTGAAATAAACTAAGTGCATTTTCTTAGTTTCGGATAAAAGAACTCTAAAGATTACAATTAGATTATAATTGGGGACCTAGCCATTTTCCCCATAATAAAAGGGTCTGTGTCACGTAAAGTGAAGACTAACCTACACAAAACTGCCATCTGGCGCAGAGCTGACTAATTTTGAAGCATGTGGGATAAATACCTATATAAATTAATACTAGAGCTACAATCTATAACCGCAAATATACCTCGTTTGCGTTGGAATAATAAATAATAGTAGTCTTTTCCTTTTCTCCCTGAGTTTCAACCCGAATGGCGTAGTCGGTAGTGTACCTGCCTCCTGAGGTGTGGGTTCGATCCCCACTACTGGAAAAATATTGTGTGATGAGCATAGTGTTTTTCTAGTGTCTGGGTGTTTATATATGTATAATGTGTATTTATTTACAAAAGAAAAGTATGTTTAAGTAGTATATCTGTTTTCTAGTACCCATAGTACAAGCATTGCTTAGTTTGGGACTAGAGAATGTTGTGTAAAAAGAATGTGTCCTAAAAAATATTATTAAATATTATATTATTATTTCTGATCCCTGGCGCAAAAAATATGTCGAGTTATTTCATTTTAAAATTAGAATTGCTATTTGAGTTGCTTATAGTTTGTTTATATTTAGTTTATATAATTTATTTTATTGTGAACGAACTCCGGTATTAAGTTGTTTGTATGTCCCAAGAACAAGAGGGAACGATGACAAAAAATCTTAGCAGATTTAAAATTGATTAATTTTTTTATATTTTTAACTAACTTCCTGAACTTAATTTCAACTACAATAAGTATTAAACTATTTAATTGTAAACTAATTACAATTAAATAAGGACATTACATTTAAATAAGAATAATGAGATGACGCCGTGGCACAGTTGCCAATGTATTGGCTTCGGCGTTGGGGGTCGTGGGTTCGATCCTCCCACGAGATAACTATTTGTGTGACCCACAGATAGTTGTTTCGCCCCTGGGTGTTTGTCCACGTGAAATTTATGTTTGTAAAACGTCCTTATAATACAGGATAATGTTTTTCTAAAGTAAGGGCAACGTTAAAAAGACAAAAAAATGAGATATTGTATGTCACTTAAGCGTTACTACCCGTGACTTGCTCTCAACCACCAAAGGTTAACTGGAAGAAAATGATATTTAGCATTGCACAAACTTTTAGTACAATAATAAATTTAACAATCAATTAATCAATCAAAGAGAGTTCAATATTTGCTTAAGATATGATTCAGCTATTTGAGACTCTTTATGTTGTCTTTGCTATGTACTTTCTTTCTAATGGAACTAGTCCATTGGACGATAATTGTGTGTAAGTA
Organism: Iphiclides podalirius; assembly: GCA_933534255.1. Classification (NCBI taxonomy): domain Eukaryota; kingdom Metazoa; phylum Arthropoda; class Insecta; order Lepidoptera; family Papilionidae; genus Iphiclides; species Iphiclides podalirius. Next base: position 11,332,499 of record OW152831.1, on the reverse strand, counting down.
TCATATTGTTGTAACGTTATATAACTGTACCGTACGTGGTCCTTTACTAAGATGGTTTTCAGATTAAGTAAAAGACAGAAACATGAATGTTTAGAAAACTTAACTTTAATAGCTATGTTTAAAAACACATTTCCCAATTACTTAAAATTTGAAAAATGCATATACCAACCTCCGGAAGTTCATGAACATTAAGTACCTGCGTTTATTGATTAACGTGTACTACACATGTAATATGTTAATACGCATTCGATGACTCTGTGGCGCAGTTGCCGAGGTATTGGCTTCAGCGTCGGGGGTCGTGGGTTCGATTCCCACTCGGGACAACTATTTGAGCGACCCACAGATTGTTGTTTCGCATCAGTGTGTTTGTCCGCGTGAAATTTATGTTTGTAAAACAACCTTACAACACAGGATAATGTTATCCTAAAGTAAGGGCAATGTTTAAAAAAATGTAATAAACTGAGAATGTTTTAACGGTGGTAGGGCCACGCAGCAGCCTCGGCTGTTGCACGAATGGGCAGGCTCGTCCAGGTAAGTACCACGACCTCACAGAAGACCGGCGTAAAGTGAAAGTATAATACTTTCGCGTTTCGTCTGGTGAGTGAGGTGACCGGAGCCCAATTTTCAAAAGGTTGTCAACGCATCTGCAAACCCTCGGGTGTAGCAGATGTCTATGGGCGGCGGTATTCACTTAACATCAGGTGAACCGTCTGCTCGTTTGACAACTTTTCACATAAAAAAAAAAAAAAAAAAAAAAGTGTGAATTTACTTGGCAAATATTAAAATTATCTAAAAGTACAACTTTCTCAAAAACCTTATTTCATTAATTAATTATTGGAAATCTATTCCTACACATATACACACTCCGGCTGTCACGATGAAGCCAAATTTGTGCTACTACTACAAATACTGCATATAAGCAGAGGCCAGGCATTCAGGTATAATTACCTGCCTACATAAGAACTAACCTACCGACCTAATTAATAAAATCTAACCGAGTAATAAGCGGGTATGAAACACGTAATTAAGCATAAATTGAAATCAGTTTCATTCCATAATTTATAATTAATCCGTATTTTCCATAACTTTGCCCCTTTTTAGTTGGATGTTATTTTGATAATGACTCGTTTTTTTTTTAAGACAAAAAAGTTGAAAGCCTAAATAACTTTATTTAATATGGGCTAAACTTAAGCTGTTATTGAACGTTAATAAAAACCTACCACCGGTTCACTAAATTCGACCTGAACATTAGATTTACAACAATACCAGAGAAGAACCGGCACTTCTCTCTGCGGTCTTGTTCAATTTTTTAGCGATAGTTTTGTTTTCCTGTTAAGATTGATTTTTTTTATTTAAGAACTTATAATATCTCCTATTAAACCTGCCGTTCGAAGTTATTCTGTTAACATCGATCACATTAAACCTATTTCAACTGTAGTGCTTTACGCGTACTTTGACGAAATGTTAATTGAACATTCCATAATTAAAAAAAAAATCATATTTTATTTTGACAAGAAAAATATTAATTCAAACTTTGTTTGTTTATTCCGTTAAGAGTGGTTGATAAGCCCTATTGATAAGCGGTTTAGTAATTATGCGTTCAGTGAAAGTTTTAGTGCTCGTGAATAGGTTACTGTATTGAGACGGTAAAGCAGAAATTTGTAAAGGGTGATCATAATATTTGAAAAAATTAAAAACAATCTTTGAACAAACAAAATGAGATCACAAGTACGTACCTGATTGAGATTTAGAATCTTAATTCTGCATATGCCCTTAATATGTCCGTCGTCTATAAAATCACCCATGTATACATGAATTTATGGTTCAGGTTTATACTGGTGCAATTCAAGTTTCCAATACCGTTTCTTATTAGCTTTTGTTTCACTCACGGTACAAAGTTTTGTGTGACCCACATTTTCAGGAGCGACAGGAGAAGTGCCGTAGCAACCCAGAACCGAGCCGACATCATTCTTTGCACAACATCTAGAGTACAAGCACGCACGTACACATGGACAAAAGCGCAAAGTGCAAATCAAATAATATTTTTACTACCAGTGTATCATTAGTGTAAAATTTTTCTTTTTTTTTTAAATTACTTCTCAGGTTTAATAATTTATTTATATTTTTTTTGGCATCCGCATTGCCAACGGCCAAAGTGGCCATTTACAAGTCCTACATTCACTCGTGCTTGACCTACGCAGCTCCTGCGTCTCCTTCAACTTCAGCTCCAGACTGCTTTCTTCGTTAAAGAAAGCCAAGCTACATGCGCAGCCGAATCTCACCACAGTATATTCAGGATATCGCGAATACCTTCCTACGTAGATTAATTTAATCACACTAACATTTCTGCCCGACTAACACAGCTCGCGCCACGGTGCGGGATAGTACTTCTTCTGTTACAAAATAATCACCAGTTACTGGCCTTCAGCCAGCTGAGATTAAGCCCAATCAATGGGGATAGTCCCCAGGGATCGCATCGCGTCGGGTGTCCAACCCGAACTCAATTACAACAATTCACTGCTGTTTTCGAGCATCAAATCTTATAAAATCGTCGGGGCATTGCATTATCGTTTAGACACCGACTACATACATATTTAATCTTCCGTTCTCACATCATTTGTTTTCTTTTAGTTTATTTAAAAATTGAAGAATTCTTCGTTTCTTTTTTTTCTTTTTTAATTTTTAACCGACTTCAAAAAAGGAGGAGGTTTCTCAATTCGACCGTATATATGTATATTTTTTATGTGTGTTCGGGGATAACTTCGTCATTTATGAACCGATTTTGATGATTCTTTTTTTGTTAGAAAGAAGATATCCCAAGGGTGGTACCATGATAAGGAAACCCAGATCTGATGATGGCATCCCAGAGAAATCGAGGGCAATCCTCAAATGTTGACAATGCTTTTAGTTTCCTGTTTGAATTCGGCTTTTTTTTGTTCAAAATCATTACTGCTCTAGTTACTTGTTCTGAAAAAGTAACATTTTATCGAAAAGTAACTACTTTAGCAATTAAAAAGTATTTTTCCACGTGCAAGATCAAAGGCTTCCAAAGTTTTTAGCGTTAGTTGAACTTGCTTGTTAAACAAAACTTTCTTCAGCAGTTACCCGTACCTCTAGATTTAGCTTTTTGCTAATCTGCAAAAAAAACTTTATTTCTATTTCATTGCATTCTGGCTGTTGTTTAAAATGTTTTAAAAAGTTTTTAAGTTTCGTTTATATCGCAGTTTAATTCTCGTTAAATGTTTAAATTTTTTTTTATAAATGATAGTTCCAGTCAGTAAATCAGCAGAAGATATTGCTCTGTGAAATTATTATGCTATTGCATTTTAATGCTGAAAGTTCTTTATATATTTTTTTGAAATTTCGTAAGTGCTATAGCATCTCGTCCTTAGCAGAACGAAAATGTATTATTGTTTGATTTATCATATATACATGTTTATCATATATATATGATTTATCATATATACATATATCATATATATGTGTTTATTATAGCCTTTTGATTTGCCTTAGAAATTTGTAGTTAAGTGAAAAGTAATCTCACCAAACAAGTTAAAATATCACGCAATAAATCACTTCCCAATTACTTCTGAAAAGGTTTTGCCATTACATCAATGAGTATAGAAGAAGCAATGGTAGCAATCCAAGTCCGATTGATTAAATTGATTTTCCAAATTGTCTTGAACTCACTCTATAAGTCTTCTCTGAGTCTTACTTCAAATAGTTAAACCACTTATAATCGTAGTTTTTTAAGGAGGGTTTTTTTAGAATGTTATGAAGACGTCAATGAGTGACATGGCATCGATGACCGGTTTTTTTTCTTGCTTAATTTTCATGTCATGAAACACTATACAGGGAGAAAAGGAGAGCTCTGCATCTAGCATTCCTGGACCTGCAGAAGGCCTTTGACTGTGTGCCTCGTCAATGTATCTGGTGGGCATTGCGATCGAAAGGCGTCCCTGAGGCCTATGTCGACATATCAGAGACATGTACCACGATTCCGCGTCCATGGTTAGGACTGCTGTTGGCGACACCAAGCCCTTCCAGATAACTGTAGGGGTACACCAAGGTTCGGCTCTTAGTCCGTTCTTGTTCAACGTAGTCTTAGATGTGATCTCGGCTCGAGTACATGGCTTGTGGGAGTCCGGACTCTAGCACGATCCAAATAGGTTCTGAACCAGCCGTTAAGTCGGAATCGTTCAGGTACCTTCGATCTGTTTTGCACGAGTCCAGAAGCATCGACCATATTGTCCAAGCCCGGATATGCGCTGCTTGGGCTAGGTGGCGAGAGGTCACAGGTGTGGTCTGCAACCGCAGGATACCGCCCAAGCTCAAGGGACAGGTGTACAAGACCATCATCCGACCGGTACTTCTGTATGGTAACGAGTGCTGGCCAGCTCTATCTTGGCACACTCAAGAGCTTCACGTCACGGAGATGAAGATGCTAAGGTGAATGTGTGGCGTCACGCGGGCTGACCGCATACGTAACACATTCATCCGAGGCAGTCTCGGGGTCCGTGACGTAGCGGATAAGCTCCAAGAGCGGCGCCTGAGATGGTATGGCCATGTCGCACGCCGGTCGGAAAAATATGTCGGAAGGATATGCCTTGATATGCCTGTCACGGGAGCTAGACCTCCTGGCCGCCCAAGGAAGCGATGGCTGGACGTTGTGAAGCAGGACATGAGAACCAATGGACTGACCCATGAGGATATCGAAGATCGGGCAAAGTGGAGGAGTTTAAGTAGGAAAGCAGACCCTGGCAATTGCTGGGATAAATGCTAGGTAGAAGAAGAAACACTATCTTCTCCATAGCTGGTGTTATATTCCCGATTAACTAATCAAGTGATATATTTTATATGACTTAAAGTTGAGCTTATAGTTAATTTAAAGTTATTATGTAACGAGCTAACAAATAGTAGAAAGTAAAAGTACCATATCAAAAAATACGAATTAAGTAATCACCATGCCTTCTACTAGCGCTGCTAATGCTACAATGGCTATGAAATTTAATTTAAAATATTTTAAATTTCCGGAAGTACGAATATTTTCACAGTTAAAAATGAACAGCGATCAAATTTGTAAAATGGATTTTGTTTACAATTTGCAGTTTTCGCGTAAATACAATTAAAAGTGTTTATTACATAAATAACTAATTATATTTTACACAACAATGATTTTCATTTCAATGATATAGCCTCGAAAAAATACATACATATATGTAAGAATATATATCTCTATATTGGAATATGTATCGTCCATGAGTAACGTAATTTACTCCTTATCTCCTCTGGCAGTCATTCAGTTTAATAGAGGGTCAAACGCTATCAAACTTGATGAGTTATTAGTGAATATACCAAATCTCTGATGTCAAGACTATAACTACACATAAAGAGGACATAGACCAGTGTTATTATGACAGTATCCATAAAAAGGTATTTTGGAGTTATATAACGCTGCTCCTAAATTGTAGTAAAACTCATCCATGTTATGTAATGTAATGTCTGAAATATTTCGTACTTGCGATCTTTTTATATAAAAAAAAAAAAACGTGTCTGTACTTAAATAGGTACGTAAAAGCTTATACTACTACTTCTTTCGCATAACAAAAGAATAAGAATTTTATCCCCTGTTCCATTATTCTTTGTTTGTGAAAAAGACATTAAATGCAATTGATAACAGATTGATTAAATAACTTAAATATAGGTAAATGTAAAAAATTGTTATTGGTTGCCATGATAATACCGTGAAGTTATTCTAAGTTGGTCCCTTCGCATTGTCACTTCATGTCGCTTTTAACCGATTTCAAAAGGAGGAGGTTATCAATTCGACTGTATTTTTGTTTGTTATCTCAGAACTTTTGATTGTCTATCGATTTTGATGATTCTTTTTTTATTTGAAAGCTGGTGTTTCCCTTGTAGGCCCATATTAATTTCATTGGTATTGGACCTTGGGCTCCGGACATATTTAAGGAACTCCTGAAAATCAATTATAAAATGAATGCAGAGCTATTTGAAGTCGATTTTGTTTTTCGTTAGTAAAAAAATTGTTATTGGATGTTAAACCCGAGTGGTAGTGAAGAGAGTCGTGTGCAACTTCAGATCAAAAGCTCTTTGGAGATGTCTTACATCGGCATTTAGCAGCCAAGAAAACTTAAAAATATATACATACTTTCAAGCCTACAACACGTTTTATTTTAGCTATATTTAAGCTACATTAAGTAAACGCAGAATGCAGTAAATTAGACGTCACTGTATTGCAGTAACAGAAGTATTTAACCGACACGTTACTATTTTAAACGAAAATAAGTCTTGTAGTTTTATAATTCACAACAAAATTCAACCTAAGGAGAGTGAAGCAATTTCGTTGTTGATGCTAAACCAGTTAACAAACAGCTAAATCAGTTTACGAACATATTGAAAAGCAAAACATAACATAAAACATAAGTAACCGTTTGTCAAACTCTGGGTGGCATTAGACACCTTTCGGGGGCCATTTAGGGAGTACTTATTTTTATTTTATAAGCTAATGTGATCATTTGCACTCTGTTTGTTTGTACTAATAAATTGTAAGGAAAACGCCCGTTTACGGTTAAGGAATTACAAAACAGCAATTTGGCAACGAATGCACACTCGCATTAAAAACGCATTTTGCATCATTTGTGAGTATTCTTAAACTACTTACGATTGTTCTTATTTTTATTGAAAAGAGATAAATTTTTAGAGATTTACATTTCTTCCTAACCGCTTTAAAAAGGGGAGGTTTTCAATTCGTTTGTATCTTTGTTAGGGTTCCGTACCCAAAGCGTAAAATGGGACCCTGTCTGTCTGTCTGTCCGTCTGTATCTCATGAATTGTGATATTTAGGCAGTTGAAATTTTCACAAATGACGTATTTCTGTTGCCGCTATAACGAGAGATACTAAAAAACAGAATAAAAAATATTTAAGTGTTGGCCCCCAAACGAGTTTTTTGCCCTTTTTATAGATAATGGAACGGAACCCTTCGTGTGCGAGTCCGATTTGCACTTGGCCGGTTTTATTTTATTTTAGTATGTAAACGGTAGCTGAATGTACAAAAAAGAAACCTTTTCTAAGAAAACAACTGTCTGTACTTACCAGAGCCGTTGAACATTTGTTGAAGTTTTTAGGATGACACAATGGAGTGAATACATTTGAATATAGGCAAGCTTTATGTTCCGTCATAAGAAAAACTTTCCAGAGATCTGCTAAATTTGTTCGGGGGTAACATCTTTCGACACTTCTCGCATTATTTCCAAAGCGCTTATAATTTCGTTTTCTGGGATCTCTGAACGGTGTGCAACCCTATCTTTAATCCACTGTTTAGTCGATATTAAGTGTGCCGCTTGATCAATTTAAACGTAAAATTAAAATTAAACTTATGGTTAAAGCATATTATACCACTGCGGAATATCTCGCCAACGCAAAATGTTATATTGTAAACTGATGTTTTTGAAAAAGAGTAACAGCTGTTGAGTTTCGAGGTGCTTGCCGCTCTCTTCTCAATAGAAACTGCTTTCCGAACCGGCGGTACCTTTTTTTATGCGAAAAGTTGTCAAACGAGCAGACGGTTCACCTGATGTTAAGTGAATACCGCCGCCCATGGACATCTGACACACCCGAGGATTACAGATGCGTTGACAACCTTTTGAAAATTGGGCCTTACGAACTTATATATTAATTTTTATATAAAATTCGTCGTTTCATAAGAACGCACAAGCGTCTATTTGATTTGTTTATATATTATGTATTTTAATTTGAATACCACTGACGACCAAAATATCGTCGAATAAAAAATATTTTGTGAGAATATAAACTCAATCGATCTATTCTTTCGAAAACAACAGCAAATATTTCCTTGTGGGCAACAAAATCATTTTTAAAGTATTTTAAACGAGGTCAGTCGTAACAAAATCTAGGGTAACGCCTCGGCACTGCGGCCCTCCCACACAATGGTGCCAAAAATGCGGGAACAAGATATTTCGCAATATTTCTCGTTTAGACGCCCATACAATGCGAAGTAGTTTCAACATCATCGGTTAAACTATTTCTCATTGATATATACTATGTATACTAAATTTAGATTGTATATTAAATTTGTATATTTTATTTATATTGTATACTAAATTTGGTAGAGAAAATAAACCTATTATTTTTCCATAACTTTTGTGCATTTTGATAACAGTTTTTTAGAGTTTTATATGAGCACTACATTAGCATTTAATCGCTCCAAACGTATAGAAAAAAAAAAACATTAAATCACATTAAAAATGATGCTAGTCCGTCCCACTTATTTCAGTGTCGGAAATTCAGAAACAAAATAAATTTCAATAAACTTAAAATATTTTTAATTAAAGTAAATATTATTATTGACGTAAATTTCAAAAACAACCCTTCGTGAATTTCAATTTAGTAACCAATTCATGTCTTAGAAATACTAAATAGTTGATGTCACCATAGAAATTCATATGGCATCAACCTTTGTGGTACCAGATTCTCCAAATTACTCAAGATAGGAATACTTTAAGCTTTGAATTTCTAACCAGTTTCGAAACACAAAACCGAAACAGTGAAACCTAAAATGAAACCGTATTACGTTATATTAGGTTTAACTTTAGGTATATTAGTATAAAAAAGTATCTGGGGCAGAAAACTGTCGTCACGACCAATTTTCGTAGTAAAAATTATTTCTTACTGTTCATAATAAAGACTTAGATTGTAAATAGGACAAAATTTAGTCTTGGATAAAGGATTAAATCTTGCCAAAAGATCTCACTCACAACACTCACACTTCTAATTAATCATAACATTGGAACATTGTATAATTTTAAATCTTAAAAAATTACCTCTTGTTGTGTAATGGCTCATATGTTGCGCTAGTGTACGGAAAAGTCCGAAGACTAATAACGGACTATTTGTTACACGGGCTCACTGGGAAACTTCTCCTCGCGGCGTTTCTCAACTCTTTCCTTGTGTAAAGTAAAACGTCGCAAAAATTTTTACCCCAATGACTGGGGTACAGTTATAATTTACAAAACCACTAAATATTTGATCACAAAAGCAATCAGTATGTAAGTTTTTGAAGCTCGACACAAAAATCTTGATTTGTGAGAATTACATACTCAAGAAAAACAGATCTATAACATTTATGAGAGCTAATGATCTACAAAATTTAAATGAACTCTTTCATACTTTTCGGTCATTTAAAATGCTTTGTCCAAATGCATTATAATAAAATGTCATTACATGCATCATTGCAATCACATGCAATCGAGGCTATCTTCGAACTTGACCCTAGATGTAACTTTCCACTTTATTTCGACCGATACATGTGCTGATGAGATGAAATATGAAGTATATGAAATTTCCCTAAAAAAAAAATTTTATTTCTGATTATTAAAATAAAACATGAACATTGCAACGAAGTTAGTCAATTAATATTAGTGCATTATTAGATTATATTTTAAAATAGAACACGATGTACTTCCAATTTTAAATGCGTTTTTATAAAAAAATTCGAACAAGCAATAAATTTGTGGAGATTTCATCTCCGTCCGCCCGACATGATTCCTGCAGCAATAAAAGTTGTCAGAGAATGATTTCATTTGATATCTCCCTTTGCTCCCTTGGAATTACTGCGTTTTTTTTTTTTTGAGGACAAGTTTTTTACTTAGTGACATGGACTGAAAAAAAAGTTTGAAATATAATTAATAAAGTTATGAAATGGTTTACATTCGAAATCCCATTTATTTTTATCATTATTCATATTTATTATCATTATTTTTGAAATTTAATGAAAATTATGTCCCTCCACTTTCATCATCGAGAGGTGTTCAAAAGTTCTTCACGCTTTTGTTGCTGATATGCCCCGTATTTAAACGGAGAAGTTTGCATCCTGTTTAATAGTACGTACGGCGAAATAAAGGACAAACTGCCCAGCGTATCACCATTCAAACATTTTGCCGCCAAACTCATCAAAGCAAGAATGAGGCTTGGCTCACTAGGCGACTTGGTGCGATTACCGCCTATGTCACTGAGTACAGTTTTGTGATTTGTTGATTATTGTCAAATAAAAAGTGTAAAATTCCAAAATCGTAAAGTATAATATGAGTTCTGACTCAACCCAAATAGGATTTGTATGTTTGACTTTGAATGAGACTGCACGCAAATATTGAATTTATGATTTGAATGCACAATTAAGCTATTTCGACCGGAATAATATTAATTTTAATAAGAATTTATATAATATAATAACATTAGGAAATACCTACCGTTTTGTTTATGTTACAAGAAAAAACCCTTAAATCCTTAAAATACATGTAGAACGCATAATGCAAGAAATTATTTCATCGCACACATAGAAGAGGACCTGAAGTATGTATAAGAATTCGCTACTTTAAAATAGTCAATAAATTCCTAGCATCAAACAGTAAAAGAAATTGTAACAGTATTTTATTAAAAAAAAACTGCTCCCATTATGAAAGAAATACGGAACATAATAATCAGATTGTATGTAATGATCCCACGTTCCGAGAACCTCGTGAACAAAAAATGACAAGTGGACAAACCAATGGACCTCCCAAAAAGTACCTTTGGTATGTTTAGGCCAAAAATAGGTGACGATAAGTTTTGAAATGTCGGTAGTTTTATTTTTAAGAACAATGTCAGTAGCTTTTGTAAAGAGAAAGACGTCTCAACCGCTTGTTTTACTGTACGTTTTGCTTCGTTAGATGAAGATGTTTCTGGTTGGGGAAGTAGGTCGAGTGCTCGCTGCCGTGGGGTAATTCGAGTGAATTAACATTAATTTTAAGTCATCTAAATTTATTTGAATGCAAAACTTGTTTTGTGTAATTTACTTTTGTTGTTTAGGCAAAACGGTGTAATAAAATAACTTTAAGTTTCCATCCACATCTACCAATCATTACATTAAGTAACGAATGTTTGTAAAATATTACATATTGCATATGTTATTCAACATTTCAATTAGCTTTCATAAAAATTCCACGCAGAAACAACTTAGCTATTTTTTTTTTCACAACTCATGAATATCAAAATAAAACAACGTTTATTTATGTGAATGCAAAGAAAGAGGAATAAATTGAAGAGCTACTCGTAAAATAATTTGCCACGAATAACGGCTGATTCGAGAAGTTAGTTAACAATATTTTCCAATAACTTCAGTACAAGTAGTATAAACGTAACAATGTGTCAATTTGTTCATGTCTTTGTCTGAAGGTCATGAACTTAGCGAACCAGACCGAGATAATTAGAGATATCCAGGTACTAACGATCTGTGAACAAAACAATATCGAATATATAATACAGACGCACGCACGCACGTACGCAATTGTATAGTAATGTAAATTGTCAATAATTATACGTGTGCTAACTGTTGAAGCTTATTATTAGAACATTTAGGTAATAAACATAAATGGGAGATGGGAGGCAAAGACTTGATGGCCTTAATGACAGGCTTTACATAGTTTAGGCATCAGTCTCCTCCCACAAAGCATTGATTTGAAATTTTGCTGCATTTAAACTGTAGAAAACACATTAACTGTGTAGTTAATCTGCACATCTCAGTGTGTGCTATTTTATGCTTGAATTTTCATATTACTATTCTTACAAGTAGCAATCTCCCAGTGCAATGTGTGGCTCGGTCTATGCCTTTACCACTCACATTATTTGTAAATACCACTATTCCTAAGTTATATTCATTCAATGTCTAATATTATCACGTGCTCCGCGGTGAAAGAAAACATCGTGAGGAAACCGGCATACTTTCGAAATAATAACAAAAAAATATATATATATTTCGAAGATATTTGAAGTCCGCCAATCCGCAGTGGGGCCGCGTAGTGGACTATGCCTTGATACCCTCTGTATAGAGGAGGCCTTAGCCCAGCAGTGGGACATGTATAGGCTGTTACTTTACTTTTACTTTTTTATGTCTAACATCACTCCCGCAAATCGTTAAAAATCGATGAAGTAGCTTATACTTTTTAAGAGAAATTGAAACAGCACTGCCGATTGCAAAAGTTTGCACAGTAATTCCTGACCTTAACAGGTTTTATACTCGACCCTATTTGTCTAAAGTAAATAAGATATTTTTTCGATCGTTACAGAAATTTACTTATGGTAATAAATTCGATAATACTATTGCACCGTGAGTCCCATGTTTAGGAATACGTCAATACATAGTATAAAACAAAGTCGTCCCTCTGTCTGTCTGTCCCTATGTATGCTTAGATCTTTAAAACTACGCAACGAATCTTGATGTGTTTTTTTTTTTACTAGATAGAGTGATTCAAGAGGAAGGTTTATATGTATAATACATTGCACCCACGCGAAGCCGGGGCGGCTAGCTAGTTTTAACAATAAATGTGTACATACATGATGAAAAGTTTTTCTCCGTTGTGAGGAAAAACTCTCGCCTCTTTTAAATCTAATTACAAATTTCACAACGACTAACATTTTTATATACTTCTGAAATAAGGTTAAGTAAAAAAGAATCAATTAAAAGTAATAAATAAGTGTAATAAAGTAATAAAGTTTTATATCTATGTCACTTTCAATTAAGAGCAGATTATAATTTAGATTTGAAATATCTAAATTATAACTAAGCTCTTCGATAATTGTTACGGCGCTTAATTTTGCATGTTTATTCAGTTATAAGATCCACGCGGACTCTTTAATAAGCTAGTATGTAGGTACTTAAGTTGTAGTAGTTTCAAGAGGATACAAATATTCAAGTTATTCTCTTTTAGCATTTGTACAATTTAAAAGGCTATCTTTTTGAAGGTGCCTAATTCGTATCGGTCCGGACATGTGTCGTTTCTTCTTTACTATTATTAAAACCTTTATGGCCGATATAAATTCCACCATCTTATAAACATTTAGGAATTTCATGTATTCAAAAACTTATTTTAAGGTATAATAAAAACTTATTTAAGGTATTTTAGGACTGACAGATCTGATCTTGATAATCAGGGCCCTTTTCCACGTCTGTGCAGATAACCGGTCCAGATGGGCACCGGTGCGTACCTTAGGACATTGCGGAGTCCCACCCGACGAACTGAGGGTTGCCATCATGACACCGCGTATTGTTTGAAGATCAATCCAATACCAAAAACTGCTTTGGAGAAAAAATTTCGTCAAATACAATAATTATTAATTTAAAAAAAGTTAAAGGAAATCGGGAACATGTCATTCATTTTGTTTCACAACCATCTTAATGTTGCGAAATTTTCAAGTGTATTGTCAATTTTTAAATTTTAACAATTATTATAGATTACGGGTACGCTAATTTTTTTTGTACCCAATATTTACATATAGTTGTGAGAAATCAACGCTATTTGTTCAAAACATGACATTTAATGAAATTTATGAATTTGATTAAATGCTAGTTTGCTCGCTCCGGATTAGCAATATTTGTCAATTTCCCGTATCACAATTCAGGAAGTATAAATATTAAATATACCAATAAGTTTTGACAATTAAGTCGCTAATATATTTTGGGTTATATATCATATATAGAACAGTCACCAGCAGCTATTCTTATTTTAAACCTGAAATATAAAAACGACGTACTATCTGTTAACCAGAAATTTTGTTTTCCGTGAGTTAAAAAGTTAACCCATAACTATCACACTCGGTGACACTCTGGAAGTACCGAGGTTTAGATTGGCTAAAACCAGAAAGTCGTTTCTTAGAAGATGCATCAACTTTTATGATAAAATAGGTGACATCCACAAACAACTAAGTATAAACAATTTCAAACGATTTGTAAAAGCTACCTTAATGGCAAGGGCCTACTATAATATCCAATTTTATACCAAAATAAGTGTGTATAATTGCATCAAAAAAAAATATAACAAAAAGAACAAGACCGCAGAGTTTCTTGCCGGTTCTTCTCTGTACAGGTCTATTTTAGTAAACCGGTGGTAGATTTTTTGTTGACGTTCAATAAGAGCTTAAGTTAGGCCTAAATTGAATAAATATACTTTGACTATCTCCCCATCAGTGGATTGATTCGTAGTATTATGTTGTCCATAATGAAACTTTGCATAATAACGATGACAAGATTTGTGTTACAAGCAGCCAATACGTAAGAAAACAAACAGTTTAAGCAAATGTCATTTAGAAATTAAAAAAAAATTTGATCAGAGCTAGAGCGTCGTGCGCGTATCCCGGAGGATTTTCGTCCATTTTTCTACAATTTTTTACATCTTTAGTGCTGAGAATAGTAAATTTAATATCCTTTAAAAATCGCTTAGAATTATTTGGCAGAGTTCGCGGCGTGACAAATCTTTATGTTCGCTTTTTTTACTTTCACATTTTTAGGTTTACATACATGCCTACTAATCAAAAGTAAATAACTTTTCTTTTCTGTTCACATTAATTGAGGCTTTATAATAACAGTAATACACCCTGGTTATTTAAAGACTGTTATAAATAGTATTATATTTTCTTATGAACATTATGTTCTTCGAGTTATTTCGAATTATTTTAATTGCTCCTTCGGCATTGATCACTCCTGACACTATTCTCGCTAAAGCATGCCTCCTCGATTTGTCGGCCACCTAGAGTTTTCTAATCGTCAGTAGTCCGGAAATATGGTCACGTAAAATAAAATTGTAATATATATTGTACACATGACACGCTAAAAAATATAACTGACATGGAGTAAACCATCGAAGGGACCTATTCAACTTAAAAATATTATACTTGGTCACAATGAGTAAATTTATGGTATTTTAGTTATATTATAATAAATATAAAAATAGTGTTAATTGGCAAACTAGGTATACTCCACGTAAACTAGTGTTTATTGTGTGCCAAATGATTTCAAAAATAATGTAGAACCAATCTAACTGTTAAGAACTTGATAATTTCTGTTTAAATTTTAACAATAATGTTTAAAACATAAATTGCAAGAAATTCAGGTTTCTAAGATGCAAGAAATAATTTGATAAATTGTAAACAGAAAAGAAAAAGTCAATTTGGTAAGCCATGTAATCTTGTGTCTTATAGCAAAATTATTTTATTTTCGTTAATCTTTTAATATTTTGAAAAATTTAGGCATAATTATACAGATTTATGTAAGGTAAGATAATACATAAAGATAGAACTAAAAAATATTTGCAAACATAGTATTTTTTCTTCTATTCCCGAAGGTTGAAGTACCGATGTAAAGTGTAACTAGATATTGATGGCGTGCTGAAAAAATTATATCATATTAGCTGACTTGGCAAACGTTGTTTTGCCTTATAAATTATTTCTAGAGGAATCGGAACGCGTTAAAAAATCGTTTGACAGGTTACACAGACGTAGTTGACAGGTAGGTCGACAGGTTGTTTGTATGGGAAAATAAAATTGTTGCTATTTCGATTTTCCTGGACTGCCACAAATATCTCAAAACCAAAGTTAGCCAAATCGGTCCAGCTGCTCTCGAGCTTAAGCGAGACTTACAGCAATGCATTTTTATATATAAGATTTTACCAGCAGCGGTACAAACATCTTCCTGTGCCTCCGTTACAATACGAGCAGATCGTGTAAAATCGGTTTTAGAGAAGCGTAGCTTGTTTTCTAGTACATTTAAGCTGGCATTAATTCATAAAATGTTCATTCTACATTATTTAGCGCAAAGAATAATTTTCGAAGAGGGCTCTATCTTGAGTACACTTAACGGCTGCAGAGTTCTTTCCACTTCAGTCTTTTATTAAAGGACGTTTAGTATGGAAAGATTCAGTGTGACTATAGTCCTTTAGAAGGCTTGTCGTATTAGATTCTCGACAATGCTGCCATTGTTTACACTGGATTTTAATTCTTCTTGTGTCATATTTCGATGTAAATAAAGTTTAATATTGTTTTTTATTTGTGTTTCTAAAGTATGTGCTTATTACACCTAAATATATATTTGATATCATTAGACAAAATTCATATCACATTTGACAAAGTTTTAACACCACTTTCTGTAACCAAAATATCACCATTGAAGGGAAATGGTTGAGTTAATTATAAACATTTTATTTAAAAATTATTTATTATTTACTCTTTAACCACCATCACCAACAAGCCGTGATAGCTCAGTGTCCGGGCGCTCGCCTTTAATTTAATATATTCGAGCAACCTGAGTTCGATCCCGGTGCCAGCACGCGAGGAGGCCTTTGCCCAGCAGTGGGATATGTATAGATTGATACTTTTTCTTTTTACTTTACTTTTGACAGTCAAATTTTTTTTTAATCTACCAAAACAGAAATAATAATAGAAATAATAATATATATTAACTATTTATTTATTATTATAAAAAGAGCGTAATACTGAATGTTGCGAGTATGTTGTATTAACTAAATGGGTCTTGAAGAGCGAAGGCAGCGCAGCTGCTTAGTATTTTTGTACAAATTTGTTAATTCGATAACACATACTGAGCTATTTAATAGCCGGAATAAAGATAAACACAAATTATCGAATAGTCGAATAGAAAAGTCGGAATGCTAAACTATTTCACATACCATATAGCTCAATTAAGTTCGGGCAAAATAACCCAATTTACAGAATGTGTTCCATATACAATAAACTTGCTAGCAGCAATCATCCCATTGATATTATCTACCAAAAACTGAGTGCATTCAAACAAATTATCACATGCCCATAATGTGTTTTTTTTCCCCTCTCTTATTTTTATAGTTTTTTTTTAATTTTGTAGCAGTGTTTAGCAGCTTTTGTTTAGTTTTTTTTTTATCTAGTGTAAATTAAGTTGAAAACATTGTTGCCATGATATCGTAGCATGTTGTGTACGCATAGTTTTGGCTGACAGTATGTAATTGTTTACCTTATTGAACTTTATTGTGATGTGTATATTACTGTTTGCTGTTTTGTGTACCGAATAAAATAAATCTATAAGCTGGTATGTTTTACATTCTTTTTGTTGTACAGATTTCTCGTGGAGCTTCGTTCTTAAAATTTAAAATATGCTTTTTAGTTTATTGGAGCATAAATTTGATGACGCTTTCAAATTAATTGAAAGAAAGTTCCGCAAACATTAGTTCTCTTCTTATTTTAATACAACTCAGATACCTACTCTAATAAATGAGAGATGTGCCTTAAATTGGGCTTTGAATTACATATATTGTTGTATATTTCAAAACATCACAAAACGTAACATCAACAAATGTAATTAAAGTCGGAGTTACAAAATTTACTATACTGCAGACATAGATTAGTTTATAAACTCACCGAAGTATTGTAACATCAGGTACTAGATTTAATATTACGGTGGTAGGGTCATGCAGCCCATAGGGAGGCCCGTTCGGGTAAGTATCACGACCTCAAAGGATGCCATCGCAAAGTGGAAGTATGACAAATACTTTCGCGTTTCGTCTGGTGAGTGAGGTAGCCGGAGCCCAATTTTCAAAAGGTTGTCAACGCATCTGTAACCCTCGGTTGTGGCAGATGTCCATGGACGGCGGTATTCACTTAAAATCAGGTGACTCATCTGCTCGTTTGGCAACTTTTCGCATAAAAAAAAATGTCTTTTTTTTAATAGGTTGGGGAAAAAGTTTCTCCCCATTTTATGTGAAAATTCAAAACATTTTTTAATAAGGTTTATTTACATTTAACTAAAGTATGTAGGTGCCATTTTGTTCGATAGCTTTCTGCCATCTTGGTAGGGTCATGATCCCATTGCTATAGAAATCCTGAGACTTCTGATCAAAAAACCGGCGCAAGTGGTTTTGGCAGTCCTGTCGTGATGTTAACCTGACACTACCTAAAGAATTCTCAAGAGACCGAAACAAGTAGAAATCTGAAGGTGCAAGGTCACGACTATACGGCGGATGTATTAACACCTCCCAGTCAAACTCTCTTAATTTTTGCTGAGGGGCTAAAGATGTACGAGGTCTAGCGTTATCATTATAAAAAACCACACCCCTTCTGTTTATTAATTTCGGCTGCTTTCTCTCAACTTCTTGCTTTAATTTCATCAGTTGTTCGGGGTAGAGTTCAGAATCAATGTTTCTGGCTGGCGGTAACAGCTCATAATGAATAATGCCCTTCCAATCCCACCATACACACAGCATTACCTTTTTGCGAGATAACCCGGGTTTTGTCAGAGTCTGTGAAGCCTGACGACCTTTTTCGCATGTTCTTGTCGTACGTGATCGACTTTTCATCACCAGTTATCAGGTTTTTCACAAATGGTTCGGTTTCATTTCGCCGTAATAAACAATCCCAAATGAGTACACTGGTCATTAGGTTTCTTTTAGTGAGCTGAGCACCCAAACATCGTGCTTTTTTGTGTACCCAGCTTTTTTGTGATCAATTCCCAGTTGTTCAGCTAAATCGTAACTACTGATATGCCGATTTTGCTCCACTTTTTCAAAAATGGCATCCATTTTATCCGTAACAGGGCGCTCAGAGCGAGGTGCATCTTTGACATCGAAATTTCTGGATTGAAAAGGCTTAAAACAAATTTGTGCTACTCTCACAAACACTGCATATACACCTAAAATATCAAAAAAAAAATCCCGGCTTGCGTTGCATTTTTACCTTTTTAGTAGTAAAATTTTAAAACGTATCGAATTTCTTCATTAGAATCACTCATCTTAAGAGTAAGAAAACAAATGAAACTCACACATTTTCCTAATTTGAATTTGAATTAGCTTTTTTTAAATTTAAACTTTTAAATGATACCAAAACCAGCCAGATACAAATGGTATAGCCGAAGAGATTATATTATCAGTACATACATATAAATAATGTTAACAGTACATATATATAATGTTAAATTACCTTTAACTGGCAATATTAGGTTTATACATAACAAATGCACTTATTATATCTTTGCAACCAAAATAACAAATTGTTCTATTTGTTGCGTAAAGACTTTTATTTATGGAGATTTAAAGAGGATATCAACGTTGAACAATGTAGTTAATAATTAATCTATAAAGTAAGTAATTTAAGTTTATATCCTATCGATAGAGTAACTGACTTAACTTTCACTCTCACTTAAGTTTAACGCTTAAGAAATACGACTTCTTTAGAGATAGAGATTTAAAAAAAATAATATTGTAAACCCACGGTTCACCATGATGCTAGATGAACATGAACCAATTTTTAAATTTAAATAAAAATGCAGGCTTCAAACGCCTTTAAATGCCTTATTACGTTTCATGTATTACCTACCAACGTTCACTCATTACACCACCAGAAATTCACCCATAGTTACCGTGTCTGAGCAGTATTCGACCTTATCTTAAACTAAATTAAAATTATTTTGCGAAACATCAGACTGAGTAACGCCCCTGCAGATTATTAGTAGTAAGAAATACAAAAGTTAGAAAACTTACCGGTGCAAAAATATCACCGTTACGAATCGAGAAAAAAATTAACTTTCTTAATATTTATTAAATAGGCTAAGTTGCAGCCAGTGAACCGCATGTCTTCTAGTTCGAATCTGAACAAATATTGGAGGTTAGCGCTCATTTGCGTTTTTTATATTCTAAAAGTTGGCTTGCGAACAGGCGGTTCACATGGTGTTAAGTTATTGCCACGATCCATGGACAAAGCACCTGCTGGGTCGCAGATGCGTTACCACCGGTTGATAAAGTGTGCCCCGGCTGCCTCACTCACCAGACGGTACGCAGTAGTCACTTCCACTTCAAACCGGTCTTCTGTGAGGTTGTGGTAATACCCGGACGGACCTGCCCATTCTTGCAACGGACGAATCTGTTGCGTTGCCCTACAGTTAGGTAATTGGGTTGTTAAATTCAGAGTAATTATATTTTTCTGATACCAAGCTAATATAAAATTGGTAATGCTAAACTTTATTGTGACTAATTTGACGCAAAAACGTCTATCAATAGATTTCGATTAATGCTGATTGACAGCGGCGTGCGTTAAATTCTCTACTGAACCTAACTATCCTTAATTAACCTCATCGCCATATTCGCACGAAACCCCAGCGGCGTTATTTTCTTTGAGACTTACGAAATGCCTACACGAAAAATATTGCCGAGTCTTAAACCAATTAATGATCGTCTTGACCTTATAGTATTATTGAGGGATTATTAAAACCGTTAAAATAGTTTGTATTCGGATTAGTTTAGTAAAACTGGTTAGAGATACACATTTCTTCTGTATAGCCCACGGGTTCTGCGTTCGAAGAAGCTTTAATAGTTTAAGGACTGAAAGCGTTAACATCAAAAAAAAATAAAAAGCGAAATACAAAAAAAAATACTTCTTTGGTGTAAAAAATTAAAATTACTAAAAACGCTTCAACCGCTATGCTAAGCGCTAGGCTATTTTTGTTAACCGACTTCAAAAAAGGAAGAGGTTTCTCAATTTGACCGTATATATTTTTATTTTTTTTGTGTGTGTGTTCGCGGATAACTTCTTCGTTTATGAACCGATTTTGATTTTTATTTTTTTGTTGGAAAGGTGATATCCTAGGTACCATGATAAGGAAACCCGCATGTGATAATGGCATCCTAGAGAAATCAAGGGCAATCCTCAAATGTTATAGTTATCAAAAAGGTTTTTTAGTTTCCGTTTTGAAGTCTTTTTTTTCATGTTTTTTAGTTTTTTTTTTGTTGAAAATTATTTTTAATGCAGTTGTATTAGTGTATTTGTATATTCTATTTGTATTTGTATATTGTGTGGAAGGGGTTGGGTAGTAAGTTCCGATGAGCACTGCGCCCTACAAAATCTATTGTATATAATGTCCCCTTTGAAAACATTGCCCCTTACTGTAAGATAACATTATCGTGTGTTGTAAGGACATTTTACAAACATTAATTTCAAGAGGACAAACTTTGGGTGTCCGAAACAATTAATTCTGTGGGTCACACAAATAGTTTTCTCGTGTGAGAATCGAACCCACTAACCCCGGCACCGAAGCGTACTTTGGAAACGGCAGACCAGTGCTTTTCGTTATTTAATAGTATAATACTTTTACAACTTTAATACAGTCAAAGCAGATCAGATGTTAAATTTACACTGGCTATCAAACATTAATATCTGTAATTCGTAACCTACTTTCTGCGTTAGTTTATTTCATCGAAAAATTATAAATCACTAAATAAATAAAATTGAAATTGTATATTGTCAAATAAAAAGATAATTCATAAACGGTACGCCTTCATCTGCTTCACTTTATTCTTTAATATCCTTACTAATATTATAAACGCGAAAGTTTGTATGTATAAATATTTGTTACCTTTTCACGCAAATGCTACTGAATGGATTTTAATGAAACTACAATAATATAGCTTATACATAAGAATAAGACATAGGCTATTTATATACATATTTTCATGTATATCTGTCTTTCTGTCTGAATGTTGCGCCTTCAGCCTATTCTACGCAGACGTAGTCGCGGGAAGCAGCTAGTAATTAATAATATGCATGGTGTATACTGATAATGGAAAATATTATGAAATTAAAAAATATGTGTTGAAGGGTGTCGAGTCAGCGACGCATTTCTGGTTCACTTCACTGGTTATTTTCTAATGTATTTCTTCCTTAATAGGTAATTACCCGGCTATGGAACTGAAGCACTATTTGGACTGAAAAAGCTCATCGGTATGTAGTGCAGTATGAAGCAACACTTAAGCAGTAACTCAAAATAGGGACGTGGCACACTTCACAGTTCCTTTATAAGAAGTACGAGTAATGTTTCACTATCGTAATCGAGATCTGCCGCTCTGAACGTGAACTCTTTGGCTTAAAAGCTCGTCACATGAGCCCCACTATGAACGCAATACCGGTTATCATTTAACGCTTGTACGAGTGGCTTTGTAGAGGAGTGCATAAAGTTGCTGCCGTCTTAAGTTTACGGGTGAGGTGAGATTTCTTGGGCTGGACTACGTACTTCCGCAAAATAAATGTTGTTCGATAGAACACCTTCTACTGAAAATGGACTTGCAAAATCGGCTATATATTAGCGTTATCTTAATGAATTTGTATTTTAATCCGATGACTCCGTTGCGTAGTTGTGAAGGTATTGGCTTCGGCGTCCGGGGTCGTGGGTTCGATTCCCACACGGGACAACTATTTGTGTGACCCACAGATAGTTGTTTCACATCTGGGTGTTTGACTACGTGAAATTTATGTTTTTAAAACGTCCTTACAACACAGGATAATGTTATCCTAAAGTAAGGGCAATGTTTTTAAAAAAAATATATATAGTCTTTATCCTTACATTACAAATAGGGTCGTGGCGATTTTATACTACTATATTTATATATTACATTTTGATATTCATAATTAATTTGACTGTTTTACCGAAACGTTTGAAGAGTTGAATTAAAGTCAAGTGCGTTAACAATTAGAAGCATGCAGATTTTTATCGCCTCATTTCTTATTTTGGCGAATTTATATTTAAAAGAGATTTATTTGGGTTAAGTTCAAAACAAAATTAATAACATTTATGTAGGTAGGCAGATTTAATATGTCATGAGGCTTTGAAACCGCGCTTCCTGGGATCGAATTACCAAATCAGGTCTAATCGTATATATCATAATATACCAATCATACCATTAGATAATTTGTCAGTAAGAAGCAATTCCTACTCTTTAATAGTTTTATGACAACTAATTACAAGTACCCGGAGGACCGAGCTTTGCTCGGTTTGTTTTTTTTTGGTAAATCGTGTGTTTTGGAAATTACATTTAGATACAAATTACTGAGTAATGAAATGCATTATATTTTTCGATCTTACCGACGTAATAATAAGAAAATATGAACTGATGTTTTTCACAAAAGAAAGAACTTTAAAAAAAAAGGGAAAAAAATAACAAAATAAGAAATCGAAAAAAAATAAAAAATAAAGAAAGCAATGATCAGGAATCGAAAGAAAAGAAAAAAATTAATGTGTAAATGATCGTGACACGAACCACGGCCTTCTGTTTCGGGGCTGCCCGATTACCGACCGAGCTATTATAACATTTTTTTTTGCGGCGAAATTTACATTCGTATTCGAATGATATTTTTCATTCCCTGAAAACAGGGATAAAAGGACATTTTCTAAAAATGAAACCTAGATGGATCGATTTTTCGCCCCCGAATCTACGCACATACTGAAAGTCATGAAAATGTCATGAAAATCACTGGAGCCGTTTTCGAGATTCCGATTATATATATATACAAGAATTGCTCGTTTAAAGGATAAGATATATATGATATAGGACATAAAATTTCCACAACTAGGCATTTCCCTTAGAGCATTGTGCTTGAGAATTATAATATTTCCCTACAATTAGTGAAAAGTTCAGTCTGAATGGATTACGGGGATAATCTCTGTTTGTCTACATTACACATATGTGAGTGTCAGGAGCATACCTAGCGTTTGGGTTGTCAGAAGATTAATTATTTCCGCGTTTCAAAACAACCGCTTTATCACATTTCTTCTCAAAACTAACTTTTCTCAGTCTTGACCTCGGTACTTCCAGTGTCTGTCAACACGGCTACCATGCGGTATGGTATGTATGATTTTGGTTAAAATGGTGAATATTATTCGTACATACGTGCTGTTCACGAGAATGTATGGTTACGGGAGCGTTAAAACCCTTATTATCTCCTTAAATTAACGTATACTTCGATACCATAGTGAATCACGTGGACCCAAAACATAATCTGCTTGAAAAAATAATGTCTCTAAATCGGATGCGGAACCCCAAAGTAAAAGACCATACGACATAATGCTGTGAAAATAAGCATGATAAACTAATTTAGCTGTTTCCTCGTTAGCTAGCTGCCTGATCTTGCGTGTGGCGAAGACGAAGCGCTTAATTTCTTAGTTAATTTAATACATGATACATTTTGTATAGCCGTCATTACATCCTTCGCTGATTTAGAGGACTTCTATCTAAGCAGGAAAAGTCCTGTATATAACAGTCCTCTAACACTATCAACTACGATACGGGGTCATTATGATGGTTGTCTTCGCGAAGAATCAATGATATACCCTAAAAGGCTGTAGGCAATACACGGCACTCGGAGTGTCCGTACATATAAACTTCTAAAAACCCCCAACCCAAATCCGTACTCGCCAGAAGAAGTTAGGTAAAATCAGTTTATATTATAAGAGTTTTAACGTTATTAATTTGATTCTAAGATTTTAACTATTTCTGAACTTGAACATTAACAACTATTATAACGACAAGCAGTATCACGTCCGGGGACGCAGCCGAGAAGCAAGTGACCGCTGCTACCATGTGTCCCTTCGCTCGAGTAGATAACGTCATGTCCGGTATACAGTGTTGCCAATGACAACAATATGGCCATTTACTGGCCATATTTTTGCAGCCCTTAGGATAAAAATTAGATCATTATATTTTTATTTCACTTAATCCAGTTCACATATTAAAGATGTTATAAACACAGCTGCGGTGGTGTCCGGGTGACTTTGCTATCAAATGAACCGACGAAGCAAAACTTTTAAATTTCCACCACATCGCTCTTATCTCGTGTCAATAGGTGCTTTGAATAATTCAGAACATTATTTATAAATTTCTAAATTGTAGTCATTCTTATGACACGTTCGCATTCTTTAGCATAAGGATAGATGACGATCTAACACTTGATCTAGATCTTGTTTAACAACTTCAACAATTTTCAATTTATTCTTTGTGCCGTAAAA
Source organism: Iphiclides podalirius (assembly GCA_933534255.1). Taxonomy (NCBI): domain Eukaryota; kingdom Metazoa; phylum Arthropoda; class Insecta; order Lepidoptera; family Papilionidae; genus Iphiclides; species Iphiclides podalirius. The sequence goes on along the minus strand of OW152831.1, from coordinate 11,307,840 downwards.
ATTTCAAAAGGTCAAATTGTAAATCCGAATAATCGCTAAAGTAAAAAAGAAGAGATTAAAAGTTATTAATAAATACCCACAAATGATTGCCTTTATTTATATTTTTCTATTTGAAAACATTTTTTCCTGAAAAAGAAACTTATGTTGTAGTAACATTTTTTAAATAGCATTTCCACACCGATTCATCCGTTTTTATTCGACGCCAGAAACATGTCGCTAGAGCATTAAATACTTTCTACCTTTCTCGTAACAGAGAGGTAAAGACAAAAGCAAATTCAGTAAAAAGAAAAAAGGTAGAGAACGCCTGTCATGTTTGACTTAATTAATAGAATTTCTACGATTTTACATTTCATGTGTAGGATACATTTGCTTAGCATTTTATCCTCCTGTTATCTTATCGACCAAGAATTATAATTGTTTTCTTAAGGGAAATGGATTTCGTTTTGACATCTAAAGGAAGAAAGAATGAAAAGGTTCATGAGTCTGCATCGAATGCGCTGAAATGATTCTTTACAAAATTTACTACATTACCAGCTGTTATCTTTCGACTGTCACATTTTCCCTTTTATCTACTTCATCATGCAAAAGTTAATAAAACTTCTCAATAAATCAGTACGAATGAATAAACTTTTTATTTTATTTTATTGAAGCTTTCCCTAAAATACGAGTACAAGACGAAGAATCATCGTTGAAGTGAGTCGATATTCCTTTGTGAAGATTTTGATTTCCGAAATATTATTAATGCATAATAATTGAGGCTGTCCATTGTGTCGTCACAAACTGCAGATTTTCTAAATAAGAGTTTCAAGTATTTTTTGTCATATCTAAGAGAGACCACATTCAAACTTCAACTTGTACACTCCTTAATTTTGCACTAGACTCGTTGCACTTCACGCATGGTAAGAACTGGCTTGAAAAATTCTCTAAAAGATCGGTTTTCATACAAAGATTCTTCAAGATAAAGTTTAGATTGTCTGTGACTCGTCTAACATTTATGATAATACAGTAAGTACTTACTCAAAAGTTGCGGGCTTCACGTTACGCAACTGTGGAGCTTAGAGTTTGTTGTCATGCAGACAACTTGCTGGACGTTGAATTCTGTTAAATTAGGTAAGCGGCCAGGTGACAATGTGACGACTATGTATGACGTGATGATAGTGAATTAGATTTGATAGTGAATTTGTAATAAATCGCTCGTGGTCTCTAAAAACTCTACGGTAACTAACTGAGAAGGGAGGCGAGACTCATTATTTGAATATTTACTTGTATGTGTAAGTTTTGAATGAACTGTATAGCTCAAGTTCTTATTAGGATTACATATAAGTAATACACGAATAAAAGTTTGATTTACATCCCCTAGTTTTTTAATGTTAAAATCTACAATAGTTCTTGTAATTTTCTTTGGATATTTGGCCGTATATATTCCGCAATATTTCTTTCTTAATTCGCTCGTTGATTTCAGTTATTTTGTAGAAGTATATATTTTTATCTTTCTATTTGTTGTATCAAGAGACATTTAACGGTTTGAATTCGTCTTTGGACACTGTCATTTTTGGCATGGAGATGCGACGCACCATTGACTAAACGAAAAATGTTAAAAAACAGTCTAACAAAAAAATTGAACAGAAAATTGTAATGATATCTAAAATATTAACTTTAAGGGTATATGCAATAAAAGAAAGCAAATAGATGGTGAGAATTTCGAAGAGATTTTTAAGCGTTCAAATTCCGTAGCGCCGAAAATTATTCAACAAATTATCTGTCAAAAAAAGTTGTGTCTTTATTTTAATTCTGAGTGCAGAGAATAGCCAATTAATAAAGATATTCATTTTTAATTGAATGATCAGATTACATTGCTTGCATTAAGGATTTTAATTGTACATAAACTATTTGAAATTCATGACATAGATAATGCTAAGCTGAAACAGAATAAGATATTAAAATATCGTATCCAAGACATTTTACTACAATCACGGAAATACATGATACAGTCCCGTTGGAAAAGTATTACGGGGTAACTGGGAGGGCACGTGGCATATTCAAAAATTTGAATGGAATATATGCGAGGTCAAACTCTGTGTGAACTTAGAGAAACAATAGCTATTACATCAAATCAAAATAATCAACTGCTAATAAATACTTAATTTTTACAAGGACTAACTTATGAATGGTGTAGTAACAAATGCATAATTTTGGACACATCTAAACGGACGTTAGAATTTCGTTTTAATTAAAACCACGTCTTACCTGAGAAAGCAGCGAACAAAAACAAATTTCGTAATTGTAAAGACACTTATAAAACTTGCGCTAAGGTATTCATGAAGCACAAGTAAAACTTACATGCCCACTATAAAAATTGCATATATATATAAGAATATTTTTCAGTGTTTAGGATGACACAGCAATCAAAACACAATTGAGTTTCTCTGTAATTAAAGATTTATTGTAAGATTTTGAAACTATAACAAATAATAATTAAAATAAAAAAAATAAAAGATTTCACTATTAAAACTTTACCTGTAATTAAAGAAACGACATTTAATGTTAATAATCACAATGTCGATTCCTAAATCACTATTTTACTTATTAAATATCTTTGTAATCAGATTATTTTCATGAATTGCTTCATATGACAGCTTAATTCTTTTTCTGTTATAATCCGGCGTACAAACATAGTTTTTAAAATAAATTTTATCAACGGCCGGTGCGCGAAAATATTTAAATTAAAGAAAATATTTAAATAAAAGAAAATAATATTTTTCTTTACATATATATAACGCATTCGGGTAATCGATGTTAAAGCTAAACGTAACTGGTAAATATCACGCCAGTTAATATGTATAAAAATGGATTTATGTTTGCTAATTGTATGATGCAAATATTTAATGACTTTATAAATAAAAGCGTAGCTTAGGTTTTTTGTTATTGAGACTAAAAATACCGTTGTAAACAAGAAGCATTTATACTTTTGAATTTCATCTGTTGAATGAGGTAAACGGGACCCAACTGCCTCCATATTTAATTAAAATTCCGTCCTTCTTTAACAAAATTTGGAATAGTATCATGAAATGTAACAAATTCATGCAAATAAAAGCAATCTTACCGGTCCTTACATTTAGGGAGGTTTGTAAATAGGTATGTTTGACTTACCCCCTGTTGGCTCAAGATGGTGCTACAGGGGGCAGTCTGTAGGGAGTCCTACATTCAGTAATGGACTCAAACAGGCTAACATGATTATTTTGTTGATTCTATTTTTCTTGGACGGACTAATTCAATAACTAACAATCGAACACGTATATTAATTACCCTACATGAACGAAATATGAGATATCGCTATAGATATTGATGGGTTCGTTTCAACGAAAGGCATCGATAAGGAAAATAAGAAATAAATTGCCACAGGTTCATATAACTTTAATTTGAATTGAACAGTTTTCAAATCTAAAACCCTTTCGCAGTTAAATCACTTAAAAATGCTCATTAAATACATAATTCATTTTGAATCAACGCCTTTGTCACTTATAAGTTTCAACTAAATAGCTATAGGTAATTATAGGTCGGCTAAATTGACCAATAAGTCATCAAGTTTAACAAGAGCCGACCATCCGCTAGCCTTAATTAGAGCTATTGGGCGAGACAAAGGTGGGTGTTATGTATCTTGTGCACTAGATTAATGGAATGGAAGTATAAAACATAATTTACTTTTGAAATTTATGATAACAGTGCGGTGGCTTTTAAATTTTGAATTTTAAGGGTAATTAATAATAATAAAACTGAAATTTACACCAACAGTACAGTCAACAAGAACGTCGGTGTACAGTCAAGAACGCGACGGGAATAAATAAATAAAATAAAAAATTTACTGAAACTTCCGAAATTTAATGCGGTTACATTTGGACGTAATAGACGGCAAAGGATTTAAATGTAACTCAAAAAATATGGTTTGCTTTTTAATATTTTGAATTAAATAAATATTCATTCCACGTCACGGGCGTACGTTACTTTCCTGCGGGACCGCGAACCCGTCGCTAATATCCGTGCAACAGCTTTCGTGACATGGGTAACGGTTTTATGAAATAAATTTCAAATTATGAACCGACTCTACTTCAGTCCTACGCCAATCCACCATGTTGACCTGTACTATGGATAGTAAATTTTATGATAGTTAAAACGGTTAGCACTAAAACGTTTACAATAATGTTAAATGTAATATAATTAAATCTTGAAAATCTAACCTATATACCCTAACCTACCTAACCTGTAGCAAAACTTAACAATTTTAAGGAGTTCTCTTAACTTTGTTACACAGTTTAGGTGGATTAGATACATAAAAATACGTATAACTAACTTTTATGCTGCGTACCGGAATTCATTGGTTGGAGCTTGGACCCCAATATGGGATGACGTCATAAAGTATAAGACTAACTCCAAAAATTTTTTCTAATATTACTTTCAAAATCAAGCACACTCGTTCACAAGTTCATAATACAATCGGAGAACCTGTTAACTCGGCATTATGGTTTACGCTCCATTAATAAAATGATCTACATAACTATTACAACGTTACATGCAAAACAATGCATATTTATGCGATAGCAGCAATCGCGGTTGATTTCCTATCATATTTCGATCTCCGAAAATCATCATCAGATCTATATAAAATTTATATGGGACCATTTCAGAATGAAACCATTATGCAAATCCGCCTATATATGACGAAGTTATGCCCGAACATACATAAAAAAATTAAACATTCGAATTGATAACCTCCTTTTTGAAGTCGGTTAAAAAAGTCTCTGTTTGTGAAAAAGACATTAGTTATAATTCTTAATTAAAATATATTCTAGATTTGATTCAAATCTTATATAAAACTCTCCTAGGAAAATTTCTACTTTAGGATTTTGATATTTCGTTTAAATCACGTCGTAAAATGAATAATAGCAGAAACATTTAGAATCCCTAACAGATACATTTTTTTTTTGATTCTTAACAGATACTGTGGTCACCGAAAAAGTTACAATTCTTTCTAAATGTAATACATTACAGTATATCCTAAAATGTTGATAATTTTTGTAAAAGAAGTAAAATTCTATTGATTTTTAAATTAATACATTATTTTAATCGAAATTTAGTTGATGAATATGAACGACGTATTGATAAAACCTGTCCTACATCTGCATACCATCTTAATAATTAATTTAATTTACATATTAAGCCTCAGATCTAAAATTGAATAATTACTGTCATTTCGGGTTTGTCAACTGTAGTAATTTAAAAGGCGAGTGTCAACTCTGAGACAGCTAAAGTTAAGTTAAAGAAAATCAGTCGCTTGATAAAAAATACATGATTAATCTCCACTTAATATTATAGATGTGAATGTAAGTCGGTTTATTACGTTTTCACGCCAAAACTAGACAACCGATTACTTTTAACTTTTAACACATATTCTTAGAGGTTTTAAAAAAGACAAGAATATATTTATTAAAAAAAATGTTTTTTTAAAATAAGATATTTATTTAAGTGCTTCAACGCGGGTGGAGCCGCTGGCGAAAATCTAGTGAAGAATAAATTAACGTATGATCTGAATGGTAGGTTAAAGTCCCTTTTTCATATGCCAATGAACATCACCAATCTCCAAATTCTGGACTATTTAAGAGCAAAACTCACTTGTACTAGGAGCATCATCACAGATAATGCTGGCAGTTTTATCTATACATTTTAATTTTCATCTTAAGTGCAGGGACTAGCTGTGGTAAGGCCACGCATAGTCTTCTCTGTAGCACGAATAGGCAGCTTCGTCCAGGTAAGAACCTCATAGAAGATCGACAGTTCGCAAGATAGTAGTAACCGGGCTCACACCCGACAGAATCAGCCGGAGCCCACTTTATTAGAAGGTGGCAACGCATTTGCACCTCCACGGGTGTTGCAAATGGCAACGGGTGGCAGTTATCACTAAGAATCAGGCGACCCGCCAGCTTGTTTCCCACCTTCTCACATAAAACAAAAGCTTAAGAGCAAAACTCACTATCACATTTGCACTAGGAACGATTATCACAGAGAATGTTGGTGGCGGCGAAAAATTTCGCGGCAGTTTTATCTATACATTTTAAGTTTCATTTTAAGCGCAGAGACTAGCTATCAAATGATAATGAAATATAATTTGCTTAAAATTTTCGCACAGTACCGAGCCGAGATCAGTCAGCGACTGGTAATTTGATAATTTACAAATTAGTACTTATCGAAGGAAGTAAACGGGATAAACTCTTTAACATAGTTTAATTTAGTAATGCGTAATCACATAAATATGAGAAACTATCAAGTATCTTATATTGAATAATATCGTTAAAATTCATTGTACTTTGTGCTATCTCTCCCATACAGAAACTATCAATATGTGGAATCATTATACATACATTCTTTATAAGAAGTTGTTAAACGTTTTTATGAAAACAAAATATTTTGTTTCTCTAAAGCGGCAAATATAAGATTCAAAATGGTGTTTCTGCCATTCAATTTGATGAAAGATTATATGGAGTTCCGACGAAAAAACACCTTTTTCGAAATAATTCATAGAGATTTTTTCAAACCAAATTTAAATCGAGGTCACAATGTTAGTGTGTGTATCTCCATATCTCAGTACTGTAGCTCAGATGTAGCATAGCCACTTAAGTCATCAGGGCACTTTGTTCCGACCGAACTTCGTTCCGTCCTTTTACCGTCTTACCGTCTAGTCAGTGAGGAAAGAATAAAACAACGACGGCCTTGCTTTCTGTTTATTTCATCTACGTTGCGCACAAAATATCCAAGAACGAATTTGTTTTATTGATCAGGGGCTGGGAAGCATCAGACAGTTCCCGACCATATTTATAGTCGTCACAGACTCGGTGTTATTTTAGTGAGGTACTTAAACATTAAGGGTCCTCTGTCCTTCGATTCGTGTCTTTATGCCGTATACCGTTAGCACCAAGACCAACTAGCTCACTGAAGATGTCCTAATGGCTAATAATTCCGTAACAAGACACCACAATTTAGCAATCAGTAGATCAAAATATACATGTTGGTAAATACGTATAATATATGTAATATAAATAATTAATAATAGCAACCCTTAAATCTGTACGAATATTTCAAAAATAAACTATTTTTATGGTTTTTAATTTCCCGGCATATCGAACACTTTTATCTTCGAATGAGGAGATCCGTAGACGAACTAGAGTTACCGACATAGCAGAGCGAGTCGGCAGGCTGAAATGGGCAGTGGGCAGGGCACATGAAGAACCGATGGCCGTTGGGGCAAAAAGGTTCTCGAGTGGAGACCACGTGTCGGCAAGCGCAGCGAGCGTAGCAAAGCCTCCCACAAGGTGTACGGACGACCTAGGTAAGATTGCAGGGACGCGTTGGATGCAGGCCGCTAACGACCGGTCGAAGTGGAAATTAATTGGGAAGGCCTATCTTCAGCAGTGGACGTCCAACGGCTGATATGATGTTCGAACACTCCTCGCATTCATGGTCACGGGGCAGATTGACGTCAGATTGTCAATGTTAACCAAGGCTTTCATGTCAGCTGTACGAGTATGTAAGGTGTACATACATACTCGCGAGTGTTAACTGCCCGTTTTGTTTTCTTGTTAGTACTATTTGTTTTCTTGTCTGTTGTATTTTTTTATGCGAACCGTCTGCTCGTTGTCAAACGAGCAGACGGTTCACCTGATGTTAAGTGAATACTGCCGCCCATGGACATCTGCCACATCCGAGGGTTACAGATGCGTTGACAACGTTTTGAACATTGGGCTCTGGCTACCTCACTCACCAGACGAAACGCGAAAGTATTTGTCATACTTCCACTTTACGCTGGTTTATAAAATGTATATATAAAAGGACACTGATTCACAATAAAACTTGTCTATTCTTTGTCAGACTATTCTTCTACTCTATAGCGAACTTTATTTTGTAACTTAAGAATTTTAAGTGATCCAAAAATGTGCTAAGTATCTTTACATGACGGTAAACATTTGTAACTAAATGTAAGTTATTCTAGTAAAGTCCGTTAAGACAGTGTTCCATATAACATTATATACTACTAGTGTTTTGAACACGTCAGGTTTTCGTGTTTCTCCTTTGGAATTCTGGTAATATGTTATTACATTAATGTATACAACTTAAAACAAAGAGCTAACAAAATTGCAAACGACTTTTATAGATCACCAATATGTTTTTTTTACAAATGTAGGTCAAGGGCACTCGTCAAATCCACGATCATTCAAAAACGTAGATAAAGAAAAGTTGTTTTTGTATTTTTTATTATAATTTTTTATTTATATATAAAAACGGTTATTGGTTCTACGAGTTATACGGCCGGCCCATTGCCACTTCAGCTTGCTAATCATCTGAACTATATCGATTACTTTTGTTTTTCTGTAGATGGCTTTGTTAAAAGACATTAAAAAGAAATATTTCATAACGATTTGACTATTTCGAGTATTTTATAAATTTTGTCGCAGATTCCAGTTAGCCCAGGGTACAATTTCTAAAACGAGTAACTACTCACTGTAACATTAATTAGAGAGGTGTGTCTATCAATTACATTCCACTTAAATATAAGGGGTTAATTGCTTATGACTTACAAGAAGTGTCGCGTAAAAGATAACAGACCAAATAACCATACTTATTCCTTTAGACCAGATTCAGATAAAAAAACACTGTCCGTTTTCATAATGAGAAAAACATATTTATTCCTTTGTTGTTACCTTTTTTTTCGATTTTGATATAGGTGAAGTCCAGAGAGATAAAAGCATTTTATTGTATTATGATACTGGTCTATGATTACTCGGTTGGCGCTTCCCACCGATGTTAATAATAAAGGGCAACGTTATCATCAAAATCTGGTTGTTGTACGCGCGATTTCCTCCCAATCCTGCTGCATACAAATTGCCAATCATACTCAACGTACCAATAGGTATTGGATCAAAATAAACTCATTAACAAACACAGCGCTATCCATTTGACAAAATTGGCGGACCACTGCGTTGTTGCGTGTGAAATTTGATTGTAAAACACATTACATGGATACGACTTTGACAATGCAACTTGGATTTTTCACATTACAAAATAATTGATATTTGACTGTAGTAGGGCCACGCAATAGTCTTCTTTGCGTTTCGTCTGGTTAGTGCGGTAGCCGGGACTCACTTTATTAAAAGATGGCAATGCAGTTTTCAACGATCGTACCTTATCACTTAACATCAGGTGAACTCAACTCGTTTACCACCTTCTAACATAAAAAAAATTGATTTATTAAATATTAATTTATCATTTATTAATATGCTTTAATGTCAACCACATGGATAGTGGATAGTACAGAATTGTAAAAAAAAATCTAAAAAAACATACTTTCATTTTATTATCTTACTTTAAATGATTTCAATTGTAATACCATATCATAATACCATTTTTTGTTATTCAATGCACATTAATTCACAAGTTCTTCTCCCTTCATGTCTTACGAATTGAAGCGGGCAAACATATTAATGAGTCCAAGAAACTTTTTAATTTGAAACTAAAAAAACAATGCGTGCGTTAATTAGATAACTAAATTCAAGTTTTAGAATGACTTGCGTAACATAAGTCATGGGTTCCATTTGAATTGGAAGCAGATTTTGATAATCAAATTATATCCACGTTTTAATTATAAAATAGTTTTTATTGAGGTTAAATATTTATATCTGAGCGCTCTCGAATACGCCAACTAGCACAAAACAGCCCAGAATAGAGAATAGTGGCGCTGTCTAGTGTCGGAGGATCTCTTTGGGTCACTGAGCCAGCGAAGTAAGTAAATGTTTATATAATGCGAAGTAAGTAATGTGTAAATAGTTATAAACAGTTAGTGGCTTAACCCACTATGATTTTCAATATTAGGAATATTTCCTATTTAAATTCCAAAAACGTTACGCTGTAATAACAAGAATAAACTGACGAGTAAGTAAGACCTGTGTATTATATACATGTAATTATTACTTGAATTGATTTTGATTAAAATCAGTTAATTATTTTAAATGTTGTCAACGCAACTGCAAACCTTACTATAGTAGTCACATATCATTGGGTGGAACGCATCTTGATTTTCTACCATTTCATATCTTTATATACCTGTATATACATATATATATTTAATTATTTTGTACTTGTGTACGTCATTGAATTCCTCCCAAGCGGCTGAACCGATGTTATTGAATTGTGTGTCTTCGGTAGATTCAAGGATAGTTAACATTCACAATTCAGTCCACCAAAATGTTTATTTCTTATTTTTTTTGTTTATAAGTTGTTGTCGGATTTAAGTCGTGTATACAGGACAAAGTCTGTCGTTTCGCTAGTATGATGTGAACATGAAACAAAAAATCAAATAGAGCAATCGAGTTCATGGATAGCTTACTGCGGATTTGTGCCAAGATTTTCTATTTCATGACTTTCTATTCAACTCGCATGAAACGTTTGGCTTTGGGCCATTTAAGAGGCCTTTAATTTCATTTATAAACATAATTTTAAATGCTAAAAATTCCTTCATCGTATAAATTGATTAAATACATTATACTTCTATTAAATAATACTATTTCCTACTTCCCGCAACCACTCTCTGGAACCAGCTGCCACTGGCGGTCTTTCCGAGCTGGTCCATAGGATCTGGGAAATTTCAACAAGGGAGCATATTCTTTCCTGAAAGTCCGGCAACGTATTTAGACGATTGTTGCAGATATGCATGCGCGGTGGCGATCACTTTCCATCAGGTGTGCCTCCTGCCCGTTTGTCCCCTTTTTCCATAAATAAAAAGTAATCTCTGGGCTACCGTAATCTTTGATTATTTTAATTAAGACCGACCTGTTCAAAAGGAGCCTATACTAAAATCTAAAATATTGTGCAGTGCTACAAAATAAAGGACCCCAGGATGATGATAAACCTAAACCAAATACATTTAAATGAGGGTGTTTCTTTATTTCTATAATCCCGAGAAGGTTCTAAAAAACGTCGCGTTTATCTGTCCCGTGAACATAAACGCTGATAAGAGCTCAATAAGTCAGGAATTAAAATTAAACGCGATACATCCGTCAAAATAGTACCCATTAATAATGTGTTTTCTGTTAAATATAAGAAATTTCAACATAGATTGTGATTTAATAATATTGGATTTAACTTTTTTCCGATTTGAAGACAGATCCGGGAGGAACGCATCAGCGATGCAGTGGCCTAAAACCATATATATACATACCACTCTATACAGGGACGCTTTTCTAAGTGTATCCATTTTTTATTAAATTCTAGACATAAATAATGTTATATAAAAATGATAAATGTTTAAAATCACTCGTAATTAATTAATTACATTCATTTGAACTTATCTCAAAAAGTGCGCGATTTATGGGCAACTCATTTATTTTACGCGCGATCATTCAGAACAAGTTCATGCACACAAGTTCGTTTCAAAAGTATACGACGCATTTATGAACTACTGCATTGTCAACAAGTTCTGTTTTTTAGGGAATGGAATGCTAATTTATTTTAAAAAAATAAATTTGTTGTTATTTCAATAAGCGTTTATACTACCGCGTCTGAACCTCCTGTGTGAATTTGGGCTCCTTTAGAAAAGCCACCCTGTTTAACATACCATCATATTGTTCACACTATACATTACTCGTATAGCATTCGCTATTCAACGTGTCATTGAGGCTTATAGAGTGCTTTCTCAACAGCTAATTGGAATCTATTTCATAGTGCGGTGTTTCGTTCTCGGCTGCCATAATCTTTGCGCTTTTTGGGAGCTAGCCGGTGGTTCCTCGGCCACTCAGGTATTGGCGCCAACAATTACACGATCTTTTTTCATGAGAATAGTTTGCAAGCGAGCATCTGTTCTTCAGTGATTACCACCGTCCGAGTTCATCTGCATCACTTGAGATTAAAGAGAAACGTCAATATATGAAACTTCCTGTTCAAGCCGGTCTTCTGTGAGAGCCAGATACTTCCCTGGACTAGGATTCACCGTATGTGCAGCAATTACCCATATGTGAACCCTTGGCCTTACCACCGTGAAATATTCTCAGCATGCTCTTAAGGATTTAAGTTTTGTCAAAAGAGAATTTTCGTCGTGGATGTTATCCGTAGTTTTGTTTGTCGAAAAAAGGTTGATGGGGCCAGCGGTTATTGCGAAATCGAATTGATATATATCACGACCTTTTTTGTTGCCTTCTTTATGATACGTCTAAACTTTTATGTTCCGTTCGTGTACACTGGCCGACACACGTCCGTTTCGCAGAGTATCGTAGAACGGATCAATGGCTAAGGCATTTTCCCTTACCCGGAATAAGCGGGTTCGACTTTCAACGCACCGAATAATATTTTTTTTGTGGATACAAAAAAATTACATTTCAGTTTGTCTGCTCTTTTATAAGAATAGAAAATCGAATGTATTTATAAATGTAGCTGAATAGGTTTCTCCTTTATTAAAATAACTAGCAACCCGCCCCGGCTTCGCACCGGTGCAATGTTTTATACCTATAAACTTTCCTCTTGAATCAGTCTATCTATTAAAAAACCGCATTAAGATCCGTTGCGTAGTTTTATAGATCTAAGCATACATAGGACAGACAGACAGCGGGACGACTTTGTTTTATACTATGTAGTGATAATATCGTAGCTATCCATAGACTGCGTACATTTTCCTAAAAGTAAACAAAGTGAAACTTTCCACAATAATAATTTAATGAAAGTTGCACGTTCACTGTTTTTCTTTATCCCTCTTCGTGATTAAAACTACAAAATTAAATCTCTGCGGCAATTGTGGCGCGCCGTGTCAGTTTTATGACACGTTCGTGACGTCACAGAGTGTCGTGTACAGTGTACGCATTTGGTATAAAAGTTTATTAAAGTGATCATTTATAAACTTTATTTGTTAGAACCTATAACCGCAAAAATAAATAAAGAGACTCGTATATATATATATATATATATATATATATATATATATATATATATATGAATTACTATAAAAATACTTATTGTACGTACGTGAGAAATTATTCTTTGGTATCATTAAAAATAGTTTTTAATTGCATACAAATAATACAATACAATAATAAAACGATTGGAAAATGATACAAGTAATAAAAATAATAAAATTATTGAGATTATATGAGAGCGCCATCTACATTCTTTACTGAGCACTGTAACGCGCGAATGTTATTGAGAATATGCTACCGTCTATAAAAATTATCGGGCAGCTTCAAAGTTGTGACTTTTGTGTTACATCTTAAAAGTTCACACTCGTCATTTTTTCATAATGTGCATGAAGTATAACTTCAAAAATATTAGAACAATGTATTGGTAATGAATCCTTTAACATATAAAGATACTGTTACAGTATAACGCGTGGTACAAGGGATTTAATTATTATTTATTTTTCTTATAACTTCTAACGTGCGTACACAAATACGTTTTTATCAAGTAAAATCCAATTTACATTCAAAATCAAAAATATATTTATTCACATAGACGCTTGCGCGTTCTTATGAAATGTCAAAAATTTTACATAAAAATTAATACCTTCGTAAGTTACCAATTGAAAACTGTTTCAAAGTACACTATATTATTTTGTCTGTAGTATTATTTATTATAACGCAGCTGTTCAGATTTCACGCCCTACTGTAAAGGTATGAGATATAAACAAACGTGGAAGAGAATTCACACACTGAAATATTAAATAATTTAGTTCATTAAGCCAACAAAATGTTTGACTCGACGATAACAATATAACCATAAAGTATGGTCGGAGAAATCATTAAATCAAAAACCTACGTCAATTTTCCTCCTTTAATTCGTCCCTGAATATAAATAATTTTAAGATAATTTAAGATTTACATTTAATCAGCGGACCCGACAGACGTTGTCCTGGACACACGACTTATATCAGACAACTTATAAATAAAAAAAATGTAGTGGACCGATTTGTTAATCTAAACTATTCTCGAATCGACCTAAATCCACACAAAAATTTCATTAAAATCAGTTCAGCCGTTGAGGAGGAGTTCAGTGACGTACACACGTACAGAAGAATTATATATGTATTATATTCGTAACATTTGTGATTACTAGCAATGAAACTCAGTCATAATACGAAACACACCATAAAACCAGGTAGAAATATTTATTTTCAAACTAAATTTTACTACAGAATATGAAGAAATCACTTATTAATTAGTTAATAAAATAGATGACACTCGACCCCTGGTTCCATAATGAGGCCACAGCAACCAAACACTTCTTAAAATTAAATTCACTAATAAGATAATAAGAGTATTTGTTTTTCTTTATTATTGCATGAAAACGTGATAGTTAAATTACGATAAATTAAACGTATTTATAAACCTTTTATTACAAACCTCCACTTAATGGAGAAAAAAGTACTAAAAATTCTCGGTTTCAGTTTTTAGGGGTGTTTTAGACTTCGCTGTCTGCCGTGATAGATAGACAGTTGAAATTTTCGCAGATGATGTATTTCTGTTGTCGCGATATCAATAAATACCAAAAAAACAGAATAATTTTTTTTTAAGTGGGGCGGGCACCTATACTACGAATATGATTTCGTTGCCGTTTTTATAGATAATGGTACGGAACCCTTCGTGCGCGATTTCAACTCGCACTTTTTGCCTTTTTAGTTAATTCGATATTATATCTGACCTGGCGCTCTTCTTTAAAATGTAACAGGAACATTTCAACTGGGTTTATGTTTGTAAGTACTTGTGTGTACAACTTCTAATTTGATGACTAAATTGGAAATGTTTTATCTTTTACTATATATCACTACATAGTTTAAAACAAAGTCGTCGCTGTCTGTCTGTCCCTATGTATGCTTAGATCTTTAAAACTACGCAACGGATCTTCAACGGAGTGGTCCAAGAGGAAGGTTTATATGTATAATACATTGCACTTGTGCGGAGCCGGGGCGGGTCGCTAGCACCATATAATTCCGTGCCATTTTTTTTAACCAGGAAATTATCTCGTCGTCTAAGTTTGCTGAGTTTACCTCGGAGTTTAATCTAAGGATCTAGCTAGGGATTGGAACTTATAATGTGAATTGTATCCATATTTTAAGACATGATACCTGGTACAAAATCTCACGTCTTGAATCCCCGAGTGTGCACACCACTAGAATTCAAACCTGTGATTCTAGATTGAATCCACAAACTAATTTATTATGTCCATTTCATTAAAACTAGGTTCTGTTTTACTCCAGACGATTCGCATACTTTTCGGCGAACATGGTCAGGGGACTAGTTGAGACGTTTGTCGTGATTACCCTGTTATCCGGGCTACGTTTTTTTTAATATATGAAAAGTTGTCGAGTGAGAAGGCGGCTTCGCCTGACGTTAAGTGATTACCGCCATCCATAGACATCTAAACACCTGAAGGCTTGCAGTTGCGTTGACAAACTTTTAAGAGAGTTGCCCCAGTTTCCCCACTCATCTGAAGAGAAGGGAAAGTATTATACTTCCACCTCATGTAGGTTCACTTCTATAAGGCTGTGGTACTTCCCCGGGCAACCAATATGGTAATTTGTGTTAAAGCAGAAGTTTACTAGTAATAAAACTAAGCAGTTCTAAGTTCAAAAACAAACAATGATGTATTGATATATTTTTTTTTTTTCAAAGTCAAATATCTTTATTTTATTCAATATAGAAGCATTCACTTACTTATTGATAGTCAAAAAACTCTACCACCGGTTCGGAAGGTAAGCCACTGACCTGAGAAGAACCGGCGTAAGAAACTCAGCGGGACATTATTTTTTTTTTACTTGCCAAAAAAATTACAAATATGTGTACAATTATTAAACTCCTATTAAACTCCACTTGAAAGAGCCTGGAGCGATCAATTCATTTCCAGAGTGTGTTATCATTCATATAATCACTAATACTATAATAGCCATTAACGCACAAACGTTCCTCCTTTACAAGTTTTTTGAATTTAGCAACGGATTCATTTTGAACGTTTTCTGGGATTTTGTTGTAAAACGTTTTTCGTTTTACATTGTCCCATAAAAGATTTACTTATTCTACGCAATCTAGTTGAGGGTAGAACTAATTTATGCTTGTTCCTAGTAGTTACATCATGCACATTACTAAATTTTGAAAAGTCATTCTTATTTTTGTGGACATACATAACATTAGCATTGCATTTATTGTTTGATATATTTAGTTATAAATTCGGGAAGTATTATTATTTAACGTACAATTATATGAAATAATAATATATAACGTTATTTGCATTTGCATTTGAAGTACTTTGTAATATGGAAACTTTAATAACGCTTCCAAGCGATAATGTCGGAAGCGTACATGCAACTTCCGCTAGTAGGCAGGTGAGAGACGTGAATTCATTAAGAATGGATCGGGTATTTCTGTATGTGTTGAATAAAAATTCAGTTCAATGACTTACTGACTTTAATTGGTAGTATGTTGGGAAAAAGTTAGTCGCTTCTAGGATTTGATACAGCTTTTTATTTGTTTAGTTTTAACTACACTCAAGATGAATTTAATAGATTAGCACATAAAAAAGAAAACAACTTTACAAGACACTGTTCTTGTTCAAATCCAATCCAAGGTAATGTTTCAGCTTGATTGAGGTTGACCAATGACAATGAAAACACTTTCAGAGAAATAAACACTTGTATTATTTACTCAGCATAAGGTTCCTATTTAGTTTGTCTTAGATTCGCAATGTTACAAAAAAACAGTCGAGATCCTCTTTAATCTTGGTGAGAAAAATGCTAGCGCGATACAGTAATCTCGGTTCGTTTTACTAGCGCCATCTATTACAAAAATTTTGGTAATACTTTTTGTATAAAGTTACTTTAAAACAACTCTTGTTCAATTATTTATTGCAAAATATTTGTTGATGTAAACTTGTGAGTGTGTACTGTAAGTTGCTGTAATAGCTAGCGCCTGGGTCAAAGTGCTAGTCTCAGTGCGTCAGATAAAACTTAAATGTGGGAATATATTGTCAAACATTTTTCCAGGTTTGAAACTTTGTCGTCCTTAGACGCGGTGAGCATGGCCACAACTTAGTTTAATGCTTAATGGGTCTGGGTTAAAGCCGGATTTACCAAAATATGTGTAAAATTAAAAAAACTTACATAATTATGTACTAATTTATAGCAGCGGCCGGCGGGCTTTAGAAGAAATGGTCAGTTTGATTTTCCCTCCCCATTTGACTTTAAGTGATTGACTTACACACGCTAGCTAACTGAACAAAGTGGGATGGAATTTAAAAGTAATATTAATTAATTAATTTTTAATTTATCATCAGTTTATAAAAGCACTAATAACCGTGATAGCTGAGTGTACGGGCGCTGGCCTTTAAATTCAACATACTCGGGCAGACACCAATGAAATTGTAAATTTTAAGTGTTGACTTATCACGTGCTCAGCGGTGAAGAAAACATTGAGAAAACCTGCATATTTTTTTTAAAATTATAACATAAAATCAATTTTTCCAAGATATGTGAAGTCCACCAATCCGCAGTGGGGTTGCATTGTTGACTATGCCCTAATATCCTCTGTACAGATTAGGCCTTTACCCAGTAGTGGGACTTATTTGGGCTGTAACTTTATTTTTACTTTTACACGGTACATAGTTGTATATTATTCAATTCTATTGAATTGACTGTATACGTTGCTCTCTTTTCTACCTCACTCTCTTCTCTCTGTCTCCCTCTCTCTCTGTGTATATATTTTTCTTCCCTCATGTAACGAAATATCTCAATTCTTGTCAATTATCGGATTCCTGCTTAAGAAGTTTAATTATTATTATTTTTTTAATTTAAAATGTCTACATGAATTGTAGTAGAATTCTTTGGTTCTGCCAGTTATTTGCTCATATTATGCTCTATCCACTAAGCGGTTAATATCCTCCCCGCGCGAATGTTTACTCTCTATATTGTGTTTAATATTTTTAAGCAATGCTTGAAATGTCTTTCGACAATTTATCTGCATGCTTTAAGTTTGATTTCTGTAAATTAAAAAAATATTAATACCTACTACTTAATTCAAAATCTAACATGAAATTAACGTCAAAATATTTAATCATTTCACGCCTAACCTTAAATACACATTTGAAATGCACTTGATGTAAGCCATATCCATTTCGTTGAATATTTATAGTTTACTGTAAATGTTTATCGAATCAGTAACTTCCGGTTATTACGGGCAATAGCGAAATCTACTATCGGTGAATATTAAACGATAATCCCGCTCTGAATCATGGTTTAAGATCATGGCATTTTCATCATAAGTGATTGTACACTACAATTAACTTACAAAATGGAGTTGAAAGACATAGCTGTTACTATCTACGATTTACTGACAGAGACTTTTTAAAGAGTGAAAAACCCTTTAAAAAGTCTCTGTCATAAGCGTTTCGAATCGAATAGCCGAGATCAAGATTCTAGTCTAGATTCCCTAGATAACTACTACCTATATAAAATCTAAATAAAAATTAGTCTCAAAGAATTAAAAACAGTTCAATAGTCACATTAGTTTGTTGATCCACAGTGTTACAAAACTGTTCTCTACTCGGTCAATGAAAATGTTTCTATTACCATGAATGACATCTAGGAAAATTTACATTTTATTTACATTTTCCCGGTACTATCTTAAAAAAAGAAAAAACGAAAGAAGACACGCATTTTATATTAAAAGGGATTTCCGTTGCAGACATAGACATACGCGATAGATCGGGGTAGGTATATACGCCGTCTATTTCTTTAAATAAATCTTACATTAGCTTTGATTAGTGTATTTTATTTTTATTTTATTTTATTGAGCAACAAAATCCACAGCCTTTAGTTGTTTACATGTATATTAGATATTCTTAACTTACAGCCAAGAAAGGATTTACATTTTATAGGTAGAATATATAAATATACAATAATAATTGAGCAGTTTTTTAATTGTAACTTCTAACAAATTTGCTATTTGATGGTTATAGTTTAAAATCTGTTTAATAATCCTTCATTTTGCTTATTAGTGATGTCATAAGCCTGTAGCGGTTTTGCTGCCAGCATCAGGAATGAGATTTCAATACACAAATTAAAGTTCATACTGCGAGTAGAACTCTTAATAATGGTTCTCTTCTTAATGGTTATTTCGGCTCTGTTCCGAAATCTATTTCTTTATCTAAAACGTCCCAACAGCAAGGAAGCTTATCATATTCTATGGCGAGGAAACGGTTTTATTCAAAATTGACAAGCCAATTGTCAAAACATCTGTTTGCCTGATTTTACTCACCTCACCTGATGGTATGTAGGTAAAGTCAGGTGTGGTGAGTCTTGGCTTGACTATCCTTGCTAAATTCATAAACATTATTTTACTAACATTGTCACTTTCAATACTAAGTCAAGAGAAACGAACAGGAACAGTACAATTATAGAAAGACTAGCATTAAATAAGCGGCACAATTTGAATGGCATATGGCAGTCGTATTATGAAAGTTGCTTCTGCAAATTCCAATCGCGGTTGAACTTTAAAACACATGGTAGAACGTTAGACACCGACGTCGGTTTTATAAGAATATGCAAAGTTTCTCCGTTGCTATTTGCGTATGATTAGCTTAAAGTTCTATACTGTCGAGAAAATGTACTTTATGTGTATAGTTTCATCATCATCATCATCATTTCCGCCTGTTTGAGTCCACTGTTGGATACAGGCCTACCCCACAGGCTGTCGAGCTAAATTGATGGCCTATTGCCATTTCAGTTTACTAATGTTCTGAGCTACTTGGCCCTTCACTGCTGGCCGTATGAGGAACCTTAAAGTCACTCAACGAACTATGGAGCAGGCTTTGCTGAGCTTTTCTTTTCGTCATACGGTTCGCAATGAAGACAGCCGCAATAGAACAAAGCCCCAAATTTTTAAAATAACTTCTGCCAAAAATCTCGCGAGGTCAACGTAAACGAAACCATGAAAAAGCTTTTTGCAAGTAACAATAATTTTGGTGAATGTAGATGTGTTTAATTCCTGTAGTAGGGCCACGCAACGTCTATGTTGTTGCACGAATGGGCAGTACCGTCCGGCTAAGTACCACGACCTTACAGAAGACTCTGCTTTTCGTCTGGTGAGTGAGTTAGCCGGGGTGCACTTTATTATAAGGCGGTAAAGCATCTGTAATCCTTCGGGTGTTGCAAATGCCACAGGGCTATCGCTTGGAATCAGGAGAACCGCGAGCACGCTTGCCAACTTCTCACTTAAAAAAAGTCATATTATGAGTGGTAGTTGGTGAGATGACTTTCACCATTGTGGCACTGTGAAAAACGTTCAAATAATATATATTTAACTTTTACGCGTTTCTCTGTATTGTCGAGTGGATTGTTACGTTATTGCTTTGCAATAATTGCAAATATGTGAGTTTGGCGTTTTGATGTGTCCGATTTTTTCTTATATTTTCATGAATTTTTTTTTGTTCCGGGCGTTTGTTTAGGCTGCGGTAAATTCACATATCGTATATGAGAGCACAGTCACGGTGACGGCTTTTTTCGAGTAAAGTGATTCAAAATCCGTTATTTATTCGGGCGAGAGTACACTGAGATGCATTTTATTCTGCACATGATAATTATGCCTATTAAAATATAATGATCGAAATTGGAACATGTGATAGATGTGAAAAAAGCTGACTGAGTTTGATATCCGTTATAGATAAAATAGACAAGAAATTTTAGAATTGAGTTATTGAAACAACAATTTTTTCGATAAGTCGATAGTCAATTAATACATTACAAGTTTTGTAACAGACATTTCATTTTTTTTACTGTTTTATATAGGGCGACACTTCCCTTACAAATCCGACCGCGTGTGACATGCCAATGTTAATTTCTACTCATCATTGCATACAGTTGATCCAGTGTTTTAACTGTTCATCAAATCGTAAATATAGATGATCTAGAATGACATTGAGACTAAGAAGGATGTTACGCCATCCCGCACAAGTTTGTGGTCATGACAATTCTTAAATCACACCACCACGACAATGCGCGTTTTCGTTGATCTAACGGCGATTACTTTACGAAGCACACTTGCGCTACTAAGCGTTGCGATGGTCTTGACACCATTTTAATTTAGCTTATAAATATTAAGTGATAACCACCACCCATAGACATATGCAACGTCCGTAATGTTGCAGATGTGTTGACATTCTTTTATAAAGTGGGCCCCGGTTACCTAACTCACTTGACGAAACGCAGAAGAGTACTTCCACTTCACACTGGTGTTCTGTGAGGTCCTGGTACTTACCCGGACGGACCCTCCCATTCGTGCAACAGTGGGGACTGTTGCGTGGCCCTACCACTTGTGTTATTTGATGTTATTTATGTAATAACATAACTAACTATTTACATTAGAAAACGTTACCGTAATCGTACACGTAATTACATATATTGAAACACTGTTATTATATTGAATTACTGTGTTTGTTGATATACTGTTCACAATTCCAAAAAAATAATCTGTAATTAGAAAAACACTGAGCCATACGGGTAAAAACCTATTACTAAAGAAAATTTTCATTCCTCAATCTTGCCGTTTAAGCGAAGCAAAACTTTGCTAGCGTTTAACGATGCTTGAGGAAATAATTTTTAATAACTCTTATTATGGTTAAAAAAAACGAGTTTGTACTTTCCAAGTAGAAACTAAATCAGCTTCAAAACACATTTTTTTACTATAGCTCAGCAAGTACTTGATTACCATTCCATCTGGTTAAGTAATGATGCAGGAGTACGTGACAAATCAAAAGTTCTAAACGCCCTCTTTCTAAATTTTGTTGTGGTATGTGTTATTCGTAAAAAGAAAACGTTAGAGAAGCAATGCAATTAGCGTTATTGCTCGTAACTATGTGGACTGACGTTTAGCTCTAATAAAGTTTTTGCCACAGACGAGACACATAAAACCGGTATGGGGTCCTGGGGAGTTAGTGATTCATTTGATTAGTGAATGTACAAGTAACATTGGCGAATCGAACGAGGTGAGATTAATATTATTTTGACACAATATCTAAATACTCGAAGTTATTGTATTAAGACTGAACTTTAAATTATAGTGACTGTGAAGACTCCGTGGCGCAGGGCGCGAATTCTGAAAACGTGGGTTCGATTCCCACAGCGGCTAAAACTTTTCGTTCCTTTTTTTTACAAATTTTAATGTTTAAACTTAAGTGCAGAGTTCAGTACTATCAAAAATTAAATTTATGGTTATGTGTATTTTTATACACGATTATACAATTGTTAGAAAACGTTTTTTAACTATTATTGATGTTACTAATATTGTAGCAATCACCCATTTTACATTTAATTATTCTGTTATTTTTTCAGTGGTCATTAGAGCGTTGGGAGCGGAGAAACATAGTAGCGTGTTTTTCATATTTTTTTATAAAAAAAATCAAGAAAATAGTAAATAGTATGTATTTTAAAAATCCTAAGCTAATACAATTTTCAGAAAATGTGTCAGCTTTAGATCAGTCTCTAGTTTGTACGCAATTTTTATAAATTATGAAAACATCGCAGTTCTTATGTTTAAATTGGCTAGAGAGAAGTATTCGTGAAATATAGATAATTATTGAGAATCTTTTTGCTTAAAAAAATCATTGAGACTTATATCTCATTTAGTTAATAATGTGAAGCATGTATATTATTAACGATATCTCACTACCCCTTTTAGGTTAAAATTTGTATAATAAACATAATTATAATTATCAAAAGTCAATAGTCGTTAAAAAAAGCCCCTATAGATTAGTATATCGATATACATTTTTGGAAGACATAACTTTCGTATCATCAGACGATAACAGTCATAGACTTATCTCACCAATCATAACTTATTTTATACTAATTTGTTTTATTCGCGTTTGGGTATAAAACGTTTTTATTTCATTTGCCTCATATTTTAGCAATTTTTTGGGAATGATTTACATTTTTTCACATAATACTCAGGCGCTACTCTAAATTGTACTGATTGTTAAAACATGTAGAAAAAAAGTAAAGATTGTTCGTACATTTTTCGAGCTAAATGTACGAAAAAACGCCTTTTGTACTGATTAGCATTTGCAGCTTTGCGCATCTAAAAAAAATATCAGTTCGCGAAGCCGAAACGTGGGTTCGATTGAATCTTTTCGTACTTTTTCGACATGTACAAAATTTGTACTGATTAGTTGCAGTTGAAAGAAAAAATATTTCGAGAGGAAATGATTGAACTGAACTAAGGTAAATTTTAGGAAGACATTGAATTATTTAAGCAAGTTAAAATTGGATTTTGGATTGATATTTCCCGCGCCATCGTATAAAATGAGACATCGTAAATAATTCTCACGGAAACCACCGAAATTTGCTAACTTTATGGCATCGTAAATCGGATATCGGGTACGGTTTATTAAGTCGTCTGATTTACTCGGGCGCGCGTTAAACAATTTTTCCATCAAGGTGTTAATTAACTACACGAGGCTTAATTGGACAGGCATTGAACTTTTTGCTGTCATCGGAAATAAATGAACTGTGAAATATGAATTCTCTTTGCCCCCAGATATGATGTTGCCCGAATGGACAGTTTGTCCGGGGGAGTACCCGGACCGATCAGACGTCTAGCGAGGGTAAAGCGTTATACTTTTGCGTTTAGTTTGGTGAGTAAATATAAGCTTGAGTAATACTTACGTGGTAAAAAAAAAAGTACATGCAACAGGGAATTTCAAATTAATGTTATTTCATTAAAATCATAAATGAACAGAAATAATTACGATAAGCAGAACTGTAAATTGTTTAAAACTTTATCTGAGTACTTCCAGCAAAGCTTTAATGATATATCTAATTTTGCCCTTTTTCGGTTGGTTTCAATTATTTTCAACTATTGTCATTGTCGGCGCAGCGTGTATCTCCCGACTCCAGCTTGCTTGAAGCTAATTACAAAAGGAAAATGCGACCATCATACGTACATACACGTCTTACTCTTTTATCTTTGTACATTAATTGCCTGGGTTGTGGTCCCTGCTTTAATAACGAGTGATGAAAAATGAGTCTTAACGTAAATGGCATTACATCGACGACATTTTAATTTTCTAGCACTGCGACGAGCATCGAATCATTTCTAACCCAATTTAATGTTGAAAATTGATGCAAATACATTCATTCATTGTGGTGTTCTCGGCAGCAGGCCTTTGTTCAACAGTAGACGTTGATGATGTTGATTATAATGATAACATCCTTTTATTTTTTTAACAGTGTAAAATAGGTTGGATTTATTAAATATGACTTTAATAAATAAATTATTAAAAATATTTTGCCATGATTCGAAGTTGCGTCTTCTGAGTAGCGCACCGAGACGTCAAAAATCGACAACTATCTACATTATTTGCGCTGCCAAGATCCTAACCTGTTTCTTATTTTGTTTAGGAGTTACGTTGAGTTTTAATTGTTTCTCTTTTAAGGTTATTAATAAATCATAAATAAATAAAAACGGGACTACTTCATGTAGCCGCACCTACCGTTTTCACTAAAATGGATGATCAGGGCCCCCGCTCTGATCACCAGAACCTAGTCTCTTATTTTAGATGACTTGAAGGGATATTAGGTTCACATAGACATACGACAGACATTATATACCTTAGCCGTATTTTATCATTCCCGAACCCGCGAGGGCGATCTTCTTCTGGATCATAATATTTACGCAGGAGACCAGTGCCATCCAAGCTGATTTCTCTGCCAGCGCAGACGCAATAAGATAACAAAACGAGAACATAAGAATTGTAAGCTATAAATTATTATATATTGAGTGAATTGAGCCCAAATGAAAACTTCGGTTCAAACCAAAAATACACGTCAACGTATTGTTTGTATTAGTGTAATGAATTTTAGATACTTCAAAATCTCATTAATTAATTTAGAAACAAACATAACGTATTTATTTATCATTTCACCGTAGTTAAGTTATTGTAGATTATTTAAAAATTAATCAAGGAAAAATCCAATTTAATGTTAAGAAAATGGTTGACATTGATTATTATGATTATAATTATTATTTCGTGCCATTTTGTTTTTGGATGGTGAGATTTTATTTAATTTTAATATCAAGACAATATAATCTCAATCTAAAGACCCCATAGCGCTCCGAAATAACTCTTATTCCTCCCCTTCTGAAAGTCGCTTTCGGCTGACAATGTCTTATCTCAGTAGAAGCCTTTCGAAATGCTGTTTTGCGGTAGTACTAATGTCCGCCAAGTGGCCGTTTGGATACAATTTGATGAAAAAGTGTATTAATTTTCTAATACTTGGACTATTTTGCTTTCAGAAATTCGTTCACTGTTTGTAAAAACAATTCAGTGCTTCTAATTTTTCTAATTTCAGGTAGAAACTTCGATAGGAACAATTTTTTTTCCACAAATAAAGGATTAAAAAATGTACTTAAATGTCTCGTCTTTGACTATTTATTACACAGATTTTTTTATTATATCTTTATTACATATATATTTTTATTTGAACATTAACTTTATAACGAGCAACGAGTGGCTCAAGGCGTCGCAATAGAAATTATATAACACCTTCTAAACAATTTCGGTGAATGTAAACAAAGGCCGCCTACTGATGATAAATGTAAATCTTGAATTTTAATTCAATCTCGCAGTTACGGGAGCCATTACAATTAAAACAGGTACGTTTTGAAGGGAAACCAGAGGAACAATTAAAACAGGTAATTTAGGAAACGATAACGAAAACAAATTGTTATCTTATGCAGCGTGGGCGTGAATCTGAATTATAAATAATTATATAAAATTATTTACAATTTATGTTCGGGATAAATTAGTTAATATTTTTTTACAACAATTTTCTTATAATATATGTATATTTACGATGTTTGAACGATAAACAAGTTACCGGTGAGGGACCGGCGATTGAGTAATGAATAGATTTTATTATTATCTTAAGCGTTTATTCAAATTAGACCGTTTTATTACGAAGAATATTATTAAAATCGATCTCCAATTGCTACAACTTGCTAACTGGAACTTACGGGTTACTAAGTTTACGTAGACGTTCGGGTTTTAAATGGTTACAGGCTTTTAGATTTGATACGTTAGTTGATTTTATAGGTTTATTGATAATTACTAGAAAGGGGACGAAAAAGAAAAGAATGTCACCATTTCGATTTTGCACCTCTTTTAATCCCCACAAATGTTTTTTGTATGTTCAATTATTTAATTATAATTATTATTTTAGATTAATTAAATATTTAATAGCAGTTAAAAATAGTTTAAACTGCTCCATTTTAAATAATCTCATGTATAGTCGTTTCTTATTACCTATTTAATTGAAGTGAAAAATTGAGAATAGCTTCTATTATCATCCAAAATTTTTTAACTTTTAAAAACAAATGAACTTGTTGACATTATGCCGTAAAATCATCACTGAAGCGTAGGTAACTCCTTTTTCTCCAAAATATTTGATTTACTCTTTACGTTTCCGCTAAATAAACTGATATGAAAATGGTTACGGATGAAAACCACCAGTTATCGGGGGATCCTCATCTTACAAGATTAAGTTAACATAGCCTTTATGAGCATTCCCCGCTTGGATCTTTTGTCTTTGTATTGAAATATGAAACATATCTCTGGCGCCGCAGTTTCTGCTAAACGCAATACAGATAACAAATGTAACATAATAAATTCCCGTACTATAGACATTCTAGTATGGACATCAAAGTACTTTGATGGAATTCAGCCAAATTTGTTAAAATATTTTTACTAGCGTGGGATAATAAAGAAAATGTAATGATTGTTTATATCTAACTGTTTACCCTTATCCCAAAACAGAGCTTAATGTAATTCTAATAAGATTTAACTTATTTAACAGAATTTTTGAAATTACAAGTTATTGTAGATTATGTGGTGTTAATGGATACTTATTTTCTTTAACGCAATAAATAAATCAGCACTGTAAGCAGTATATTATTTCTTCTAAATAAAAATGAAAAATACTACGCATTGGTTTATTGCTCTCCAAAGAGGTTTTATATGTTTAGATTACTTACACAGGACATAAGAAATATATTTAAATTACGCTTCAAAGAGAAATTTCAGCAGTTTTCCTATATTGATGTTACAACGTAGTGTATTTGCAATTGCCTGCTTTTTCTTTTGTTGTGAACTTTTAAACTTTATTAAGCTCGCAGCTCTTAGTCAAACAGAATGTAATCTCTGACGGCAAACTTTTTTTCAGGAAATCTGCGCCCAGTCAAAGTTGCGTTTTCACGAGAACGCATAAAGCTACTTTGAAAAGCTAAGTTGAATAGAGAATTTTATTATTACAACTACTTCATTATTTCTCTTAGTGGTTTTGTATATCCAATTCAAGGAAGCTAATTATAAACTATTTATTGACTATTATTGTTCACGCAACAGTGTTCGCTGTTGCATGAATTGGCAGGTCGGTCCGGGTTAGTACCACGACCTCACAGACGATCAGCGTAAAGTAGAAGTGTTACAGTTCTGAGTTTCGTCTGGCGAGTGAGGTAGCCAGGGCCCACATTATTAAAAGGTCACACGACACATGTGCAACCGGTGTTGTAAATGTCTGTGGGCGGCGGTTATCACTTAACATCAGGTGAACTGCCAGCTCGTTTGCCACTTTCTCACATTAAAAAAAGAAGACAAGGAGGCCACTGTCCTTGCCTCCTCTACCACCCTCGACCTGTCCCGTCCTGTGTGATAATGGAAATACCTTTAATCTTTAATTAAAATATCATTGTATTTCGATCATATTTTGAACATTGAAACTTGTGAGATTTCCAGTGCAAAACAATTGTCAACAAAATTATTGCTCAAACCATTGCGTCATTTCTATAATCAAATCATAGTAACTAAAAGTAGGTGAAATAAACATCAAATAACTGTAATTAAGCATTCGACGAACAACCTGTCATTGTAATGACGCCCTAATAAGTAATTTTGTGTATCAAATTTACCATACGATATATAAAAGGAAAATGAACTAAACGCTGAAACAAACTTCCAAAGTTGAAATGTGGTTGAACTCCAGCCAACGCAATCACACTAAACACCGAGATAACAAGTTTTTAACTGTTGTAGAAAATAAATCGAGTTTAGCCTCTGCATAAAATATTACACGGGATTAAATTTATCGCTGTAATCTCATGTACTCAAATAAGTTGATTGTTGATAAGTATCCTTTATTTACCTAAAATTTAAAACTGATTGAAGGCAACGTGATTAGCTGGATCTAATATTCTTAATAAAATAATGTTATCGTAGATATGTTTTTGGAACTTGTTATCGTGTCAGTAATGATGCGTCCTTTATTAACAACGCTTAAACCAATAAATTGATGTTAGATTTTCAGACGATGTTGGATCCTTGCATTTAACAGGTTTAAAGGATTTAAAAATTATGTAAGGACAATTTGGACTTAGCCCGCAGAAAAGATTACAATTAGAAATTTAAATGAGGATAATATAACGAGTATCTACTTCCAGAGTGTTGTATTCCCACAAGCATAACATGGAAAAATGGAATAAGTCCTCAATTAAAACAGTAAATATTCAATACAGACCATTACGTGAAATCAATGATTATTGAGATCATCATCAACATCCGAAAAAGTCCACTGCTTATCAAATACCTCAACTTATAACGCCACATTGAAAAAAACTTTCCTTTTGTCTCTACCGATTTTACTGTTAGCGATCTAGTAGAGGCTTTAAAACGCTTATGGCACCATCCTGCGTTAACTATCATTGATAAAAAAGTTATCAGTTGTCGAGACCTTCGCGCTATGAATATCTCGACATAGTACAAAACCAAGTCGTTCTGCTGCCTGTCTGTCCATATATATGCTTAGATCTTTAAAACTACGCAACGGATTTTAATGCGGTTTTCTTTAATAGATGGAATAATTCAAAAGGAAGGTTTATTAAAACATGTAGAAAAAGTACGAAAAGATTGTCGCCGCTGTGGGAATCGAACCCACGTCTTCGGCATTCGCGGCCTGAGGCTCTAGCCACTGAGCTAAACGGCTGATAGCCACAGCGACGAAAATCTTAACGCCTTCATTCTACATTGTTATTTAGCATTTGAAGCAATGCTTGGCGCATCTATTGTTATATCCTTTCCAGCATGCAAACAATTTCGAATATCGTTTTACAACGATAATTCGAACGAGAGCTGTCGCCATTGCTTTTTATAAATTTTAAAGTTTTTTATAGTGCTAATCTCTGCACTTAAGATTGAACATTAGCATATGCAGAGATTAGCACTATAAAAAACTTTAAAATTTAGGAAGGTTTATATTTATAATTTATGCATAATATAGTAGAGAAATACTGAATAATTTTAGCGGTTTCTTGTACTTGACTCTTGTACTTGACTCATACAAATGATGAGAATGATCTGCTGCTAGGTCACTCTGCTCTTTTATCTTACGCTATAAAGCGACGTCCAGAACTGACATTATCTTCAGATATCACTGTTGCGGGATGCGTCTCTCACGTAGATCAATGCTGCTGTAATTGCCGCCAATGTACAAAAACAAGTGACAAATGAATGCAACATATCATTAGTAACCGTAATTAGGTTACCAAAGTTTTAATTCTATATTCAAATTTCATATGCAGTTTTCATTAACAATGTTTGTAAATAGCTCGTTCTAAAAACTTTCAGTATGACCCTAGTATAAAGTCATTTCACGTTACCTTGAATGCACTCAATCTCGTAATTTTCAACCGATTATTCAAGCTGTTTTTTGATAAATAACAGTTGTCATTATTTTATTTACTTCATTTTAACGTATATATATTATATTATTATACGTAGTATATTTTAATTTATATGCGTATGTTAAATCTCTCACTTTAATTACATAAAGCGTTGGAAACATAATCTGATGTCGTTGCCGGCCTGTTATTAGCTTAACGCTTTCTTGTTTAACTTTCAGTTTTTTCCACAATATCTTGCGTTCAGCTCAGATTTAATTTTATTGATTACAATCTAACCTGCTTCCGGTTCGGTTCCTTGTTTACTGAAAATTATGTGTTGTTGATAATTTATTATACTTAAATGCTACTTGTTCTGGTTTATGAAAGTAATTAATTTGTTATGTACCACATTTAAAGTAAAATAAAATATGTTGTAAAATGAAGGAAAGTTAACTCACTCTGATATGTTTTTTTTTTTCACTCATTCAACGCATCAAAACTCGTTTAATCCTTTGTAAACGTTTAAGACCCATTAACATATTTTTCTATTTGAATGTATTTCATGAGGGCTTGTTAAAGTTCATAAAGAACTGACTTGCAAGTACTCCTTCTTCTCATACCGATTTTGTGGCATACACCTGTATGTAAATAAATTCAAAACAGTACTGATTGCATTTATCGATACAATTAAATCAAACAAAAATTGTTAAGAATTAATAGTGATTTTTTAATAGAGAAAGACACATACTTCTCTCGCGAATATCTCACAATTGAATCAAAATAAAAAAAATATTGAATTCATTATATGGAATAAACGAGTCGCATCATTTCATCGAACAATAATGTATTGTTGCCAGAAACGCTTTTGTCCCATTTGGCCCTTTGTTTGTGTTACGAAGAGTAACTTCATTGTGTAATTGTGCACGTGAAAACCTTTAATTTAATTATAGTGGCTTTTAACTATAGAAGTTAAACCTTTTTTTACGGATTTATTACGTTATATGAGCTGCGATAGCTCGTTGTCCGGACGCTCGTTTTTCATTCCAAATACTTGAACAATCTGAGTTCGGTCCCCGCTGTCACCAAGGAAATTGTTATTTTTAGTTGCTGACTTGTTACGTGCTCAGCGGTGAAGTTAAACAGCGTGAGGAAACCTGCATATTTTCGAATTAATAACTTCTATAGGGATGATAAGGACTTCACGTGATAACATCATCAAAAAATGTTTTGAGGACGTGTGAAGTCCGCCAATCTGTAGGAGGGTTGCGTAGTGAACTATGCCCTAATACCCCAACCTAGCAGTGGAACATACATGGGGCGCATTTACTTAATTTTTTTTAGAAAACAATTTTTTTTTATGAAATTTAAATGCCAGGAGCATTTCGACCCTCGGAGATTTGCGCGTATTGCGGGTATTAATAATTGAGGACACCATAATACGGAACACGCCTCAGACAAGTTAATTAAAGTAAGCATTCGCTCACTAACTATTTGACTTTAACTTCCCCGTTAACCCGTCGATACATCGTCACTGATTCCGTAGAGTGCCGATAAACGGCGCTGTCGTTTAAATTACATAGTATAAGAAATTATTGAAGAAAGTACTATTTTGACAATATTGCAAATCCGTTTTCTTCGTGGCCTTTTACAGAAAGTTCTCTGATGAATCGTTCGCATTAATACCTTCCACCGAGGGTCTCCAAAATACTACGTGACACAGCGTTAAATACCATCATTACTTTGATAGATGATAGGCTAGTAACGGTAAATAGCACGGCAATTTTCTAGGAGTTCTGCCAAGCACTACTATACTCTGTAATGAATTTTAGTCAGCCGTATTTGTGGAATGATAGGACTTAGGGACGTTTGAGGATGACTATCCCCTTGAAGGTAGGCGACGCTTTTACAGCTCTTATGATTTTGTGAGCTCACACCAGTAAACATTTATCATAACGTCCACCAATTCTTTGGGTACTCCCGTATAAAAAAGGCGTGTGACTACTTCAAATTATTATTGCTATGGACTAGGATTAATCCAAAACAGCGCTTGTCATACACACGAAAGCCTTTTCATAATTCCTCACTTCCATCATTTTGTTGATACATTTTTTTTCCTCTCCCTTAAAACGTCATTGAAAGTGGAACGGTGGAACAAAATTATTGGCGCAAAAATACTTAGTTGATACACCTATACGGAACTCGTGATTAATGGCGCGGACATGCGAGCTTTATTAAGGTGACGGCCACAAAAAAAGCGGTTCACCAAAAAAAAATTTTTTTAATCGAGCCCCACTTATAAAAATATATAGTTAATACTTATTTGTGGATCGTAAATGCTTGATTTCATAACAAGTGCATGTAGTTACGTTAAAAACCTTAAATGGTGGTCCCAGATTAACTCGTTTGCCACGCGAAGCGCAAAAATATAAATATTTATATTTATGTAAGACAGAGTATTAACAAAAATAAAGTAGAACGGAGCTTTTGATGTTACAAGTCATAAGCAATGTTAACCTACTGAGTCCAATAGAAGATGAAATGTAAAATTTTTTGGTTATTCAAATTGTTGAAGCCGTTCCTTATGGGGATTTCTATTTTGATTATGTAAATAAATAAATGAAATACAGTTGTTTCCTATGTGTATGATTTGCAACGTAATTATATAGTAGTAACGTCGTTCCAATAATGCATGTCCAGAACATAATTAAAATATGTATTAACGGAAATATTCAAGTAATAGCCGATAGCATTTGTGTCAGTATCATCAGAAAATGTGTATATTATTCTCTGAAGTTGAACGGAAATATGTTCATGTAGGTTCGAGGCGTAGAAAGGCATGTTTCATTAATAATAAAATTTCAGAAGTCTTTTTGGTATATTCATGAAACTTTGGTCATGCGCTACAATCATAAATAACTACTTGTTTCTTCATTTATGTGTGATATGTATGTCAATGCTAAGCGAAGTGACTACAGAAATATCGAAGTAAACTATGTTAGTTCACTCCGAAAAATTCCAAAAGACCCCGTTAGGATGATACGCCGTAATAGTGAGCCAACAACGGACTGGCGTTGTAACTAATTGCTGTGAAATATCGACGGCGCTTCTGCCGTAATGGCGAGTAAAAATCTACTCCGCTTATGCCTCGCCTTTTTCGACGTACCCAAGGAACATCTTTGAATTTTTAAATCTATAGTGTACGCCAAATTTACATTTGCTATTACGGATTACCGAAACTAGGTAGCGCGTTAATCATGGATCTTTTCTTTCATGTAGGTGAACTGTCGGGCCAAAACTATTAACAACGAAAAATCATGGAAGTGAATATCATTTCGGTCAAATCGCCCAGAACTTATATGATCACTTAAGGGCGAACAGATGATTTATTAAATATTATAAAATATCAATTAGGCCTATAAACCGAACGTTTTAGTGGATTTCATGTACATACGACTTCTCGCCGTTGAATGTAGCCCATAGATATTTTCAAAGAAAAATGTTGACTTTAGTGGACGAGAGTATGAGGTGAGTGCAATAGTTGGTAAATAAGCTTTATCGTTAGTTTAGTGCGCGAACTGCTGTTCTGCGAAATTTCTGCGGAAATGCAAAGCAAAAGGCCTTAAGGGTACACACCCTTTAAGTGGGCGTTGAGCGACAGCCCTAAAAATTATGCTCGGGTAACATGAACAAGCCTGTCTATAAGATTATAACAACGTGCAAAATACTTTAATAGCAATTAAGTAATTTAACGTAAGCATATACAATATCTCTTCAAAATAAGGCAAATATAATATCGTCATCTTATGAATGTAGGACTATAGCTAGGATGAAGTTCCCAGTTCGAATATCAGTGGCAAGTACAAACAAAAAAGTTTTCTACAATTAAGAATTGTACAAAAATATCTGCATTTCTCATGTGATCAATATTTATCATGACATACTCTTTTTTTATGTGAAAAGTTGCCAAGCGAGCAGACGGTTCACCTGATGTTAAGTGAATACAGCCGCCCATGGACATCTGCTAAACCCGAGGGTTTGCAGATGCGTTGACAACCTTTTTGGAAATTGGGCTCCAGCTACCTCACTCACCTGACGAAACTCGAAACTATTATACTTCCACTTTACGCCGGTCTTCTGTGAGGTCGTGGTACTTACCCGGACGAGCCTGCCCATTCGTGCAACAGTCGAGGCTGCTGCGTGGCCCTACCACCATTAAACTCGTACGTACGTAAGTTTCAATTTGAACGTTGTCAAGCGCATATAAATATACAGTATATTTTTTAAATCAACTACAAAATAGACCACAAGATAAGAGAGAAGAAATCTTGATGCATTCATTGGCTAATTATATTCTTAATTCCTATTTAAAAGTAGCATTATACATTTCCTGTTCCTCACTTTTATGTTACTCACATACAAGCAGCAGTGCCTTGATTGTTTTACTCTTTATCGATGCCCGTAGAACTTTATTTGCTTTTGTAAAATTTCCTTTGGGAACGGTAAACTGTATACACTATTCGTTTTCTCGATCGAAATTAATTTAAACGGTTTTCCTTGTCCATGCAGTGGATTAAAAGAATAAGTTGAGCTTGGAAAATTACATTCTTTGGATGGATAGGTACTATCAAGAAAAATACACAATAAACACTTTCACAGAGTTGAACTATGTGTTTAAAAATTTAACTTAAATTAATTCTTTAATAATTTAATAAATTAATCAACCTACTTCAATAAGGACGAGGTTGTTTACTCGGTTATATTTTTTCTTAAGTTTGGTACGTTTGTGTGAACCCGAGTCCGTTATTTGTGAACCGATTTAAATAATAATTATTTTTGCAATTGGGATTGGTTTAGCTCCGTTTTGAATCGCATGTATCTCATGAAGGAACTTCCCAATATCAATTTATAAAATAAAGTATTGTGAGTGAAATATTTTAAGGTGGTTTTATTTTTTGTTACTAAAAATGTTATACCTACGTTCTTTTCCGAGGAGTAAGAAAGCCTAGCCCATATGTGCAAATAACGAGAAAGCTATTTTTTTTTTTCAATTTAAAAATCATTTCAAGTCTTGATTGTTCTGTGTCAGGGCACTTTTATTCAATGGAATTGACTGGAGTGACATAAATTCAAATCCTGGAACGAAGGTATAAGCCTGCTTATTATGAATATAATGATAAAAAATACAAAAGGTATCCGAATTCTGTCAGGTATCCACAGTGTGGTAAATTAGTGGACTTTGTTCTAATACCATTTTTAGAGAAGAGGCCTTTGCATATTTACATAAATATTGTCACTTAACATCAGACGAACGCTCGCTTACCAACTTTTTACATAAAAAATCACTTCGATTATGCACTTTTCCAAAATTTCTACACAAATAAAGCTTCGTTTATTTCATTTATTTTTGAAGATTCTAAAAGAACTCGGAATTTCCTATACTTGGTAACGTAGCATCCGTCTTCATTTTCCCTAGGTATATCTGACTGGCTTATTTTCAAAGCCACCACGGAAAAATCTCAGGCCGCAAGAAGGAAACAAAACACGGTCTCGTATTACGCCAAGATGGAATTGAGTCGCTTTCAATTTGCTCGACGCTCGCCGTTCACAACTTCGACTTTAAAAAGATACTAATTGGGGTCGCTCCATCCGCAGTAGCGCTACTTCTATCCGTCTGTCCCTCTATGGATAGAGTGAATAATAATCTATTGATAATAATAATCAATAAATGAATAAAAAATATGTAAATAAATATAATAAATAATAATCACTCTATCCCTTGTTGACTATTTATGACAGATGCAGTAGGCACAGCGTCATCCAAAATCCAAATAATAGAGAAATGAGAAAAAGAGTATTCATTTCTTACAGTCCTGTATAATTTTTTTTAAATGAGTATATTCTTAAATTAGTCACGGGGGTGAAATTACTCGCTGCCCCTATTCGCGTCTAGTGCACGGTTGCGTTGTCAGGCAAAAGGACAACTTACGCTGCCCTTTTCCTCTTAGTGTAGCGTAGTACTCACCAGTTAAAGTAACACTTCTTTCTTTGTAGTTAATAAAATCGACTTTGTAGTTAACGATGGGGACAATTAATCATATTAAAAGACCGTTTAAAAAGCGGTTTTAGCAGATATAGGTACGTTTGCGTCTACAATAATTTAAACCTGTTCCAGTGACTTGTATGTCTTATAAAAAAAACTATCCGTTTGAATGTTTAAGTTTAAATATGATCCGTACATGGTTTAAAAAAAACCGAGTCACCAACGCAATAAATCAAATACGACTTATTTACGTTTAGTGTGCTTAATAGCATTGACGAAGGTTTTCAACTTCGTGATATGACGCAAAGTGGTGACCACTTAGATTCATTTTAAATATAGGTATTTTGTATCTATTGTATTTTATTATTATGTACCAAGTAAATGTTTCTTTTTTTTTTTTTTTTCTTCATCTCTACAGATATCGAACTAAAGAACTAATAAGAGAAACTGGTTGGTAGAGCTTAAATCAGGCTCGTAAAACTATAGTCATGAGAACATTATAACTGGAATAAATAACATTGGCCGTAACCAGACGGTACCGGTCGCAGGCGGAATTCAAAGTAGTTGGTACTATGGACTTTCAGCTAGATTAGAATTGTACGTGTAATATTTCACAATAGAATGCTTTCGTTTGTTTGTTTCAAGATATATGTACTGAACATTTTTATGATATAAGTTAAGAAACTCTGCAATCGCATGGTGATGTTTATTGTAAAATTCGTTAAACACCTTTTATCTTTCAATATACATGCATTTTTTTTTTATTTTTGACTTCAAAATTGGGTAACCGACATGGCAACATAAATTGTAATAATTAGTTTCTACAAATTTTAATAATTAATCTTAAGTGCAGAGATTAGCACTATAAAAAATAATTTCTAAAAAATTTGAAGTCTCTCGTTCGAATTATCGTTGTAAAACGATATTTGAAATTGTTTGTATGCTGGAAAGGATATAACAATGGATGCGGCATTGCTTCAAATGCTAAAAAACAATGTACATAAAAGACGTTAAGATTTTCGTTGGTGTGGCAATCAGCCGTTTAGCTTAGTGGTTAAAGCGTCAGGCCACGAATGCCGAAAACGTGGGTTCGATTTCCACAGCGGCGACAAACTTTTGATTATTTTTCTACAAATTTTAATATGCTCATTCAAGACATATTTTTAGAAAGACATTTAATTATGATATATGTGTTATTTCGTTCGATAACTTTTGCCAATTTTTACGCAGTGCCATAATCCCGTTGCTCTAGAAATTTTGGGAAATCTGATAAAATGTGCGATGGAGTAGTTTTGAC
The DNA here is from genome assembly GCA_933534255.1 of Iphiclides podalirius. NCBI lineage: Eukaryota > Metazoa > Arthropoda > Insecta > Lepidoptera > Papilionidae > Iphiclides > Iphiclides podalirius. The sequence goes on along the minus strand of OW152831.1, from coordinate 11,270,729 downwards.
ACTCCTCTCTTTGTGTTAACCTAACACTACTCAATTAATTTTGAAGAAACCGATACAGGTAGAAGTCTCAGAGAACAATTTCATTTTGCAGCTTATATTATGGAAGCATTATCAGTTCTCAAACAAACTATCTCAGTTTTACTTAGTGGCCAAACCTGTGTGTGATCTGGCGTTATTACGATGAATGATCAGTCTATTTCTGTTGATCAATTCCGGTCATTTCTTCTTAAGTTAGGTTGTTAGGGTGATTTTGCCTGGCAGTATTTTTTTTTATGTGATAAGTTGCCACGCGAGCACACGATTCACCTGATGTTAAGTGAATACCACCGCCCATGGACATCTGCTACACCCGAGGGTCGCAGATGCGTTGACAACCTTTTGAAGATCAGGCTACGGCTACCTCACTCACCAGACGAAACGCGAAAGTATTTATAATACTTCCACTTTACGCCGATCTTCTGCAGGGTCATGGTACTTGTCCGGACGAGCCTGCCCATTCGTGCAACAGCCGAGGCTGCTAGGTGGCCCTACCACAGGTTTCATTCAGTGAGCACGTTTGGCCGCCAAATGTCAATATTTTTTACCCAGGCTTTTTAAAATGGGTTTAAACTGTTTTTTGATCAACCCCCAGTTTGTCAGCTATGGTCTAACTACTTGTAAGCTTATGTTGATCCAAGTTTTCAGAAATGGCATTGATTTTATCCGTAACAGGATGACAAGTCTTGGTATAAAAATTCCTGGACTTTTGCTACTGTTACTACCACTGCATTTATATAAACGTCCCAAAGTATTTTAGCAGCTCGTGTCAATTTTTTTCCCTTTTTCTAATAAACTTCAAAATGTATTTAATTCCTTCATTACTTTTACTTATTTTGAGGAATAGAAACACTCTTTCACTATAATTTTTCTTATTAAATTGTCATATATTTAACGGAGTTTGAATATAATATGTCGATAAAACATCCCTTGGCCCGATATCTCCTTCCTTATAAAGGTGTCTATTGGGTAATAAATTTTATTGACCAATGGTCACCTTTATGAGTTATATATACATATATATATATTATATTTTATTTTAAATAACTTCCCGGGATATAAATGGCGTATATTGGCTATTGGTCACACTTATTACGTTGGAAATTAAGGCCACACTGCCACACTATCTGCTATTATCTGTATTGACTGTAGCTATAATCAAGATGTTTATAATTTTTGCAGCACAAAAACATTTCAAGTTTTATATGGATTAAGGGTATAAAAAGGACTCCATTCATAATTAAAATGAATAGACTAAAGAAATCTGAGAGATTCTGACTTCCTTTACTTTATTCGCCGTTAATTAATTTAAAACGCTTAACGAGAAAAAATCCAATTCATAACTCTGATAAGGAAGGTGGTTAGTAAGTTATTGAAGTTAAACTTCTTTTAGCGCGTATGGAAAAAATATGAGAGTAAAGTTTTTGCCATGTGCACGTACACCGACAGCCAACAAGCGACATGATGAAGTTTTTTATTGCAAAGCCATTGTAACCAATAACAATTTTTGACATTTACCTATAATTGAAAGTAACGATTAGACAATATGTAATTTTATATAGATTTAATGTTGTAAATGTTGTATAAATATTTATACAACATTTACAACTTAAATCTATAAGTGTATTATTGAAAGTTATTTAGTTAAACCGTTAACGATTGCATTTAATTTATTGTCTTTTTCACAAACAAAGTGTACTGGAACTAAAGAAGTATAAATTCTTACGTCCGTACATATGTGCACATAAAATTATTATTAATATAGAATTTAGTAATGTAGATGCCTGGACTTTCGTTATCGTGAGCACTTTACGACCCCAGTTTAGTTTAATGCAACTATCTCGTAAATATAAAGTTCACTTCTCTGATAAAATACTAACGATAGCGAATGCCTAGATTGTGTGTGACCCGTACCCGCCACCCAAATAGTGGAATTTTCCTTAGCAAACTATAACGAAGCTTCACATATGAGCCCGGGGTTTGGGTTGATTCAATTATGCGCCGCGTATAACACATACTGACTGGGCTGTTCGTTCATCGCCGTGCAAACCTGCGTCGACCCGGGGCAACAAAGGCGTAAACAAGACACAAATTCCGACCCCCGTCCTCGGCTTTTTTACGGCGTGTCGGAAATAAAGCCACGAGGCACTTCCGCAAAGGCAATAAAGGCGTGTGGTACAAATAGCTAACTAACAAATAACTAACTAGCTAACTAGCAAATAGCTACGTCCTAAAACTGTGTGCCTACAATTTCTCATTATTTGAAGGGAGAATCTGATAAAATTTACGTTAATTAAATATAACGTTAGTTTAAAAAGAGACAAAGAGAGTGCCTTCTAAAACACACATATTTTGACTCTGATATTTCCATATCTAGATCATAAATAAAATATCATACAGACATGTTAATGTTCATGTTGTATATAAATAAAGCACTTGATTATAATTTCAACTGTATTTAATGTTAGAAAATTTTAGATTTGATTAAGATAACTATAACAACCAACCAAACAAGATGTAACACGCCAGAGCGTCGGTGAGAGAGAGAGTATAGACAAAAAGATCATTGACAATAGACAATTCATTTTAATAGTAGTGCAACTTTATGCGTTCATACTAACAGTTCATATTATAAAATGTTGTTCCAATTGTGTTTTTGTGTAGAGAGAGACAGTTTTCTAGTTTGCCTAGTAAAATTATCTCATCTTTATGGTGAGAATAATAGCTTCTTTAAGTTTGCCTCATCTGGATGCTCGACCAATTTTTTTCAGATCACTTTAAATCTTTACTCTTTCGAAAAGATGTTGAGTCTTTCTTAATTGTTTATCTTGTTTATATACCACTATACGAAACAAATACGAACAATACGAAAAGTGTGGTCAGTTTACCAGATGAATGAAAATGATTTCACAACGCATGACTACTTTATTAAATCTGATTCGTAACAGTAAGGGCTAACACGATGTGTGATCATAAAATAGAATACTTATTTAAATAGTATGTGGGTAGAATATATAAATAAATGTTTCAAATTGAAATTTAACTGAATACCGATTGGCAGACACTTATCGCTATTATTTAAAAAAAAATAGCGATTTTTTGTAAATTACAGTTTAAGATATAATAGTTGGACTAGCAGACGTACGAAAAGCTTACTTTCAGCGATGCAGCAAGAATCTTTCGCATATAAGGATATTTCCGTTTTACTCTGTTGTTAATTAGACTTGCGACGCTAGATGTTAGGTGTAGGAGATTGTTAAGAGTACATATATTAATTATAAGCTTATACATATAGACTTAAAAATAGCACATACTGAGCAATGCGGTTCATCCATGTTACATTATTTACATTCAACGTTGTCAAATGTATACTTTATTTTTATTTAATTTTCCTCTCACTTGCTATAGACGTTTCTTTCTTTTCAGATTTTATATTGAATTTTTTTCAACTCAGTAGATCATACGTGCCCGCTCTTTACTTATGTCATACAACAAACACGAAGTAAGAAATGCCTTCGAAATCACGACATGCCTCAATATATTATCAATGCAAAAAACTGTGATTGCTTTTCGTACAAAATACCAGAAAAATCAGAACATTTTCAACTTCTATAGCTAAGCGTACAATGTATGTTAATACTTCAGTACACATTATTTTTTACGAGAATTTGGCAAACAAGCAAGCAATTCGCCTGATGATGAGTGATTAACGATGCCATTGACACTTTAAATACCTTTTTTTAGGGTTTCATACTCAAAGGGTAAAACTGGTCTGTCCGTCTGTCACCAGGCTGTATCTCATGAACTGTGATATGCTTTAAAGTATTATTTACTTCTATTAAACCATAATACTTTTTAGAAATTTATTTTTTTATAGTGCTAATCTCTGCACTTAAGATTAAACATTAAAATTTGTAGAAAAAGTACGAAAAGTTTGTCGCCGCTGTGGTAATCGAACATCTTCGGCATTCGCGGCCTGACGCTTGACCCACTAAGCTAAACAGCTGATTTGTTATATTTTCTACAAATTTAACATAATACTTTTTTATACAGTTATAGTTTAGAGTGTAAGTATATTTAGTTGTACACACCTACCAATCATAGTCATGTCTGGGGTTTGCTGGTAGGGAACTAGGTTAAGCTCGACTATGTACATTTATTTTATATCTTAATTTTTTATGTTTTTATTTTGTATGCAATAAAGAATAAAGACCTTTTTTTCTTAAATACGAGTATTAATATTTAGTTGAAACTTTCTACGATTCAAATGCTTTGTCTTATCCATAATCATGGACACACTTTGTGACTTCTACATATTTCGCTAATATTCATTTATTTTAGTCGGAAAGTTTCTGTTAACTATTGCCCATAGCTATATTTCTAATTGTGTTTTTTGTGTTTACTGTGACATTAAGTCCCCACCATTATTTATTATATGGTCGATTATAGTGCATTGGTTTGTGATATACGGCTCGCCACTAATGCTGTATATTATATGTTTGCAGGCAATAAATAAAACGGTCTATCTCTCGAGACACGCCGGGTCAGCTTCGCACAACTAAATGCGACAGAGTAACGAGGGGCACGATGGATGGAAGATATATAGAAAGTTGTATCTTTATATATGGCATCTTCCATCCTTTAAAATGTTAATTAAGAGAAGGATATTGTTACTAATACTGTTACTAATGCTTTTTCTCTTTTTTAAATAAATATTAAGTGATTATTTGTAAGTTAAAATTGTACTTTTAAAATATTGCTACAACTGCCGCATTATATTGGAAATCGTCAAGAAATAACCCCCACAGGACGGACATTGCCTAGTGTGGGGGTCAGAAATAAATGTAATTAGGGTTCTTCTGAATAAAATTTATTGTATTGTTATATAAATTAAAAAGTATGTTATTTAAACTAAGAATTAGGTGTCTGTTTAACTTAATTAAAATCAATAATTATTACCATGAAAATTGAAAAAAGTAAAGTAACAGAAAATTATAATATTAATGTATTATATCATAATTATTATATCATAATGTATGAGCCACCTGCATAGAATACATTAATAATGTATCAGCTCAGGATCGTGCTTCATGGCAGTCTGTGGGGGAGGCCTATGTTCACCTGTAAATGTAACTTTAATAAATATTTTTAATTGTCATATCACACTCACGCTTTTTTTAACACAGTGAATAATAGTTAGCTGAAAACGCAACATCAGGTTGTAGTAGTAAAATGTCAAATCTACATGATGCACTACCATGACAAAAAAAATTAACAGATCTGCTTGTACGGATATTTTTATTATAATTATGATGGTATATAACATTGGGCTTTGTATCTTCTTACATACTTTTACAGAATCAAATAAGTTATGTTTTAGGACTTGGCAAAAGAAAACGTTTAGTTACTTCATGTCGTAAGAAATGTGATTTTGGAACGATGCCTAATTTTATTAACAGAAATTCTTTCGTATTTTACGTAATACGTATTGTAAACCAAATGGAATCCATTCACCCACCAAAAAAAAATTAAAGGCTTTCTAAAATAAAATGAGAAAGACTACAGAAAATAGTTGTAAAAGGTTTTATATGTCAAACATTATAATCCAATCCCGGGGACCAATCAAAAAACTCCTCACCGTATCTTGGGTGTGTGGTCCGAATTGGTCACAAAATGGTCATAAATGGTCAGTCAGGCAAATAACTAGAAAGATCAAATTGTGACTATTATTTTTGATGCGGTGGGTCCATCGTATCTAAGTCCTCTTCGTCGACCGGTTCGATGACACACACAGACACACACAGACACACACAGACACACACACGCACGCACGCACGCACGCACGCACGCACGCACGCACGCACGCACGCACGCACGCACGCACGCACGCACGCACGCACGCACGCACGCACGCACGCACGCACGCACGCACGCACGCACGCACGCACGCACGCACGCACGCACGCACGCACGCACGCACGCACGCACGCACGCACGCACGCACGCACGCACGCACGCACGCACGCACGCACGCACGCACGCACGCACGCACGCACGCACGCACGCACGCACGCACGCACGCACGCACGCACGCACGCACGCACGCACGCACGCACGCACGCACGCACGCACGCACGCACGCACGCACGCACGCACGCACGCACGCACGCACGCACGCACGCACGCACGCACGCACGCACGCACGCACGCACGCACGCACGCACGCACGCACGCACGCACGCACGCACGCACGCACGCACGCACGCACGCACGCACGCACGCACGCACGCACGCACGCACGCACGCACGCACGCACGCACGCACGCACGCACGCACGCACGCACGCACGCACGCACACACACACACACACACACACACACACACACACACACACACACACACACACACACACTGCCTTTTTTGTTTTCTTTTAATATGTTGTATAAATTAAATAAGGTGTTTGTTTAGTTATAACATTTTTGTTAAGGAAGAGTGGCTCCTTCTGGCACAGGTGCTTCTGTACCTAATAGAGGAAGTCGACACTTAAATTGTAGAAAAAAAAACTGAAGCGAATAAACATCTATTTTATTTATTTATTTTACTTTAACCTTCTTCTAAAACTTTGTCGGCGGAGAATAATTGAAAACAATTCATTATTATTAAGATATTTTTAAGACAGCCGCGTGGATTAAGCTAACGAACCCGAGTCTACATAACACGGGTCAACGTCCCTTACAACTAATTTCTAATTTTATTTAAATAAAAATACAAAGCAAATAAATCATTACACATTGGGCGCAGCAACCACAACGAGGTAGAGTTCCGTAAAGGGTCTTAATCCCCACCCTCATCATGCTTCTCCGTCGTGATTAATAACGCACTTGGTTAAAAAGTAATGTATTGTAGAGAGCACCGCTTGCTTTTTATGCCAATCTTTTTTTTGTTTGAAAATCCAAACGAATCGGATACGAAGGACGCACATTGTCAAATGCTGAATTAATTAGTTTTTACAAATGTTCCTTTTGATTTTTTTTTTTTTGTGTTTAAGTTCACGGTATTACCATGGCAACCAATAACTTTTATTCATTTACTTACAATTACGAGTTATTTAATTAAACCGTTATCAAATTGCAATTAATGTCTTATTCAATTCTTCATTAATTTCTATTTTTAGTGAGGTCATCGGTAATCAGGTTCGAATCCCGGAGCGCAGAAAGTTTTGTTCATTCATCAAGGAAAACATTGCAAATTTTTGTAAAATTTGAAATGTATTCCTTTTATTTATGTTGTAGAAGTATAACATTTTAGGTTCGTACATAAGCACACACATATTTTAGATTTAAGGTGTACCAATTTCCACAATTATAGTGGAAATTAAAAGTAAAAAGGAAAGACTATCGCAGGGACTTTATTATGGAATTAAATAAAATGTTAGCAGGTGCTAAGTGAGATGTAAAAATAGCCACAATGTTATTGGCTACTTGAATTCGGCTTCACGCTAGCCTACTTCAATAAGTAAATGAAAAGATATAAATGCAATTTTTTTCTCAATTTCATGACCATATTAATCTTTAAATTTATAAAGTATCAATAAATTGGTAAGTACGTAAATGTTTTCTATGCACATTTTAACTTTTACTACATTGGTAATGACAGCAAGATTTGCTTTGTATGTAGAAACATAACAAAAATTAATGCTGAATACATTTTAAAAAGTGTAACATAATAAATTAGATGACATAAATGAGACGGGAACATAATGTTTATCTAGTTAATTAGCGTCAGTTCTGAAATTCCTCTGCAGAGGCGTTGCAGCGAGTACAATTGTCGCATGCTACAACATACAACTAATGCTTACGTTCTATATTGTCTACAGCTTAATGTTTTTTATTGTTCCGTATGCACTTTAAACAATTAATAATTACAATGTATGATAATTTATGAAACACGTCACGTCCTACCCACGTTGTACTGAACTTAGGATATAATCAATTGTTATATAACACATCGCCTTGGGTTTTGTAAATAAGTTTAATCACTTGGTTTAATTAAAGATTTTCGTAACATGCTGACTAGGTGATTTTCACATTGTTCTAAATAAATTGAAATTAATCTGGCTTACTGTCAGTCGTTCTAAGACCTCTCTCAGACAGCTCTGAAGATAGACAAAAGCTTGTGCTATTATAAGCTATTAAAGCTTCGCAGAGCCGTGTTAGCGTAGTGTCCGGGCGCTCGCCTTTAATTCAATTTACTCGAGCAACCTGAGTTCGATTCCCAGTGCCAGCACCAATGAAATTGTCAATTTTAAGTGCTGACTTATCACGTGCTTGGCGGTGAAGGAAAACATCGTGAGGAAACCTGCATATTTTAAAAAATAATAACATTAAAAAAATATTTCGAAAATATGTGAAGTCCGCCAAACCGCAGTTGGGCCGCGTGGTGGACTATGCCCTGATACCCTCTGTACAGAGGAGGCCTTTGTCCTGCAGTGGGACATTTATAGGATGTTACTTTACTTTTTTACTTTACTTAAAACTTCGCATACGCTATAATAACGCTTTTAAGGCTTATGTTAAAGCTATATTGGCGACGGAGTGCGACTGGCATGTTTGTTCAAAACGGAGTATCTGATTTTGAAGGGGCTCTTGAGGGGACTAAAACGTCTTTACTGACTCGTATATATGCATTAAATAATATAATAGTATGTGTAATATAATGTTCTCTTTAATAAACTCTTATTATTTTATAACATCTACACCGTTAGAAGTTCGCATAGTATAAAACTTATTTATGGAAGTCGCTGGAAGTTGAATCCTTGGCGTCCTCTCACATTTCGGATGTCTTCGGAAAATCTGAATAACGATTAATTATTTCGCACCACCTTTACCAAACTAATATATCATGACGTGAGGGTACTAACAAAATTTTCCAAGCGGCTATTGCGCAAAAAATTAGAATTCTATAACATAGTTTGAATGAATGAATGAATGTATATTCTTTATTGCACACACCATGGTAAAAAAGAATACATTAAAAATAACAATTATGTAAGGGTTGTACAATGGGCGGCCTTATTACTTAAAGCAATTTCTTGCAGGCAACCTTTGGATGGACAGAATATGGAATGAGTATTTTAGGGCTGTGGGTAAAATTCTACAAATTTTATAAGATAAAAATACATACTTTATTATAAAAATAAATAAATAAATAAGTACATAAATACCTAAATAAACATATATATATATATACAAGTTTATAGTGAAGAAAATCCTTAGATTTAATTTGAGGTGATATTACGCTTCACCATACGCATACTGTCGTTCTAAAATACCCATTATTGCAAATTATATCTGAGAACGAAGGCAGTATTCCCTAATGTCAGTCGTTATAACACACGGCAGTTTGGCGCAGTCACGCATGTTTCTTGCCAGTAAGGTCAAGTATGATATTATATAAGACGAAACCGTGGTGGTTTAAACAATAGTACCTACCTGGAGGACCGAGCTTTGCTCAGTTTTTTTTTTGTAAATCATGTATTTTCGAATTAAAAAAAAATAAAAAATAAAGGAAATGCAGATCATTTCCTTTATTTTTTTAATAGTATAGAAAAAAAAGTAAAAAAAAAATATGTGTGTAAATGATCATGATACGAACCGCAGCCGTCTGTTTTGGGCCCGCCCAATTACCGACCGAACTATTATAAAAAATTTTATTTGCGGCGAAATTTACTGACATATTCGAATGATATTTTTCATTCCCTGAAAACAGGGATAAAAGGACATTTTCTAAAAATGAAACCTAGCTAGATCGATTTTTCGCCCCCGAATCTACACACATACAAAATTTTATGAAAATTGCTGGAGCCGTTTCCGATTATATTATATATATACAGCGTGTCGTTACCATCGCGACAATAAATGAACACACGTCTAACGCTACTTGTCAATAATCATAAAAAAATATTAACGTTAAACAAAATCCATAATTAAAAAAAAATATTTTTCAAACAAACTAATTAAGTAAAAAAGAAACAAAATTAGTAACATCCTATACAACTCGCGCCACAGCGCCGTATTACAAGCCTCTCCTTCTAACAGTATGTTTTGTCTCTTTCAAATTCATTTAACCTATTCATATGCTTTGTGACCTTTAAAAATGACCTTTACGTTATGCTTTTATAGGTAAGGATGTTCTAAAATTCTTTGTTTTGGAAAATTTAATAACTCTGTAAATATTGATGTTTAAAGAATTTAAATGTTTATTACAACTTTAGAAAGTTATCCCCTATATGTGTCTTTATTTATTGTCGCGATGGTAATGACACGCTGTATATATATAAAAGAATTGCTCGTTTAAAGGATAAGATAAGATGTAATAATTTTGAGTTTAGAAACGGTATATATAAATAATGAAATAATGTGATATTAGCGTATTCATTATAATATTAACTGTTCATGGGAAATTAATTTAACACTCATAAACTTTTTTGTCAACTTTATTCAATATCTTACATTGTTAAATTCATTTCACATATCCTAGATTTCAGATTTATTTAAGCAGTAATGGTCCAATCTACGCATAATGAGCTTACTATATCCTATAAAAAAATTGCTTAAAATGAAAAGATTAGGAAATAAATGGTATATAGGAGCGTTTAAAGTGAAGGTTGCTTTTTCTCTTATTTATATATATATATATATAGTTTGTCCTTTATTGCTGGCCACCCAAAGAGCGAACTATGGGGCGGGCTACTATGCTCGGTATTTCTCCAAGTGATAGAATTCGCAATGAAGATATCCGCAGTGGAACAAAGGTAACCGACATAAGCTCAGAAGATTAGTAGGCTGAATGATCATATTTGATTCGATGGCTACTCTTCGACATTCAAGAAGTGAAGTCGACATAACACATCATTTTTTATGTGAGAAAGTGCAGACAAGCTGGCGGTTCACCTGATGTGAAATGATAACCGCAGCCAATGTCATTTGCAACATCTGTAGGGTTAATGCGTTGCTACCTTTTTTTTACCGCTGGGAAAAAAGCAGTAAACGAGCAGGAGGCTCACCTGATGGTAAGTGATCACCGCCATCCATAGACATCTGCAACACCCGAGGGCTTACAAATGCGTTGCCCACCTTTTAATAAAGTGGGCCCCGGCTACCTTACTTAAGAACAGAAGTGTAGCACTTCTACTACACACCGGTTTTCTGTGGTGTCGTGGTACTTACTCGGTTGGAACTGCCCATTCGTGCAACAGCGAATATTAATTACCACTGTTAAAACTAATTATTTAATAATGAAAAAGTACCCATTGTGTATTATAATGAGTGCTAATTTATTTATGTGCTTTATGTGCTTTAATATAAATTTACTTTATACACAATGAGATCTATTAGTATTAAGACCGATGCATGTTTATTCGATGATATTTTAACCTTTTATAATTATGGGTGTTCTTGAAATACGTATTAATTTTTTTTTAATTAAATAAAAATATTTTTTTTATAATAAAATTAAATCATTACTATTATTGATTCATATTTATATATATCTCGTTTTATAATAAAAATGGATTATTTGTGGAAAGCAAGTAGTTCAATTACGTCAATACTAGATAAAAATCGACGGTTATGTTGGTTATAATGGTTGAATATTTTATATTTCAACACGCTTTTTGGTGTACTACAGAATATTTGAAAATAACAATAGAGAAAGCGCTCGTACAATAGATAAAAATCCTAATAAAAAAGTTTTCTTCTTTTTAATGGCCTACGCTCTTTGTTCGCTAGAACTTTGACCTGCGATTTCAAAGTTTTTCTTTGTTTAGAAGTTATCAGCTAAGAAAGTTGAAAGGTCAAGGCAACTGGTTATATCCGATCTCACCATCAAGACAAATAAAACTACTAGTATTTGCTATTAAGAAAGTGTTTTTGATTTTTGATCAAACTTATCAAATAGTCAACTATTTTATTTTATTTTTTTTAAATATCTCCCGATAGAAATAGGGGTATTTCTATCGGGAGATATTTAAAAAAAATTAAAAAATAGACAGTTATTATGATAAATTGACTTAGAAATCATTTACTTAAAATATTTAAAAAACATAACAAATTAAAACTTTGACTTAAATATGTTATTGATATTAGCAGTGTCACCTAAATTCATAACGGTGACACATAAGCAGCAGTGAAAACAAAAATAGCACTTTTTAGGTGTTCCTTAAAGTTAGGGATCGATGGTGAAAACGGACATTAGTCTTACTAATAAGTAAAATTATTTATACATGGAGCAGTTGTTATTTATTAATACAGTCTGTTATTATCGAGTCGTGATGAGCACTCGCTTTTAATTTAATAGACTCGAGCAACCTGAGTTCGATCCCCGGTGCCGGCACCAATGAAATTGTTAAGTTTAGGTGCTGATTTATCACGTGCTCGGCCGCGGTGGTAATGATCTTAGGAAACTGTTTTTTTTTTTATTTTCACATTACGTTATGACAATCAGTAGAACTGTAGACAAACTTATAAAATGTAACAGTTTTTTAAAGTTTAACAGTTTTATTAAAAAAAGTACCCTCGGATCTTTAGGAAGAACTCTTTGATTTAGTTAACACTAACGATTAACAAATTATACATTATGTATGTTAGATTTAAAAATTTGCAAATTAAAAAACACTGAAGACGTTGTCCTATGAAATAACTGAATTGGACTGTTTTAGTCAAGTTTTAATGACGAAGAAGAAAGCATATTAATTTTGTTCCGACATATGTTAAGATTGTCTCTTTGATATAGACATTTTTATTAACTTAATATAAAGAAACATAAATTTTAATAGTAGCTGTCGCAGTAAACACACATCCCTTTAAACGTTAATATTACCTAGACAAACATCCAGCACCGATTAAAACCAGAGAACGAAAAAAAAAAATGGAAGCGTTATTGTCGCTCCGAAATGCCCAAATGAAAACTGTATTGTGATGGGCGGAGCTTATAAACTGTACCGTGAACAGTTTAAGTTAATTACTGACACAGTAATACAATAAACGTAGTGATTACATTCTCTCTGTCCTGACAGTTGACAGGTGCGGACGTTGAAAGGAGTTTTCATATTATACAATTTATCAATTGTGTAAAATCATCATTCTAAGGCAAGACTTTCCAAGTACAGCAAGAGTTTCGTTGACATTAAAAAACCTAATAATATCATTTTATCCATAGGGATGACATTATGCCATATGAATTCATTCAACTAAAGATTTTCAGTGTAATAATTTTTAATTTACACATTTGTCATCTAGGGTAGTACCATGGCCTCACAGAAGACCGGCGTGAAGTGGAAGTATAAATTTTCTCGTTTCGTCTGTTGAGCGGGATATCTAGGTTTAAAGGTTGTTAACGCATTTAAAAAGCCTTTAGGTTTCATAGATGTTTATGAGCGGTCGTATTCACTTAATATACGAGTAAGATGAACCACCTGCTCGCCTGAAAATGTTCAATATATCGATTTCTTATTTTTACGTGAATCTTACATTGTGAAATTAAAGTGCTTTCTTCGAAATTTTACGGATTTTATCACGTTTAGTTAGATTTTTAAATTCCTTCATTGATTTATGTATACGAGCTGGTGCCGTGCAGGTTTTATTTGTAAGTAAAGTGAAACCCTAGCGTGATAATAGCCATTAAACAAGTCAATATTTTTATTAACGAAAAATAATAACGACTTCAAATATCTCGCTCTGTATTCATTTTATAATTGATTTTCAAGAGTTTCCTCAGTATCTCCGGGCCCAAGTTTCAATACACATGGAATTAATAAGGGTCCATTACACTCAGTTATCTCCAACCTTACGAGTGATGCAAATGTCAAAGGGCGGTGGTTATCAGTTAATATGTTAACTGTCAGCTCGCTTGCTACCCTCTCATATAAAAAATAATCCCACTCTGCCTCGAACGCAACGGAAGTCCAATAAGAACAGTCCTAATTGCAAGGTGACTAACTAGGGTACTCGCTTTTTTTATGTGAAAAGTTGTCAAACGAGCAGACGGTTCACCTGATGTTAAGTGAATACCGCCGCCCATGGACATCTGCTACACCCGAGAGTTCCAGATGCATTGACAACCTTTTGAAAATTGGGCTCCGGCCACCTCACTAACCAGACGAAACGCGAAAGTATTATACTTCCACTTTACGCGGGTCTTCTGTGAGGTCGTGGTACTTACCCGGACGAGCCTGCCCATTCGTGCAACAGCCGAGATTGCTTCGTGGCCCTACCACCCTCCCTTTAGTCACCTTGTACCTCAAACGAGGATATTAGGCCAGAATCAGATATTCCATATGCCTGTCACTACAAAATAAATTGTTTAAAATAACGCTAACCAAGCAACCTGTCATTTTAACATTTTTAATTCTTACATAACATTGTATGAGAAAAACTTTAGGTTATCTTCATATGGTACTTTACGAATCACATAAAACTAATATCGCAGTAATGTCATGAAAGCGTTTGAGTGCCAGTATAACTGATCCCTTTACAAGCCGCTACGGAAAATCATTAATCGTAAATCACCGCGACATTTCTTATCCAGCAAAATTTAACTGTGTGTTTATTTAATGAAAGCAGTTTAGTGGATAGCAGGCCTATTTATTCTCTTGCGCCAGATTTTGTGGCTGTGATCCCCACTACTGGAAAATATAGTGTGATGAAGCTAGAGGTTTTCTCGTGTCTGCGTGTTTGTATATCTATAATTTGTATTTATAAATCTATATTTTTACTGAAAAAAGTATGACGACACTTCACTATCAATTATAATTCTTAATATGGCAAGTATTGAACATACGATCAGTATAATGTTTGAAATAATATTTAATACAAATTTTCAACTCTTTTAAGCGCTCGAATAGTGCAGGAGCACTTAATGAATCTATAAATAAAATCATCATCACTATCATATCAACACATATTATAAAACAAAGTCCTCCACCGTGTCTGTCTGTCTGTTCGTAATAAACTCAAACTGCTAACTACTCCACCAATTTTCATGCTTTTTTCACCAATGGATGGAGTGGTTTGCGAGGAAGGCTTAGGTATATATTTTGTCAAGTTTTTGTATATAAAATGTATGACCATGAACGCTGGAAAGGGTTCGAAACGTCGGGAATTTAAATTAAAATAAAAAACACGATAAAATCCGTAAAGTAGTTTCATTTAATATGTATAATATTCGCGTAAAATCAAGAAAAAAGACCATGAACGCTGGAAAGGATTCGAAACGTCGGGAATTTAAATTAAAATAAAAAACGCGATAAAATCCGTGAAGTAGTTTCATTTAATATGTATAAAATGTAATGATATTTGTTGAAGGTGTCGGAAAAAAATAAGCCATGTGGGAGGTTACAACAAAAACCCATTGAGATTTAACAAAATGATTGTATGGTGGAATTGTGTATCTAACAAAGGACAACACAAAAAGGCTGCATTGGCATATATCTATCTCTTAAGTATAATTTACTATATCCGTGTTAATACTTTAAAAAATGGGCAATTATAAAGCGTTAATTGGAAACCATGTAATATAACCGAATATCTTAGGAGTAATCGCAAAAAATCACGGATGCGACAGTAAAATTCAAGCACTTCGCTTCGCTTGATGCAATCGCCAGCCCTACCCTCGCACCGTATTGCCTACTGTTTATCCCTGGAAGAGGTTCCATCCGACGGGATCAAAATTTCATCATTGCTTTTGGTTGCGATAACCGAAATCCACGTGGACGGAGCCGCGGGCATCAGCTAGTTTAATGAATGAACGAGAGTATAACACCTCTCCTGCTATTGAGTTGACAATGGAATCTGGTTGAGTAAATCTTTTTGTTCCACTTTGCTTAAAACATATGCTAACTTAAATTCGAAAGCTAGCGATATCATTTGAGTTCGAATATTCTTCAAAATAAATCAAATTTGAGTTGATTTGTTCACTTTACTAAATAATTGTAAATGATTTTTAACTTTGGACAGGTCGTCGTCCAAAGTTGCGGGACTTCGCTGGATGCAGGCCGCTTCAAACAGATCGAAATGGAAATCCCTAGAGGAGGCCTATATTCAACGGTGGAAACCTACAGGCTGAAATGATGATGATGCTGATGATGATTTTTAATTAGACACGTATTTCATTCTTCATCTAAAAGGGTTATAAAGTAAGTTTTATTTTTAAAAACATTTACCAAATAATATCTTCCCGTACCACAGAGACGTTTAGCAAAAACTATACATAGAGAAATACTCGTTCGGGTATCGAACCCACGAATCGCGACGCAGGTCTGCAGTGGGCCAGGCCGGCAGTGGCCCGCCTGAAACATCCCACCAAAACTTGCACAGCAAGTTACCCGCACTACTAGGACGTTCTGAAAAATGCCACTAACTTTATCCGCTGGGGATTAAGTCGGTGGTCGTCTCCACCGGGCTTGCGCGCTCCGCGGATAGACGGCAGTCGACGAACGACCGCCAGGCGCGAGGGACGCCCCGCCACAGACCCGTTGCCATCGAGACCCTTGAACTTAGCTCGATCGCGCGGGCCGCAGTGCATGCCCTTTTGTATTAGTGCAGTTCGGTGTGACCGTACGAGTCGCGAGTGTGGTTCCGCTCTGATTACGCTCGCTTACATTTGATATGCCCACGCTGTTCCGTTCGATTGTCGGACGAACAGACATGGCCTGAGTTAACCGGGTGAGTTTGTTTTTAATTTGCCAGTGGAGTTGTTTTAGAGCGTTTTTCGCGGTTAATAAGCATTCGTTGTTATTTTAGGATTAAACAAGATCTGTCCGATTCTCTCCAAATCCAGTGTAGAGCCCGCGCCAGACGGATAAATTACATTGTAATTATTACAGTACAGTTCCTATTCAACGTAACTCGTTAAGAATACCAATTCTTCTATCGGATTTGATACCAACCTGGTTTTATAATTACTAAAGGAATACACTATATTGGAAGAAATTTTTAAATATAATCTTCGATGACTACGATACTTGTGTAGTAAATTATTTTATAGTTAACGTAGTCAATGGACCGTTTTAAGTTGATACGATTTAACCGCGTTTTTATTCTGATAAAACTTTTTCGAGTGTCGAGTGACGAGTACATCCAATAGAGTGAGATGTTACACACCACTAATATTTCATCCTCAAAAATTTGCAAAATGTTTGAAGGGTTCTGAAATAGATCAAGGTCAGTTTTCTAACCATTCTTTGCTTAATACATTCGTAAGAACCAGTGTAAGTTCAGTGCGAACTGTCTAAACGTAGGTTTATCAAGGTAAAACATCCAGCGTCAGATCAAGTAGTTTTTGAGACAGTTAAAGATCACTGAAATCTTTTCATGATTCCCTCAAAACCGATTAAAATACTTAAAATCCTAACAAAGATGAACTTTAAGGGGATGATAGAGGTCTAGTCGAAAGTTAGATCTCGAATTTTAAAACTTTCTAGTAAAAAAGAAATGGCAACAAGTTTAATGTAGCATAAGATTGAACAAGCTGTTTCTGAATGTTTCATAGCCAATAAAAAATGATAGGAAATAATATTTTTCATTTGTATGTCATGTGTAATTAACCTGAAGGGATTTCAGTAAAAGTTGATGAATAACTGACCACAGTACAATGATGGAAAATGAAAACGTATATTCGTTGGCATGGTTGTATTAAAGAACGGCCAATTACTCTTTATTGCAACTTATATTAATTGCAACTATTAAACAATACCTGGCAACAAAAACAAGTCACTGTATTAATTTTCATTAATGCTATACAAATAATACCATTATAATATAAAGCATTAACCTATCAATTAATAAAAATATTTGGAACGGCTATTGCGAAAACTATTCATAGAGGAAAAAATAAAAGGTCATACTCAAATGTAGAGTTTTTCTCTATTGTATTGAGGCTAGAAACATTTAAACTAGTTTGTCCTGAAATTGGGTTTGGTCCGTAACATATATATAATTCTTTTGTGCGTGTGTGACTGAACTACTTCTAAATAGTTGAAACGATTTTTATGAATTTTTGTGTGTTCACGTGGATTCGCGAATGGTTTAGAATCACAAATTAAATCTAAATCACGGATTCGGATTTAATACGTGTGTATAGAACAACATCTGTCGGGTCCGCTAGTAGTATATATGTTCTTTTTTTGTTTATTCTATTTTATTTACAATATTACCCCAATAATGCAGATTCTACTGAGGTATACTAGTTATCTTTGACTATAATACTTTAAATGTCCACAATTCATTTAAAACGACGAGAATTGTGATATAAGGACTTCATTTCGTATGTTTTATTATTTTTTATTCAATGCCATTTAAATATATTTCGTTAACAACTATCATGTTTCGTTTGAAATCTTTAATCAATATCATAGGCTTGAAATAGAACGGAAAAATTCTCTTCTTACAAGAAATCGACGATGAAAATACGAGTAGTATATTTAATACGAAGTGCGGATATTTATTTTATCAACATATAACATTGATATTGAGTTTCCTTTGTTCTTTTATAGTACCGTACCTACAAAATGTACTGTTGTATAATTATCAATAAATACATTTTCTTAGACATACTTGTACGATTTAAGATTTTTGATTTGATTTGGGTTCCTGATAGACTGTGCGTGAACAAAATATTGACGACAGAGTTTTCAAATTCTGGTTTTCAAAGTCAGTATTTCTGGTTAGTAAGGGTTATTAAGATCTCGAGCTAAAGTCGGTGTAAATCGGTTTTAAATGGTACACGTATAATTTTTCGAAAACTAATTCGGTGGCTACAGCCATTTACGTCGCCCCTTTAACTCTTTAATCAAAAATGTTGAAAATTTAACCCTGTCCAATGTCTTGTCAGTCAATGGCTATATCATTACGTGGTATAAAACAAAGACGTTCCGCTGTCTGTCTGTCCCTATGTATGCTTAGATGTTTAAAACTACGCAACGGATCTATCATCTATCTAGTAAATGGTTCTGTTTACTAGATAGAGTGATTCAAGATGAAAGTTTATATGTATAATACCTTGCACCCGTGCGAAGCCGGGTGGGTTGCGAGTGATTTTATATAAAGAATTTCTATAACGATTATAGAAATAAAATCCTGTGTTGGATCTGCTAATTACATAAAAATAGAAGCACTGGCACAACAAATTAAAATGTAAATGAGTTGCGTACTGAAAGGTTTTTATTATACATTAATTAATTTTTATCAACGCCTCGAAACATTTTAGAGAAAGCCTGAGAAATAATTTACGGGCTTTGCTTTTGGAGTAATGACGGGATTTTGTAGAACCTTTGTGTAAATCACAAGCTTGCATCATTACATAAGATACTAGCTGAACCAGCAAACGTTTTTTTGTCATGTAAATTATTTTTAGGCTAGAAAAAAATGTTTGGGGTGGACCACCCTTAACATTTAGGGGGATGAAAAATAGATGTTGTCTGATTCTCCACCCTGGCCAATATCCACACAAAATTTCACGAAAATCGGTCTAGCCGTTTCGGAGGAGTTCAATTACAAACACCGTGACATGAGAATTTTATATATTAGATGATCTCAGAAATTGACTTATGGTAATAAATTCGATAATGCTATTGCACCGTGAGTCCCATGTTTAGGAATACATCACTACATAGTATAAAACAAAGTCATCCCGCTGTCTGTCTGTCCCTATGTTTGCTTAGATCTTTAAAACTGGATCAATGGATCTAGATGCGGCTTTTTTTAAACGGTTTTATTTAGCTCGACCCGTACGGAATTTGTTTGTTTGGGTCAAAATCAGAAATTGAAATTTAAGCACCTTGCCGTTGTCAGATTGATCTGAAATTTGGTACACACATTTAATTTAGATGACAATACAATATTAACAAAAAAAATTTAACAAAAAAAAAAACATAAAATAAAACCGTTTAACTTAAAAGTTTTTAAACGGTTTTATTATTACTAGATAGAGTGATTCAAGAGGAAGGTTTATATGTATAATATATTGTACCCGCGCGAAGCCGGTGCGGGTTCTCTAGTAATAAATATTTCAAATTATTGTTCGACGCGAACAAAGAGTCAAACATTGCAAAAAGACAGGGAAAATTGATTTCAGAACACTAGAAACCTGAGATCGTTCGGTATACGAGAAACCCGAGATTCTGGTGTAATCTAGTAAGCTACAGGTCAACGGATTGTTTTATTAACTACTAGAAGTGCACGCGATTGCCAACGCTATCTAGGATTAACAAACCAGCTAAGTACGAGTCGGGCTCGCACATGAATGGTTCCGTATCATTATTCCACTTAAACGTTCAAGGATACTGTAATAGGTATTTAATGCCTACTATTAAATAATTACCTACAAAATAATCTAAATTTAAAATTTATACGATAAACTAATTAGTAAGTACTGACAGGTTACCTAGCAACCACGTCGCGTAGTTGGTATGCGAGCCATTTTTTATTTTATTCTAGTTTTTAGTATTTTGTTGTTATAGCGGCATCAGATCATCAGTAAAAACTTCACCTGTCTAACTATAACGGTTCATGAGATACGGCCTGGTGAGAGACGGAAAGAAAGACAGACAGTGAAGTCTTAGTTATAGAATCCCGTTTTAGCCTTTGGGAACGGAACCCTAAAAATATAACATTTCCTACACGGAGTTAATTTTATTAACAGGCGAACGGTGCAGAACTTAAGATATCCCGTTGAAACAGCTTTTCTACGTATCCCGTAAAATAAGCTTAAGTGTAGGTAAAGCAACGTGTGGTCCAAGTGTCGAATCAATTACATTAGTTGACTTGAATTAAGGATGACGCAGTTGTTGGACTTATCAGTCTTCTTCATCTAAGCACATGTTTTATGCTTCCGAAAATTACCAACTTAAGTATCGGTACATTAATTTATAGCCCAACGATTCGTATTAACAAACCTCCGGTTATTAATGTAACAAATTTTTACTTGAAACAAATTCCGAATAAGTAGACATAATAATTGTGGTTAATAATTCATACATAATTTTTAAAACCCAGTTCCAATTTACTTGGATGTTCGAAACGAAGGAATTGTTTTAATCAAATGAAAGGACTCTGCCTTAAAATAATCACACAGATAGCGTTAGTAAACCGTGGACTTCTACTTATTTTATTCTCCATTGTCTAAAATACCTCAAGTGAATTACATTAAATTATTTTTTTACTATTAAGACTCAGGAAATTTCGAGAAACGCACGTGTACGCACTCTTTGTAATGATATTTCGGAGCGTAAATGCGAACGCGCGTGTGCCGATATTTAGCGTGTGTTGACAACAGTAATGCATTTCTGACGACCGATGGTTGCCGACAATTTCGGGGCCATTGTGAACGGAGCGCGTCCCAATTCCTAAACAGGCTCGCCTCCTAAAACGAATATCGATCTCGAATTACACTGCTCTTTCGGGACTTGCGAAGTTTGTGAGTTCTGCGAAATTGTACGCAACGTTCCATATTTGCTTACACAAAAATTTGCAATGCAAAACTTGATACAAATTTGCGTAATGTGTTTGTGAAGAAACTTTAACCGTTTACATCTGCTACACAAATACAACCCGTTATTTATTACCAATTGCCAAATATACACTATGATTGGCCAAATTCACCTTAAAATTTGTAGAAAAAGTACGAAAAGATTGTCATGGCTGTGGGAATCTAACCCAGGTCTTCGGCATTCGCAGCCTGACTCTTTAGCCATTAAGCTTAACGGCTGATTGCCACACTGACGAAAATCTTAACGTCTTTTGTCTACATTTTTTTTTATCATTTGAAGCAATAGTTATATCCAATGCTTTATGACCTTTGTCTTTTCGTACTTTTTCTACAAATTTCAATGTTTAATCTTAAGTGCAGAAATTAGCACTATAAAAAATTTAAATTCCAATTTCACCTTTGAAATAAAAGTACTTATTATTGACATTAAAATATATTAGGGACACTTAGTATCATAGATTTTCGTTACTCAATTATTAATTCTTTTACATTATGCATATTCTTCATAATACCAATTATAGTAGGTATACTGGAGTTATACTTTACTCAAATCTGTAAGGGTCTCCTAGTTGATTATTATCCTTACTGATAATAAAAACTCCACGACTACATCTGAATCCGCTATCGTGTATCCCTTGCACCATGGTGAATTTATTCATAACCTTAAATATTTCATGGCCCATCTCCGAGATGGTGGAAGTTGTGTGAATTCATAATTTAAGCTGATTTCTTTACCCGCAACGCTTGCATCGCTCCGCCAAGGTTTATTTAAGTGCCTAAGTATAACGACAATATTAGAAAGTTTTTAGTTTTACATAATAGTTTATGACTTAATGAAAGAAAGTCTCGTTATGCGTTCTGCTATACAAACGATAATTAAGTTATAATATATACGCTACTATTTGATCATGGAAATTTATACTGGTACTTGTTTCTTTAGGTCGCATATGGTACAAGTCTCTTCATATATTTTATAGTTCTAATAGGCCTTATCTTTTGACAGAATGTCAAGAAAAACTAACGAAAATCTGTCCAAATCAAGATTTGCTAGAAAAGCGTCTTAGTATATGGTCGTTGAATAGATCATGAAATAGTTTTTATTACGTCTTAAAAACGGATCGCTTCGGGAGAAAAGTTATTACGACGTACGTAATCGAACGGATTTGCGTTAACTCTCCTCTGTGTTAATTCTACAGGGAAAATCGTCTACTGTTGTAGTTTTATTTTTCGCTCCTTCCTCGGGCATTGTGGCGAAGTTTTAATACAGTTTGCACTCTTTTACGGTGCTCTTGGGAAGTTAGGGTGGATATGCAATTATATCATGTCTACTGGGGCAGTAGTAGATCTACAAGTAATCCTTTACACTTTTAAAAGCAGTGTACTTAAAATGTAGTTACAAATAATAACACGAAGTGCTATATTTTAATTATTTTCGTACGTATAAATAAGGGGTTTTGAGATTTTTTTTTTTTTTTATGTGAAAAGTTGCCAAACGAGCAGTCGGTTCACCTGATGGTAAGTGAATACCGCCGCCCATGGACATCTGCCACACCCGAGGGTTACAGATGCGTTGACAACCTTTTGAAAATTGGGCGAAATTTGGAAAATTGGGAAACGCGAAAGTATTTGTCATACTTCCACTTTACGCTGGTCTTCTGTGAGGTCGTGGTACTTACCCGGACGGGCCTGCCCATTCGTGCAACAGCCGAGGCTGTTGCGTGGCCCTACCACCGTAGGTTGCGATTTTATTTTGCGTGCATATATATTTAACCGACTTTAAAAAGGAGGAGGTTTCTCAATTCGATCGTATATATTTTTATTTTTTTTGTGTTCGCGGACAACTTCATCGTTTATGAACCGATTTTGATCATTATTTTTTTGTTGGAAAGGAGATATCCCAAAGGTGGTACCCGTGGAGGAAACCCGGATCTAATGATGGCATCCCAGAGAAATCGAGGGATATCCTCAAATGTTATAAGTATCAACAATGTTTTTTTTAATTTCGGTTTGAAGTCGGTTTTTTTGTTAAAAATTATTATTTAAATTTCTTATGATTACTCTCACTATAAATGAACTTTATACCCCATTTTTATGTATATGTGGTATACGGTTTATCTGTTTTTATTTTTTCTTCCTCCTTTTGTTTTTATCTTTTTATTTTTGTATTCGTTAATTCTATGGTATAATAATGTATTTTGTTTGTAAATTGGTGTTGTAGGATGTCTTTAATAAATGGTTTTAATTCTATTCTATTCTATTGTTTTCTATAATTGTATATTTGCCACAGAAAGGTGCTAAGCTCACTATCATAAGTCTCATATGCACGGCATACATAAAATAATGAAATCATAATTTGTGTTTTAAATGCCAACCACATCCTCAGTGGTGAAAAATAAAATAGCTTCCTGAAAAATACAAGAGAGCTACTCGAAGGGAAGTGAAGGGACTGAGTTTTGAACTGTAAAATGATGTCCGTTCAATATACACGTTACAACAAATGCGTACTACGCGCGAACTTCAGGACGTAAACAATCGCCATTCGTCGATTAAGTTAATATAATTTGAATATTCCGCCAACAATAAAGGAAACACCCTTAACCCACTTCCACCCTAATATTTATTCAGCTATTCGCAAATGTCGGCACGCACAACCTTTCATGTGCAGAGTAAACTTGGCTCTGCCCCTCAAATTGTGTGGGATCCGGTTGGCGTGAGCCTTCGGTTCTCTGTGTACTCGCCCATTATTACTAATCACGTTATAAGTTCATTGTAAGTTTCCGAATGTTTATTGTCGGCTGAACTCGGCGGGACTCACGCTCGACTAAGCATTTGCGAAGTTGTTCACGCCGTCTTCGTACATCATTAACAGGCGCTTTAATTAATACAGCCACGGTATTCGTTAATTATGCATGCGTGCTCTTTGATACAACACGCCGGCGTAATGGAAGACGCCGGGGGCTGACCTTCGATGGATGGATTCCTTAGGAGATCGTTACTTTTGAATTGAACTTGTACATATTCCTTTTCGTGTGTAGATGATATAATATTCCAGGGAAACCTGTATGTAATAAGGTTTAGCCGGTTTATCATCAATCTCATTCAGCTGTGGGCAAAAAATTCAATCCAATGATTGGATGGGTCCACTTGGGGGGATAAATCCTAATACAAAATTAGAAATTTAATTTTTATGTGCTCATTAAAAGCAATAGAATGGTTATTTAAAATAAAAGGTTTTTTGTTTTCTTTTAACTTTGAAAGTAAAAATTATTTTGAAGCAATAAATCAGTCCCTCGGTCGCGACTTGATTCATATCAAAAGTGGGGTAGAGTCCCTGTTTTACGTTTCCCAAGACGATCGTAATGTGATTATAACAAAGTAGTCAGGTATGATGCTACGCCTATATATCACGAAGAAGGAGACAAATTATCTCTACCTAAATTAGAGCTGCGATGTCTCTGTTTCCTTGCTTAGCTTTTAATTCAATATGCTCGAGCAACCTGAGTTCAAATCTTGCCCGTACCGAAATTGTTAATTTTAAGTGCTGAATTATAACGGGCACAGTGGTTGGTACAATGTCATGATGTCGAAGATATATGAAGTCAATCCGCAGTGAGGTCGCGTGGTAGACTACGCCTACGCATCCGTACGGAGAATTCCTTTGCCTCCAGACGTGGGACATATTATATAGGCTGTTACTTTACTTTCTTTTTTTACTTTTAAATTCCAAGAAAAAGAAAAAGAATGCTTTGCCTTAACATCCCGGCCACTTGCGTGTATCGGCACCTAGTTGTATGTATTCGAATCTTTATATGTATTTAATGTTTATATATCAAACTCATGCATTTTAGTCACATAGTACCTATATAAAATTATTATAACTTAGCTTTTATATGTACCGTCGTTGGTAACAGGCATTATTTCTTTAGAGTATAGAAGAATTTTATGATTGATATTTATTGGTAAAATAAAAGAAGCTATATGTAGGCATCAACGTTCCTAACCTCCTTTCAAATATCATTTGTTACAGTTATAATATCTGCAATTAATTATTTGTGGTAATGAAGACACTTTTTAAAAAAGTACCATTTACTCAATATTCAACATATCAAAATACTCAGAAAAGTCGGAAATGATCAAACGAATAATTCGTATGCATAATAAAACAAAGTTATTTCTTAAACAAATATTGTCCCTATGCCTATGTGAAACGTATTAATATTAAAATAATAAAGACAGTATTCAGATACCTTATGATTGAAAAGCAATTGTCAGAGAAGAATTCATATGAAATTTCAAATCTTTATAAAGGCATTGAAATTAAGAGGAATAAATACGAAGTATCGATAATTATTTACGAATGCAATGACGTAGATGAAGAATGTATACGGAACATCGAAAGTACGTGCTATACGATAAGATATAGAAATGGCTTGCGGGCGGTTCGATGGACTCGGTCATAATCCACGGCTTTCCAGAGCCCTACCGTTCAGAGTGCCCCTGTAGGGGAACAAATACACGCGGTCACGTACATCGAGGATGGCCAAGCCGTTATAAGTGGATCCGATCGATGGATTGATTTCGAATGCACGACCGTTGTTGATTTAGATGTTCGGGACAAAACCGCGTTGAGAATAACGCTTTGCGGATAGGATATTGCTGTGATGCTGTAAGTAGATTTGATTGTATCAGTTCGATTCAAGATGGATATAAGATTGTTGAGATACACTTCTTTTATGTGAACAGTTGAGAAGATGGTTCACCTGATGTTAAGTGAATACCGCCGCCCATGGATTTTTGCTACACCCGAGGGTTCCAGATGCGTTGACAACCTTTTGAAAATTGGGCTCCGGCCACCTCACTCACCAGACGAAACGCGAAAGTATTATACTTACACTTTACGCCGGTCTTCTGTGAGGTCGTGGTACTTACCCGGACGAGCCTGCCCATTCATGCAACAGCCGTGGTTGCTGCGTGGCCCTACCACCGTGACTAAGAGGTAATTTCGACATACATAACGACAAAAGCTTATGCATATAAACATGTAAGGTTCTAGATAATTTATTCGGTTATCTATTATAGTTATATATTTCCATGACCAATAGATTATTTGTACCATTTATCACTTACAATAATGACAAACATTGAATATGAGTAGTGTTTATTCATTATTATTACATGTAACCTTTTTATGTTGTTATCAATAATACTAAAAGCTCGCAACATAATATCGTAATATCGTAAGTAATCACTGTTATAGTTATTTACTAAGTGCTTCTTTTGTTCCATAAATCTTACCGATAATCATGGCTAATGATCGATAGTCAGTGTTAAAGTTTTTTATAAAATAACTATGAGCTTTTTGCTAATATAGTGTACAGCTTAGTTAATAAAAAAACTACAACTTTTATGTTTTTAATGCTTGCCTCGGATACGTTTAAAAGAGTTTAGTGGCACTTAAAAAGTGATTTTAATACCAGTGGGTGTTAACACCCGCTTACTCACATACATAAGAGTATTCATTAACAGGTTCATTAACATCTTCAAAAGGTTGTCAACGCATCTGTAACCCTCGGGTGTAGCAGATGTCCATGGGCGGCGGTATTCACTTAACGTCAGGTGAACCGTTTGCTCGTTTGGCAACTTTTCACATAAAAAAAGTGAGATATCAAAAGAAAACGTACATTTAGTTTTAATTGTAACGTTTTCAATGTTAACATGAGTAGAAAAAAGGACAAAAATTTTTCGCCCCTTCTGGAAACTTTGCGCCCCGACGCTTTTATCACTAAGCTAAACGGCTGATTGATGGGTTCGATTCCCATAGCTACGTGAAGCTATTAGTCCTTTAAAAAAATTTATGTTTCATCTTAAGTGCAGAGATTAGCACTATAAAAATTTTAATGAAAAATGTTTCCTACGATAGAATGCGAAGCGAAACTAGTCATTTAGCTATAATGTATATATATATTGATTAGCTAGGGTTTCCGAAGTATTTGAAAATTATGGTTTTGTAGACAGGGACGTTTACTATCTTGACCATTTACATCTTGATAGAAATCTTATTCCGGGGGAGTATCCGACTGTAAACTAGGAGTGAGGCGTATTTATCGTAACAGGTAAGGTCAAGATACCTGTCATAATTAACAGGTATCTTGAGACAACAGACTGTACCTGTTACGAGCAAACTTTGAATAACAGTTGCTGTTCTCCACAAATTGTTCGTTAACGCGCTGGCACAAGCTTTTCTGTATTCATGCGTACTACTGTTACCTTGGTGAGAAAGGAATAAAAACTGTTATATCCTTTCTCTATCTATGGTAACAATGACACAAATTGTCACAACATAGAATGAAATGACAGGCTGTTATTTTGTAGCAGGTATTTCTCGCTGTTACTTTTAATTCACAGGAACAGTATAACTCACTCTTACTATAGATCCGATGTTGCATGTCCACTTCTTAGCCCTTTGCCGAAATCACGTGGCGTTGGTAAATGTTGAGGACATCGTAAAGGCCTTCATTATTTTTTTAGGATTCGGCGTGGTCCCTTAGCAAGAAGTCTTTTACGTTCATAATTTCACGCGTCAAAGCTGGTCCTTAATAAAGGAAAAGTTTATTTTTTATTAATCGGGAGGATTCGTGCACTGTGAGCGTATCCGCAGCATTAAACCTTATATGCTAACGATCGCGGTTACGAGACCACAAAGCTTTGTGTTCACCGCAGGTGATTTCCATTCTTCCTTTCGTATCTATTTTGCATCGCAATCCGCCCGCAACAATTTACCCGCGTTCGTAACAAACGCAAAAAGAAACATTGATCCCTGAAATATATGAGTCTTAAAAAGAGTTACAAGTATTTTTCTGTATCTATTTTTTATCGCGATCTCTGCACTTAAGATGTAACATTAAAGCTTAGAGGAAAGGGCGAAAAGTATTTCACCGCTGCGGGAATCAAACCTACCTCTTCCGGATTCCCACCATGAACCTTAACAAATAAGCCTAAACGGCGGATTGGCACACCGACACACTACATATTTTTGCCCAGTTTCCGAAAGGCCAATCAAAGCAGCAATCACATAACACTATGTCAAAAATGATCAGCTGTTAATCTCTTGTTAAACTGCCCTGGGTTTCTGGAAGGTTTGTTCAAGAAAAATTAGCTAATCACTGTATAACCAATGATAATGAATGAAATGAATGATTTATTTCAACTAACTCTTTCTATTGTATAGCTGTCCCTTTTTAAACAAAACTTAAATTAACGTCGCTATTCAGTCCTGTCACCGTGTGATTGCCAACGTAAAAATCCGAGCTATAATAAAATTTAATTTATATAAATACATGCAAAATTTCAAAAAAAAAAAAAACTACAGAACGTGAAAAAAATGAACTTTTATCCATAATAAACAAGTAAGTATTATAAAAACAAACAATCCATATTATTTATTAAAATTTGAATTGCATTTTGTATTTTTTCCAATCACATGTTATGTTCGCATAATAATAAATAGGTAATAGAACACATGAATGTCATAACAACGTATTAGGGAATTATGTTTATTTTTAATAAAAACTAAGATTTTTGATAAATAACATTTTTAACCAACGATTGATCGTCCAAATTGACAGATTACTTAATAAAACTTTTGACAGCTCTTTGACCACCGAAAAACGCTTTCAGAAACTCGATTTTATGTTGATTGTTCGTTAATCAGTGACTAATTGCAAATCAAAATCAATGTTGTTTAAGACGTTCTAGCAACTCAGATCATGTTAAACAACGATTGACAAGAGATTTATAGTAAACTAGCTGCTGCCCGCGACTACGTCTGCGTAGTGGGGTGAAAATTTAGGGTTGTATGTATTTTTGTATGCTGTGTCATAAAAAAATAGAAACAAAAAGTTTTATATAAAAAATAAAAAAAAAATTTAGGGGTGGACTACCCCCTCATCATTTAGGGGGACGAAAAATAGATAGTAGCCGATTCTCAGACCTACTGAATACGCATATAAAATTTGTTAATAATCGGTCGAGCCGTTTCGGAGGAGTTCAAGTTCGAACCCCGTGACACGAGAATTTTATATATTAGATTAAAATTGATTTCGCTTTCGGAAACTGGGTGTGAGTCTACATTATTTATTCGCACACATTTTTATGTTTTTTCTCTATAGTTTTTGACCGATCTCATTGCAGGCGATTTTTTGTGTATTTTTGTTGTAAAAAAATCTAACTTAAATTAAATTTCAATATATTAACTGTCAAAACAAATTACCAATAATGGTTCAATATTGCATAGCGGATGTGGTTTATATTTTCTTTTAAGGCTGTAGTGGCCACAGTTAATTTTCCATGACATATTAAAGCTTTCACGTCATCTAATTCCAGCGCAGACAGATATAAATAGTGTGAACCACTTTTCGCCGATGCTCTGAAACCCGTGGCATGCCCATTTCTGTACTCCAAGTAAAAATCAAAATCAAACTAACCTAAAACTAGTAATTAGTAGATGGGCATTAGATTAGGCTTAGTACTTGAGAAATCTACTTATTCGATTGAATTTAATAAACTTAATGGTATTAAAATTAGTGGAAATGGGTGGTTTTATTTTATCTTATAATTTTTGTCACCGTAGATGCCTTGACATTATCCTCTGAAATATACTGTTAAAATCATCTTAATAAGAACGCAATTCTTTCAATGGTAAAAGTGACCAAACGGTTTATTTGATGTACCCTCACAACGCCAGGGGAGTTGCAGGGGTGTTATCACCCTACGTCCTCCGGTAACCTTATTATCCAGACGAATTCAAAAGAATAACTAGCGACTATCCATTTGTGAGGTCATTGTACTACCCCTGTCAAACTGAACCCGTGAAGCAGAAGCCGCTGTTTATTAACACATTTTGTTCTACCACTGTTACGACCGGTTTCTGAAACAATTATCATCGTAGAAGTTAATTAATCAACTGTCAAATGGCGCTTCAAATGTTATGTAAACTGCCAAAAGGATGTTAAAAAGACGTTAAGATTTTCGTCGGCGTAACAATCAGCCGTTAAGCTCAGTGGCTAGAGCGTCAGGCCGCGAATGCCGAAGACGTAGGTTCGATTCCCACAGCGGCGACAATCTTTACGTACTTTTTCTACATATTTTAATGTTCAATCTTAAGTGCAAAGATTAGCACTATAACCAATTTAAATTGGCCAAAAGGATGGTTAATCATTTCAAACAATTCAGAGAATTGATCAGAATGATCTAAGGAGAATGATCAATTCAAAGAGTTTAACCATCCTTTTGGCAACTCCAATGACATTTGAAGTCATTTGATACCCGACTTTTTTATGTGAAAAGTTGCCAAACGAGCAGGCGGTGCACCCGATGTTAAGTGAATACCGCCGGCGATGGACATCTGCTACACCCGACGGTTTGCAGATGCGTTGACAACCTTTTTGGAAATTGGGCTTCGGCTACCTCACTCACCAGGCGAAACGCGAAAGTATCCGTCATACTTCCACTTTACGCCGGTCTTCTGTGAGGTCGTGGTACTTACCCGGACGAGCCTGTCCATTCTTGCAACAGCCGAGGCTGCTGCGTAGCGCTACCACCGAAAAATGATTAGTTAACTTCTACGAATATCAGTGTTTAGTCTTTGGTTTACTTCACTGCACTTGCTGTATAGATGATTATGATAGCTTTAATCGCACGATATTGTAGTATAATTAACTGTGTTTATATGATAATATGATGGAAAGGTAGTCAATTTATTTACTTTATTTAAAAATATAATATTTCGCTCCACAGCTCATCTGTTCCCATGAATAGGGCTCCATCCATTAAAATAATTAAAAGACATTTCCCCAAAGTAATTTGGCGGAATTTTTAAAAAATACTTTGTACCTCGTAAGAATAACATCTGGATTTAAATTTATGCGCTCACCCTATTTAAAAAACAGCAAACTATTCGTGAGATAGTTACAGATAGTTTCAACATAGTCTCATTTTATTCTATTTGGAAAATATTGCAACAGCTACACTGACAATTGAAAAATTATTATAATTAAATTACACTATTAATTTCTTGAACCATTATGTTAAGTACTAATTGGAGTAAAGTAATTAGTACTTACCTCTTTGCTTTACTGCAATTAGTACTTAACATAATGGTTCAAGAAATTAATAGAATTGATTATATTTTGTTTTTATATGCTTGTTATTAGATGTTCTTCAACCGCAGCTGAGAAGAAGATATATTTTCGTTTGAAGGCCGTAGGTTATTATCATTGTCTTACAGTAATATGTTCAAGTCGCATTGAATTATTGATTCGGTACTCTCTTTAATAGTTTTGATAATCGAAAATTTTATTACATTCCGTTCAATATGCACACTCTTAAATTGTTCTCTACGTCAAATTATTGTGTAAAATATTTACAATTCAATTTTCCAGTGGAAAACACTAGCCGCCGGCATCTTATCTATGATTTATTTCTATGATGAAGCACATCAACGGCATACGATATTTTAGCGCATGCAATCTTAGAAGTCAGCATCGATTGCGGAACTCATTTCTCCATATTTGTGTCGGTTGACTGGTTTCTTTACGTTCCTTTATTTGAACGAGTACTTGTTTCTTTTTCCCGACCTCGGAGCGAGTTCTACCGGAATTTCCTTTAAAATATTTGTTTTAACGTAAAAACAGTTCAATCTCTAAGTCGTGATTGATGTAAGGTACAATATTGGCAGCAATGAATTGTAAAAATATTCTTTTAGAACTTGGAGAACTTTTAGGTACGCATTCGGAGCACTTAGGAACATAAAGTATAGAAGAATAAGCCTAACAGTTCTGAAAAGGAACTAACTATTATTCATTACAATATTTAACGGTTTTTTCTCCTTTACCTTATGGTCAGTGTTATTCTTCAATTATTGTAAATATAAAAAGCTAAATTTATAATGTCATTGCCCATAAATCACGCACTTTTTGAGATAGGTTCAAATGAATGTATTTAATTAATTACGAGTGATTTTAAATATTTATCATTTTTATGTAACATTATTTATGTCTAGAATTTAATAAAAAAATGGATATACTTAAAAAGCCTCCATGTATAAAGAAAAATTATGTTATTTATTACAAGATGTGATTGACCGTCTCTCAAAATAGTTAATTCTCTGTCTCGGCTAAAAAAATAGGCAAAGTGAACAAATACACATGATGCATAAAAAACACGATAGAATTATTTAAAAACTGACTAAATCAAAAATTTTTTTTAAATTCTTTATCGTTGTAAATAATTTTACGAGTGTAATGATAAAAAACTATCGAAAATATTTGTCCCAAATAATTGTTTTAAGTTTATTATATAGCTCTATAAGGTCTTGCAAAAAGACAAGTGAAATTCCGATTCATTCAAAAGTTGCTATTAATCACGTTAAAGTCCCCTTTTGGGGGCCCTTGAGCCTAGTCACTCCATGGAGCGTCCGCCAAAGCGCCCTAAGAGATTGGTGGCCTCCCAAACCGGTGATGATAATAATAGCGTGACGGCCCGAACCGAGGCTCCCTCGGGTCCTAGAGCTTAGAAACCATAACGCGTTCCCGAGGTTCAGGCTAGGCGCCCTGAGCGCCCGGCCACCTCAAGTCCAGCGGATGTGTAAAGGCCCCCCTAAGACCAACAGTGGTACATCCTGCCAAAAAAAACCTTAGCTTTTAGGACTCGAGCCCGCCTGAAGTCTACTTTCCTTGGCAAAAAAATATCCAGATCTGACACAATTATCCGTGAGTGTCACAAATTATTGATAGAATCGAATCGAACCCACGACCCCTAGGCCTAGATTAGAGAGAGTAGACAACTAGTACAAAATAATTTTCTTACTTTGGAAAAATGTCATATCATTTATGATTTTCATTTCGTACTCTGACAATAGAAATAAAACATTTTCATAAACAAAAGACAAAATCAACTTCAAATCTCAATTCAATCTCACTCGCTATACATTTTCTACTTGATTTTGAAGAGTTTCCTGATGTATCTGACGGAGTTCTGAAGTAAAAGACAAATTCCTCCTTTTTTTTAATTCGGTTGAAAAATGGGTGATCTAAAAATATATAATACAGATAATATTTTTTTCTTTAGTGATCGAAACTTGTACATACAGAAAAACACCCACAATAAAGGATAAAATTATTAAGTAACAAAACTAATCACTGATACAGCTAAACTGTCACTGCTTAGACTGTTATGACACATGGATTACCAATCAGGCACTTTAGCTAGTAATTTTATACTAGGGCTTGATCAATATCCAGAATAAGCAAATTAGCATTCAGGGTAGGTCTCATTTACTAACAAAGGCAAGTTTATTTTTGAATCCTTAATTCAATGACGCCACTCCATCCCTCGCGCGAAGAGCCTTGGCTCCCCGCCTACGTTCCAGAATGACGCAATGAAAGCCCAGCCGCACTCGTCACATCTCATATTCAGCGTTATGATGCGCAGGTAGTGACGACGCGGCATTGGCGCACTGCCGTTGTACAGCATACAACGCGGCACGTGTAAAGTCGTGGTATAAAAAGTGTGTGGGGCGCGAGCATTGTACTACTAGTTTTCTCAGTTTCCGCAATGAGCGTGACGTTGACATGAAATTAACATTAGCGACGCACAACGGTTCAATATCCATGGATGAACTGTTGTTCATTTACACAATAGTAGAGGGTTCTGTCGTGCATATAACAACGAAAACTCATAAAAATATAACCATTACATTTTATATTTTATAGTATCCAGAAGATATATTCATCATATACTAAAAACCTAAATACAAAAAAGTTTATTCCTTTAAAAATAAAATAAATAATGAAAGCATATTTAGATAAATTGTCTTGTTTGGTTGAGTGGAGTGTTGCACACTCACCAATGGATGAGATTAGCCTTAAAGCTAATTAGTTTAAATATAAGAAGAATGCAGTTTAGTCGTCGGTTCAATCCAATTGGCATTCATATACATAGGTAATCATTTACTATTAGTTAAACTAGTTGCTCGTTTGCCACATTACAGGGTAATGTGTACAGTACCGTAAGGGTGGCCGTATAGTAAGTCCAATTTCGATGCAGAGGTCAATGGGCGTAAACAACTAGGATGGGCAGCATTCGAGAATTTTCTTGTTCAATAACCCTCAATATTTGAAGACTGAACTCTTCAATTAATGTGTGTTGCCAGTAATTATCTACGGAACCGAGATATCGTACTTTACTGCTGGCCGTATGAGGAAGCAATTCTCATCATTCAATTTCTCTGAATGATACTTATAGCTCGTAGGACCGATAGATAACAGATGGGGAAGGAAGATTCTCGGGTAGCTATCGCATTTTAGAACAACCACCTACTTATTTGGAGTGAAGACCTGTGTCAAATGTACGGGGAGTTAATAAGCGTGGCTTAGGATGGTGCTTCGTGGCAGTCCATAGGGGAGGCCTTTTTTCAGCAGTGGACTCTAAAAAACTGAAATGTTGATGGTGATGATGAAAGGAGGTCGCTGTGATGAAAATTTTGCATGAAAATTTACTTTAAATAATTTTAAATTCTGATTATATGGTTTAAATAATTTTAAACCATATAATCAGTTGCAGTATGATAAAAAATTTATTTGGAAATTTCTATTAAAGATACCAGCACCGCACCTAGGCACTCAATAACCCTGAATAAAGTAGCATTCTTAAAATTACGCAAAAAAAAAAAAAAAACATACTAGCAGACGGCACTATTTTTTTAAACTCAGCCAACGCATTATCCGTATCTTGTTTATTCTATCTAAGCTTTTTAGAAAAATAAACAAATAGTTTACATGCATTTACGTTGTACAAAATGCCATACAGTATTATTTAGTCTGTCGTGCGCTGGAGGTTTTCATGGATCACATGAAATACTCATAAATACGTCAACGATTAGCACATCGCCATTACTCGAGCTTAATCTGTGCTAGGGAGTGCCAGTCAGTTGTGACTCCATTTGTAACAGATAAAATCTACCCACCTGACAAATATTAATACCTATATTTTTAAT
The DNA here is from genome assembly GCA_933534255.1 of Iphiclides podalirius. NCBI lineage: Eukaryota > Metazoa > Arthropoda > Insecta > Lepidoptera > Papilionidae > Iphiclides > Iphiclides podalirius. The sequence continues at coordinate 11,235,097 of OW152831.1, read as the reverse complement.
CGCTTACCCATAGGCCATACGAGTTGCTCGTGTTTAAAATCTAACCCATAAAGAGATGAAGCAAATCGTAATCTCTTCCTTAATAACTGAACCTGCTGAATCCAAAATTTAAATATTCACAATTGGCTACGTGCCAAGTCAAATAGCCCGTTGAATATACCACGACATTGAACGTAGAAAATCAGATGTTTGACGATCGTTAAACGATTTGACGGCTGCTATTGAAATTTCCTTCTAGGAGCTATTTTAAGCGACAGGCAATGGACGTAATTTTGATATGGTTCTTGAAGAACGATAAAGACACATTTTACCAGAAACCTCTTAGTACTACCCGTTCCCCGTTACTTTTCTTAGGTTATCTCTTTTTAGTCAAAAATATAACGCCTAGTCACTATCATAGTGAACGTTTAAATTAACTTTAAACATTTCTATTGATACATATTTTTTTGTATGATAATATTCAGAACAGTGATCACTACATTAGCATTGTAAATAATGTAGACTCCGTTTAGAGCCAAAACAAATTATTAACATAAAATTTTAATAAAAAAGTATTCATATGTATAATCGTTTCGGCACAAGTGGAAAAGTCTCTTATTAAATTGCAATCTGCTTAAGGTTCCATGGCTTTTTGCTTATTTTTCAATTTTTATGCACACATCATATTCAAGTTAAATATAATGTAAAGAAAACTATCAAGTTGGTATTCGCTACTGTCCATGAACAATAGCAATATCAGGGAAGTTATAGAAGCGTTGCTGTCGTTATGTGATTCCATTGTACGGACTGATACTCTAAAGCGATGGGGACGCAATAAACTTACTGAACGAAGACGACTTTGATTTCGACACGCGTGTATTTTTACGTATCTTTTGCGTTCTCCATGCCCATTTCCGTGTCTGTCACTAACTGGCACCGGTTTTACGATGCGCCGTAAATCAACCGTTTCCGAACGCAGGATTGACGAAAAAATTCGGCCGTGGTTCGTATGAATCATTCGGCTGTTCTGACGTTCTGTGCTTAAGGCTTTATTGCTGGACGATATACCTGTAAGTAGGGCACAACTATAATATTTTGTGATAAATATGACGCGATGTTCTGTGGGTTGAATATTTTGCTGTATTGCCATGTGTTATTTGTAATTTTTCATGTTGAAAATTATCAAGTTGCATTGTTGAGGCCAAATTAGTTGGATTCAAATCATTTTATAAGAAACGTGACATATTCATTTTAAGTATACCCCAAGTTTTGTGGTATGTGTATACTTTAAGCGTTAAATAACAACTGTTACTCACATCAAAAATAGTATAGGTAAATGGATGATTTGGAAATCGCTAATCCCTAATGAACATATCCAATGCAATTTAATGAAACTGTTTTAGTTATGGTATATTACAAATGAATTCTTCGCTTTCTCTATGTTTGTACGTTCATAAATGTACAAAGTAGCAAAGCTTTGTCAGTATTTTGGCTCCTACATGTAGCGTGATGTCACAAAAAATAAAAGACGTAAAAGCCACACAGTACAGCAAAGCATGTTCCGTAATTCCCGACACAAGCCACGACGAGTCTTACAATCATATGCGGAAAAGAAACCAATAAAAATCCTTGCAGTCTTTATTATTTCATTCTTTGTATAAGAACGAGTGTATGCAGTTTTTAGTTTGTGAAGAGGAAATTTCTTGTGAGAACTGGAAGTTTATTTATGCTTGTCTTCTTGCGCGAAAACATATCAATGAGATTATAACTTACTCCCTTGCGCAATCTGTGAATATGAAACTCGTTTGCTATTATAAAAATGCCCGCTTTGCTGTAAAGTTCCCAGCATAATTTTATCTTTTAAATATACTGTTATATTCGAGCCTCGCTTGCTGCTCGCACTGAATATTAACGCTATGGCCCAAGTACATCTTCATGCTAAGTGCGAGGGTAGTGACATGACTATGAAATGCATTAACGTTATGTGCCATTCTTTTACCTAATATTGTCTGAAAATTTTCAAGTTTTGAAAATTTAAGGTATAGCATATAGATAAATTTAATCTAAGGATATGATTTGATGACTAGCTCTATAAACCTACGTATATAAGTACTAGTACACGCGATAAGTAACCTTGTCTCAGTACTAAAGAGAAACGGTAGTTCAGGATTCAGCAAAAAAAAAAAACTGTAATAGTCTTTTTATTTAATAGCAGTTGTTTTCATCAAAACCAGTGCCTCTTTTTCCGTTTGCTTTCTATATAACCGTCAAATAAATGTCTTTTTTTTTTTTTTTTTTTTTCAAAAAAATTCAAACATGTTTTCTAGAATAACAAAAGAAAGGTTAGAGAGGTCATAGAAGTAATTGCATTCAACCGCTTACTAGCGAAATCACTGTTTTATTATCATGCTTTATTTCCCAAGCTGATAGAGGTTAAATTTGTGAAGATTCCCCTAAGGAGTACATTTATGATCCCGATGTATTTATACTTGAATTATGATCTTTCCGACAAACAATTGTTATGTTTGTGTTTTTATGTTGCTTTCAGTTCTTCGGATAGTCTAATTTCTGTTATATAATATAATCAGTGAAAAGTTTTATAACATATAATCTAGACATGACATCATCATCATCTTACCTCGAATATCTTTCTTCCGAGATCATCAGAGAATTTGAAATTAAAAATACCTGCTCACAAAACAAAATTTATGGCTAAGTCCTTTATGGTTTAAGGTGCGAAATTATAGAATGCCCTACCTCTGGAGGTGAGACGTGCTCAGTCACTTTCCATTTTTAAAAACCTTGTCAAGAGTCACTATTTGTCACTTTAAATCTGGTTTAGATACAGAATGTATTAACTATGTTTATGGATATATGGATATATGTATATATGTTATATATAAATATATGTGTATTTATTTTGTTATTTATGTACTCATTTATCTATTTATTTATTAAATTTTTACAACAAAGAATGTATTTATCTTTTAAAATTTATAGAATTTTACCCACACCCTTAAAATATTCTTTTCATATTATGTCCATCCAAAGGTTGCCTGGAAGAAATTGCTTTAAGTAATAAGGCCGCCCATTGTACAACCCTTACATAATTGTTATTTTTAATGTATTCTTTTTACCATGGTGTGTGCAATAAAGAATATTCATTCATTCTTTCATTCATCTTTATTTCATTGCATGATTTTTATTTTGGTTATTTATTTTGTCCCCATTTTAAGTACAGTTTTAAATTACTTTTTTAGCATAAAGATAAATTCATGTACCATTCATATTGCAGTTGTTTCGATACTATGAACGTGGTGTGTCTCTGACGAGTTTTTGCTTAACGTTGAACTGTCCATGGCTAGTAGGTTATGAGTAAGGCCTTATTAGGCAGTATTGGCAAAAACAATTCCGTTATCTAAAGTACTATATCACTACCAACTTTCGCATTTTAATAACTAAATCAGAGTAAAAATTCCGTTATCAGAAGCACTGCCAACTTTTTTAATAAATAAATCAGAGCTCTTGGTCAAAATTTGACGCCATTAGAGAGTTAGACGTTACAATCATTAGAAATATCCCTCACGATTTTTCTTGACGTTCGCAAAGTTTACGACTTTGTGTGTTTTAAACGCAAACAACCATCTGTATTCTAACTTTTGTTTCAAACTTTTGTGTTTGGAGTCGTGTCCTTAAAGTTACGAGAAACTTGTGGCGCGGCTTGAGTTCTTTACAATAAAATCCATACAGTAATCCCTAATTTAGCTATTTATATTGTCTATGGATATTTTGGAATTAACAGCTTTTTGTAATATCGTGAAGTTGTTCTCTTTTCAACCACTTTCTGTGTGAATATCAAACATTTCAGATTATTATCTCAACTTTTTGTCTGTCAGTGTGCGTAAGCATCGTAAAAATGCTTATTATTTTTTTTTATTATAACTCTATATTATACTATTACTCTCATATTTTTTCCAAACACGCCGTAAGAAGTATAGTATTCAAAAATGTTGATACGTCGATAATATTAGGTTGTTCGGATCAAACCCGTTTCAAACGGTTTTGTATTTTTATCGCAATATTTAACGACAATAAGATCAACATACGATTGAGTCTTCGGTTCAACCACCATATTCTTCTGACTTAAGTCCGTGTGATTATGGTTACATTCATGAGATAAAGAGAAGAATTGGTGGTGTTGCTTACTCTGATGCCAATGCCTTGCGAAAAGCTTTGGATAAATAAATAACCGATGGCAACCATCATGGAAGGTGAGAAAGTTACCTTAGCGCTGACAAGCGCCTGACTACCTCTAGTTGATCTTTAAATATAAGTTCGTATAAATGAAAACTATATCTTTTATTGGAATATTTGAGTGGGCGGGTTTTATCCGAACAGCCTAATATTTCGTCGAAATTCTCTATATCATTTTGTCTCAAAATTGTTATGAACATTACTAATTAAATAAGTAAAGGCACAAAGTCATGAACTATAGATTGGAATACGTGTGGTGCGTTTTTGTATATTTGTTGTTTTTTATGTGTACACTGAGTAATCACGGGAAGGCACAAAATGATTTTGGTAAATTCGTAATCATTTCGTCGCTAAATAAATACTTTTTTGAAGATTAGCATAATAGTAATTTCTAAAATTATTATTCAAATGAGGTATGCAGCGTGGAAACGTGTGACCTAAATACCTTAACCTGCTATTATTACGCCCCGACGCATATCTTAGCGTAATAACAAAATTCTGGCTCACATAATTTCCCGGGCTCCCTTTATATTTATTTTTCCGTAACTATGCTTGCTGCGTAAGTTCTTTGCTAGTCGCAATAACCAACCTTTGACCGTAAAGCCTGCATGTTGATCTCAAAATGTATCATGACTCGCAACCAATTGATACTGTTTGGTTTTAATAAGACTATTATTGAATAATTATTAACTATCGCTAATTTACACATTCTCACTTTACTCAGTTTAATGCGAGAACAAATGAATTAAACTGGAACGATTAATTGGCTGTGTTTTTAACTGAAAACATGAATAATACTGGTTATATATGTTCCTTGTTCAGTTTAAAAAAAAGGTTAGAGTGTTTATTTAATGCTTATTTATGGTGATTACACTAAAAACAATAATGCTCATTCGATTTCTTATAATGCTCTACCTTGCGTTATATTCGGTGAAGGGGAATGTGGTATGGAGGTACAATTTGAAAAAGAAAGTTAAGGAAGAAGTCGCAATAGCAATTCGAGTTTGTTTTTTTTTTTAACTTTCCAACAGAAAATCAAGTACAGCATTGGCTGGATTGCGGCTGGGACTGTTTTAACTTATTCAAGAACTTAACAACAACTCGGTACGTGGTAGAAATACTGAAGTCGTTTGCGGTCGTCGTTTTATTTTTGGTCTGATATTGCATAAAATGTTGTGCTTAGTGTATAATATATATGAATATCTACGTTAAATTGTGTTTATCATTGACCTTGCAACCGCTCTTTAATTTTATTTCGTGATTTCTTTTGGCCAGGAACCGATGCAGAACAACTTACTAAAATTTCATCACAATCAGAAGAATGGTTCAGGGGCGCATAGAGGACAAACATAAAAACATTTATTTTTTATTTATAAAAAATAATATATGGTAAGACCCACAATGGACACACTTCCGGTGAAAATCTTCCACAGATAATTGTTACGTATTAAGACTAAATACTTATTAAATTATAAAATACTTTATTATGGATAATGGAGATCTTGTTTTCTACTCAAGAAGGTTGCAGCTCTCAATAAATTGGGCCCCGACCACTCAGCAGACGAAACGCAGAAGTCGCACTTCCACTTCACGCTGGTCATCCGTGAGGCCACTCGGACGAACCTACCCATTCGTGCAACAGAGAAGACTGCTGCTACCCATTTGTGCAACAGCGAAGACTGCTGCATGGCCCTACCACAGAAGTTGTACTCCAAGCACAAGTTGTAGGCTGTGATGGTTGCACCTAGCAAATCCAAAAACTGGATGTCGCATTTGTGCTTTAAACTTCACCACAAAATACCACACAATACCAACTTTTTCGAAAGTAGCGCCGACTAAAAAATTAAGAAACCTTCAAAATTACTTAGTAAATTGTGTTGCACGTGGAAGGCGGAATACGAGCGCGATGTTACTCTGCAATGCGATGAAAGCTGAGACAATTAGAAATACAATATTTAAGCTCGTGCCTTTTTTTATTCCGCCTTTGATTGAAATTTGAAATTGTAAATACATTGGAATTAATCTACATCGTTTAATCTCCATAATAGTATCTACGCTACAAAATATTAAGATAAGTATAATGAACATGCTAGATTTCTAGCTATTAAAACACGAGGCTTATTGTAATAACTTTATTTACTTTAACGTAATGGCTGTTGCCAACGATAACGTTTTATAGTTAATAATTGTTTTTAGTACACAATCACACGGCACGGTATCAAACTTAGGTTTGACTTAACGCTTTTTTGGTAAAGTATGAAATTAGGTATGTGACGTCACGTACAATTTTATTTACAGTATGTCACGGAAACAAAGTACAACAAGTCGGTATAATACAATCTCGGGACATCTCAATCGTGTGTAGAATAAATTTTCCATACTAGTAAATTTATTCACTTATTTATTAGGGTAAAGTTATGTATAGAATACATGAATATTATGTTCCTATAAATAAAGTATAATTATTAATTCGTTACCTTAATATGTATGATCATGAAATAGTTCTTTCAGGAAATAGTTCACTTAGGATTGATTAGTTTTGAAATTAATGTACTACAGTCATTGTACTGGTGCGTATGATACGTTAAGGTAGGAAAAATGGAATAAGGAAATTCAAATGATGAGGATATATGGAAATATGTGTATATCTCGGATTAGGATATTGAAATTAATACATCATAACGTTTTTGCGTCGACAAGGTAACTTATTCCATCTCTTGCACCAATGTTAACATCGACTAGTTATAATTGACAAGTCGTACTATAATACGACGGAAGCTCTACTATTTACACTTTACAGCTCATGTGGTGATTGAGGTAACTGGGACCCACATAGGTTTGTCAACGCACTGCAAACCCACCGACATTGCGGGTGCCCATGAAATTGCCAACTGCTTGGAGAGAGACAATATAAAATCAGCATGTTCTGCGTAGATCAACACAAAAATTAATAATTAAAAAACTGCCGGTAGCCCGGATTAACAATGACATTCAGACGTCCAATCCAACGCCTCAATCTGTCCCGTGACCACGACCGCTGTAAATATTACGATATATTCCATTAGAAGCTGTGTCCATTAGTGTATTCAAACGAAGTATTCGAGGCAAATAATGTTTTTATTTTTTTTTACTTTTTATTTAGTTACTTTCAATACCTTTGTCTTTTGTTTTTTTTTTATTTATAATTTAATATTGTTTAATTATATCGAAGCATGTAGTGTACATATATTTTGGCGGACAGTGTGTATAAGTTGCCATTATTAAGATTATTGTACCGTTTACTGTTCTATGTACCAAATAACAATTAAAAAAAAAACGAAACGTCGGGTACTAAAACCAAAATAAACGCCGTAAACATAGTTTCATTTAGTAATGTGTAATCACGTAAATACAAGAAATTGTTATCGTGTGATCCGTCTGTTTCAAACAATTTAATAACTCCGTGGCGCATCGGGGGTCGTGGGTTCGATTCCCACACGGAAAACTATTTGTGTGACCCACAGGTAATTGTTTCGCATCTCTGGGTGTTTGTCTGCGTCAAATTTATGTTTGTAAAACGTCCTTACATAACAGGATAATGTTTTATCAAAGTAGGACAATAATTAAAAAAAAATCTACACTCATAAATAAATATTATTTCAAGGATTATAGCACAAATTTAATTTTATAACTTCAACTCTCGGATAACTATGTAAGAAAGTGACCCAATTATAAGATTCTACCGTAACTTAAAGTATTATGTATTCTTAACGAGTTACTTAGTTTAGTTTTTCTCAGTCGTTCAAATCAAGCTTTAAGGACTTGTTTAAGCTAATGTGACATTTAAAAACTGTACTACTAATACATAGCAATTTCAGTACTCGGTCTTCAAAACAAAGCTATCTGCGGTCCCAGCTAGTACTTTCCTTTTTATATCGGATATCTTTCAGTGGGGTGTAATGTACTTGCTTTTTTCCAGATTATGAGACCCCAGACGGGGCGCAGCCTAATCAAGGCGCTATGTTGTGGAGTATGGGCGTTTTCCTTCTCACACAGATAGGCGTGTGCCAATTCACGACGGGTAAATATTCCAATTTCGTTTGCCTAAAAGCCCCTTTTTCGTTAAAAGCTGCGATATCGATTGCGAAGAGTCTTTTTTCGTAACATGGTTTTATTTTTGCGATATATTATGGCTCTTATTTTATTGAAGACTCTCAACTATTAAATGGGAAATGCCTAAAATTCGATTTGAAATAAAATCATCTCAGGACACTTTTTGCAACAAAACGTTTTCTGTCCCAAACTAAGCAACGCCTGTACTATGGGTACTAGATAACTGATAACTATACTCTTTTCTAAATAAATACATATTATAAATATATAAAAGCCCAGACACTGGAAAACACTATGTTCATCACAAAATATTTTTGCAGTAGTGGGGATCGAACCCACACCTGCTACTCTAATCGAGTCGTCTTTTACACACACACACACGATTTTATGAGGGATTATACTAATTACTGTAGAAGAAGGAAAAAAATGAGATATTTTTGGAGACACGTTAAAGCTTCTGTGTAACATTTTTAGCTTTTCACAGATCCGACGACAACTGACGACAATACGGTGTCTTCGTTTTACGTGCTCAGCACTGGTGCGGTACCGGCGGCTGTCATGTTGCGACTGGGAAACTCGACCATAGACAGCACGAAGTCGTTTAAAGTGCCTCGGCCCTCGGACCGTACTGAAGATGGGACTTTAACGGCCAAGATCCTGGAAATGGTGCCCCACGTGGTCTCAGCGAAGAACACTTACTTCGACCACGACAGAAAGTACGGGCCCACATTTGAGGACGCGTCCAATGGAAACGTGACGAAGATAACCGTGCAGCTGGGCGAGGATGCCTACTTGAACTGCAGGATCAGTCTATTGCAGGATAAAACGGTGCGTGTTTGTGTCTTGTTTAGTAATGAATTTTTGACTTAGTTTTTATTAAGCTATGCACAATAAGTTAAAAGAAACAGAGATAATGATTAGAACATTTGTTGTAAAAACAAAAATTATCTAGATGAATTAAGTGTAATTCGTAAAAGTGATTTTAAATCTGTTATGTAACCTTGCCATACTTTTCATGTCGATTTTAAACGATTATAGTCACATTATAGTTACAATGTAGAAAAAAGGCGTTAAGATTTTCGTCTGTGTGGCAATCAGCCGTTTAGCTCAGTGGCTAGAGCGTCAGGCCGCGAATGCCAAAGACGTGGGTTCGATTCCCACAGCGGCGATAATCTTTTCGTACTTTTTATACAACTTTAACGATTATAGTCACATTTACATTCTTGGGCAATTAATCTCGTGATTGAACTCACTAGTGGTATATGAAGTATTAATAAAGTCAATATAATTTATAAAAAATAAAGACTACATAGAAGGAAATAACAGATCTCAGTGCACCCGATCCCTAAAAAAGGCAACCGCTCTGATCCGTCCAATTACAGACCAATAGCCATCACCTCCTTGTTCTCCAAGATAATGGAGTCTGTTATCAACGGCCAGCTCCTGCGGTACCTAGAGGAGCACCGGCTGATTAGCGACCGCCAGTATGGCTTTCGTCGGGGTCGCTCAGCCGGTGATCTTCTGGTCTACCTTACACATCGATGGGCAGAAGCAGTTGAGAGCAAGGAGGAGGCGCTTGCAGCCAGTCTGGACATAGCTAAGGCCTTTGATCGGGTATGGCACAAAGCGCTTCTTTCGAAGCTGCCTTCCTATGGGCTTCCCGAGAAATTATGCAATTTGATCACCAACTTTTTGGCAGATCGGAGCATCAAGGTTGTCGTCGACGGTGCATGCTCCGATCCTAAGTTTGTCAATGCTGGTGTTCCACAAGGCTGCGTACTGTCTCCTACTCTGTTTCTTCTGCATATCAATGACATGTTGCAAATCAGCAACGTCCATTGTTATGCAGACGATAGCACTGTGGATGTCTCGTACACTGGCCGAGCTAACATTTCTCGGGAAAACGTCTACGAGAGTCGGAACAAGCTTGTGTCTGAGGTCGAGACTTTGTTAACCAAAGTCTCAGACTGGGGTCGACTAAACCTAGTCCAATTCAACCCCAAAAAGACACAAGTTTGCGCGTTAACCGCTAAAAAGTCCCCATTTGCCGTGACTCCTCATTTCGAGAACACTCCCCTACCTGCCACAGCTAGTATCGGAATGCTTGGCGTCGAAATCTCGAGCAACGTCCAGTTCCGCGGTCAGTTGGAAGGTAAGGCCAAATTGGCCTCAAAGAAGCTTGGTGTGCTCAGCAAGGCGAGACGGTACTTCACGGCTGCCCAACGCCTAAACCTCTATAAGGCGCAAATTCGGCCCCACATGGAGTACTGTTCTCACCTCTGGGCGGGAGCCCCCTATTACCAGCTTCTTCCATTTGACCGCATTCAACGTAGGGCGGCTAGGGTTATCGACGGTCAAAGTCTTTCCGATCGGCTTGATCCTCTGGCTCTGCGTAGAGATGTTGGATCACTCTGCATCTTCTACCGCATTTATCACGGGGAGTGTTCTGAGGAATTGTTTAGATTGATCCCGGCGGCTGAATTCCACCATCGGACATTGCGCCAGAACCAAAAGTTTCATCCACACCACCTCGATATCCAACGTTCCACAACAGCGCGATTTTTAAGGCATTTCTTGCCTCGCACAACCACTTCTGGGAACCTTCAAAAAGAGAGCGTACTCTTTCTTAAAAGGCCGGCAACGCATTTGTGAGCCCTCGGGTGTTGCAGGTGTTCATGGGCGGCGGTAATCACTTACCATCAGGTGAGCCTCCTGCTGGTTTGCCCCTTTTCTCCAAAAAAAAAATCTATGATTAACTTATTTTTGTAATTTATTCAATATAAATATTTAATTAATAATAACTAATTTAATTACAATTCACTGTCTAACATCACTGCCTCCATAGGTTTCATGGGTGAGACGCAAGGGCAAAGAGGAGTTGCCCGAACTACTGACAGTAGGGGCAGTTACGTACGCAGCTGACAACAGGGTGACGGTCGCGAAGAGATATCCGGGAAATTGGAGACTGCTGATTAGAGAGGTCAAGCCGGAAGATGAAGGCATTTACGAATGTCAAATATCAACGCACCCGCCGCGCGTCAGCCGTATTTACTTGCATGTCAATAGTACGTTTCTCTGTTTTCAATAACAACTCCAAAGATATCTTATTGAAAAGATTGCACGTTTCTCTTGTTACATCAACTTTTTAAACTGTCTCCACTTGAAATGGTAGTACTTTACGTATTTAATAACGTTATATGTATCTACCGAAGCTGGTGATAGCAATAAAAAACATAAAAACACTTCTACAGCTCCGCAAGTGTGGGTAGTAGATGAGGCGGGGGCGCCGCTTTCAGAGAAGTACTACGAGGCGGAATCAACGCTCGCACTGGTGTGTAGGGCTCGTCACGTCGACTCGCCTGCTGTGCTGACCTGGATTCACGAAGGGAGGGCCCTCAACGCCGACACAACTAGAGGCGGCATCAGGTAAACTTCCTTTGTGATGTAATGAGCACACTTGCTGTGAATTACTGTGTTACCCTTTCATTTGACGTAGCTGAAATGATAGTGCTGATTGCGTTTCTGTTTCTGAACAAGGTCGTCGATGATAGGGGTTGGAAAATTTATGAAATTGTTAATAAATAATTTATCAATGATAAAAATCTTAATGTAACTTATTTATTTAGTAGAGACATGGATAGTTTTATATATCCCCGCTTCATTTTTTCGTACTCTATGTATAGCATGCGTGCCACAGCTTTTTTAATATTAAAGTTGTGGCTTAAAAACAAATGGATGGCATATTTCGAAAAAGAATTTAATATCGAATTTTTATTTTTCATGTTTTTTTTTTTACTTCTGTAAAATCGTGCACTATACTTTTTTGTACGATATATAAGAACATGGGTGTTTTTTCGTGTGCCAAAGTGGCAAGGAAGCTCCAAGGTGGTTCACCTTATGTTGATAATCGCCGCCCAGGGATACTTGCAACACATTATGGTTGCAGATACGTTGCCAACTATTAATAAAGTGGACCCCAGCTACCACACCAGACGAAACGCAGAATCATAACCGTGCTACTTCACGCCGGTCTTCTGCGAGGTCGTGCTCCCCAAACGGATCTGCCCATTCGTGCAACAGTGAAAAGTGATGCGAGGCCCTACCACAGTTAAGGGTCTATCTGGAAGACTGACCTGCCCATTCGTGCAACAGTGAAAACTTACGTGGCTCTATCACAGTTAAAGGGTCTCCACTTAAGCAATTTAAAGGATGCAATTTTGCAGCGTTAGGACCGAGCAAGTGCCTGGTGGAGCGAACAGTTTGCTGAGACTCGCGCGCGTCAACAGCAGTGATGCGGGGAACTACACGTGTGCAGTGCGCGGTGCAAAACCACACACAGTTGCTGTGCACGTACTTAACGGTAATATATTACATTATATAATCGATTTATCGCATGGACCTACGTTATGACTTTGGTCATGACTACTAGACTGAGGTTTTTATAGGTTGTAATGGGTTGTACATTATCGTTACATAGTTTAAAACAAAATCGCTCCCGCTGTTTGTACCTTAGATCTTTTGGACTACGAAACGAATTTTAATGCCAGTTTTAAGAAATATATAGAGTGATCCAAGAGCAAGAATTATACCTATGTAGTATACGTGCATACTGTATAAGAGCCAAGCCGAGAAATTTAAAGATTTGTAATGTGATGTAGAGCGTGATGTAGTAGTAATGAAAAACAGCGGTAAATATTGTATATAAAGATATCCTGTAGATAGATTTAGCATAGACTAATCATTAATCATTTTAACTATAGCTAGCGACCCGCCCAGGCTTCGCACGGGTTTAATGTATTATACATATAAACCTTCCACTTGAATCACTCTATCTAGTAAAAAAACCGCATGAAGATCCGTTGCGTAGTGTTAAATATCTAAGCATAAATAGGGACAGCCAGACAGCGGGACGACTTTGCTTTATACTCTGTAGTAATATTAATAATGACTCCACCCTGCCTCACAGTAGCATATATACTGCAACCGTGCGAAACCGGGGCGGGTCGTTAGTGAATTATAAATGAAATGGTACAGAAATAGGGGTGTGATATTTTTGTATTTGTATTGATTTAAAACTAACATTTCACATCCGAGTTAGGAAGCGGGAGGCAGAAACGAAATAACGATACAAACGACACTTAGAAAATTACTTCACATTGGTATAAATAATTATATTAATAACTCAAGCTTTGAAAAAATTTTAAGCACTTTATAATACGTTCAAGTCTTTTGTAAGATATTTTTTAATAAAACTTAAATAATGCTATTATTATGTCGATGCGTTTATATGTAATTTTGATACGGACAAATTAATACCAACCTATTTTGTGGGTTTATTGTTTAAGATTTTGAAATAATACCATACATTTTTGTAGCTAAATGAACTAACAGATAATTTTCTTTAAAGCTCCAAACCAAAAGATTTTCTCGACTTTGTAATGCGTTAAACAAAACAATGTGATAACATCGATATTGATAGTCCCTACACGGCTCATACAATTATAAGTCATCTGTTAATTTGACGGTGTATATAAGGACCATTTGAACTAGACACAAAAAGATTAAGTGGTTAGGTGAAACTTCGTAGCATATTTGCGGTGCGGCCGGAATTCGGGATTGTACAAAGGAATTCATTCAACCTATTAAACCGAACTATTTGTGAATTATGCTTGGATGTAATGATTTGTAAATTTGGCAAATTTTGATGATTTTAAATCGGACATGTTTATATTAGAATCATATGTTTGTAGCAAGTCGAAAACTAGACCTACTCTGGTAAACCGGAACATCTATGATACGGAAAATGTATGGTCTCTAAATAAAACTTGAACTTAGGATTGTTATTTCAAGGAAGAGAGTAGGTACATTACATAATTTTTTTTTTCTTGTCTTCTTGTTCAATGTGTTCTTTATGGTAACGTTCTCGTTGAACACTAAAATGTGTTTACCTTTATCAAGCCGTGAACAGTTTCTGTTTTCCACCACTACACAGTATAAAACAAAGTCGTTCCGCTGTCTGTCTGTCCCTATGTATGCTTAGATCTTTAAAACTACGCAATGGATCTTGATGGGTTTTTTTACTAGATAAAGTGTTTCAAGAGGAAGGTTTATATGTATAATACATTGCACCCGTGCAAAGCTGGGACGGGTTGCAAGGTGTACATAAATTTCTGCATGTAAAAGTTTTTAACATAGAAGTGTCTACGTGCATCACTGAGAGAAACACATTTTTTATGTTTCTAATGGTGTACAGAAAAAGCATCACAAAATTTTAAATTACTGCATAAGTTCACTCGTCGAGTACAAACTGCTGCCTCCGCAAAACCGCCGTAAGCAGTTTGACGAGTCATTTCTATTTCAAATCATAAATAATAAAATGGACTCTCCACTTCCATCGTTAAAAATTCTCTTTATAACTCAATCTGGTATACTAGTAGCACGCTCTTCAGGTACTAAAAACTTTTTTCTTGCCTTATGGGTTTCATAAAATCTACAAAAACATTGTTTCACCGCGCGTTCTTTTAATATTATATTAATGACTTCCTAAAGACTTCTATACTGACAATGACTTAAAAATTCATATATATAAAATTCACATTTCACAAAGTTGATCGATTTTTACGAAATTTTATATGTTTATTTGGTAGCTGTGAGAAACGGCCGTGATCTATTTTTCACACCCCTAAGGGATCAGGGTGGTCCACCGCAAATATTTTTTGTCTACAAATTCCCGAGATTTATATGGCAAAACAGCGTTTGCCGGGTCAGCTAGTATATATGTAAATTACGTCTAATGTTGTCGGTAGCTAATACTTGTTAACATTTTTCTAGCATCTCTACCTGTATTTTCTGTGTTGATATATTTTTTCATTTTTAACATTTTTCTATAACCGATTATTACATACAAATATTTTGCCCTACGTCAATTAATATTGTATTCAATTACGGCACTGTATTAGAGAGAGGTTTCATCCAATGTGGCTTACCAGGATACACATTACAAGTGTATGCTTTGCGGAGTCCTGGTAGGACCAAGGCTGTGGACAAAAATTGCCTTCACCGCACGTCCCATTTTGCACAGATCAACAAAGCATCGAAGCAAGCGCCGTCCAATTCAGTAGATTATACGATGAGGATTCCCTGGAACCCTGAATCTCTCTTTTACACTTTTATTATTTCGATAACGCTCATATAAAAGCATTTTCAACTCATCTAGTATCGTATACACCATATTAAGTGATGAAAATGTTTCTTTGAATGCGTGGATATAAAATAGGCGGCAAAGATTGATATTAAGTATGTGAAGCGATATATATGTGGAGTGCTTGTTTTATGATTTAAAAACAAAATATTACTTTACTTTTACAACTAAATTTTTCACAAAATACTACATTCGCCAATCGTGTTTTTAATAATGCTTTACCAAATGCGAACCCTTGTGTATCTTTGTTAATTCATAATGCAGCAAAGAGTTAGAAATAGAATGTTACAAAACGTAAAATTTAAAAGGCATATGAAAGTCCTTAATATTCCATAGGAATTGTCCATTTGATAGCTAAAAGTGCTAGCGGATCCAATCGTATGTTATTTAACGCAGCTAATATGTGCCTTTGTTCCAGAAGAAAGCCTTGCGGAACTTCACGCTGGTGTTAGAGCATTTAGTCCACCTCCAAGGAGCGTCATTACTCTCTGGTCACTCATGACAATTTTAAGTGGACCAGTGTTTAATGTTCCAGTGATATCATTTATAATGTTATTGACCTTTCTCTGTACATTAGACCCCGTGGAAACGGCGATAGGGCACATTGTCTTATTGTTACCCACGTGATGAATACGTCGCCCTCTGTAAATATAATGTTTAAATTTTAAATATACATATATTATTATTATTATAAAAGATAGTTACATAAAAATAAAAAAATTGAAATATGATTGTTATGACTTTTATTCCTCTAACATTGTCCCACAATAATAAAATAACAAAATATAGATATAAGCAAAATAACTTCATTAACCCACGAAATTCGTTTCCACTAAAGCCTATGTATATTAATGTTCTCTGTATACAAATATCTTAAGAAATATCATAAAACAAAATTGAAAACTAATTATTTCCCCGAGAACCTACCTGATTTAACTCGAATGTAAAATTATAGTAAAATGTTTTGTAACGCCTTTATAGAGTAATGTAACATTCTTTATGAACAAAAGAGTTTTACGGTGGTAGGGCCACGCTGCAGCCTCGGCTGTTGCACGAATGGGCAGGCCCGTCCGGGTAAGTACCACGACCTCACAGAAGACCAGCGTAAAGTGGAAGTATTACAAATACTTTCGCGTTACGTCTGGTGATTGAGGTAGCCGGAGCCCAATTTTCAAAAGGTTGTCAACGCATCTGTAACCCTCGGGTGTGGCAGATGTCCATGGGCGGCGGTATTCACCTAACATCAGGTGAACCGTCTGCTGGTTTGACAGCTTTTCGCATAAAATAAAGAAATAAATAAATAGTGAGAATACTTGTTCATAAAGAATGTTACAATTAGCATATATTGGTAGTAACAAATTAAGTTGTAATAATCCCGTATTCTCTGAACCCTACCCTGTATATTTTATTTTATAAAGGGTAAGCCTTAAGGGAAGTCGATGGATGCAGGTGGCTCAGGATCGTGCTTCATGGCAGTCTGTGGGGGAGGCCTATGTTCAGCAGTGGACTCAAACAGGCTGAAATGATGAAGCCTTAAGAAAACGACAGATGACATCGGTTTAATTTGTTACAACCAATATTCCCTAATTATTATATTGTTTAAGGAGACACGAAAATTATATACAAACCCAGTTAAACAAAGTTTCCTTAGATCAATTAAAACTTTGGATCGTTAGTTACTCAGATACGAGTTAACTTTGTAACAATGGTGTTGCTTTAAATTTGTTATTGTCGGTAACGGATCTGAGTTTCTTGCGTCAGTGCATACCCCTATCACTGTTTCATTTATGAAGCGTAACCAGAATTCAGAACAATTTCATGAGCATTGACACAAATGGTATGCTATAAAACTTTTGTAATTAATAATAACAACCATGAGGCTTGGCTGCTTTTTTTATTTCATAAAATTAGGCATTGCAACGTCGTTCTATAAAGCATGCAATTTTTTATCGCAAGAGATCACAACACGGTATACTATAGTAGTTGATAAAATGAACGCCTAAATTACCACGCCATTAGTGCGGTCAAACTCCCAAACCATCGAATTGAATTATTAACCACAACAGTTTTAGTATCAACCACAAAACATTAACTTAGCTCCACGTAATAGTCTTCGCTGTTGCACGATGGGCAGGTCCGTCAGGGTAAGTACCACGATCTTACAGAAGACCGGTGTGAAGTGAAAGTGTTATACTTCTGCGTTTCGTCTGGTGGGTGAGGTAGCCGGGGCCCACTTCATTAAAATGTGGCAACGCACACCCAATCCTACCGGTGTTGTTTATGGCCATGGAATGATTATGGTTAGCCCATAATATCAGGTTAACGCCAGCTCGCTTGCAATCTTCTGTACATAATATAAAACAAAGTCCCGCTGTCCTTCTGCCGGGCGCTAGTAAACTTATAAAATTAAATACCAGAATGTTAATTAGACACAGGAGGCTGAGTTTGGAAAGAAATGTACTTTCGTGATTACACCTACGTTTGAGTTATCCAATACAATCTACTTTAATTTTGCTTTAGCAAAGGAATGAAAAACAGATTGCATAAACATAAAATAGAATGGCTTGTATGTAACATAATTTGTTTTTTACTTTTCGAAACTAAATGATTATTACAGAACACCTCGGTAAAGCAGTTAAAGTATAAGTATTTACGGGAAAAAAAGCAAGAAACCAACCAAAGGGTAAAACTGGACCCTATTACTAAGACTCCGCTGTATGTCTGTAGTCTGTATGTCTGTCCGTCTGTCACCGGGTACATCAAGAACTGTGATTTCACAAATTATGATGTAAGTAGTATTTCTGTTGACACTATATTAACAACAAAAAAAAAAACGGAATAAAAAATATTCAAGTGGGCCTCCTGCGGTACGGAAACCACTTGGCCTGTTTTTATCTTTCCAACTTAACACAATATTTAAACTGTGGTAGGACCACACAACAGTGTTCACTGTTGCAGGAATAAGCATGTCCGTCCGGGTAAGTACCACGATCTCACAGAAGACCGGCGTAAAGTAGAAGTGTTCGTTATCAGCCCTATAGGTGTTGCAAATGTCCGTGGGCGGCAGTTATCACTTAACATCAGGCGAACCGCCAGCTCGTATACAACATCGTCACATAAAAAAATAAAAACATTATCATATCATTTTGTTCAGTATCGTCTGCAAGGCGAGAATTCCTCAAGTCGCGATTGAATGAGGAGCATGATGCTAATATGTGGTTTTGCTGAAGCAGATCTAAACCTCAGAGTCGTTACGTTCTGCAGCTATATGGACTGGCTCTACCAGTCACAAGATAAATGCGGTGGAGGTTTTTTCTTAGGGTTTTGTTTTTTTACGTGGAGGTATTTACTCATTTTAATTTCTTAAAGGTCGCCTAACTTAAAGACATCACACTTGCACTTGCTAGTGTCCTTTTAGCTTACCATATTCTTTTAATAAGCTGATAAGTCATAAAAGTATATTATTTGAATAGAATAATTTTTACGAAGAGGCTGACATTTATTTCTCAAAGGAGACTTTACGTACAAACATCTTCAATTCTCAAATCTAACGAGCGTGTTAAGCAGCGTATATGCGCAGGTTTATTTAGCGAATAACAGTACATATTCGATTTTATGGGCAATGTCAAACCTCCCGTTCAATGTACCGTATACTGCATATTGGTGTGATATTTTGCTAAGCAAATATCCCACACGACAGAAATACTAGTCTTACCGATATTGGCAGGCACGTAATATTAGTATAATAGTTATTTGGTACGCCCTAACAAATAACTTCGTAGATATGCATCCCAACTGTTTATTTGATCACTGTGTTTAATCCTTACTTATATTATAAATGAGAAAGTTTGTGTGCATGGATGGATTTTTGTTACTCTTTCACGCAAATACTACTGAATGGATTTTAATGGAACTTTACAATAATATAGCTTATACATCAGAATAAGACATAGGCTATAATTTATATACATTTTTTTTAAGTCTTTCTGTTTTAATGTTACACCTTCAGCCTTTTCTACGCAGACTTAGTCGCGGGCAGCAGCTAGTCTTTCATAATTTTGCCAAGCTCTGAAAGGCTTGCAGTGAATGAGTATCAGGTCTGAATTAAGCTGATAACGATTTTATTTGCTAGGATTTTTGTTCTATCAAATCTGATGATTGAATAAAGATTTTCTGTTTTCGCAGACTGTAGACTCACATGGCCAGTTACGTTTTATGTCATCTCTATATTCTTTAACTTTATTTGTTCAATATAAGAGAGACCGCATTCACCAAAACGGGTGCACATTGTTCGTTCTTATAGGAATTGAATCATTTACAGGTGGTAAATATATCGAGTTATCATTCTTCAATGACGAAAAATTAACTTTTAAGATGTCAAGCTTCTTTGTGACTCATATTTTGCAAAAGTACAGGCAATTTATACTAGGAACAAACATAAATTAATTCTACCCGCAACCAGACTGCGTAGGATAACTAATTCTTTTATGGGACAATGTATACGTTTTTACAACAAAATCCCAGAAAACGTTCACAATGTAACAATTTCTAAATTCAAAAAAATTGTTAAGGAATTGTGTGTTAAAGGCTATTATAATGTTAGTGATTATTTAAATGATAACACATCCTGGAAATGAAATGATCGCTCCAGGCTCTTTCAATTTCTTTAATACATCTGAACAAAAACATTTCTTCATTTGATAAACAATGGTAAAAAAAAAATGTCCCGCTGAGTTTCTTTCGCCGGTTCTTCTCAGGTCAGTGGCTTTTCTTTCCGAAACGGTGGTAGCCTTTTGACAATCAATAAGAAAGTGTAATGCTTCTGTATTGAATAAAGGTATTTGATTTGATTTGATTTAAAAAAAATTACTGTATTGTGCTGGAAACTTGTTGTCCTGCAAAACTTATTACGTAGTTCAGCAGGCAAGTGTTCATTGTGATAGATCTCTTTGCTCTGTGAAACATAGATTACCCACGGCAGCTAACTAAAAAAGATGGCGGAGAAAGACTCTATTTGAATATCCCTTTGCAAAGGTTCATTTATGATCTGTACATAGTACGAGTTAAGGTATTACTTTGATTGCAGATTACTACAATACCAGGATAACCAAAGGGATGTAACCCTTTGGTTATCCTGGTTTTTTAGTTCACTAATATAATATAGGTATCACTAATTCCATATTGAACTTAATATTTGGGTTGAAAGAGTTCTTAATTTGACGGCCTGTCCCAACGAATATAAAGTGCATGTAAGGTCGCTAAGTTAAACTTAAAATATTAATACGTTTTATAAAAAATTGTAATATTTGCGTAAATAAGAAAATCAGTCAGTCTCTTAGTCTATTTTATATATCAATGTACTAATGATGAAATTGAATGATCTACAATCGTTAATTTTAAGCACTGCTTTTCAGATCCAGTAAGTAACATGTTACTCGTACAATTACTTTTCAGGTCTACATGCCATATAACGTATATTTTTATAATAGATGACAGTAATTGGTTACGATCGAAAATTTTTAAATTTCCCCAACTATATTGGAGTTATAGAGAATGAATATTATATTCAATTAAGCAGCATTTCTTAATACGTTATATCTACTGAGAACTCTTGCAGCTATAAATTATAATTTTAGTAATTATTTTGACCATCATCCTCCTGCCCTTATCGGAACAACATTTAAATCATTTTGTAAGCTGTTTTGGCTACGTTTTTTACGATCGGCCACCCTGACGTCAACCCTCCATGGGAAAACACACAGATCCGGAACAATTATGTGGTCACACAAATACTTGTAATATGGGAATCGAACCCTTGACGCCGACGCTTAGCAACGGCGCCACTGCGTTAAATAAGTATTTATTTTTATATTAAAGTGATATTTTTGTCTGTATTGAACATATTATAATAATATTGATTACATTGTTAATTGCCCACTGAAATTATGACTAGGCTATAATTTTACCAGTTTCTTTACAAACAGGAATAAGCTAAAATGCCTTAAATAGTGTTAATGATAAAACAATTAATAAGGTAATTGAATATTTTAATGCTTCTTGTTTGAGGTCACGTGGTGATCAATTTTATCATCTGAGACATGCCCTAATGTATACCTATGTCATTACTTCAATAATAAACCTATCATTATAAGCATGGACGTGGTACGTCAAAATTCAGTTTTTTATTATATTTCGATTAACTATGACTTAACGAAATTAACGACTAACCGAAAAGTTTACGAATATCTCCGTAAAGAGAAGGTAAAATCATACAGAGCCCCCGTCCAATTATCGATTTTCTCCCGAATTATGAAAAATTAAACACATTCAACCTGAAATAGCTCCGCGTACCTTATTAGCATTCCAAAAGAGTAATCGTTCTGCGACTTTGTAAATAACTTTCTTATTAATTTGCCATTTAGCATTCTTTGTGTCGAAAGAAATTTGAATAGCTATTTTCACTCGAAAAGAAGAAGCATTAAGGTACTAAAGAATTGTTTGTTTGGTATTAACATCGAATCGTATTAAGAACCACATATGAAAAATAAATTTTATTTTGTACAGCTTTCAAATTTTTTCCTTTGATGTAATTTATTGTAGTTGAAAAAATTGTGTTTATTTATTTATTTGGGAAACATACAGTATACACCACACTTATAATTATTATCCTGTAATAGGAAAATCAGAAATCAACATAAATAATAATAATATAAATGGCGTAGGGAAGTGACGACCCCATCGCCCACCGGCGTAACAGTTCAAGTGACAGAACTGTTACGTCGGCGCAATCAGTCTGCGCCTTGCCAATGGTGTTAGCACCGTGCCTCGGCAAAAGTGAGGGCGCATAGGCCCGTCTGTGCATATGGCCATATCCCAGAATACGGTGCCGGTCTGGGGGCATCTTCCGTTAAACGACACCCCACCTTAAAATGGATGATGGAAAATCGAAGAACGCGCATAGGGCCGCTGCCTGGGGGCCGCCAGGGCGCGTCTGGAGCTGGCGCTGGACGTGGCAGCATGCGGGACGCCAGCCGAGCGCGGGGTACTGCACGACCACCAAGCAGTACCTCGCATCCATCATCCCCACCAGTCGGCTTGGTGTCGGCAGGATCCTCTCGGATCCAGCAATCGGCACCCGCCGCTGGTGGAATACGCCGCTTGCGCTGGACGTCTGAAATGAATCAGAACGCAATGCGGGCGTATTTTAGGGCAAAAGGGAGTGAAACTGGAGGGTTTGCGTATCGGGCAAGGATGCATCGCTTTTTTGCTGAGCTGGAGCCATCTTTAACCGTCACGGAGCAAAACCTAGCAGACAGAGTTCGGTACATCATGCGCTCAAAAATATTTGATGATGCCGAGCTCGAACGACTTCGACGTGAGGCTGTTCCCTCATCGGATGAGAATGCAGTAGCCGGAAATGCGACCCCGCAACCTTCGGATCTCGCAGGGTTACAAGCGGAAGCGGAGGCCGCGTTTTACCCCCCGGCTCCTGTAGATTCGTGCGATGATGGAATAGTCGCCCAAGAAATAGAGCAGATGAGAAGTATATTGGAGGAGGCAATTCTGGAGGTGCGCGAAACGCCTCTCGAGTATCGACCACGTCTCCCCCGCATACCCCTAAGTAAGCGGAGTCGGTCTGTCGTGAGGTCTCTTAACCCGATGCTGGCAACCTATTTGGAAGCTAGCCGGGATCTTTGCGATACGGACTCAATTCTCTTTGGCGCTGCACTGGCAGTATGCCGAATCGTTGGCGCCAAACTTCCCAAGGCTGGACGTGCTACCAGACCAGGTAGCACTATCCCAGCATGGAGAAGAAGAATTGAGGACCGTATCGCAAAGGTAAGGGCCATCATCGGCAGGCTGATAAGCTTCAGGTCGGGCAATAATATGCCCAGAATTGTGCGCACCGTTAGGATGGCGTTCGCTGGGACCAACATCAACTTGTCCCAGCCGGATATTACGCAAAAACTAACGGAGCGCATAGATGACCTGAAGCAGAGGATCGCTGCTTGGGGGAAGCGGATTCGGAGATATACCGAGAGGACGGCGCGGTTTAGCCAGAATCGCCTCTTCCAGAGTGACCAAAAGAGGCTCTACAAATCTTTGGAGCGACCAATGAGCTGTGGAACGGGCCAAGGACCGGACCGGACCAGGCAGACACTGTCGCCTTCTGGCGCAGCCTGTGGTCAGAGCCCGTAGACCACAGCGAGGGCCCTTGGACACAAGTCGTGGCGAGCCAATGTGCAGACATTACACCCATGAACCCCGTCGTCATAACACCCGACGACGTATCTGAGGCAGTCCGTAGAGCCCCGAACTGGAAAAGTCCGGGACTCGACGGGCTGCATCACTACTGGCTGAAGGGGTTCGTGGTGTGTCATGCTGTGCTCGCCCGACAGTTCCAAGAGGCTCTCGATCAGAGGTCGCTCCCGAGCCTCTTTACTACTGGGGTCACTCATTTGGTTCCTAAAGATCAGGTTACCACAGACCCGAGTAAGTACCGCCCCATAACGTGTCTACCTACAATCTATAAGACACTGACATCTATTCTGAGCATGAGAATCACCCGGCATATTAATATGAATCGGATTATGTCTCGTGCTCAGAATGGATGTCGGGGCGGTGGTCGTGGAACCAAGGAACCACTTCTCATCGACGCGGTCATTGACAAAATGGTTAAACGCAACCGTCGGAACTTCTCCGCCGCCTGGATAGACTACAGAAAGGCGTTCGACTCGGTGCCCCATACATGGCTAAAGAGGGTCCTCGAACTGTACAAAGTAGACTGTACAGTAAGAGACTTCCTCGGGTACTGTATGGGGCAATGGAGTACGATCCTTTGTCATCTAGGCGAGCGGATGACGGCTGCGGAATACCGGATAAGGATACGACGGGGTATTTTCCAGGGCGACTGTTTGAGTCCAATATGGTTTTGCCTCTCCCTGAATCCTCTCAGCGTGTTACTGGAGGGCTCGGGGGGAGGATTTCAGCTTCGGAGAGGAGGGACAAAAGTGACCCACCTTTTCTACATGGATGACCTCAAATTATTCGCCTCCAATCGCTCCCATTTGATGGAATTGCTTAAAGTCACTTGTGATTTCAGCAATTCTATCAAAATGGAGCTTGGGACGGATAAGTGCGCGGTCCTCCATGTCGAAAGGGGTAAGGTCGCTAATACGAAGGGCATAGACCTATCTATGCCCGTTAACATAAGGACCCTCTCTGAGGCTGAAACATACCGATACCTGGGTATGTCACAAAACATGTGTATCGATGAGGCTGGCATGAAACAGTCAGTTCGTGACGTGTTTTTTGCACGCCTGACAAAGGTATTTAACAGCCATTTGTCAGGCGTGAACAAGGCACGCGCATTTAACGGCTGGGTGATGCCAGTCCTCATGTATACCTTTGGCATACTCAGGTGGACTCAAACTGAGCTCAACGCCCTGGATCGAAAAGTCCGCACAACTATGACGTCCCACAGAATGCATCATCCGAGATCGTCAGTGATGAGGCTGTACCTGCCGCGGAAGCATGGCGGGAGGGGCTTTTTAAGCGCCCTCACCATGCACAATCGCGAGGTGTGCAGCCTCCGTAACTACTTTCTGGCGAGATCGGATGAATCAATCTACACGGACGTCATTAGTTGTGATAAAGGACTTACCCCTCTATCCTTAGCCAACGAGCAATGGCAGGACCCGGGATTACTGAGCGTTTCCGACCGAGAGACCGTATGGAAGGTGAAAGAGCTCCACGGGAGGTTCTACAAGACTCTACACGAGCCTTTCGTAGATACCGTTGCCTCCCTTAACTGGCTACGTTTCGGTGACCTCTTTGGGGAGACCGAAGGTTTTGTCTGTGCGATACAGGATCAGGTTATTAAGACGAACAACTATCGGAGATACATCCTAAAGGATGGCACCGTCGACATCTGTCGAGCTTGTCGCCATCCCGGGGAGTCGCTACGGCATGTTATCTCCGGTTGTTCCATGCTTTCTAACTCTGAGTATCTGCATAGACACAACCTAGTAGCCAGAATTATACACCAGGAGCTCGCTCTGAAATACGGACTCGTGGAACGGAAGCTGCCGTACTACAAGTACTCTCCGGAGGCCGTGCTCGAAAATGACCGCGCCAGGCTCTATTGGGACCGGCCCATCATCACGGACAGGACGATTGTCGCGAACAAACCTGACATCGTGGTGATGGACCGGGCACAGTCGCGGGTATTTTTGGTCGACATTACCATTCCATATGACGAGAATCTCGTGAAAGCCGAAACAGATAAGAAGACGAAGTATCTGGACCTGGCTCACGAGGTGACCGACATGTGGGGTGGTGTGCCGACCGAAATTATCCCAATAGTCGTGTCTGCGAATGGGTTAATCCCAGTCAGCCTCTCGGAACATCTGAGGCGACTGGGACTCCGGGACGGAACGCTCCAAGCTCAAATGCAGAAGGCGGTGCTCCTCGATACCGCCCGCATCGTCCGCCGGTTTCTCTCCCTCTCACCCTAACCCTCGGCCGTTTGGTCTCCCCTGCCGAGGGCTTCCGTCTGGTTGGGTCCTATTTATTTATGTATTACATATTATATTTATATCTGTATATTTATTTTTATTCATAATATTTATTTTATAGATGCAATATATATTTATGTGTTTATTATTTATCCCCAAACCCAACCAGACGAGAAAACAAATAAATACCCCCAAAATATAATATAAAATAAAGTTAAATAATAAAATAAGCTATTACAGCCTAAACTAAAATATGTAAAAAAAGTAATAAACGATAACAATAGCAGTAGTAAAAGTGGTAACAAGGCTAATAAACAAACAATAAATTATTATTTTTATTCCAAAATTAGTGCCACGCAGGAGCCTCGGCTGTTGCACGAATGGGCAATCCCGTCCGGGTAAGTACCACGACCTCACAGAAGACCAGCGTAAAGTGGAAGTATGAGGAATACTTTACCGCGTTTCGTCTGATGAGTGAGGTAGCCGGAGCCCAATTTCCAAAAAGGTTATCAACGCATCTGTAACCCACGGGCGTAGCAGCTGTCTATGGGCGGCGGTATTCACTTAACATCAGGTGAACCGTCTGCTCGTTTGGCAACTTTTTACACATAAAAATAAAATAAAAAAAACTAATTTAATATCCTCAAGTAGATGTGAAATTAACTTTTTGTACGAATTAAGCGAAACGTTAAAAATGTCAGCACTATTAAATTTTGAGTCAAAAGTACTGCACCATCTCAACAAGAATAAATTTTTTGCATTATTTTAGTAGTATTTGCGTGAAACAGTAACAAACGTCCATCCATAGATACATACAAACCTTCACGTTTATAATATTAAGAAAGTATTATCAGCATACATAAGTACATCGGAGTGTTCTCACCCGTAACCGTAAACCGTCCACGACTACGTCGCCCTTTACAGATATTTTGCTGTGTAAACATCTTACGGGAAATGACATAAAACGTGAGACACCCATATAAACAAGGAACGATTCCTTTCTGACAGTCTCGTCTGTACTAGCACGTTAACCCGTTCTTCGTTGAAACGTTCGCAAAAGATACCATAATCTTCTTATATATAAAAATGGATTTCTGTTCGTTAGTCTCGCTAAAACTCGAGAACGGCTGGACCGATTTGGCTAATTTTGGTTTTGAAATAATTGTCGTAGTCCAGGGAAGTTATGGTTATGCGAAATTATGGAAAATATGTATGGAAAATCGAAATAGCAAAAAGTTTATTTTCCCGTACAAACTGTACCTGTCAATCTGTCAACTATGTATTTGTAACCTGTCAAACACTTTATTCGTGCATTCCAATTCCTCTAGAAATCCTTACTAATATTATAAAGGTGAAAGTTTGTATGTATAGATGGATGTTTGTTACTCTTTCACGCAAATACTGCTGAATGGATTTAAACGAAATTTTACAATAATATAGCTTATACATCAGAATAAGACATAGGCTATAATTTATATACATATTTTATGTATATCTGTCTTTCTGTCTGTCTGAATGTTATGCCTTCAGCCTATTCTACGCAGACGTAGTTGCGGGCAGCAGCTAGTAATTTATATGGCAAAACAACGTTTTTCGAATCAGCTAGTATAATATATTTTGAAACAGTTGAAAGATTAATTAAATTTGTTTTCCGAATTGACTGCCATCAAGCTATTATCGATCAAATGTAATATATTGACTAACTGTAATACGCCAATTTTTCTGTAATTAACTGTAATAAAATTACGTATTATTTAATAAACTTTGTTAAGAAATATAAAGGCATAGTACCAAGAGCGCTAGCTAATGTAAATGTAATTCAACTTTTTATCTAATGGAATAAAAAAAAACTAATAAAAAAAACGAATTATATCGCGTTGTTTTTTAACTTTCAAGTCTCGACGATTTGAATTCTTTTCACCACTCAAGCTGTTGCTTACGCAAATACTCGCAAGTGCCGAATCTCTCGTTTGAATGTTTGACATAAACATTCTCGACAGCTTCTCCAGCAGTCGAACGTGTCCTTAATAGACAGACAGTGTGGAGTAAAATTATTTATATTGTTGAGAATTATGTCATCCACCGTAGGCCAACGCTGGTGTTGGTCTGCGGTTATCACTGCAAGTGATGTGTATATATGTAAATACATGTAGTCATGTCTTACGACAATCCAACCACCTATCCATTACTGTTTTTTTTTTATTGAAACAAGTCAAAAACGATCTGGCCGGTCACCCGATGTTAAGTGATAACCACCGCCCATTGAAATTTGCAACACCCGTAGGGTTGCAAATGCAAGATAAAGAACTCAATCAGCTGCGATGGAAATTTTAACATCGGACACATTTTTTATTAAAATCAAAGGCTTATCTTCTCACATAAACGTCCTCTATAATGATGAAAGCTATTAGAAAACAAAGGTTTAGCAAATAAATTTTTATTGTCATCGCATTGAACACAGAGGTTTGCAACCTACATCTAAGGTCTAAGGCATACATCGTATGTTCTTCCTAACATCCATCATTTGACATTTTATATAGAGCACAACTAACAAATAACCTATCCTTACTTACAATATCGTAGAGAGAAATGAAACATGAGAGCAGTGTAATAAGTTGGAACGTTCGTAGAAGAAGCCGGAAATATAATACGATGAAATAGAACTTTATATAAAGACCACAATCATTTACAATGTAGTATTTTGCCATGCAAGCATTATCTGAAGTTCAGTTTTGTGTGTAATAAATAGTCAATTCAATTATTTTTTAATTTTTTCAATAAAAACGGTCGAAAGACCATTAAGCTGGAAGGTATTGTGTGTTGAGAATATGTTTACTTAATATATTTCTCCAGTTTGTTACATTTATCAATTTGAAATTCAATTGAGAAAGCGTAAAATGCAATAAAAACATAGATATAAGATGTCTAGATTTTCGCATGGTAAAGATATCGACCGTTATGGTTAGTATCTGGAGCGTCTGAGCGGAAGCGTAACGCGGATGGCGTAGTTTCGAATTTTGGCAGCGGCGAAACATTTTTCGACAGTTTATCAGCAAATGTCGGAATAATGAACATTAACTACACAAAAAGTAAAATTTGTAGAAAAACTAAAGTAAATTAAAATTTGTAGAAAAACTTTGCGTTCGATTCCCACGGAGCGGTGACAATCTTTTCGTACTTTTCTACAAATTTTAATGTTTAATCTTAAGTGCAGAGATTAGCATTATAAAAAAAATAATTTATCAAAAGCAATGGCGACATCTTTCAAATTATCGTTGTAAAACGATATTTGAAATTGTTTGTATGCTGGAAAGGATATAACAATAGATGCGCCAAGCATTGCTTCAAATGCTAAAAAACAATGTACATAAAAGAAGTTGAGAATTTCGTTGGTGTGGCAATCAGCCGTTGAGCTTAGTGGCTAGAGCGTCAGGGCGTACCTCGCACTCTCAAGGAGTCGAGTAGTTATTTTGATATACGGTTTGGCTGGCTTTTATTTTATTTGATAGTTAACGTAATGCCTATGTATATTTTACTTCTACATAGTTCTTATAAAAATGAAGGTACAAATTGATTCGGGGTCCAATACGGAGTCGCTACCAATTAGAGAAATATAAAAAAATATTTTCATAGCAAATTCCATAGTCTAGCAATCCTCACGATTTTTTTTCTCAACAAGCATATAATTTTACCCGAAAACATTTTTACTGGTGTAGGATTTAAAACAAAAATAATTATATTTTATCGTCTTGTAAAAATAATTATATTTTATTGTCTTTATGTATTCTTCACTACATAGTATAAAACAAAGTCGTCCAACTGTCTGTCTGTCCCTATGTATGCTTAGATCTTTAAAACTACGCATCGGATCTTGATGCGGTTTTTTTAATAGATAGACTGATTCAAGAGGAAGGTTTACATGTATAATACATTTCACCTGTGCGAAGCCGGGGCGGGTCGCTAGTACATATTCCCGGTTCCTATATTCAACGAACGGCCGTTGGTTACATAACTTCGTAACTTTCATAACGACTCGTAACGACTTCATAATGACTATGTAACTAACGGCTGTTCCTTGAATATAGGAACCGGGCAATAATAATGAATTCATTTATTCTTCGTTTAATTTAATTAATTTTATTCGTTTAATTTTTCGGATTAACCAATTAATAACTACATGTATAGTGCTGATAAAACTTGCAGTAACTACGTTTCGTAATGTTTTACTGTTTTATTACTTTGAGACATTAGTTTTTTTTAAATAAAAATAATCTTGAAACTCGTATATTAAAATGTGTAGTTTTTTTCTTCCTGCTTAAGGCATATCTTTTAAACCCTATTTTGCTCCACGCTTCTTTTTACCAATTGCACGTATTAATAAACGTATAAATAATAAAATGTAAAGAAAATATTCAGAATTATTTATTAAAAACTTTTAATGATTCTTGAAAGTTATCTATAACTTTCCAACTTGCTACGACTCGGTTAATTTAAAACTGAAAATCATATAGTCAAAGAGAAATACAAACTGCAAAAAGTAGAAAAAACCGGCCAAGTAAGAGTCGTACTCGCACCCGAAGGGTTCCGTAGCAATATCTATAAAAACGGCAAAGAAATCATATCCGTTGTATAGGAGCCCCATTTAAATATTATTTTATTGTGTTTGTTGTTATGGACGTAACAGACACACGACTCATGAGATACAGCTTACCGATAACAAAGGGTAACAGACGGACCAACAGACAGACAGCGAAGTCTTAGTAATAGGGTTCCGTTTTACGCTTTGAGTATGGAGCACTTAAAACGTGCGTAGAAGTCGGAGCAAATTAAACACTAAGATTTTGAAGTACAAAAAGTAAACATTGTCATAATATTATCAGCAGGCCTTATAATGACAGGATTTTAAAATTTTTTGAAGAAAATAATGTTTAATCTTAATTAAATAATATTTTGTTATGGATTGTTAAGTTATGTATATGTTCTGTTCTGTTCTGTAAGTAACAGTTTTTTATTCCTACTTGTATGGTTAAAAGTGAGGAAACGGGTGTGACTTTCGTTGCTTTATTTCATTATCACAGTCAGTACCTATATGTCATATCGTGATGTCCATACATTTGGATATTAAATATGCCATTATTTAACACAAAAGCTTATGAGCCATTGGACCTTTAAACCGTTCGCACCTGGGTCATTAATCTTGCTTTAGACCTGCGTCAGTCTGACGAAGATTTCATGCGGATGTTTTATTCATAGCTTTAATGTGTGTTTGTTCGTTTTTATCAGGTTGCAAATGCGTCTTTGGGTTTAGTTAGTTTACATTTACTGATGTTTAAATTTTAACTGAGTAATATTTAATTCCGACGCGGTAGTACAGACGCTTGACAACGTTAAACGAGTAGTAGTAGCATCGGTAGTAATTTTCCGATCGGCATTCTTTTATCAACCGACTTCAAAAAAGGAGGTTCTCAATTCCACTGTATTCGTACTTTTTCTACAAATTTTAATACAAAATTTAAATAAAAAAATTACAAATCTTTTACTCCTGACAGAGTTCTTCATGGCCAAGTTAACTACATAATCACAACATTGAAAATAACGTCACCCCTGTTAGTGACGTCGGTTTCGACGATACCATCAGCCGTCAGCATCGCTTCGAGATATTTAAACTAAGACACATTTGGAAGAGCCATGATAGCACAGTTTTCAGGCGCTCCCCTTTAATTTTATATACTCGAGTATTAGTCGATTTAGTATACCTGAGTTCGATCCCGGTTGCCGGCACCAATTAAATCGTTAATTTTAAGTGCTGATTTATCACATGATCAGCGGTGAAGGAAAACATCGTGAGGAAACCAGCATATTTTCGAAATAATAACAAAAAAAGTCTTTCATAGACTTATGTGAAGTCCGCCAATCCGCAGTGGGATCATTAGCTTTTTACAACAGGCCGCCTACATGACACTAGCCTTCCATACGAACAAACACTCAAGTCCGAAATAATTAATTTTAATCATAGGATCTTAGAATCAAACCCATGACCCCGGTACTGAAACCTAGATCTAGAAGTAGAAGCAAAGCGTAATGACATTGACATTAAAAAAAACCTTAAATGACATTGCACAAAAATAAATAAAGATTGTGCCAAGGTTTACGGTGCAGGCCGAGGCTGCTGCGTGGCCCTACCCACGCAGCTGCCTCGGCTGTTGCACGAATGGGCAGGCCCGTCCGGGTAAGTACTACGACCTCACAGAAGACCAGCGTAAAATGGAAGTATGACGAATACTTTTGCGTTTCGTCTGGTGAGTGAGGTAGCCGGAGGCCAATTTTCAAAAGGTTGTCAACGCATCTGTAACCCTCGGGTGTGGCAGATGTCCATGGGCGGCGGTATTCACTTACCACCAGTCGAACCGTCTGCTCGTTTAGCAACTTTTCACATAAAATAAAAAAAAATGTGATTATAAAATCTTCTCGCCAACGATCCAACGAAATTTAATGGAAACTTAAAACAAAACAGCTTATATCAGGTGGAATTTTCATATCGTAAAAGTTAATAAATTTATATCATAAAAACACGAAGATTTTCGCCAAATAATTGGTTGGAATCTGAATCTCCAAACCAGATTATAGATTATGATATCATAGTATTCAGAATTTATAAATATCCGTTAGAGGAACCTCATTACGAAACGGTGCTAGATTAAAAAAAAATTACCATTGATAGTTGAAATGCATATTTTCTTTCATTTGATTGTTTTTTTATTATTTAATATGAAAAATTGCAATCATGCTAGATTTTAGTTCACGTAGTATCGAATCAGAGGTTTCTAAAGGTTTGATAGTTGTTTTTGATTACAGCCTATTACCGATTTATCTTTATAGTGCCTTATTTAGTACAAAATGTATCTTGATATTTGTTCTGTAAAAATATTTTCTAAAATTACAAAAACAGTGATTTCCATTTCTTTTCACATTCGTTACAAGAGTTCGGACGGGTTTCACCTCGCAAACTGTACATAATAGAACGTGAAACAGACTAATGTGGGAGAGAGTAGGATGACGGTAGAAAGGTTGTCGGAGGCCATGAAAAATAATGTCAGTTCAGCATAAACGCCGCTGAAAATACTTTAGAAAATTGTTGGAAGTTTTTGCGATACATACAAACATATGTAAATAAATGTTTAGCCCATATATATTCATACACTTCACATTTACGGCTGACGATAGAACAAGCATTACTTGTATGGAACAAGTTTAATCGCAGGCGGTATGTTTGCATGAATTAATTAAACTTAATTCATTAAGTACTGGCGCGAACGCTATCACGTTCACACATGACGTGTTTCAAATCGACCGGGCGTGCTGTGCGCAGTCATTAGCAGCAATCGTTCAGCGCGGCTTACTCTTGCGTAACACGTTCGGATCCTCAACAGATGTTGTTAAACTTGCATTAGTCGCACCTTAATTTATCAGTATATTCCGGAATCATTCTTGTAGTATTGGACACTGTTGAATAGGTGCTGGGCTTTGGGCGTTTTTCTCTTTATTTGACAGAGGAGGACAATAACAAATAATTAATAAAATATTAAATAACACGATGTTAGGAGCTTAATAGCATAATCAACAAGTACTTTCGCCGTTATTTATTGCCATTTGTGTCAACCTGTACAGTAATTTGGCTTCCGCCGAAAGAGGCAGAGACAAAACACTGTTACACGAGCCAACATTAAATGAAATAAAATTAAGTACTAGGTTTAAAATCTATCTACTGATCTTAAAAATTGTGATAAGGCCACTGTGTCGCCAATTTTCAAGGTTTACACTCTAAATCTTAATGTCACATGGATATAAATTGTTATCTACATATTATGCTCACGTGTTTGACCAACAGAGAGATACAATACGAAAACGGTGTTCAAATTACTATGTTGTTTAAAAAATTAGCAACGTTCAAAATTCAGTTATGTGACCAAGGCTGGTTTTCAACGAAAAAAACTTTTTACATCAGTTTGCGGTGCGAATTCCGAAAGTTAATATTAAGTTCAAATAACTTTTAGACAGTTTATATTTAATTATCTAATTTCCTTTCATATTTAAGTATTTTTATTGCTGGATAGCTGCCTCGAAAATGGTTGTAAAAGTGAAATCTAGTGAAAATATTCCTGGTGGAGGGTTGCAGCCAACGCCTCCACCATAATTTTTTAATGCAAACAATTCCTTGCTTATTAATTTACAAAGTACTAAGGATTAGCAAGCTGAAGTGGCGATGGGCCGGCCATATAGCTCGTAGAACCGATAACCGTTGGGGAAGAAAGGTTCTCGTGTGGCAGCCTCGTACTGGCCATCGCAGTGTAAGACGACCACCCACTAGATGGAGTGACGACCTGTGCAAATGTGCGGGAAGTCGATGGATGCAGGTGGCTCAGGATCGTACTTCATGGCAGTCTATGGGGGAGGCCTATGTTCAGCAGTGGACTCAAACAGGCTGAAATGATGATGATGATGAAGGATGAGACTACCTAAAATTATCAAATAAAGTAATAGTAGCCATATTATTTGTTTTTGCTTAGGTTTTTTATTCATGTCCACCTCGCACCCTGCGTAGAACAACGTGACATCTACAAAATTGTAATTGTTCTACCAGCCGATTAAAATTATTTTTTATTTTTTATTTTGGTTTCAGTTTTCTTATATATAGCAGTTACTATTACATTCTTTGAGATTTATAATATAATTTATGATTAGGTATATAAACAAACAGTATACTTTTTGAATAAATAATTATATAAATTTAGGAAATAAGAGGTTTCATGTGTACGGAAACTGATACAAAAACTGATGGGTCACAAGTTCATATACATATAACGTTGTTCTACTAAAAACTCTGAAAGTATGTATGACATAAACACATGTAGCACTTTTTTCAACTAAACAAACATAACAAAGAGGGTGACTGTGCAATAATTATCAATTGACTCTAATAGAGTATTTTACACTCGTCTATTACATTAGTAAGCTTTCATCTATTACATTAGTAAGCTTAGTCAGTACCAAAAAATAAGTGTCTAAACGTACATAATTATGTCCTTGTACTGCCGACCACAAATCAGATGGAACGTTGTATTATTCCGAATCGCAATATCTATAAGTCAGACGAAAAAAATTTAAATTTTATCTGAAAGTGTAGACAATAATTAAGACTTTCCGATAATAAAATCAAATTCTAGTCATAATTGTAATTTAAAAAAAAAATCAAACACCGCATTTACGTTTTTGTTTCAAGATTTTATGGCCCAAGATTTTATGATTTTATATCGACATAGCATTTTAAATAGATAGAGGTGCCTCCTCAGACACAGCAAGACTATCCAAAATATTTATAAGTAAAATTTGAGCCAGAAACTATTTATAAAACCGTTTTATGAGCTATACAACATAATATTTCGTATTTTACCAAATATATTTGGTAAAATACGAAAATAATAGGATAGGCGATTCCAGGGAGCTGTTGTATCCACAAAGTTGTTAGGGTTATAGATGTTAATGAAAAGTAAACTTTGTTTATGTTCGATCATAAAATTTTCATTGTTATCTATAGAGGTTTCATAAGTATTTTTTTAAACGCTCGTTCAATGATTTCTTTTAAGTGGTTAGCCACGAAATTTACTTTAATTTAAATAATTAAGTTTTGAATGTTGAAAACATAGTACCTAAATTTCAATGATTATCCATATTTTAATGTAACCTATATACATAGGATATGTTCTACGAACAGCAGTACTTAAATATGAATACATTATGTAAATGCTGAACAAATCATTCACTTCATCCGTGAGTCCGTGGTACTTTAACGTTTTATACGCCTTAACTATTCCATAAGGTCAGATAAACTACAAAGGTTCGCAATGATTTGGATGGCTAATGATATAAAAAATATCCCAATTTAAATACAGAATATTACTGGGATATCATCATCATCCTCCTGCCCTTATTCCACCAAGGTGGGGTCGGCAGAACATGTGAATCATGTTGTAAGCGATTTTGGCTATGTTTTTTACGACCAGTCATCTGCCTGACGTCAACCTTCCTAGGGAAACAAACACCCAGATCCGCGACAATTATTTGTGGGTCACATAAGTACTTTTCCCGTGTGGGAATCGAACCCACGACCCTCGACGCCGCAGCCAAAAGCTTAGCCACGGCGCCATCAAGTCATCGAGAATATGACTGGCATATTATTATAAAACAATGTAATGTAACACAACATTTTTTTATAATATAAAAGCGTATTTCTCTTCCTATTTTCTTGCATGTTGAGAATAGAGATGGACAAAAAAATAATAATGGAACAACTGGCAAAGTCTGGCAAGGTAATAAAATCTGTAAAATTTGTCATTTAACTAGGTGTATGATTGTCATAAACACAATAAATCATTAAAGTGTTGCGGGAGTAGATTTAATACCTGAAATAATAGCAAATGTTAACAGCCTGACCTAGTTCCAACAACTTGACCTAGGGAGGTGTTCACGGTCTGTACAAGGTCACTAATTACTGTGAGGTGGCGAGCCATTTAAGCATCTTGATATGCGCTAAGAAGTTCTCATCGCCGTCGGGAAACTTACGAGTGACCGTGCAAGGTGAATTCTAAAACAGTTTGAATTATTGAGATTTATTCCAGTATATATAATTATACAAGTATATCAGACTTCTCAATCGCGCACTTCTTCTTCAATATCTCATACACAATACACTTCGTGTATTTGCTGATACACTTCAATGTTTAGTAGCGGAATAGAAGACTTCTTATATCTGGGAAATATATTATATTATATATGTAACCCAATTATATTTAATTTACTGTTCGCAACCACCTGTCCCTCACTATATGTTGTATTTATCATTCGTATTTTTACATATAGATATACTTGAAAATTGAGGTTTAGGGAACTAAGTAATTTTTCGCTGAATACATAAAAAGCGGCAAATTCAAAAAAAAAATCAAGATATAACATAATATAGTTCTTGAAAAATGTTAAATATGCAATTTTTGAATGAGGTTCTTGTAGTTATTATGGTAAAAATTACAGAGCAGTGGAGCTTTGAAGCTTAAAATCAAATGAAATTTTGATAATAGGTAGTAGGTATAAGAAGAATTTATTAATGCTTGCTCATTTTAACTTATTAATTCTTGATCAACATTTGCTTCATTACGGCATCATCACATAACATTCAGATCATCAATTATTACTGTCCATGTAATTGGTAAATTCGTTGTTTAAAATAAAAATAAATTATATCACTACATAGTATAAAACAAAGTCATCCCGCTGTCTGTCTGTCCCTATGTATGCTTAGATCTTTAAATCTTAATGCGGTTTTTTACTAGATAGAGTGTTTCAAGATGAAGGTTTATATGTGGTTTTCTTACGGTGGTAGGGCCACGCAGCAGCCTCGGCTGTTGCACGAATGGGCAGGCCCGTCCGGGTAAGTACCACGACCTCACAGAAGACCAGCGTAAAGTGACAGTATGACAAATACTTTCGCGTTTCGTCTGGTGAGTGAGGTAGCCGGAGCCCAATTTTCAAAAGGTTGTCAACGCATCTGTAACCCTCGGGTGTGGCAGATGTCCATGGGCGGCGGTATTTACTTAACATCAGGTAAACCGTCTGCTCGTTTGACAACTTTTCGCATAAAAAAAAAAAAAAAATGTATAATATATTGCACTCGTGGGAAGCCGGGGCGGGTCGCTAGTTAATCATAAATAACCATATTAAAAACATAGGTATAATAAAACATTTATTTTTGATGATGCCGTAATCGAACGGCTATGACATTACATTCCATGAGAAAATAAAAAAATAAGTAGTAATACAATTAAACAACGACGGACGAAATAATTACAAATTAAATCGATTTCAAGTAGGTTTGAGTCTCATTAATAACAATTTTCTTATCAATATATCATTAACATTTACAATGTTTCAAGTTTAATGGAACATTCTCAGCATGATCTGATGTGATATAGCAACGTAATTAACTTATAAAACGCAACATAATTACTTCAATATCTGTCAGTATAAAGAAAATTTTAACCTAAAATATAAAAAGCAAGCCCTGTAGCGACTGCAAAGTGGATTAATAAAGATTAAAGTGGGATGCATTCACTTAAAAATATGAGACATTTCTTAAAAGATTTGTCACAAGAGCTCAGAGCTCCATCGAGATGTATAGAAATGTTCCGCTGTACAGAAAAGACCCAAGCGCTTATTTCTTTCCATTACTTACAAATCTTTTTACTAACTTTGTTTGTGATAAAATCTTTCAATTTAATTTTAGCAAGGATTCAACGCGCCATC
The DNA here is from genome assembly GCA_933534255.1 of Iphiclides podalirius. NCBI lineage: Eukaryota > Metazoa > Arthropoda > Insecta > Lepidoptera > Papilionidae > Iphiclides > Iphiclides podalirius. Next base: position 11,196,700 of record OW152831.1, on the reverse strand, counting down.
CGAACTCGAAGAATCTAATCCACTAAATTTTTTAGGATTTCCAATGAAAAATCGTATATGTCATAGTTTAGAAATGCAAAAACTTAGTGAAATAACATAATTACGAGGTAGATTCCCCAAAAATATATTTTGAAAATACTGTTTGTGGGTCTCAGCTTACAGTTTTATAATAATAATTTTGAACAAAAAAAAAACCTACTTCAAACAATTCCTGTTTGAAGTTGGTTTTTTTAAGACCATGTTAAAAGCATTGTCAACACCTATAGCATTTGAGGATTGCTCTCGATTTATCTGAGCTGCCATCATCAGATCTGGTTCATTATCATGGTACCATCCTTGGGATATCTTCTTTCCAACAAAAAAAGAATCATCAAAATGGGTTCATAAATGACGAAGTTATCCCCGAACACACATAAAAAATAAAAATATGTACGGTCGAATTGAGAAACCTCCTCTTTTTTTGGAGTCGGTTAAAATCCAGCGTTTATAAATCAATAAACTATGAAAATAAATAGCGCCGATTATATTTGTGTACCACGTTAGTTTTTAAAACAAATTTTCCCAAAAAATTAAATGATTTTTTTAAACACGCCATCTTCATATTATTAAATATGTATCTAAAAAAACCTCTAACACGACGAAAAAATATGCGCTGCATTTCATCTTTTTCGTTGCTACGGCTAATTTTCTTTTTTAGCTTTAGATCTGAGTTTATTAAGACGGATATCTTGAATGATATATTTATCTAATATATTGGATTATTTCATTCAATATAATATTTAAATATCTTCCTTATTTCACAAAGATCGGGAGGGCACAAAATGTTAATCATGTGGTTAGGCTAGATTTCTTAGGGTTAACGTCAGGCAGGCAGTACTGGCGTCAATCCTCCATGGGAGCACGCACCCAGATCCGAGACAATGATCCGTGAGTCACAAAAATACTTGTCCCCTGTGAGAATAAAACCCACGAACCCTAGCGCCGTAGCAAACTTGACAATTGCGCCACCCAGTTATCCAATATATATGTAAATTTAATAACAAGTTATAAATAAATAAATAAATATTTTAGGACACATTTTTACATAACGTTTTCTAACCAAACTAAGCAACGCTTTTACTATGGGTACTAGATAACTCTATTTTGATTGCAGTTCAAGTACGAATAACTGAGATCTTACGGTTTTAGTACTACCTTCTTGAAACATCTTAATGCCGAAAATTATGTTTGAGTTTTTTTTTATTACATTCATTTTGCCCGTGGGGTCATATGAACTGAAAGTGTAAATAATAAAATACCAATTAATATGTGACTTTAATCCAGCGGTGTTAGCTGGATAAAATTCATACAAATGTAAAACCGTTATTGTTCTAGTTAACATAACATATTTGACATTTAGCGTGACACGATAATCTCTTCCAGATAATCCTGAAGAAATTCCCAAATATATAGACACGACGAGAATACTCAGACGGTAAAAGAATCTACCATTCCTTGAAAACTACTTGAAAATACATTTGTATTATTTATAAACCAATTTAGTTTCTTTTGTGATTTTAAATTGAAAGAGACATCGAGTGCATTTTCACACGTCTGTAAACAAGAAGCTCCTTGTGTACTCACTCTCGAGACATTTCCTTCCGGTTTCCTCTTGATTCATTCGATTCGAAACCCCCAGGTAACGTAGATATTTCATTTCACCGTATTATATAATTTCAATTATATAATAGAGATAACTGTATCGTTATAAATAGTTGCAAATAATTGAATGCATTAGAAAAATTGGTGTACAGTGCAATAAAAGAAGTATTTCTTTGTGAAAATAAAATTCATACCAGTGTTAAAATATGTAGAAAAAGTGCGATAAGATTGTCGCCGTTGTGGGAATCGAACCCACGTCTTCGGCATTCGCGGCCTGACGCTCTAGCCACTGAGCTAAACGGCTGATTGCCACACCGACGAAAACGCATTCTTCTACATTGTTTTCTTAGCATTTGAAGCAATGCTTGGCACCATCTATTATTATATCCTTTCCAGCCTACAAACAATTTCGAATATCGTTTTACAACGATAATTCGAACGAGAGATGTCGCCAATGCTTTTTTTTTAGAAATTTAAATTGTTTATAGTGCTAATCTTTGCACTTAAGATTGAACATTAAAATATGTAGAAAAAGTGCGGTAAGATTGTCGCCGTTGTTTTTAAGTGCAAAAATTAGCACTATAAACAATTTAAATTTCATACCAGTGTGTTAATTTCGTTAATTGAAAATTCGGTTCAGTGCTCTTTAGAAGAATTTTATCAACTAAGTCAGGATCATCATAATTATCAGCCGAAAGACGTTCACTGTTAATAGCAGTTGTCATTTGTATCCACAAGTTGCCCGCGATTCTTACTGCATAAATATAACATGATAAAGATTATTAATAAAATAAATACAGTAAGCAAAAGCAAAAAAAAGTTGAATTTTATCTCAGAAATTATTATAGGAGTTTACTTGACGAAAAACCTAACAAATTCTACAAATTAAATTCTGAGTACTTTAGAACGCTGTGCGTTGTTGATTTTGTAATCACATAATTCGATGAAGAGAATAAAAAACAAAAAAATGACGACATATCTTATAACTGTTTTAGTTTTTGTTGATATTCCTGTTTATTTTTATTCTATTTTATTATTCCTGTAATAGAAACAATTCTCAGAGATTACGTTTACGTTTACATTTATGACATTTACTTCAATGACAGATACTTCGCGAGGACTTGACGTCATTAAGGTTAATGCAGGCCCTTATTAAATATGATTTTCTGTATTATATCTTTACTCAGTTTTTCAGTATTTTCTCTTGAGGTATACGAAAAAAACTAAGACTATATTTATATATCGTGTGAACATTTGTAATAGTAACACTATAAAATTAAGGAGTTTTGAATATATCATGAGGTTAACATTTATATATATGTAAACCATTCCGTTTAAAAACATAATATTTTTTTAATTTATAATAGTATCGTTCCGAACACTTTACACAAGTTAGCATCACATACGTAACATAGTAGAACCAAAGCAAAGGTTTTCAAACCAAAGTTTATATATATTTCTTCAAGTTATTACAATTATTCTTTAAAAATGAGGTGTCATTATCGACAGAATAGGCCTCAATTAAAGTGTCTTCGATGAATCTTCGTTATGAATACTCCAATATGATACTCTTCTAACATTCTGTATACATAACATAGCACACATAACAGGTCGACAAATACGAACATAAACTTCAATGTAAGAAGAAAATCAAGAGAAACAATAAAGTATTATGACATGTAATAGAAACTTAGCTATGTAATAGAAACGCCATTCATTCGATAATAATTAATTGACATACTAAAGAGAAGGTTGGTCACATAGGTTTGGGATTACTGTTAACGCATCTAAATGCAAAGCAATTATAATTGGTGGTCCAAGGATGCTTGCCAGGATTGATTATGGCAGCCTTCTCCCAATTTCTTATAATGGATCGTTAATTCCGTTTTCTGACTCGGTCAAAAATCTTGGCTTGCATTTGGACCAGTCATTTAGTTGGGAAACGCAGATTGCCGAAGTCAGCCGGAAAGTTATTGGTACCCTACGTTCTCTCCACCGTTTGAAAAATTTCCTACCCTTTAAAACTAAGCTTCTGCTTGTCCAATCACTAATTTTGCCCATTATCGACTATGCTGATGTGTGTTATCCGGACCTATCCCAATCTCGTCTCGAAAAATTGGAGCGTCTTCTTAATAGCTGCATTAGATTTATTTTCGGTTTACGCAAATATGACCATGTATCTTCCTACCGTCGCAAGCTTAACTGGCTTTCCATTCAACAGAGGCGCAGCTCTAGAATTCTATTAACATTGTATTCTGTATTATTTAACCCTAATTCTCCTTCTTACCTTAAGGATACCTTCCATTACCTTCACTCTGACCCTGACAGAGTATCTCGTTCCATCAACCAACTTAAGATTCACATTCCTCAACATAATACAGGATACTTTAACTCCTCTTTTACCGTTCAAGCTACACTCCTCTAGAACGCCCTTCCCTATAAGATCAAAACAGCTCCAAATAAGTATATGTTCAAAAAATGAATTCGAGAATACTCGTTTAATCATTGACTTTGTATCACTTAGTCCATTTGTGTTTTTAATATCCGTATATGTATTTATTTATGTTTTTATGTCTATATATATATATATTTATGTATATATTTATATGTATGTATCTATATATTTATTTATGTACATATGTATATGTTACATTTTATGGCACATTTATTAACTTAATTTTTTATAGTTTCATTTAGCACCTACCATCTACTTTTCACCATGACAAGGGTTGACTGGTAGAGAATGCCATTAGGCATTAAGTCCGCCCATTGTAGCCTTTAGCTTAAGGTTTAACAATGAAGCTTAAATAAATAAATAAATAAATAAAGAGAGCATCAAAAAGTAATTCACACAGAATATCACGAAGGTTATAAAATAAAACTAGGTACTTAGCTGAAAATCTAGATGAAAACCGAGAAATACTTTTATTCGATGTAATGCAACGGTATAATCTCTAGATATTCTGAACCGATTCTAATTTCTATTTAATAAACTGTTTATTTATAACGAGTTGATTTCTCTTTATTCCAAGCACATTTTATTAAAAGTCAATTAATTATCAACTTTAGATAACTTCTAAGGATAACAGTTCCTATATTAACATTAGCCATTTACAGATTTATAAATTTAGAATTTTGTCTACCTATGCCCGTCAAACTGTAGATCATAAAATTCAAAACAGGTGTCGTATTTTCTAACCAATTGAAGCTTCAATTAATTTTTATTTTGGTACTGCACATAAGATGAAACTAGATAAATTATCGAAAAATTCTTCGCCGATATTTTTAATTTAAAAAATACACAGCTCCGGAGACACAACACCTAAAATTTCGGTTAACTTATATCGGTCTAGAATTTGTTATTCTTCCTAATTATATTGCGATTTAATAACTAATTGACGCTTGTCTTGTGTCTTGTCAACACCGAACAATCCTTTTCAACTTTTTTTTTTGTTTCCTACAAATTCAAGCCCCCACTTCTCTTACTTTGTATTCGAGATTTGTATGTCTTCACATTTGAATTTATTCTTGCATTAATTGAATATTTTATGAGTAGGGCTGGTTAAGGGTATTAATAAGTTTGGGTCCGGAAATAATTAAACGGCGCCTTTTTGGTTTCCTTAGTTTATTATAACTTTGTATTTAAAATACATCGATGTATATTTTTATAATTATTTTTTTTTAAATGCGCCGAGCGAGTGCTACACATATAGACTTTTTAAAGTTTAGTAATAAACATTTTGTGTTGCTACCGCATTCTTGTTTGGGTTAAAAATCTCATCTAAATATACATATATATTAAATAACATTGCCATTACTTTAGGACAACATTATCCTGTGCTTGTAAGGACGTTTTACAAACATAAATTTCACACGGACAAACACCCAAATGCGAAACAACTATGTGTGGTTCACACAAATAGTTGTCCCGTGTGGGAATCGAACCCACGACCCTCAACGCCAATATCTTGACAACTACGCCACGGAGTCCTCAATTATATCAAAACTGATAACATTCTTAGATTTACAGCTGATTAGTTAACTTCAACGATGATCAGTGTTTCAGAAACCGGGCGTGAGTTGAAGTAAACACGGATAAAATTAGGTTACTAGTTCGAACCTCTCTGTGGCGTTCACTAATATTTTCCGTAAATCTATTTCACGAAGTTCCCCTTTTTGAATTTCTTATGCTTTGAATCGTTCACGTTTTAGCCTATCTGTGTAACGCAAATTTACTTTACATGCGTGCTATATTTCTGAGCATAAAATACGTAATGTTACGACTGTCCTTGTTCCTCGAGAAAAGCTCGCCAAACTGAATTCCACGATTTAACAGAAAAAGAAAAACTTACGGCGAAAGTAAATAAAAGGACAGACTAGTGTCTTAATCGGACATTAATTTCACTGGCTTATTACGGGAACTTACAGTTTTTTCCCATTGGAACATTCTGAATATCATGTATGACTCTCATGTATAAAATAACAAGTAACTTGATATATTGTGTAAACTACAATATTTTATTCATTAATGTCTAAGAACTGATTTTTTTAAGACATATTATCACATGCAAGCATTCCCTTATAAATTAGAATTCCTTAAGTATAGAATTCCTACAGTACGTCGACTAATTTATCAGCTGACATATTTTTAAGGCAGTAGTAGATTGCATCTTCTTCTTCTTTTTTCTCCTGCCCTTATCCCACAGTAGGTGAGCTCATCCCAACATGTCCCTTCCTTCCACTTTCCTCTATCAGTCGTCATCTAAATACTCACTCCATTCACAGACATATCATTCTTCACACACTCCATCAAGATCTTTCTCGGTCTTTCTCTGGCCATACAACCTCCAACTACATTTTCATCACTCTTCTAGTCACATTGCATGTTAATTAATATTGTATACAATTATATAACTGTTTTTTTTTTACTTATAAATCTTTTTAAACGAGTCAAATATATACATACCTGCATCAGAGTCACATTATTATCCCAAATCGTTATGGAGTATTTTAAATGTTATTCTATTTTATCTATTTTATCTAAATTAAATGTCACATTAATTGTTTCAATACTATATATCTTTTGTGTGATCATTTGTAAAATTACACTATAAACGCATGTGTTAAAAACAGTCATAGTTATATAACAGTTTTTTTTTTAGTATAATATTGTAATGTCATGTTAACTGCAGTATACAAGCATATCTCGTTAGACAAGATTGGTATAAATATAAAACAAGATTCTCAATTATTTATGTCTGATTTTATTTTCCATGTTTTTGTGGCATAAAGTTGATTTAAATAATGTATAATAATATTTTAGGTCGCCGCATATTTTCACAATTCGGTGCACCTGTGCAAATGTGCGGAAAGTCGATGAATGCAGGTGGCTCAGGATCGCGCTTTGTGGCAGTCTGTGGGCTTCCCCCATGTTCAACAAGACTCAAACAGGCTGAAATGATGATGATTATATTTTAGGACACATTTTTACACAACATTCTCTAGCTCCAAACTAAGCAACGCTTTTACGGTGGGTAAGAGCGTTGCTTAGTTTGGAAGATTTAGTAGATAACTGATAAACATACTTAAGCGTACCTACTTTTCTTTTGTAAATAAATACGTATATAAACATACAGACTGGAAAACACTACGTTCTTAACACAATGTTATTCCAGTAGTGGGGATCGAACCCACGCCCTCTGGCGCAAGAGGCAGAATCTCTACCCACTACGCCAATCAGGTCAAAATTTTCTGCCCCGTCTGATAAAACAGGAGTATAATCTTTTTCCAATAGCTTACATTAACTACGACATGTTTGAGAACATTAAGGCTTTTTTACAAGGACGATCCTTTTGAGGGCTACTACGGTGAAGTGATTTTGAACCGAACAAACGATATGAGAATTTATTGGGGTGTGTGCGTGCGGGAGGTAACACAAAATGTCGTCATTTTACGTTATAATACATACCTGAGATGTGCCATTCGCACGTATTTTATACTATTATTATTAATATTTTTTTTTTAAATATTTTTTTTTGTTTATTTGAACGCTATTTCTGTAAGTAGTATTCTATTTTTTATTATAAATCATATCAACACTGGTTGTAGTCTACATAAAATCTTAAGATCTATCTTGGTTTTTGTAATGAAAGGTTGTAAGAATTTTCGCATTGATGGATTTCCCTGTCTCTACCACATTGCGGGCATTTCCGTTTATAATCATATCCTATCCCTTTCAAGTATCCGTTTATATTATTATATTCAATAAATGTCAACTCGAGTAATATCAAAGCTAGAGTCCGGTAACGCTGAATATAATCCACTTAAAGTAAATTAAAATAATATCACTAGAGAGCAAAGGGCTCGTCTGTACAGATGGCATTAGGGCATAGTCCTCTGCCACGCAGCCCCACTGCCGATTGGCAGACTTGACATTTCTCCGAAATATTTTTTTTGTAATATTAATGATGTTTTTCTTTACAGCCGAGTACTTAAAATTGTAGTTAAAAATTTAATTGGTGCCAGCACTGGGATTATTACTCAGGTTGTTCGGAACATCGCATTGAAAGCGAGCGCCCGGACATTGAGCTGTCGAGGCTCGCGGAATACGGTCCACTTAAATTCAATAAAATTCAAACTTACCTTACTACCAAGTCACTTAAAAATAAAATATTTTCAATGGTAGAATAATATGTTGCACTGTTAACGCTGCTATACCTAAGCATGCCAACACAATATACCTATATAAATATTATAAAAATGTAAATGTAAAATATTGATACGGTCACTGTAACCGCTGTTAGGCAATTAAGTCATATTATAAGATAAGGTTGCCTGGAAGAAATTGCAACCTTAGCAATAAAGCCGCTTATATGTACACTTTGTTTCCTGTATTTTCTTTTATTATCTTTCTATGTCATAGCTTGTGTCTATATAGTATAAATTATATTCTATGCATTTTCATTTATGACAATATTTTTGAATACGTGCTTGGGTAGACAAGAACTAAAATAAGTAACTTAATTTAATTTTAGATATAATAACCTTTTCCAGTGGAGTAGCTGCGTTTCGAAACCTTCATTTACATATCTATTGATTACGTTTAAGCAGAATTATTGCATTAAAATTTTAATAATTTTTCTTGTCAATGCTTTCTCGTGTAGCGAATAGCTTTTCTGAGCCCTTTATATTTCTGAGAAGGGAAAGTTATTAAGGCGTCAGTCATCCATTAATCATTTCCAGACGTCCATCGATTACTAAATCATTTCTGATCCAATCCTAATTCGCAGAATTTTGTCATAAATCTACTATTGTGTAAAATACATAAAATTTTTGAAAAAATTGCTGAACAGTGACAAGATTGAAGATCATCGTTACGTACGATGGAACTGCAGAAATTTTCTGAAATGGAGTTCCAATTTGACGTCACAATAATTCTTTTTCTGTACACGCGAAATTTAAATAATTATTAATATATATAAAACCATTTTCCTAACCTTAATCTAGTCTAAATTGTTAAATAATCATAATATATAGTTACATAATTAAGTTTTGCTGTAATATTCATTAATATCTTATGTTTTACCCTGACCACGTTGCATTTATTGTTTCTAATGACGTTCTAATTTAAAGAAAAATTATTTATTAATAATTTTTAGGGAACGATTATTCATTTCTTTCGGTTTTTATAAACTTATGAAATATAAGGAAACAAGAAATATATAAAAATACCATGCAGGTATTAAGAACGTGAGATATTTTTTGTACTGTAAGGATGTACAAATTCACTCTTTTAGTATGGCAGCGTTAAAACACTCCAAACATCATTAATATGCATGAGACCGCAAATCGGACATTGACAAGCATAAAAATATGCGTATTCGTAATCCTAGAAAGTATTGTCACAGATCTGAATTAAATAGGTAATTGAAATCTATAGGTAATTGTAACTATTTACTATTTCCCAAAAATAACAGATAGATAAAAAAGTGAGAAATAAAAGATGGCGTAGAGCCTTACTGTGGTAGTCAGCTCCGGTTACTTCACACCGACCAAAGGAAACGCAAAAGTGCCGTAACAATATTGTCCAGACGAGAAAATGTATATATAGAAAAGAGTACAATACAAATAAATGTTGTCTCTCACTACTATCTTTCGCTGTTACCTACTGAGAAACCTGTTACAAAGAATTTCACAAGGAATAAAATATATAGTGGTAGGAAAAAAAATACTGTAACATGAAAAAAATCAATCGGATTCTCAATCAAACATGATGCATGAAGCACGTACAGTGGCTGCAAGAGCGATAGGAGAAAATCTTATATTATGAATAGTTCTGACATGAACCGGTCTTAACCGGATAGATAGAGTCTATTGATTTCCTGAAGACAGTGAGCCTTTACGTCATAAACAACTGGGAACGCTTAGGTAAAACCAGAACAATTCTTAAACTGAGCTAAGGAACTAAGAAAAACTAATGATATGTGAAATAACAAAGAGTAGACGACTCAGAATAATAATAACGCTACGGAACTAAGAAAAACTAATGATATACGAAATAACTAAGAGGAAATGGCTCAACGTAATAATCATGTGGTTCTCATTTTAATGGTCATATAAATATTGTTACGATCTGAGGGTTCGGGATTGGAGTGAAAGCCGGTCGATTAAGTGTTTACTTTATTGTTGCCAACAAAGATGTGCACAATGAACCTCTCAATAGCGTTCTAGTCTCTACAACTTCCACCGGTGCAACGACTTTCACGTTCCAACATGATTATATTTTTAATAATTTAAAAGAACATTTTACACGTCATTTCAAACTTTCATCGACGGATCTTTCACATTTAAGACGTCAACCCCGTAATTGTAACAATATTATATGTGTCTATCCACAATGGGACACTGACTTATTGACCGGTAGCAGCATAGCCTAAACTATCGTAGTAAGAACCTTTAAAATTATACAATTTTTATGCACCATAAATTATGCACCATAAATTACTCACAACTGTTTTACAAGAATACTTAGCATCCAGTTGACAATGTGATCCCATTTCAATATTGATTATCTATTGAAAACAAAGTCTAAACACGCTACACTTAAGTATGTTTCTTTTTATTTGAGAAAGTGTTTATAATTATCTTATGTTGTATATAATTTGGTACTGTATTTAACATATGCATATACATTTCGAAGTTTGTAAATATTAGGGTTTTCCTTGTTGGAAATCTCTCTGTGCACCCTCCTCATTTTCTCTGTACCACCCCAAGGTTGACTGGTAGATAATGCTTTTAGCATTAAGTCCGCAATTGTACTATTTGTGCATAAAGGGTAAATAAATAAATAAAATAAAATGGCAAACGAGCTGGCGGTTCACATGATGTTAAGTGAAAACCGCCGCTCATGGACATTTGCAACACCGGTAAGGTTGCAGGTGCGTTTTGTCCCACTTTATTAGAAGGTGGGACCTTCTAATAGCCTGCTAAAAGCGGGCCCCGGCTACCTGACTCACCAGATGAAACGCAGAAGTGTAATACTTCTACTTCACGCCGGTCTTCTGTGAGGTCGTGGTACTAACCCGGGTGGACCTGCCCAGCTCAACAGCCTCCTGCAAGAGCGAACACTGTTGCGTGGAAAATCACCACAGAAAATTATTTTATTCATAACAAGGGCAAAATCTGCAGAAAAACAGGGAAATGTTCCATAAAAACAGTATCGATTTCTAACTTACATAGTTTAGTATAAAGTCTACTGTTCTATCCGTTGTTTACTGTCACCTTAGTATGAATTGAGCCTAAGTAAACATTTTACACGAGGCTCTACATAAAATAAGAGACACGCATACAAACAACTGACGGTTGTTTGTTTACAGCCTTGTCTGCAGTGGGACGTTAACGGGCTCTCATAGAACAGCGTCAGCTTTGTTATAACGGCTGCAAGGGATGCCGACTCTGTCAAAATAATTTAAGCCGGCAGCAATTTTTTTGTGACTTAACATTAATTTATATCGACGTTGGCTGGAAGTTACCAGTATTGCAGCGGGTTGTTTTTGTTCTCTTCTTCCCAATACTTGAGCAGTGGCATGATATATACAAAGAAGATTTAATTTCATAATATTAATCATCATAGATGAAATTTCAAATCGTACAAATCAAATGTTCTTAATATATTTTATCGTTTGTGGTAACCTTTTCGAGTCGAATTGAGAGCCTCCTTCTTTTTTGAAATCGGTTGAAAAGTGAGAATAATTTATCCCGACGGAATATTTTATAAAGGCACAGGTTTCCAAAGCTACAAAGACGTCCCCAGAGGGATGTAAAATTAAATTGCCATGTGTAGTACGAGGCTAACGGCGTCACACGATAATGTACGCGAGAAATTTTATTTGTCGATTACGCGATCCGAGGCTTTTTTATGTTAAGTACCGCCTCCAGCTCTTCTTTATGTGAGAAGGTGGCAAACGAGTTGGCGTTCCATCTGATTTTACATGATAACTGCCACCCATGAAAATTTGCAACACCCATAGGGTTGCCACCTTTTAATAAAATCGGAACCAGTTGCCTCATTCACCAGACGAGACGCGGAAATACCAGCAACAAAAATTGCACCCTTAATTGCTTTATTGGTTTATAAGGAGTGTCAATGTCAAAAACAATTAAAAACCTTTCAATACGCCTACTACTCATATCAATCGTCGATTGGCGTGGGGAGTAGTGACCCTGCCTCTTGCACCAGAGGGTGTGGGTTCGATCCCCACTACTGGAAAAATATTGTGTGATGAACATCGTGTTTTTCCATTGTCTTGGTGTTTATATATGTGTAATATGTACCTATTTATTTACAAAAGAAAATTATGTTTCAGTATGTTTATCAGTTTTCTAGTATACATAGTAGCACTAGAACCGTAAGATCTCATATTAGTACTTGAACTGCAATCAAAAGGTTTCTTAGTTTCGAACTAGAGAACTTTATGTAAAAAATGTGTCCGAAATATTATTATATTATTATAATATCCATTATTCAAAATTTCATGAAATTTATTTTAGCGATTACCAACGGTGATATTGTTAGCGATGTTCTTTGTAAAACACTTTTTACGAACACGTATTAAGTTGAGACACATTTATGTATATTTATACTCGACAATAATCGTCGCGAATGGATTTCCAAGGGAGCGCTACCCCCGAAGTCACTTCAGAAATGATGGATTGTTAAGGGGGTACGTGCTTTTGCGATCTAGACACGTCCCACACGCGGGGCTTATTGTGTCAAATAAAATTGTTTCCTAATTTGTTTCCAGACACCCTGTCGCTTTGTCTCATCTCATCAAGTTTATTTTTTCGTATATGAAGAGTGATATAAAAAGCGATGTTTCTTAGAAAACTTTTCACGAATAGCTGCGAGTTACGAATGGAATTGTGAAATTTTCCCATGTAATATATTATTCCTCTAGTAAAATTTTCTTTTAAAGATACTTAATGTTATTATATTGTCAAGTTTTGACAATATTAGATTAATAAGTTTTACTTTATATAATATATATATAAATAAGTTTCTTATACGGTATTTCTGTCCCTTCTACATCTATGCATTCATATACACACAAATATCGCCAGTAAATACATAAACGACAATTACTCAATAACTTATAAACTAAGTCAAGAAATGTCCTCTACTTCGTTCATAAACAGTATAGTACTCGTATAGTATAATTTGGTAATTATTCTACAATGACGCCTTACATTATTTATTATTACATTCAATAAAAGCACTGTCGAATACGCTATTGCGACACTAACGTGTTGTCCACAAATTGGCAACCCTTGTCATTTACGGATTGTGGTTTGACAGAGCAAAAAATTTGCCTGTAGTGCGGGCAAAATTTAGAATATTTATAAAGTCATTTTTTTCCCTTCCAGGCACAAAATAGGACTAGAATAAATACGGACGATTTTATAATTATGATATCAAAAACGTGTGAAAGTGACGTCAAACATGGCAACGAGAAACATTTCGTTACTTATTGTGAGCGTATTTTTAGAGATAAATTGGTTGATGGTTTCGGGAGGTTAAAAAGCCTTTTATTCATCCCACATACCATTGTATTTTCCCATGAAGGGATTGAATTCAGGGAAGGGACTACTACATTCGCAAACATTGTCAGCATTTGCATACAGTACACCATAGGTATAAGCAACCAGATCCGAAACGATAATTTATTTTCTGTCTTTCAAACAGTTATTCCATGAGCAAATTCAACCTCTAATATATATTACCAAAATCAGCTATTGGTCGCGTAGCCATTGCATCACTAAAGCCTAAACATATTTTAAATTAATGTTTATTTCTTGTAAATAACATCTTCCCATTTGAACCTTAAAAGAAAAAGGCGGTGAGTGAGGTGGCCGGAGCCCAATCTTCAAAAGGTTGTCAACGCATCTGTAACCATATGTATATGTATATGTGTGTGTCTATAACCAGGTGTCCATGGGCAACGGTATTCACTTAAAATCAGGTAACCCACCTGCTCGCTTGCCAACTTTTCACATAAAAAAAAGAAAAAAAAAGAACTTCATATATCTTCGATTTATTATTTTTGTTACTATTTTGAAAATATGTTGGTTTCCTCAAAAAGTTTTCGGTAACCGCTGAATAGATGTGTTAACTCAGCTCTCAAAATTAACTATTTCATTGGTGCAAACATCTAACCTACTAAAAATCTGTTTAATTAATACTATGTTAATTTAAAAGATAATGATGCCCTAGATTGTAAGCATTCAAAGTCGGTTTTTGCTGGTTCAATCGGTTTCTTGTTTATATTATGTATTGAATTTATACTGTTACTTAGGATTCCGTACCTAAAAATGTGATCTTATAAGATCACTCTCTTGTCCGCCTGTCTGTCCGTGTGTCACCACCGATGTTCTAAGGAACAAACTAGATAGTTGAAATTTATACCAGATACTGAGGTCTATTGTCCTTATACGGTGTTTAAAAATAAAGGTCCGGAGTCAAGACAATAAAAAGATACGGGCAATTTTTGTACGTCTACTCGTGGAATATCAGAATTGTTTGTTTTAAAACAAGGTATAAGAAAACATAAACATAAAAAAACATGAAAGACTTACTTAGATTTATCATTAGCAAGCAATAATTATGAAGCTGAAGAGGTATTTTTTTTATATAGCAAATTGATTAGTCGTTGCCGACACGCAGCCGCTATACAATCACTTACACGGCTTTATGTACTGCCCTAAATTGTTGGAAGGACAATCTATTATCCGACACGTCATCTACGCGGCATAAAATTATTGGGCGTACCTACTTGCATGACAAAAACAGGACACACTTATTAATAATACCTTTATTGCTATATACTGTAATTGGCAGGGGGAGGCAGTTTTAACTGATAATTAAACCAATTTCGAATACGCTTTGAATTAGTTGTAAGATTTTTTTGGAGAACACTTGAAGAAACTATGGTGATAGAAATTACGACTGTAGTAAGCTAAATCTTGTCAGCGACTTCTCTAACATGTATCGAAGAGTAGGTACTCACTACATTAGGTTTCACTAAGTAGATATTTGCTACGTACTTGTGATGGTGGATGTCTGTCACTTAAAATTTGCTTAAATTAAATGCTACATTTTAAATTAATAAGTAGGTTAATATTTCTAAAGTTATCGAAAAAAATCTTTTCGAATGATAATGTTGAATAAATTCAAATTGTTTCAGGGTTCTAAATTTCACAGTTAATTGAAAACTTTCAATTAAGTAGGAAACAACAGCTGTGGAAGCCTTAATGAAAGTAATTAAATTATAAAGTTATCTGGTGTACCATCCATTTGCGTGTTGTAACTCTCAAATTTATCCATCGGTTTCTTTTGTTTCAATTAAATAAAAGTAGATATTTCTTTGGATTCTTTTGATTCTATTTCCTTTGATTTCTTACAAAATAACGAGAATTATTTTAATCTGAATCGCATTACCATTAATAATTTTTATACATAAATCTATGTTAGATTATTCTAACGTAAATTAAAATAATGTTATGTCAACATTGTTTTTAACATTTAACTTTGGCTTTATGGCATATTTCATTACATTTGCATTTTATCAGTATAGTTGTTGTGCTTTTAAAAAAAATAAAAAAAAAATTTCGTACATAATTATTTTCATGATGTAATCGATGTTAAATATAAGTTTCATGATATTGATTGGATGATATTACTATCGTGCCGGCTTCAAATCTCAAACATTTTTTTTTATTTTATTTGATTATTTTGTATTTGATTATTGAAAAAAAGCAAAATTTTAAATCACCATAATTCTTTATTCATAGTTTTAACAGGCAGTTAAAACTATAAATAAAGAATTATGGTGTCCTGTCCTGACAGGCCAGTCGCAAACTGCTTGTGCCAACGCTAAATAATATATCCACTAGGGTCCTACAGAGTGCCTGGTCACCGTGAATCCTGTGCAGTGTACGATATGAAAAGTATTCAATAGTAAATCACCACACTTTGTTACGGCTCAAATGACTAAGGGCAATTTTGTCTCTTTTTTGAACGTTACGAAAGACTATGTTTGCTACCTTTCGCAAAAGTATTTTGGCGTTTTTCGTAGTCTTATTATTACATACACTAATATTGTGTTATTACACCAAAAAGCTTATTTTCCACAATTTGCGATGTCTACGTAGTTTATTCTGAATCTCTCACTTATGAAATAATCAGAAAATGATAATTGACATTTACCGGTAAGGTACGAGGGTTTCTTTTTGCGTCAAAGAGGCGGCGCTGGAGATATTGACATGAAGAAATAAAATTACAGACTTAGGTAAGAAATAAGAGCCGTGATAGCTCCGTGTCCGGGCGCTCGCCTTTAATTCAATATACTCGAGCAACCTGAGTTCGATCCCCGGTGCCGGCACCAATGAAGTTTTTAACTTTAAGTGCTGACTTATCACGTGCTCCGCGGTGAAGGAAAACATCGTGAGGAAACCTGCATATTTTCGAAATAATAACAAAAAAATATATATATTTCGAAAATATGTGAAGTCCGCCAATCCGCAGTGGGGCCGCGTGGTGGACCATGCCCTGTTATCCTCTGCATAAAGGAGGCCTTTGCCCAGCAGTGGGACATGTATAGGCTGTTACTTTACTTACTCTTTACTAGGTAATAAATGCTTTCCGTGGTAGACATGTGAAATACGATAACTTATAGCAATTCAATTTTACGTGTCTCAAAGAATCGATCTGAGTATCGACAAATTGCCCTAGTGCGTATATTGAATTTGTTTCAAATTTGTAACTGAATTATCTTGTTACTTTTATTAAAATATAAAACTTTCGAAAAAATTGACGATTATTGACATCTTTCAAGGAAAATTAGATAGATTTAATATTGTAAATATTAGATCAATAAAGATTGTAAAACTTCAAGGAAATGGTCAAGGTTAAAGGTTTTTGATTTGTATTAGGGCTTTCATTTAAGCCGGTCATCTCTTTCTAGGCCTCTTTTTCTTTAACAAGTATCTAATTAGTTGATGGACAATGTACAAATGCAAAAAATCAATTAACAAATTAACATGCGTCAGATAAAAGTGTATACAAAAAAATACTGTAATTTTATTGAACCATATTTGTCTGAATTACAATCATGAGAACATAGAAAAGATAAAAATTTTAACAAAACTTTTACCACATTTTGTGACATTATATTTCATCGTTCATTTGTATTCCCGTCAGACCCTCGTTTTCGGCGTCAACAGAAAAAAGCTATCGGTCATGCGATTCGATTGATACATACACATTGTCCAGGTCCATTTTACACATTATATATGCATTGGGAACGCCAGTATGAGGAAACGACCAATATCATTTAAAATTATATTGAAAGTCTTTTTTTATATCCTGGAGCCTAGACATATCATACCGCAAGCGAAACTCCCGTGCGTGGAATAATTATGGATAGCTTATCACCAAAATTTCTTTATAAAACGTGAAGGAAGATGTCCATAAAGTGGAAATTTTATACTTCTGCGTTCCGTCCGGTGAGTGGGATCCAATTTATTAAACGTGGAAACGCAACTGCAACCCTACGGGTGTTGCAAATCGGATGTTGTAAAATATTTGTAAAATATCAACTTACTTGAACGATTGATTTTTGTTAATACTGATACGCTTTATCAGTAGTATTTTGGTCTTCGTAAATTACTTATATCATGTTAGCAAATCTTGTTTATTAAAAAATATTTCAGTGTTTATCTCATATACCAACAGATCATTAATATACTATGATATGTTAATACTATTAACCATCTACATATTATTATAGTCGTATACTCGTCATATTATAGTAATATATATCTAACATTATAGTCCTAGACTATAAAACCAATAATTCATGATGGTAAAACTAAAAACCTATTCTTCCCATTCCTAGAAGAAGACATGATTATAATATGAAAGAAATTGCTACATAACAAGGATCTGACCAATGGATTTTGGATTTCCAAGATGATATTCTCGGAAATGCTGTCATTGAGAAATTTTAAATAACTTCGCTACCATTATTTAATATTGATCTTTCTGATCAAGTTCATACATATCAACTTCAATTATTATTATATAGTCATAATTAGTAACAAAAATAAATTAATGGCAAAAAATGTCTTAAAATAGAAATTATTTGGAAACATTGTAAATAGTATTCGCTGTTGAATCCTATTCTTTTACTTTTCCCTCGGATAGATTAGACACACCGTCCCGAAACTGACTTCAATAATTACTTTCAACCCATTTTATAATGTAAAAATTGTCTATTAACTTTTACCACTATCATAATTATGTTATCATTATTATGTTACGATAATTTAAATTAGTTTTGAAAGCCTTTGCGAGGTCGGCATATATAAGCTAATTTATGATAAACTACTAGTAATGTACTACAGATTATCAAATTTGTACCTTCACAGAAATACTCTTATGTTTATTCTTTTTTATTAGTTTTCACGGAGCGACCAATTCGAAAACACTTTGAACTGTTGTCATCGAGTTTACATAGGTTTCACTCTCCATCGAACCGGAAAATTACTTTGAAACCGAATGAGTGCTAAATACGCACAAATATAGACACGTTTCGTTGACGAATGGAATTTTCATTAAGAATGAATTTAAAAAAAAATTGTTAGAATTTAGAAATATTCTAGTGTACTGAGACAGACTCATCTTTCTTCGATGCATTTTTGAAATAAATACCGAAAGATCGATACCTAATCCTATATTTTTTCCAATGAATATATATATATATATATAAGTAAAATCGAACCTATTATATAAATTCGCAGTATTAAATTTGTTCGTTCGTTCATTATCTTGCCTTAATTAATCTTGTGAAAACGGACTATAGCGAATGTTAGGAATTTAACAACGCCATCTAGCTTTTGCGCAGGAACTAATTTCTTAACCAAAACTTACATAGGGTGGGTTCTATTTTTTTTTTCTTCATATAAGTGCTTATAACATTCGGGTTACTGACACTTTGAAGTTGCATGCATCAAATTATTACAAAAAGAAAATTTATTCTTTATACTTCTCTTCAGCTCTACTTACTTTGTTAAAGTGAGATTCTGCTAAGGATTTCCAAATGCTTATTAAACGCACGAGTGAATTAATTTATTGACCATCTTCTTC
This sequence comes from Iphiclides podalirius, assembly GCA_933534255.1. Taxonomy (NCBI): domain Eukaryota; kingdom Metazoa; phylum Arthropoda; class Insecta; order Lepidoptera; family Papilionidae; genus Iphiclides; species Iphiclides podalirius. The sequence continues at coordinate 11,177,358 of OW152831.1, read as the reverse complement.
CATTTCACCGCATCCAAAATACGGCTGTTTGAATTGATAATATACAATTTCTCCGCGAACCTTCGGTCTTGTTAAGAGAAAATTTCCCTCAGATTTGTGTCGCATTTGTCACAAGTACTCTAAAGGATAAGCTTTATAGAATTAATACCTACTACGGAAATTCACCACTGCGCAATGCAATTAAAAATAAAATTTATTTTGGTTCCTTATCAGTCCGTAATGGACTCACAAGGTTTTCTGTTTCCTCTTCCGACATTTCTTTGTATTTTTTACTGTTTATAAAAGTAAAAAATAAAATAAAGTTCAACAGTTTTCAACAAAGAAAACCTACATTAAGATTCAAATTTTGAGTAAACAAAAACCAGTGGGAATTTAATAATAATTTACTTTTCTCATTTCTCCAAAGACTCGTATTAATTCAAAGCATCAAACGCCTCGAGTTTATAGCCCTTATATTTGACGAGAGAGCAATAAAATATTTACGTTGTTTTCCTAAACAAAAGCTGAGCTGGGAACATCGAGTCACTTTCCGAAACCTTTACTTAAAGTGCTGTTGAAATGTGCAAAGTAATTAAATTTTAGCATATTTCTTTCTTATGTAAAAACTCTCCAAGTTACTTGTTTATGAAAACTTGTCAACTTATTCCAAATCTTATTTTATAAAATTTTATACACTAACCTGTGGTACATATTAATCAAGCTATGTAGTAAACAAATTATTGGTGTGCCTGTATTGTTCTAAAACTATCGCTTTGTATCAAACTAGTTTCCCCTTCTAACTACTTATCCTCCCAACGACACTTGCCTTTCAATAAAATTAAGCTTATTTGCCTAGGCTATGTTTTATAGAATGTAGTCCTAAAATTGAATAACTTCTAATATAACTATCAGATTCATACAGCATTTCTGGTTCCATTATTTTTAGCAAATATGTTCTTTGTGTATCTTTTCCGTTTGCTCTTATTGTGCCCTGATTTGACCTAAACATTTTTTAATAATTTGATTGAGAGATACAGAGGGATTGATTGCTAAAACATTATGTAGATGTTAGTGGGAGTTGCAATTTGTAATATAGTATTTTTATTATTAGCGATTTATGTTCATTTACAAACCGTTTTCTACATTTTATTTTGTCCGTCTTAATAAAACACATCTACTGTGTTAATAACATTACGTTATTTAAAGTCAAAATTGCTTTCGATCAAACTGTGCGGTTGGAAGTATTTATGTATGAATGTATGTATATTTACAATTTGTTTGATAAGGTTGCACTGTCACAATTGTTTTCCTTCCTCTCTCGTTGCTACATCTCTCCTTCGAATTATCGTGTTAAAAGGATATTCGAAATTCGAAATTGTTTGTATGCTGTCAAGGATATAACAATGGATGCGCCAAGCATTGCTTTAAATGCTAAAAACAATGTAGATAAAAGACGTTAAAATTTTCGTCGGTGTGGCAATCAGCCGTTTAGCTCAGTGGCTAGTGCGTCAAGCCGCGAATGCCGAAGACGTGGGTTCGATTCCCACAGCGGCGAAAATCTTTTCGTACTTTTCTACAAATTTAATGTTCAATCTTAAGTGCAGAGATTAGCACTATTTAATTTAATTATTAAATTTCTAAGAAACAATGGCAACATCTCTCGCTCGAATTATCGTTATAAAACGATATTCGAAATTGTTTGTATGCTGGGAAGGATATAACAATGGATGCGCCAAGCATTGCTTCAAATGCTAAAAAACAATATAGGTAAACAAAGTTCAGATTTTCGTCGGTGTGGCAATCTGCCGTTTAGCCTAGTGGCTAAATCGTCAAGCCGCGAATGCCAAAGACGTGGGTTCGACTCCCACAGCGGCGACAATCTTTTCGTACTTTACATGTACTTTACATACAAATTTTAATGTTTAATCTCATTAAGTTACACGTCGTTTGGTTTACAGTCAAACTCAGACAAAGGTATAATGGGCTCGGTATGTTCGGACAGTGAATAGCAAAACAAAGTGGCCACTCACCTTAATCTAGGGTAAAATATAAAAATCCCAAATTCTCAATATGATATTTTATTAAGTTCTTCGTCGATAACGGTCTTAATTTTACTTGGACAGAAAAATGGATGGAAATATGGAACTTCTTCTTCTTTACGTGTCGATGACAAATCATATCTTTCCAGCCCAGAACTTAGCCACTTCGACAGCAAAATTTGTGGCATCCATCAGATCCTGCTGCGAACAGGTGGAAGGGCAGGAACAGGTGAAAATATGGATGAAATCTCTATATATATTAGAGATATAATAGTAATATTCATAATATTTCGGACACATTCTTACTCAACGTTATCTAGTCCCAAACTAAGCAACGTTTGTTTTGGTACTAGAAAACTGATAAACATAATCAAACATACTATTCTTTTTTGAATAAACACATATTATACTAAACACATAATATACATTTGTACCAGACCCAGACTCTATAAAAACACTATGTTCATCATACAATATTTTTTAAGTAATGGGCATCGAACCCACTCCCTCTTGCACAAGAGGTTACGTACAGATCGTAAGCTTCTTTTTCCTTTTAAAATTAAAAATGTTTTTCAAACGGATATCAGTCCTTTAAAAATATTGGAGCACTACAACATTGCAGATAATTTGGTTCGATTTTTTTTTCCAATTTGAAATTTCTGTACAAATATAACGTAATTAAATATAACCTCTTTCTGGCTAGTAAAATTTAAAATATAAACACGAATTGATTCCAAAAAGACATTGTGGTGGTGTTATAACGTAAAATGAAATCCAGATACAAACGGATTTAAATTTGTTTTATGTAACATACCTAAACATTGCCCAGTTTTAATAAGCGCGTGTTTGTTTTAAGTCTCCATAATTATATTTACGAGGGCTCCTTATAGCATTAACAACACGTTTGTTATAAAGAGGGGAGCGAAATTTGATTAATGTGAGAATGGGTACGCGTTTCCTTGTTTCATCTCATTACGTATGTATGTTGCTTAACAAGGTTGTTGGCTACTTTGTGGTTATTTTTTTTAAATTTATATCATTAAATTGTAAACCATGCTCATCTACACCATATATTACCTGTTCGTCTAGCTTTCATTTCTCGTTCATGAAATTCATTTTTACAGTCAATTCCTAGAGTAAGATACATGTATGAGACACACATACTAATCACAATACTACTTTATTTTGCAAAATATTCAATAAATTATTTGGTATATAAAAAAGCATAGCTAAGGAGAACTTAAATATTATCCATGATATTGATAATCATTTGTAGATGGAAGTAAAGTTAATTTGGTTTCTTGTAAATTTGCTTTAATTAGATTGAGATATTTTCTGTTTAAGTGATAAAGACATGTTATATGAAAGCAAAACTATTAAGATACTAACCTGGACCCTATATTTTATGACCACAAGGCACATGGCATGGCCGCATGATTTTATTTCCGCGGAATTTGACTAAGTTGGTATTCCGTTTGCCAATGTTCTTGCATGTTCATGAAAAAGTGAATCGATAGAATAATTTTTTAAGTACGGACTTTAAGGATGTAAATATTTCAACGGCACTCTACTGAAAACCCATGTGACAAAACACGTATATGTCTGTACCTATGCGCACATAGTTGATCATTATGCTACTTATAATATATTAGCAAAACAAAATTTTTATTGAGCCCCAAAACGGTGGTGGGGCCAAGCAGCCTCGGCTGTTGCACGAATGGGCAGGCTCGTCCGGGTAAGTACCAAGAACCTCACAGAAGACCGACACATCTGGAACCCTCGAGTGTAGCAGATGTCCATGGGCGGCGTAACTTTTCGCAATAAAACTAAACAAAACATAAACTAGATTCTCTAATACTCACCAAAATAATTAATTAAAATACACAGACATAGCACACAAAAGGCTCGCGCTTTGTGCTCAGAACAATAAAGGAAAGTTTTTCACCTAAACAATTTCTTTTCTTCGCATGTGCCAAACAATTAGCTAATACAAAAGAAGATGTTAAATAGCGTACATTGTTTCTAGCAAGTGTAGGTTTATTTTTACGGGGAATGTTTTAAATTGTCTTATTAGTGGCAGCAGAGCCATTAATTTAGATGACGAATAATTAATTTGCCAGAATACAGAGAATATGTACAATAAAAATATGTAATTTTTGAGCTGTTATTAACTGAAAATGTCGTGCTAGTGTATTAGTAGTATATTATTAATGTTTAAATAATGCTAATGAAATCATTAAGTTTTGATTAATTATATTTATAGCAATTCACAAAACAAAAAATTATTCAAATGTTACATCTTGGTAGACTTACTAAATTTTCATAATTTTGTGTCAAAATATCTACGTTTAATTAAAACTAACTTATCTCTACTATTCACTAGTTTAAGCGGTACCTTTTTATCATACAAACTTATATGGCACGAGCTTGTTGTAACTCAGTGTTCAATCTCTTATACAGATCTCAAACAAAGCTTTGCTCAGGCAATAATGAGAATTAATATTAAAATCCGTTCGCTTAATTTGCAAATATGTGGGAAATATGCATTCCGTCCATCTTTGCAAAATTTCATTAATTTTTCTATAAATTTTAATGTTTCATCTTACTTGTAGACATTAAAACTATAAAATTTAAATTTTATAGATAAATGGCGAAATATAATGTACGAATTAACATTGTAAAAGGTTTTTTTTTTTATTCATTGGCTTCTGTGGAGGAGACAAAATTAGGGCCAACCATTAATAATTAAGGTTAAAATAAATAAGAAAACAGAACGATATAGATAAAATACGTCCAAATTTTCATTGCTGTAGCAATCAGCTGTTTGTTTTAGTGTTTAAAGTGTCCGGGCGCGAATCCGAAAGAAGCGGGTTCGATTTCAGCAGCGGCGAAAAACCTTGTGGTAATTTTTTCTTCAAATTTTAATAAACTTGACAAAGCTCCAAACATCATAGTTGTAAAGGCATTCAGTTTAGAAGTGAAGACATGTTTTTGTGTCGTTATATTCAGTCGACCAGCTCTGCTGTGATCCCTAACATATACAGCGTGTCGTTACAATCGCGACAATAAATGAACACACATATAGAGGATAACTTTTTAAAACTGTATTAAACATTTACATTCTTTAAACATTAATATTTACCCAGTTATTAAATCTTCCAAAACAACCAATTTTAGAACACCCTCACGTATAAAACTGTACTGTACTTTAGAACACCTTTACGTGTAAAAGGTAAAGTTCATTTATTACGGTCACAAAGCATATGAATCGATTGAATGAATTTAAAAGAGATAAAACATACAGTTAGAAGCAGAGATTTGTAATGCGACGCGAATGAAAAAGTCTCTGAATGTTTGAATCAGTCAGTTTTAATTGTATAGGATGTTAAAAATTTTGTTTCTTTTTTATTTAATTAGTTTCTTTTAAAAATATTTTTTAATTATGGATTTTTAACATTTATATTTTTTTATGATTATTGGCAAGTAGCGTTAGACGTGTGTTCATTTATTGTCGCGGTTGTAACGACACGCTGTATAGGTAACACAAGATTCTCATTTTGGAATTCAGCACAACCGTTGGTACAGTGCTACACGTTATCTTTCACGACAGCAATAAGGCTTTTTATGAGCTTCGTATCTGCCGAAATTGTTGAATATAAAGTTCGATCAAGTTTAATGTTCAACCATGCTGTTGGTTTTGCGGTCTTTTTCCTAACATGCATGCGTACCGAGCAATCGTGAAACGCTGAGGGGAAGGTAGCAGACAATTGATGAATTGTAATAGCTGGTCAGCGATCCCCGTAGCACAAATCCACTGATTGATTTTTTAAATTGAAATAAAATGTACCATATAATTTAAACATGAAACTGCAATGTCAGGAGGTGAGGGAAATTTATGGTGTTCGTGAGTTGGTACCCCATATATTTTACCCCTCATATCGCAAATTTCATGTTTGATATATAATATTTACATTCGAAAACTGAACATGTGTTTAATCTTTCTTTAATTTATGCATCGTGAAAAATATAATATTCTTTCTGAGATGCATTGTTGTTTTTCACAAAACACTCATAAATCGCTAGGACGATAAATATTCATGTGACATTCTAGCGCTATTTGTCATGAGCTGCCCTCCAGATTAGTGCGAAGGGTGTCCTGAAATTGAAGTGTCCTCTTTTACTGTGAGTAGAGCACCCTATGTGAATTTGAAATGAAGAAAGGATTCCGCAAAAATCGCTCGGAAATGCGCAACAATTAGTAAAGTGGTGTACTGATTCCAGTTCTATGGAGAAGATAAAAGAGAAGAGTTGTGTTTACCTCTTTGATTTTATTTCCGTCATGTCTTAACTCGTTTAAAACCCGATTTAATTTTTTTAACAGATTCGCCTTTTGTGTTTATAGAATAAAAAAAAAGCTGTAAAAAGACCTTAAAATGACGTTTTTTTTTTTTTTTTTTGAAAATCTTTTTTTTTTGAAAAATCTTTTTTTTATTATTTATATAACTTGCGTTTACATATAAGAATACACTTGATGACAAGTGCGATTTGGTAGTTCCGTGATCTAGAAGAGAGGTACCTTATTATGATGAATAACGGTAAAATCAGTCTGCTTTCCTATTTTTAATTCAAACAAATTGTCAATAGATGGCATTATATACTGCATAAAATGTAAGATGTTTTTTTTACAAAAATTTGTTGATACATGTCTATTTCCCAACATATGCTTTAAAAATGTAGTAAAGTAAAGAGATATGGTAGTTGTGGCGTTTTCGTAAAGCGTTTTATATTCGTAAAATGTAAATTATTTGATATTGTAAACATTTATTCATCAAAATGGATCATATTTCGCCTAGAATTACTTACTCGTAGTTATAAACAAGTATAAACGTCGTATTCATTTGATTTATTTGCATGCCAAGCTTCAAATGTATTGCCGATGAATGACTTTCCCCTTCACAACAACGCATTTTAGCCATGTTCAATATAAAATTGCAGTATCTCATCTGTAAGTAAACAATACAAGATAGTTTCTTACACTGTCCTGTTTGAACAGGTAATTACTGCACAAGTACTTTGTAAAAAAAAATTATGTTAAAGATGCGCCAATGTCTGAGAGCTTGCTTTTCTCTATAGAGCACTACAATTGATAACCTCTCGGTACAGCTCCAAATAATCTTGGCTCAAAGCTTTCAAGAAATTGACATATTATTATCTAGCAAGAGTATACGTTTGGCGTTTTTAATTACTGTAATAAATACCCCTTTTAATTTTAATCATTTCGGTATATTTGTCGCCTAATTTGTCAGTGTTGCCTAAGTTTTCAGATCAAGTTAAGTAGGTAGTCTTTGTTTTAGGATAATTAATATTTATTGAATTTATTTGTGTATTCCTCCCATTAATATTATATATTAATGGGAGGAATACACAATTCAATATCCCATAATTCAATATTTTGAAGCGCATTTCATTGATTTATAAATGGTACTATAATGAGCTTCACTTATTTTATAGAACTTTTAAGAATCTGCACTAAATATACTTTCAGATAGTATAACATTATCCTGTGTTTCAAGGATGTTCTACATATTATGCATATTTCATGTGAACAGACACCCAGATCCGAAACAATTATTTGTGGGTCACTCAAATAGTTATTCCTTGTGGGAATCGGACTCATGTCTCTCGGCACCGAAGCCAATACTTCACTACTGCGCCACGGCATCATCATCACTACATAGTATAAAACATAGTCGTCCCGCTGTCTGTCTGTCCCTATGTATGCCTATGTCTTTAAAACTACGCAACGGATTTTGATGCGGTTTTTTTACTAGACAGAGTGATTCAAGAGGAAGGTTTATATGTATAATACATTGCACCCTTGCGCAGCCGGGGTGGGTCGCTAGCGCTATATTTATGGTATATATTTAATCTAATTAATAATTTATCAACAATTTATTAGTACAGTTTGTTGTGACTTATTTAAAAGTTGTTAGTTTGACACCTATTGCGTCGTGATATTTCCTAGAGTGGGGGGTGGTTGGTATTTAATTTTGAGGGGTATAAATTCGTCTCTCACAACGTACGCGAATTTTTTTTTTTTTGGTTATTGGAAGTTAAGGTTGAAGTTAAGGTTGTGTAACTCTTGGAAAAGCTAAGTATTATTGTCATCCAATTATTGAGTCATTGATGAGTTATAGTGGTATAAATCGGTAAAAGCTATGTTTACATAACATGTTTCTAATACTAGTTATACTTGTACTAGTTTTAAAACGAGTACGAGCGTAAAACTAGTACTTGTGTACTAGTTTTACGCTCGAAAAGTAAAACACTCCTTGGGCAGTCTGGTAAAAATTTCATTTAAGATTAATCTTTTTATTTCTTTTTTCTATTGCCCTTATAGCGCAACAATTATTATTTGTGGGGCACAGGTAATTGTTTCTGCATTTAAATACCCACTTGTTCCATGTGAGAATCAAACTCTTGACCCTCGGCGACATAGCTGATTGTTTAGCAACTGCGCCCCAAGTCATAAAATTTCATATAAAGTTTGATTTTATTTGATATACTACAGCTTTTGTTTGAATTTTCTGATTTTACGTATATTCGCTAAGTTCATGCCATGACCAGGGAATATTTTTAAATTAAATTTAGAATTCAGGTGGCTTACGAGATGAGGTATGTTATGAAAAAGCTTCTATCCCGTCAGAATTATAAATAAAATTAAATTAAACGATCAAGAAACGAATTAGGTACACGCTACAGTCAAATATTTTTTATTAATAACTTCTCCCATTGCAATTCACGCATAAAACGTGACCAATATTTCAGTACGAAATTAATCCCGCTAACATTTATGCGCAAACTTATAAACGTGCAATCCGCAATACTTGTGAATGTATTTCCATTTGCGTTCCGCCTGCACTTACGTATTATTTAGTCACTTTGTTGTGCCCGACCAATTATTGGAATTAACGTTTAGTGCTGATTCTACTATTAAATGTGCGGTTTCTAAAATAACAACGACTACATACGATACAGCAAAAATAGGTTACAGCATAGCGCTATATATATATATATGATTTTTCTTCTTTTATTTTATCCAAATATGATTGTTGAACAAGAGCTTCGTAAAATGTTATTGCATGTCTTTAAGTGAGTTTTTTTGTTTGTTGTTTGTGTTCCCTTATACTAAAATTAAGATACCAAAAATCATCTCAGCTTTGAAACAACTAATTTTAGCTTAGATACTGAATGATAGCAAACTTTTAAAAATGTTGTATTATGAATTAAAAATACTATAACTAAAATTTTCAAGAGTACAACACCACATGATTTAAATTCAGATAAATTGCATACAAAAGGAACACTTATATAATATTAAAGCTTTAATTCAGAGAAAATACTCAACCTACTCTAGGCCAATAAATTGTATTGATTATAATTAATATGGAACACTGCTCGAAAGTTTCCTTCGATCCCTTTGATCTAATGAAACCGAAACAATTTATTGGTTCACAATTATTGGATACCGTGATTGATTATAGTTTCGACGTATTCATCCACCCGTGATAAAGATATAGCAAGGATATGAGATCCTCTTTAGATATTTACTTATATTATATCCACACATATTTAAAATTCAACAACAAAAATAAATATAATTATTTTTGATTTAAAACTTTTACATAGACAGAACACTCATCCTTTATTGCCTTGTTAATTATTCACCACATATATTAATACTAAAAAGAAAATTTCTGGATTTAATAAATAAGACCAGAAGTTTCGAAATAATAAAATCTAGTCTTTCCATCGAAATTTCACAAAATTCAGAGTAACAGGAAGAATATTATTGTTTTTTTAATATAAGTTTCAGAAGCTTAAATTATTTACAAATACCGTTTTCCTCAGAAGAAAATTACGGTAAATGTACATAACTTTAAGTTTGGCGTAATTCAATTAAAATAAATTTTAAACGATTGAAAAATCACTAAAAACTATAAGCAACCGCCGAATTCTATAGATTAATTCAATAGTGATTTTTCTCTATCGTTTAAAATTTATTTCAATTGAATTACGCCAAAGTTAAAGTTATGTACATTTGCCTATATTACTAACTAATACGTTTCCCTAAATGAAGTTATCCGTGAGTAGCTTGTTACAAATGTAATACTATTATTGTAAAATATTTACCATTCCAATTCAAGATAAAATACTTTTGTTGAGATAAATTAAGTGGAAAATATGATACGGCGTACTAGTATATGCTATGATGGAAGACATTATATTGCCAAAAATTGCAACGTTAGTAACACCAATATCTACTGCCTTTATACCTGCAACGTTCACCTTTTGTGACTTTTCCACAGACAAGTACACATAGCCAGCAGCGCTTTAGGTAGTCTCATTTAAATTACAAAAGATTTTCAGCTCGAGCCGCTGATACGGCTAGAATAAAACTTAAAAGACCCCATACATTAAAACTGAAAAGATTCAAACTATGTTAATGTAGTTTGGTGTATTTCTATTTTGGTATGTATAATTGTATTACGGTAACACTTTACTAATAAAAAACCCACACAAGTATCCAAATGGATAAAACTAGACATTTGTATTTTTTAAATTTAATTAAAGGGCTGTGGCGCTGTGCAACCACATCATCCTGTATAAGCTACAATCATTCAACAAGTCTTGTTAGACATTTGTATTTAAATAGAAACCGGAGACAACAAGCGTTGACAAAACTGTTAACTTTTATAGTCTATTTGTTTTTCTTGCTCCTTAAATATTCATCAAGGTTGTCCCACTCAACGCGATGATGCATATTTAAGAGTCTTTGTATTCGTTAGTTATGATTTTCTTTTATTGAAAACAAAGTCACGGACCGCTTTGGAAATGAGCTTCGTTTTTAATTTATGACATTTATTCAGTAAGCAAATTACAAATTGCAAGGATTTGATCATAACTAGCATTTATGATGGTAAAACTAAGTTTGCCAATAGACATAATTTCTTCGCATTATAGATTACCTACCTTCTAAAATTCACCTAATTACTGATTACCTGATACCCTCTGTATAGAGGAGGCCTTTGCCCAGCAGTGGGACATGTATAGGCTGTTACTTTACTTTACTTTACTGATTACCCCCGATCTTTAAATACAAAATTCATTCAACCTAAATGTCTCCTCTTGTACTTTATAGCAACCAAAATAAATGTAAATGGATATAAAAAAGTGTGATATTAGCACTGTTTTCACAATTTTTGTGACGATATGTTTTTGTGTATTTTCTTTTTATCGCCATTGTAATGTGGTGTCAATAAATTCTAGGCTAAGCTCCGCTGTTTTTGGAACTAGGAAGGTTAGGCAGCAAACAGACATCGACACTGCCAGACTTGTTTAATTTAGTTATTTTCACAGCATCTTATCGGCATTTTGTTGTGGGGTACTGCATCTGATATAAATTCTATATTTGTTCTTCAAAAAAGAGGTGTCCCACCAAAATATAACATTGGAGCCCGGAAAAAACACTGGTAGATCTCATTAAAGAGATTAATATACTCATTCACGTTACCTAGAGAATAGTGACAGGCATAAATTTAATACTAGAAATAAGGACAAATTAACTACACCATTGTTTCGGCAACAAAAAGTAAATAGGTCGTTCACGGGGCAAAGTGTGCGCATGTATAATGAAATCCCACAGTCGATATCAAGTCTGCCGCTTGATCAATTTAAACGCAATTTATAAACACTTTTCCACGTGTGCTTTCCTTTGATATGAACCTAGACTAGGACTATGCTTCTCGTTAGCGTTAACGAGCGTTCTTAGGAAAATTTTAATAGTTTATAAAAGCTGTAGGAAAAAAAAATAAAGCAGACCTCGCACAAGTAGAAATGGGGGCAAGAATATAAATAAAAGTGTAAAACAAGCCAGGAAATGTTGTGTTAGGCTTTTGTTTACCAATGTTTTCGCTCAGTTTTTTTTTTTTAATAAAGTAATTAATAAGGTTTTACACTTTTCTATTTACTAAAATCTCAAGTTTATTATCATAAATGACATGTCGTAATTACTAGTAATAAAATATTATCCCTTTCATAACTAAAGCTTAACGAAGCAGACACTAAAAAGCTATTTCGTTCAGTTATTGTCATGACACTAAGCTGGAAAGATCAAGTTTCAAGTGTCAGTCAGATGGTCACAAGCATCTAGCGGTGTCTCTACAGTTTTAAACATTTCATACCGATTTAAACCAAAGTAACGCGCCTGCAGACCACAATATTCCCTGTAACGGACGTGAGCTACTTTGAGCTTTGAATGTAGATCATCTTCATAAACTTACTTATAAATAGTTGCATTCGATTCGGTTTCATCCGACTTCTTATGACTTATGGTACTTGATTACTAATTTTAGGTTAAGCTGTGACTTAATTACAAAATTTTTAAAATAATAGTTTATTATACGAATTTTATTTCGTTATTTGTTCCGTAATCACTTTAAAAATAACACAGCTGTAAAAATATTTTGCTTGAAACAAAAAATGCAAAGCCAGCTATAAACATATTTAGATAACACTTTACATTTTTTTAACGTCTTACATAACCTGACCATGGACTCATAGTGTTCAAAAGTGTACATAAAAAAATTGACAATAATTCAATCTGCTTTTAACATGGTTTCCCGGTCACCGTTATAAAAAGCCTCCTCAGATCGAGATCTTAAGCTACGATGATTAAGCTGATAAAGAGACGGACAAATCTTAGTGCGGTACTTTACTTAAAAATAGTTTTACCCTACTTTTTTATGTGAAAAGTTGCCAAACGAGCAGACGGTTCATTCACCTGATGGTAAGTGAAAATCGCCGCCCATGGACATCTGCTACACCCGAGGGTTACAGATGCGTTGACAACCTTTTGAAAATTGGGCTCCGGCTATCTCACTCACCAGACGAAACGCGAAAGTATATGTCATACTTCCACTTTAGACTGGTCTTCCGAGAGGTCGTGGTACTTACCCGGACGGGCCTGCCCATTCGTGCAACAGCCGAGGCTGCTGTGTGGCCCTACCATCGTAAAACCTACTACAAAAGTAGAACCAAATAAAGCGTGAAAAACCTATTATCACTTAAAATTGCAAGTTAAAGTTAATATGGAACTGACTTGTTTATTGAATTAGCTTCATTTGGATTTAATGTTATTGAATTTAAAACTGGCAAATATTTTCTAGTGCAAAACGAAATTTTTATTACGAATCTAATTTACGTAAAATTTAAATTTACAAATATACATTTATTTGCTCTCGTTGGCCACGCTACGTATCCGGTGGTAAGCCAATCAAAATCGTGTGTGGTTTGCGGTGGCTGCAAATTTTATTTTATATATTCACATAATTACATGCTGTTGAGTTTTACTTTAAATTTTATCTCTGGAGTTCTCAGTTTTCAAAGAGTATTAGTTTTTTTTTATTATGTGCGGTTCACCACCGCATACCCTTTTAATAAAGTGGGCCCTGCCTACCTCACTCACCAGACGAAACGCAGAAGTATTCCAACACTTCCAATTTACGCCCGATCTTCTGTGCGGTTGGGGTACTTACCCGGACGAACTTGTCCATTCGTGCAACAGAGAAGAATGTAAGACTTTTGAGGGAAAATTGTGAAAGCTAAAATACTTGATAACACTCGCCAAACAGTCTAAACATCCCACGGAAAGAAAAAAGGATAAAGAATTAGAAATAATTTTGAATTTGATATCTATCGCTATATATTATCTCTATTATCTCTATATATATTATAGCTATTATCGCTTATCAGTTATTGTCATATCGAAAAGTCTGTTCATCTTAGGTCAAATTGTAACTCAGAGCAGTTTTATTCAATATAGAATTTAATAATAACAGGCAATGACCTGGATAAATCAAGACCCTAGGGCGCAGATTATGGAGACTGATGGTTTTGTTTTTTAAACATTGCCCTCACTCTAGGATAAATTTATCCTGTGTTAAACACCCAGATACGAAACAACTATCTGTGGGTCACACAAACAGTTGTCATCAAACCATAAATTTTAACGATAAATTCAAGATTATTTATTCTATATAGATATACATATTGCCAAATGTAAATATTTTGCTAAAGACAAGACATACCGTAATGTTAGTTCTATAAATCAATACACATTGGCCTCAAAGGAGCATGGTGTGCTCAGTAAGGCGAGACGGTACTTCACGGCTGCTCAATGCCTAAACCTCTATAAGGCACAAATTCGGCCCCACATGGAGTACGGTTCTCACCTCTGGGCGGGAGCCCCCTATTACCAGCTTCTTCCATTTGACCGCATTCAACGTAGGGCGGCTAGGGTTATCGACGATCAAAGTCTCTCCGATCGGCTTGATCCTTTGGCTCTGCGTAGAGATGTTGGATCACTCTGCATCTACTACTGATCTGAAGAATTGTTTGGATTGATCCCAGCGACTGAATTCCACCATCGGACATCGCGCCAGAACCAAAAATTTCATCCACACCACCTCGATGTCCAGCTTTCCACAACAGCGCGATTTTTAAGGCATTTCTTGCCTCGCACAACCACTCTGTAGAACCAACTGCCGCCGGCGGTCTTTCCAAATCGTTACGACCTGGGAACCTTCAAGAAGAGAGCATACTCTTTCTTAAAAGGTCGGCAACGCATTTGTGAGCCCTCGGGTGGTGCAGGTGTTCATGGGCGGCGGTAATCACTTACCATCGGGTGAGCCTCCTGCTCGTTTACCCCTTTTCTCCATAAAAAAAAATCATGTGTATATTACTAAATGGATTATTAACTTATACATATTCATACATTCATATACATCTATGATGGACAATAGAAACTTAGATTAAAAGTATAAATTATCAGATTGACAATAACCAAGAGGGTCGGTGTATGACTTCATAATTTTAATAAGTGTATAATTTTTGATTTTTGAATTTACACGAGGGTTGTTACGGTATTTATTGTTAGACAGCTATGTATATAACGTTACGGATTAATACGGGCTGGAAACAGGAGTACTGGGACGAATAACATTGGCCGAGAGCAATTGTTGTCTTGTTAACAGAGCCGGCCTTGGCACGGTGTCAACAGCACGGTTTACCTAACGCACTATGGACGTCGATAAATTTAAGTCATACGACCACTCGTCATACGGTGTCGTCTGGTTTAGGCTAAATTAAGAAGTGAACTTGAGTTGTAGGTGTCGCGTACGGTGGGGCTCGGTTTTAGTTAGAAAATTATAACCTTGAAACATTTCTATCGATCTCACAGATTTGTTCTAAGATACCTTGGAGGGAGAAACAAAATAAATGGTGCACGACTTCCAATCCGCGACCTCTATTAGCTCAAGGTCGAAAATTATTACCAAACAAGAGTTTGCGTGAAGCGATCTTAGAGTGATCAAGAGGTGGATATTTGTCTACGTGAAAATTCTGTTTCTTAATTATATTCCATGGAGTTATAAATATTTAAGCATTACTCGAAAGTTCAACGCACGTTTTAACTAGGTATAAACATCCTTACTAATATTATACATGCGAAAGTTTGTATGTATGGATGGATGTTTGTTACTCTTTCACGAAAAAACTACTGAATGTATTTAATGAAACTTTACAATAATATAGGTAATACATCAGAATAAGTATAGGTTATAATTAATAAAGATGTTAATGAATTATCCAGAATATAACGATAAGTGTCAAGTAAGTAGGAAAAAATTCCGCCATCTACGAGCTGTCCTGGTGTATAATAAAAAACTCAGTGTTAATTCCCTTTGAGCACGCGGGCGAAGCCGCGTTTAACAGCTAGTATTTTATATTTACCTTTCAAAATCAAAAATCCACAACATAAGTTGTAATACTATTAGATTTTTAAGATTTGATTATATCACATTTAGTTCTATTTTAAACTTTTTAGTGCTAATAGAACTTTTTTGAACTCGAATAAATAAATACTTCCCCTTCATGTCAGACTTTTGAGAGGCCGTGATACTACCTCGGACGAGTCTGCCTAATCGTGAAACATTAGAAGCTGCTGCATGGTCCATTTAATAAGACAAGGTGGTTGACCAACGGAGAATTTGATAAATATTTTATATACCGTTTGTATTATCTTCCTGTGGTAGGGCCACGCAACAGTGTTCACTGTTGCACGGATGGGCAGGTCCGTCCGGGTTAGTACCACGACCTCATAGAAGATCGGCGTAAAGTGGCAGTGTTATACTTCTACTTTACTGAGTGAGGTAGCCGGGGCCAACTTTATTTAAAGATGGCAACGCAGTTGTAACCCTACGGGTGTTGCAAGTGAACCACCAGCTCGTTTGCCACATTCTCCCGTAAAAAAATCTTCATTGTATAAGTTGCAAGAGAAAATTTCGCCGAGGTCGCATGAAGTAATTTTTACGGGTTTTCTACACAATATCCTTGTCATCCATCAGTCATCCTCTTAAGCCCCGTTGGTGGCGTGAAAGAGAAAGTGCCAGTGTCAAGGTGACAAGTCTGATTGATACACCATTTCGTCCACATTATGTATAAAACTTTTATTTAGCACCAGCTGAAACCGGCCACGCTTCGCTTTTTTTCGTTTTCGCTGAAACATCGGCATAAAAACTACATACAAGTAAATTCGTGAACAAATATCAAGTCAATACATCGGCTAGCTTTGGAGTTTTGGCTAGTTTTGTTTTGAACACTAGCATACGGAAACCAAATTTTAAGAAAAAGATTACTTAAGTGATATGATAATAAGGTTTTTATTTATTGGAAAGAAAGAAAATACATTTATTGCAAAAATTTTTTCACCAATAATCTATAGTTGTGCCAAAAGCGATTAACTACCGACAAATTTAAAGAAAAAATACGTTTTTTTTAATGTGAGAAAGTGGTAAACGAAGTGGCGTTTCACCTTAGTGATAACCGCCGCCCATGGACATTTGCAACACCCCTAGGGTTGCAAATGTTTGCAAATTAGTCTCATTCAAGTTTATTAGTTTGTGCAGATTTTAAATCTAATGTTCTAACGTGTCGGGAGGCTCTTGGCTTGCGTAAATTTGTTTTATCTTTCATACTCAGAAATATTTATTTTATTTTTATTTATTTCAACTTTTACACAACAAAATTAGCATTGTGTATAGACGGAGCCGTGATAGCTCAGTGTCCGGGCGCTCGCCTTTAATTCAATATACTCGAGCAACCTGAGTTCGATCCCCGGTGCCGGCACCAATGAAGTTTTTAACTTTAAGTGCTGACTTATCACGTGCTCCGCGGTGAAGGAAAACATCGTGAGGAAACCTGCACATTTTCGAAATAATAACAAAAAAAATATATATTTCGAAAATATGTGAAGTCCGCCAATCCGCAGTGGGGCCGCGTGGTGGACTATGCCCTGATACCCTCTGTATAGAGGAGGCCTTTGCCCAGCAGTGGGACATGTATAGGCTGTTACTTTTATAGGCGGACTTAATGCCTAAGGCATTCTCTACCAGTCAACCTATGGGCGACGCAGAGACAAAAGAGGCAGGTGTAAAAAGTTTCAAATTAAATTTTAAGTTAAAATAAAAGTTATATACATATTCATATATAATTAAATTTAAAATATATACATGAAAATATATAAAGTATATAAACATATTAAACCCAATGTAACAAAAATATATTCCATTATTTAAGCATTCAAAATAGAATACATATACTATAATATTCACAAATACTTAATTAATATACATAAATAAATAATATGCAGTATCAACAACTACTGATTATTTTACTCTGCCAACTTACTTAGATATAGTAGAAATAATGCCGCTCTGTTATTTAACCCATTCGGGTTAGTAACATAGGTAGACATAGATCTGTAAAATGTAGCTTGGAATGTGCCGGTAATATTCGTAGTCGTGAATACAATAGCCTATTATTATGCCGCTTAAGTGTCCAATCATTCTCGCTCTGCCATACATCTTTTCCATGAATTATCGCGGTTTCTTGTAAAAAGCACCAGGACGTGACTTGACTTTCGTAAAGTACTTTTGTAGTGGTAGCATGAAAAGGGTGTTTTATAATAATATTTTATCAGCATTTGATCATACATTATGATATATATATATTCTAGCTCTAGATACGAAATATTAATATATCTCCATTACTTTCTGTGATGAGAAGATTGATCTATGCTAGATAACGGTTGTAAATTTTCAATTTTCAAATGTGCACTGAAAATTTTATTTTAAACTTGTGTTTTTTTTTGACATATAATTTGTGTAGTGTTTCAAATAGTGTCACATATCAACATGACTTTTTGCGTAAATATGGGCCGAAGAGTAGGCAATATAAGAATATTTTTGATATCGGAAAAATGCAGGGATATGTTTGCACAGATGTTTTTTTGCTTTACATTGCCTTTAAGGCTGCAAGCGAAAACAACGGCAAGAAAAAATGGCTGTGATTGTGAAGAAATAATTTGTATCTATATTATTCGAGTGACCAAACTATTGTAATGCGTAATTGTTTGAAACGTAAAAATAATTTAGTCGTATCTGCTAAATTTATCTGCAAATTAAGCATTGATTTTAGTAGCAATATGAAGCATTATTAATGTTGAAAATACGTCATTACTAGATTGGGTGCTAGTGAGATCCCTAAAAACCTTGATATAATCCTTTTGTGGGAGTAATGAAAGCTTTCATTGCGATCCCTTCTTTATTACTCTACATATGAGTAATTAAATTTTCAAACACTTAAGCCGTTAACGAACCGCATACAACACATTATTAAAAATTAAAGTGGAAAAAAATTCGTACAGCTGAATCGCCTGTACACGATCTGCGGTGGCAAGGTTAATGAGTTTTTCATTATATTTTATCTTTGCAGACCAATTAATCCATACTCATAAATAAATTAATAACAACAGTTTCAAAAGTTAAAGTGTATGTTAGTTAAGTAATTTTCAGCGCTTTGAGGTTTTTTTTTTTATGTAATATACGGGATATTTGTAATATTTTTGTTAATACAAAAGCCGCCAAAGCCAATATAGCCAAAGAATGGTAGTGTATAAAGAATTTCTACATGTCATACGAATAAAAATATCTTTCAACGTTTATTTCATTCACTTTATTTCCACTAACAGACATTCCAGCGTGAAGGAAAATAAAAAACATATTCAAATAAATTTTTATAGCGTATGCGAAATATATTTTAAATAAATAAAAAACAAAACAAAAATTTCTATAGAAACCTTACAAGTCTCAATTAAAACTTTTGTCCTAAATAAATTTCAATGGCCGCGGCATTACGTATTTTAAGGTTAATTAAAGCTTTCAATTTAGGAAGAAACAACCACCTTAGCGGTAAGGATCGAGGGCTTTTAATAAGTTATCTGTTTGTATCAACCTTTTGCATTGTTCCAAGTCTCTAATTGAGCCTCAAGTTTATTTTGCCCTCAATTAATTAAAGCAAATTTATTAAATCAATATTAATTAACCAATTAGTAAACATTTTATGTTTCTTACTACAAAAGCAAAGTGTAAAGTAAGCGTAAGCGTAAAGTGGAAGTAAGTGACGAAGGTGTAAATATTTATTCTATTATCACTAAACTTTAACAAAAATGTGTAGGTACCTATAAACTTTCCAAATTTATTTAACCCTTTCACGCCCAAGGGAAATATTTTTCCCTTCTACAAAAATGATTATCGATTGTTCAATTATTATTGAATTGATATTTTTTTTACTAAATGTCAAAGTAAAACGTATGTCCAAGGCGGCAAATGTGTTTCTGAATGAATAAACAAAAAATAACTGTCAAACTTTATTGCGCCAAAACCAAAACATTCGCGGGCTGAATTAATAATATCTAGGAAGTGTTTTGGACTTGAGCAAATAAAATAACTTTATTTTGTCACGTGTTTTACATTATTTGGTAAGTATAATTTTATGTAATAATACAGTAAACTGCAGAACATTAGCACAAGTACCTGAAAATTGCAAATCATCTAAAGGGAAATATTTTTCCCTCTGGTCCATATCTGGTGTATTCGTTGTATTATTATTATATGTAGTGCTTTATGATAATGTAGGGATTTCTTGTATTTTCTTGTATTTTATACAGTTTACCTTCATGGTTTTTTACAGAAAAGACTAAAAGTGCAGAGAATTTCATATTCAAGATGAAGAACTATTGCTTACGGCGATAGTAGTGACGGAGAAGATAACTTACTACAGACTACAGTTAGACGAAGAAGACCAGCAGTTCATAGCTCAAGATGAACCGATGTTGTTGAAATTGAAGATTCTGTTCAAGAAGTATCATCAACATGTAGCACGAGGTCTAATATTTTTTTTATGGGAAGAAAGCGGCAAACGAGCAGGAGGCTCACCTGATGGTAAGTGATCACCGCCGCCCATGGACACCTGCAACACTAGAGGGTTTACAAATGTGTTGCAAGCCTTTTAGGAAAGAGTATGCTCTCTTTTTGACACACCGGCGGCAGCTGGTTCCACAGAGCGGTTGTACGAGGCAGGAAATGCCTTGAAAATCTCGCTGTTGAGGAACGCTGGAAATCGAGGTGGTGTGGATGAAATTTTGGTTTTTGTCCGATGGTGAAATTCAGCCGCCAGAATCAATCCAAACAATTCTTCGGAACACTCCCCGTGATAGGTGTGGTAGAAGATGCAGAGTGATCCAACATGTCTACGCAGAACCAAAGTATGAAGTCGATCGGAAAGACTTTGATCGTCGATAACCCAAGCTGCCCTACGTTGGATGCGGTCAAATGGAAGAAGTTGGTAATAGGCGGCTCCCGCCCAGAGGTGACAACAGTACTCCATGTGGGGCCGAATTTGCGCCTTATAAAGGTTTAGGCGTTGCGCCGACGTGATGTCTCGCCTTACTGAGCGAACCTACCTTCTTTGAAGCCAATGTGGTCTTACTTTCCAATTGACCCCGGAACTGGACATTGCTCGAGATTTCGACGCCAAGTATTCCGATATTTTACATGTAGACAGCAAACAAGAATCACTTAAGTCTCCTCTGAAAAGCTCCGCATTGGAAATAAACTGAAGCGATACGTAAACTGTGCAAAACGACGTATAGAAAATAGGAGACATAATAAATGTGTTATGTGCAATGAACACTTGTGCTTCACAAGTAAACGAAATTGTTTCGTAGAATACCATAACTAACTATTTATTTTACTTTTCTGATAATTTTTACTGTGTTTTTTTTGTATTACAAAGCAATAAATAAAATACCGATAAAATAAACCTTACTCTTTATTTATTTACTTTTATGGTCCATAGGGAAAAATATTTCCCATGAAATTATAGGAAACCTATACATCCTTCTATGTTTTTCTGGAGATATCCTCTTACTTTATACCCACAATAGCTAAAATATTGTGTTGTATCGGCATATTTAGTCTTGGACATCTTATGGTCCTGTAAGGGTTAAATGTTAGAATTCATAGACTCTACGATTTTAAATAGAAGGATAAAAATATATTCTGGATTTTATGGTAATGTCGGGGTCATTGTAATATTTAAAATGCACAGATACTAACTTCTTTAATTTTAAGTAGTAACTCAAGTGTGCTTGTGTCCACTAATAATAAATCGGAAGGGTTAGTTTCTAATTATTAATTAAGTCATTTAGATAAGAGATATGATATCGTAAAAATTATAGATTATTATATAAGAAAAAAAAGGGAAAATAAGCATTAACCTGACATAGTGCAAGACATAGTAATGCGACTCCCTTAAGATGTTGTGACTCGAGTCACGCCAATAATTTTTTTAGGTCAATCTTGTATCTTGTATCTTGTATTAACTGATGTTTTTGCTTTCAGTCCCGAGACTATTAAAGCTTCATCGGACGCAGAACCAGTGGGCTAGCCAGAACCCACGGGTTTGGACCCTCCGCTATGGGTAGGGTCGCGCATGTGCTCATGCGTGCGTTTAACTACTATGGTGTGTCATCTAAGGGCCGTCGAGGTCGCCGGTTCGGACCGAGACCCCGACGGCCGTCGACTGTGCATTTAGCTAATCGGTGGCTGGGAGCGGTGAGAACCGCCCCGGAACGCGGGTGTACCTTGTGTACGCGTTGTGTGGGTCTCGCCGTGCTCGGAGGCGAACTGGTGTGATTGTTGTTACACTAACTGTGGGTGTAGTGTTATCCGGCGGGACCCCCGGCGGTGGGTCCATCGTGTCTAAGTCCTCTTCGTCGACCGGGTCGATGAGGACGTTTCGCGGGCGACGCTTGTTTACGTTCGCGTTAGTGTCCGGTAGGTAGTTTGCTGCGCTTACCACCAGAGGGTTGGGATGATGCTGGGCTCTATCGAAGAACCGTTTTGTCAAATCTTTAAAATGTGCGCGAATCGTCGGGAGTCTGCAATCGCTGTGCAGGTCGACGTTGCGCTGATACCATTGCGCACCGGTTGCGCGGCGGATAAACTTACTTTGAACTACTTGCGATTTGTTAATGCGCGTAGGATTCATATGTGCGAAGATCATGCAAGCGTAGGACATGATTGGCCTTACGCAAGCCTTATATAACAGTAGTTTGTGCCTTAAGGGCATTTTACTATGCTTATTCGTTAAATTGTGTAGCCGGCCGGAGACGAACGCGGCTTTATTTCGGACTTGATTGATGTGCGTAGTGAAAGTCATACGCGAGTCGAAAGTGACTCCTAAACATTTGACCGTTTTCTCCCAGGGGAGAGTTTGGCCGTATAGTGATATTTGCCCCAACTTTCTGTACTGGCGAGGACCTTTGTAACGGTGTGGCGGATGGGGGTTGGGGGTGCTACGAGTGAAGTGAATCGCCACACTTTTTTCTGGATTAATATCGATTCTCCATTTGCGGAACCAATCGCCGAGGCGGTCGGCAACGCTTTGGAGTCGAGTCGGTAATTGACTGAGGTTGCGATCTGAGTAAAAGAGCGCCGTGTCATCCGCGAAAAGCGCGAGATTGACGTGGGGGTCTCTAGGTATGTCGCTCGTGTAGAGCGTAAATAACAAGGGTGAGAGGGAGGAGCCTTGTGGTACGCCGGCCGTGAGGCGGCGGCTTGTGGAGAGGGTGCCCTCGACTCGATATCGAAAAGAGCGGTTCAACAAAAAGGCCCGGATGGTGTGTACGAGCCTATCTGGAACTTTGAGTGTGTACAGCTTGTTAAGCAAGCCGTTGTGCCAGACTTTGTCGAATGCTTTTGCGACATCGAAGAAGAGAGCCCCTGTACTAATGTATTTGGGGTGGTTAAGGCCTTTTAGGATGTGCTCCGTTAGGCGGTATAGCTGATCGGGACAAGAGTGTCTAGCTCGAAAGCCGAATTGTTCCGTCAGCAGAAGGCCGTTGGAAAATACGTGCTCTACGAGCTCTACGAGCGGCTATTGTTAAACAGGCTCAACCTGTTTAACAATAGCCGCTCGTAGAGCTTCCTCAGACAACTGAGGAGGCTGATGGGACGATAGCTGGAGGGCTTATTGGCTAGTTTATTCGGCTTGCGAATGCCGATAACCGTGGCTTGCTTCCAGTCGTCCGGAAAGGAGCAACTGGAGAGAAGCTTATTGAAGATTGTCGCCAGTAAACAGATAAGCGGCCCAGGGAGAGCTTTGAGAATCTTATTACTTATATTATCTGGGCCCGGGGCGAATTTTGGTTTTAAATTTTTAATAATATCTTGGACCTCTGCGGGGGTCACTGAATTTAAAGGTTCGCCTTCCGGTGGAACCGCAGCCCTAGTCTCGATTACGCGGTCCACCTCCGTTAGGTGGACCGAATCGGTGTGTTCGCGCGATGGCGTACATTGCTGCTCTAGGTTGTCCGCAAGGCATTCGGCTTTTTCGGAGTCATCTAGGGCTTCTGAAGCGCTATTAGGTCCAACTAACGGCGGTAGAGATTCGCGGGGGGGTCTGCTTTCAGACTGCGGGCCAACCGCCAGTAGGCGGTGTGCGATGGCTCGATGTCCTCTAGGAGAGTGTCCCACGTTGTGTGTCGGTGTTCCGATACACGACCTTTGACTTCTAGTTGAAGGCGTCGAAGTAGGGTTCGGTTCGATTCCGATCGGTATCGGTCGAAGGCGCGTTTGGCTGCATTTTTCTGTCTAATTTGCAGTCGCAGGTCGGGCGGAAAGTTAAACCGCCGGTCGCCCGATAGTTTCACCGTCAGTTCCGAGTCTGTGACTGCGGAAGTTATAGTTTCTCGGAGACTTGCTATCGCTCGATTTGCGTCATCGAACGTAGCTATCGTCTCGGGTAGGTCGACTAAGTCCTGGGGGTCCAAGGCCTTGAGTTTGACCTCAAGACGATGCCAGTCCACTACGGATTTGGTCGGAGTGACCGCGCCGGCGTACTGGCCCAGTTTACACAGGACGGGCCTGTGATCTGAGTCTAGTTCATGGATTGTCTCTATCGACTCGATGTCGAGCGACACCTCCCTGAATAACATGATGTCTAGGACACTCGGTGACGCGTGCTGGTAGTTGTCCACCGTAGGATACCTAGTGGGAGTCGCGGGAGCGACTATGCTGAAGTTTAGGTTATCGGATAAGCTAAAGAGATGCTTTCCGTTGTTGTTTTGGGATGCTGTTGATGTCCCATGAGCCGTGTTTGCAGTTTAGATCTCCTGCAATTATCACGGAAGGGCCTAAGTTAAGAAGCGTATCTAGGTCGCTTTGAAGGAGGGTTCTATTCCCCGAGAGGTAGGCTGAGAGACTAGTACAAGCGGCCTGTGGCCGGTGAGCGCTAACCTACACGCGGATGCCCCTATTTGACTTAGCTCTGGAATGTCGAGCGGGCAACAGTGCAAGGACCGTTTATAATAAATTAGTGTGCCTCCCAGACGGTTTGCTAACCGGTCGTGGCGGACAATATTGTAATTTGCGATTCTGGGATCGCGTACGCTAGGTTTCAAGAATGTCTCTTGCACTAGCAAAATATCTACGTTATAATCGCGAAGGAATTCCGCGATTTCATCCCTTTGACCCTTTATGCCGTTTGCGTTGAAATACGAAACAACCAGAGCCCGAGGTTTTGTTCTACCTGCGGTTGTACTTCCCGTTGAGGTGTTTTTATGGGTCTAATTAACGACGCGGCGGAGCGCGGTTTTATTGCGCGGACTATTGTTCTTTATGGTTGGCTCGTAAAAGTCCAAAGGGCTTCCACAAGCGTTTTGTGTTGGCTAATTGCCCTAAGACGCTCGTGGCCAGATGTGGCGGCCGCTATTTTAGCGGACAATACGGCGAGTTCCTGCCTATTTATTCTATCTAATAAGCTGCAAATGTTGGCTATTTGCGCGAATGGGTCGTCTTTGTTTTCCGCGAAAACTGACGGAATTGGCTGCACCTGCGGCCGCGGCGCCGTTTGAGAGGCGGGCAGCTGTTGCGCGATCGGTCGTGAGACGACCGGGATTACCGGCGCGGTTACCTGCGCGGCCACCTGGGGTTTCGCCCAGGCGTTTACGACGGGTTCGGGCGCGGGTTTGGGCAACGTCGATTTCGCGGGAGATTTCCTCGCGGGAGTTTTCGGGGCCTTAGCGCAGCCTCTGTAGCTAGCCGGGCGGCCGGTGGCGTTACAGTTTACTCAGTCCGGTGGATCTGCGCAATCTTTCGGCCTCGTGCACTCGGTTGTGCCGTGGTCACCGGTGCATTTGACGCACCTTGGGTGAGCGAAGCAGTTATTGGCCGTGTGGCCAAAATGTTGACAGTTGTGGCACTGTGCCACAACACCTGATTTACGTGGGGGCTCGATGACTAAGTCACTGAGCCCACAGACCCTCTTAAGGTTGAAAATGGCCTTACCTTCCGGGGTAGTGTCAAGTTCCACCATGACCATGTCCATAGGGACGCGGGTGCGAGGGTGCCTGAGACGACGCACGGCGTGAACAGGGTATCCCTGAGTGCGGATGTCGACCTTAGCCATATCGACATCCGACTCTTTTGGGACGCCCTTAATTACGACCCGAAGTTTACGCTCTTCGGGTAGTGAGTAGGTGTGGAAACCTACCTTAGCTTCGCGCAAGTACTTTGTTACGCGGCGGAAATCGTCTGACGAATCGAGGTATACGCGGATACCCATATTAGTATTTTTTGACTGGGGGTCTCGGATGTTGTGGCGTTCAAACCACGAACAAACCTGGTGCCACTTTACCTTATCTTGTATGATTATTGGCGGCGGTGGCTTGATTTTTCGCTCGGAGGCGAATGTCGGTTCCGACAGGTCAGACGCGGCTGCCTTTTTGGCGGGCGTCGCGGTGGGACGGTTTGACGGGGCGGCCTCGCTTTCGGGGTCGCTGTCTGTAGCGGGGCGTTTCTTGCCCTTTTTTTTTCGATTTGACGACGGTGGAGCCGTCGGCGTTCGCGTTGTTGGAGGGGGTCGTTTCGACCTCCATGTCTGAGCCGCCGTCCGATTGTGAGTCGGGAACGACAGCGCGGAAGGGGGCCGAATTTGGTTGCGCGGAAGGCGCGTTAAGATCGATCGCGGCGGCGGAGGTCGACGCGACGGGCGTTTCGATTGTCGCAGAGGGCGACACAATAGTTGGCGCAGAGGGCACTGGAGATGGCGGCGAAGCGACTGCCGGTGAAGCCGGACTGTCGCTAGAGAATTCGACGGCTAAGCGCCGTTCCCTCGCGAAATTTAAGAACTTTGCCCATATTTCGGGGCATTCCTCCCGCAGGAACTCCTCTAAGAGGGAACCCATGTCGACGCTTGAGCCTTTGGGGCTTGCGCCCCGCCGGCGTGTGGTTTTCTAAATAGGCCTCCCCACCTTGCGGCAGGGTGGTGTGTGCCTAAAATTAACCTTTAATCACCTGCGCTTTAGGTGCGCTAGGGTGAGTACCTAGCTGTCGCCTAATGCAACAAGCACACAGGTAAAAATTACAATGCCGCCTCTGAGACGAGAAATGTGTGTAGAATTCTACTTACGGACAGGAACCTGCCTACGAGCACAACACTACACTAACACTATCCGCTCGGAAGTCGGGCAAAGTTTCTTCGTTCTTCTGTAACGTTTCTTCTTTCTTCTATAATTTTTCTTCACTCTTCTTGCTTGAGACTTCCCTAACCGTAGACCGCGAAACACGACAACGATGAGGCAAGCAGTGCACACCAAGAGATAAAAGAAATGATATTAGCAACAACGGTTGCAAGATGGCTTCCGGGTCGGTTGGCATGGGCCCTCCGGCTCAGATTAACGTCCGTTCCGTGTGGAAGCACGAAGCGGAATTTCTCTTTAGGAAAATCGAATTGTATTCCGAGTTTTCAAGCCTCTCGAGTACACAAGTAACTATTTTCACATCTCGAATAAGATTTGTTTAAGTTTTTAAATTTCTTTATTAAATAATAACATGCGGAAAAATACCCAAAATACAAGTTACGTGTTATTTTAAAATACTTCTATAAGAATTACATTGTCTATGGAACAAATACGGGCTGTTTTTATTATGTAAACAAATCAAAATTGATTAGCTTTTAGACCATTTCATCTTTCTTTGAAGTGATATTTTTGATTGAGCCCCGTATTTACATATCAAACAAGGTAATTCTCAAAAGTGTCAACGAGACACTAAGGACATAAATTATTATACCAGAGTTCCTTAGACCCGAACAGTATATTACGATCGTGTAATCTGTAAATTTAATGTAAAACTAAGACATGATTATGTCAATATAATTTAGTAAAAAAATCAAGGAATAACAGTAGTTAAGTGTAATTTATAGATGTATACAAGAAAAAAAAAAATATATATTTTTCAAATATATGTATGTTTAAAATTTACAATACCTCCCAGGTAATATAAATTGAAACGGTAAATTCACCTATTTCTAAACCTGCTAAATCAACAAAACGCAAACCTACACTACTGTGTGCGAGTACTCACAAACAGAATGGACCGCTCAATACATGCCATGATCCCCCACCATCAAAACTGTGTAAAGAATCAAAACGTATCAATATACAATGAAGGTGTTTTTCAATTTATAACATTTTAGCTACGTCAAAAGGAAATCCCCGTTCACAGTATCATTGGCGAGCTATTTGAACATAAAATGTGAAATTCTTAAGCTTATTTGTAACAGAAATGAATGGGATGGCCTTCAAGTAATCTAATAATAATCTTTAATTTCCGACTCCTTTAAGCACTTTACCATATGAACTTATTTCTTTTTTTTTTCTCTTTTTTTTTGAAAAAGGGTTTAATGTTTACAGATTATGCCACCCTCATCGTGTTAATTTGCGAAGGCTGCGGCCGGAGGATGCAAAAAAAGGCAAAGTTAAACTTAAAACTATTATTATATTAAAACTATTATTTTATTATATAAAAATTACATTTCTAAGCGAGGTGACAGTTGCTCGATGTGAGAGACAAAAGTGACGCTTGCTGCGATGCTTCGGACGGTCCCGGTGTCCAACACCTGTGTTGCGCAAACACTTCGTATCCGTGCTTCGTACGGGCGACGGCACGTAGCACGGAATACGCCATCTCTTGAGAATGGAATGTCGTAGCTGGGTGGTTACAGTGTAGGCGATTTCCAGGATGTGTAATTGTGTAACATGTTAACAAGATTACAAAAAACAAACAACAACAAAAGAGGCTTTACATATATCAACTTAAATCGCCTCTGCGTCTTATTCCTAAGTTAACAATCCTATAAAGTAACCTGGCAGAATCCGACATTGGATTTGCAAGGACAGTATTACATACTCCAGTCTCGAAAAAATTATTAGTACTAAATTACAGATATCTCTTCTCTCCGGTTCTCTACGGGCGCATCTGAAGTTATTATTCAACGGCTGTAATTCATCCAATCGAATTGAATTTGTCCAATCTGTACGCATCAAAGCTCTGTCTGATGTGAAATACAATACTGCTGTAAGATGAACGGAGGCGGAACACATTTTTTAAAGTGCTCAACCAGAAATAGATTTTACTTTCAGACAATTCCGTGTTGCCACATTCTCCAAAAACGCTTTGGAGTATGATCATGACTACCATCTTCATTGCTTAAGGTGCTGAAGTCGTATACGATAGTATAAGATAATTGTGTAGTGTGATTTAAATTGATATTATAGCCTACATTTTACCGCAGTAAAACATCTCATTCCCACGGGAAGATCCATTTTGATGCGAATTTGATTCACTCCTTGCTAAAAGTTTCTATAGTTAGAAATCCATAATAGGTACTCATATTGTAAATGAGAAAGTATGTTTGTTTGTCCTTCTTTCAAAATGATTATGTCATTGTGTGTATGTATAAAAGTATGATTTTGTGTGTGGAAATAGTTAGTTTCTATGTGAAAGCACATAAAAAATAACATTTCCAGTTCGATACGAATAAGGGATTCTCATGAAGACGTCCAAGTCACTGTTCGATACCAACTCTGTATTAACTCTTATTGTACACTTTCCGTACTTCAGAGACAGTGATATTTTACTTCACATTTTATGTATATCGATTCGAAAAACAACAAAAAATTTCATTTTGAAACATTTACTGTTATTACGAGTTTTTGCGCAGAATTATATATATATACATACTTAAATTTGTGCCAATGATCATTTAATTAGACGTGTTGGTATTGATTCTTCACTCAGCTTCTTATGTTCAAATGGAAGATATGTTCAAATGGAAGATATTTGCCTCATTAGAAGTATTAGTGTAGAGAACAGAGTTAATAATGGAATTTCAGGAGCACGCATTTTCGTTGAATACATCCAAATTGTAAATAGAGTTATTCTATTTTATATGCTAAACATATATTTAAGTATATACATATTTTAACCATTGCATAATAATTATTCATTTTATTCTTGTAATTACAATTTAAACAACGTCAATAAACGTAATATGTCAAAAACCTAAAATATATTTTTTTTTAAATCCTGAAGTACGAAACGAATATATTTTTACGGAATTACCGCTTTTATGTTCATTCCAGATTTTTCGAACCCTACAGTGTTAATAATCACAGGATAGACGAGACATTAGGCATTAGACGTCTGAATGTCTTTGTTAAGCATGGCTGCCGCCAATTTTTTAATTCATTTTGAGTTCGAATGACGCATGTAATTATGACTGAATTTTCTCTTCCAATATCGTTTGAGCCTGAGTAGAGTTAATGTTATCAACGAGAGGATCCCAAGCTTTCTACCATTAGCTATCTAGACCACTTCTCTGTTACATTTAAGGTGTTTTATAAATGCAATAGTCTCGTCAATCATCTTTGGAAGGAATCGATGTTATTTTGCTGTGATCTATCAAACCTGATATTATAGTGGTTGGGGCGATTCAAGGTGTACTTAAAGACCGTAGACTTATTTTGTCTTTTATGTTTAGGTTTTTACTTTTTTATTCGTCCTATGAATGGATCCCACATTCACAGTAAAGTTTCAATTCGTCACTGTGCTGTGATTTAGTCGTAGAAATCTCACACAGAATTAGGAAGGCGAGTGGACAATAAGTTTTTTTTAAGCTTAGCTTAAACTATGTATTAAAACTTCTTTAAGTCACAATCCCTATCATCTTATTCATCAGAATGTTTATAAAACCAATAACACAATAAGGGTGTAGTCTATTAAAAATAGTTTTGTAGCTGTACCTAATCTAAGCACATTTTTTTTTTAATTTCAACGGTATAGTATGAAAGTTATTCGTTCAGTTGTTGTACTTTCAATATATTCTATTTGAATCTTCATTTCTTCGGCTACGTATTCTGACCGGAAGACAATGAGACTCGTTAACAAAACCTTTTCTGAGATACATTTGAAAAGATGTTTAAGCTGTCTATGAAAAATAATTACTTTTTTTTATGGACTGCTTTACCTTTTTAAATGGTTTTTATACAAAGCTCAAAAAATATAAGAAAAGAGTTTGTAATCAATCGGAAATTTGCTGCTGGTTGAAACAAGTAGTCAGAAGAGAGTAGTCGTGACTTTTGTAAGTCAGTTAAGGAAATAATTTATGGTGTAAAGAAAGCAACAAATTTTTTATTTTATTTTTGATTATTTCATTTTTATTGATAGTCTATTCTTTGTATTTAATTTTATATGAATTAGTTATTTTTTTTGTTTATTTTTTTTTTACACTTTGTCACAATATTTTGAATGTTGTACACACCTGTTATATATAGTTACATATTAGGTCCAATGTTTTTCATTTTTCCCTTTGTTTAAATTCTGTAAATATGTATACTGTTGGTGTGTCTATAACAATTGAAAAAAAAACTTTGAAGGTAATTAGAGGATAAAATCAGAATTTGGCCCATCGAACTATCAAAGTTTGACCCACGCGATGTCGTAGAGCATTTCAATGGTATCGCTAGACTGGGACCCCTGCATGAATGTGAAAATGAGTCCGGCAGCGTAAAATTTGAATATTTCTACTGTTGCGTTTCATTGAATGAGTGAGGGCAGCTTTTTCATTCCAAAAGTACGCACCTAAACCCGTCCCACGTCCATTAATCAACAGAAAAGAAGAACCATGTAACACTTTCTTTTAGTATCTTAGAAAATGAAAAGACTCGGTCCAAAAATGTCATTGACACAATAAAAAAGTCAAGCTATTTAAAATGTGGTTTGCTTATTTTTTCTAATTTAAGTCTGTCGATGTTATTTGTACGATGAAGAGCTATGTATACATTTACTTAACTAAGCCAATGCAAAGGTCTCAAAATATGAATTATTAGCATACGCTAGGATAAAGGCAGTTTTTAATTATAATCGTGGTATTTGTGGTTATTGCAATATTCAACTCTTTGGAGGTCGGTATTCGTTGTTAACTCGAAGACAAGAATAAATTCAACAATTTTGTTGTATTTACGCGATTACACATTACTAAATGAAACTATTTTTACGAAAATTTTAACCAGACTTCAAAATGGAGGATGCTCCCAATTCATTGGTATTTATCTTAAATCCGTTTGCAGGCACCGTTTACAAAACACTATATAGCCCCATGTATATAATCTGAATATTCAAGAGTCTACTTCAATGTATCAAGCAAGCAGATAGTAAGTGGTATCAAGTTTTCACTGAGCTAATTAAGTTCCAAAACGTGCCTGGCACTAAGCCGGTTGCAGGTAACAAATTTTAAAAACCTTCCCTCTTTGAAGTTGCCACCCGAGGTAACATATCGACGTACCCTTATGAACAAAACAGACAGAACACGTATGATTAAAGATTTTTTTATTAATGAATGAATTCTTATTTTCTTTGTTTAATAGATTTGTATATACTAATCAAGTAAATAAAATATCAATACGGAATGATCTATTAATATTGAAGTTTGGTGGTTTTAATGTAATATTTATAACAAAAAGAACAAGACCGCAGAGTTTCTTGCCGGTTCTTCTCTGTGCAGGTCTAGTTTAGTGAACTGGTGGTAGGTTTTTTTTGACGTTCAATAAGAGCTTAAGTTAGGCCTATATTGAATAAATAGTCTTTGACTTTGACTTTGACTTTGATTTAAGATTGTTAACATGGCGAGAGAACTTTTCTGTTTGTTTTATTTCTCCACTATCAAGTGGGCCCCACCTCATATACGTATGCGTGTTAAATGTATCTCGAACAGACGCCATTTAAATGAAAGAAAATAAAAATGCTTTGTTAAATGTTAACAAAAGAATGGTAGTTTTCTGGTACAAGCACAACGACACTTATGATTATTTAATTATTTTTATAATAATATAATTAAAAATTAAATTTAAAATAAAAAAATAACTATGAAATTACGATACGTATTTGTGGGTGCAGAAAGCAATAAGAGTAATTAATATATGCCCGTTATGAAAATTTTGGCCATTTACAATTTTTAACGAACTTCAAAAAAGGAGGAGTTTTCTCAATTCGACCGTATATATATATATTTTTTTTTTATGTGTGTTCGGGGATAACTTCGTCATTTAAGAACCAATTTTGATGATTCTATTTTTGTTGGAAAGGAAATATCCTAAGGGTGGTACCATGATAAGGAAACCCAGATCTGATGATGGCATTCTAGAGAAATTGAGGGCAATCCTCGAATGTTATAGCTGTTGACAATGCTTTTAGTTTCCTGTTTAAAGTCGGTTTATTGTGTTCAATATTATTCATAGACATACGGAAATACTTTCTGTTACTTACATTAGGAGTATCCTAATCAAATCAGTATCGAAATTAGTTCTGTAATTAAAATATGTAGAAAAAGTGCGAAAAGATTGTCGCCGTTGTGGGAATCGAACCCACGTCTTCGGCATTCGCGGCCTGACGCTCTAGCCACTGAGCTAAACGGCTGATTGCCACACCGAGGAAAATCTTAACGCATTCTTCCACATTGTTTTCTTAGCATTTGAAGCAATGCTTGGCGCCATCTATTGTTATATCCTTTCCAGCATACAAACAATTTCGAATATCGTTTTACAACGATAATTTGAACGAGAGATGTCGCCATTGCTTTTTTAGAAATTTAAATTGTTTATAGTGCTAATCTTTGCACTTAAGATATAACAATAGATGGCGCCAAGCATTGCTTCAAATGCTAAGAAAACAATGTGGAAGAATGCGTTAAGATTTTCCTCGGTGTGGCAATCAGCCGTTTAACTCAGTGGCTAGAGCGTCAGGCCGCGAATGCCGAAGACGTGGGTTCGATTCCCACAACGGCGACAATCTTTTCGCACTTTTTCTACATATTTTAATGTTCAATCTTAAGTGCAAAGATTAGCACTATAAACAATTTAAATTTCTAGTTCTGTAATATTAGTAATTTAGGTGTATACACATTAAATTCGTAGTGGAGTCATACTTCATTTTAGGACAATTACGCTTACCCTCGTTGGTAACGTTAAATTGAATTGCCGTGGTAAGGTTGCCGCGATCATTTTTCACGTGTCTACTCAAGAAGCTTTTATTTTCTTATTAGAATGTCCTCTTTATTTTTAGGGTTCCGTAACTAAAAGGTTAAACGGGACCCTATTACAAAGTCTCCGCTGTATCTCATAACCGTGATAGTTAGACAGTTGAAATTTTCACAGATGAATTATTTCTATTGCCGTCAAAACGACAAATACTAAAAAACAGAAATAAAATTTAAGTGGGGCTCCCATACAATAGACATGATTTTTTTTGCCGTTTTTAAAGTTCTATATCTAGAAGAACTAGCCTAACCCGCCCCGGCTTCGCACGGGTATAATGTGTTATACATATAAACCTTCCTCTTGAATCACTCTATTTAGTAAAAAAAACTGCAACATTGCGTAGTTTTAAAGATCTAAGCATACATAGGGACAGACAGACAGCGGGACGACTTTGTTTTATACTATGTAGTGATGGTACGGAACCCTACGTAAGCGAGGCCGATTCGCACTTGGCCAGTCTTTTTTTGTAATACCATCTGTCAGCCCCTCTCACAAAGCAGCTCTGTCGCAAATGAAGCAGTGAATCATTTCCGTGCGAAGGGTGAATATTAAGTTATTCGTATCTGGCTCAATCGTGATTGGCCCCTAGCGAAACGACGGTGATTTTTTATAAGAGAACGTGAGACGCGTAGCATGCTCCATCCTCTTGGAGTTTGTCAAAGCACTTTTGCAGCTACGTTGACAATCTCGAAGCGAATGAGGCCGCGGCAACCTCACTTGCTAGACTGAACGCAAAAATATGAGGACTTTATATTCCGTGAGGAAGTACAGCTAGCGTAGGTACTTGACACCATGCCGCTTGGGTTAGATTTGTTAGACAATGTGTCGGTTAGTATTTTTATTATAAATGATTTATGTCATTATTTATGTAGGAGGTAACGGTAGGCCATTTTTTAAAAGAAACAGCTGTTGCAGATGTTCATGGGTCACATATAATATTTAACATCGTTCTAATCACCAGCTCGATAGCAGCAGACTAAAAAGTTCTGTAACTGAAATGTTCTGGTTATCGTTAATTTCTTAATTTATGATCAACGGTGATCTTCACTGCCAAAAATAAAATTAATAAATGTGTATATTTGTAGATAAACCACCAAAAACATTCGGGCCTGCGGGAAGTCGAACCAGCGTCTTCTAACGTGCACGTACTCCTCACCAATTAAACAAAGCCGTTGAACTCACGAAAATCTCGACATCTATCTACGTTGTTCATTGCAGCTTTAGCCATGAAACAGCCATTAAACTTGCTTCACTTTGCTAGTTCGTCAGTAAATATTTCTTTGACTGAATAATGTTAAGGTAAACTTGTATATAGTAGTATTAAAAAATGAAAGAAAATACAAAATAATGTTCCGCGGCCTCACTTTTACTGTGTAATCCTTCAATAAATAAAAAATGCTCTCAATTTATAAATGTAAAACCTCGCATGAAGCATATTTCGTACATTAGATTTTAGGCTTATCCCTTTAAAAGGGTTCGGCCGGAGTAATATCGAAACGGTTAAATGCAATGAAAAGTTACGATCATCTTTTTTATAGAAGTATTTATGTGCAATTTTTTGGTAGTAGGTGTAAATTGTTGGTTGATAGTAATTGTATATTATTATTGCATAACGGTTTATAGTCTTAAAATTGTAATAAATTCAGCTAATTTGACTAAAGTAAAAATGTACAAAAATAATACAACATTAAAAAGATCAGTAAAATATTAAACTTTCGTACCGTATTTCGTCTGGTGTGTGAAGTATCGGGGCCCACTTTTTAACGGTTGGCAACGCATCAACCACCTCAAGTGTTACCTCACACAGAAAAAAATCATTGCCACATTAGCTTATTCATCTTCCGACCTAAGTCAGTTCCCTTTAATCTACGAATTACGCTTAAAACTTATTTACTCCTTATCCAAGCTTTCCCCCTAAGACGTCTTCATATAATACGCAAATAAAAAAGTTAATAAAATTAAAAAAAAACGGCCAAGTTATAGTCGGACTCAAACACGAAGGGCTCCGTACCGTTATATATAAAAACCGCAAAAAAAATCATAAACATATATCACTTAAATATTTTATTAGTTTTTCTGTTTTTTTTTTAGTATTTGTTGTTATAGCGTATACAGAAATACATCATCTGTGAAAATTTCAAATGTCTAACTATCTCGGTTCATGAGATACAGCCTGGTGACAGACGGACAGACAGGCAGGCAGACAGCGGAGTCTTAGAAAACCCGTTTTACGCTTTAGGTACAGAACCTTAAAAACGATGCATACTTTTAAAGAGGATCTAATGATTCTTTTGGATATTTTTATTAATTACGATAGCAATAAAGTCTGTTGTTACAAAAGTGTGTTGACTCGCCCAGATTAGCTGTACTATCGCGGCCTCTCAGATGACTAAGTAAGACAGTGGAAGGTTAAACTTTTGCGTGTTATCCGGTGAGTAAGGTTGCCACGGCCTACATTATAAAAAGGTAATCACGCATCTGCATCCCCAGAAGAGTTGAGGGATACACATAAACGGCAATAATCACTAAACAATAGTACACCGCTTTCTCGTTCACCAACTTTTTACATACAAGGAAACAAAAATATATTTGATAACTCCGCTTCGGTGTCGCCAAGGTGTTGGCTTCGTCGTCGGGGGTCGTGGGTTCGATTCCCACACGGGACAGCTATTTGTGCGACCCACAGATAGTTGTTTCGCATCTGGGTGTTTGACCACGTGAAATTTATTTATGTAAAACGTCCTTACAACACAGGATAATGTCATCCTAAAGTAAGGGCAATGTTTTAAAAATAAATAAATAAATCGGAGATAAACTTTTTTAATATATATTTTTTGCTTATGTGCTACATTAAATAATGTCTCACTGAGAACAAATTTGTTATTAGTTGGTAGCGCACTTACAGCAGAACTATTATAATTACAGAGGACAATTCACGTAAAAAACCGACTTCAAACCGGAAACTAAAAATATATACGGTCAGATTGAGAAACCTTCTCCTTTTTTGAAATCGGTTGTTAATTCCTTTAACATTTGAGAATTCGCCCTCGATTTCTTTGGGATGCCATCATCAGATCCGGGTTTCCTTATCATGGTACCACCCTTTGGATACCTTCTTTCCAACAAAAAAGAATCATCAAAATCAGTCCATAAAAGGCGAAGTTAGCCGCGAACACACAAAAAAATATATACGGTCGAATTGAGAAAATCACCTCCTTCTTTTTTGAAGTCGGTTAAAAAAGTATCATTCAGTAATAGCTAGGGTAAGTGCAGAATCGCGTGCTCCCCAAGATATTGCATGGTTCTACCTATAGATGTGACTTAATCGGTTACAACGGATCGCATCAGCATCATCAATCTTGCTTTTAGCCGTCCGAGTGACACAAAAATATCTGTTTTAGCCGACGAACGAGGTTGAGTCGTGAAAAAGAAATTTCCGAGACGAAGGTAACAGGGCCATTGTCATGGCTTCGCACAATGCTCGACGACAAATTAAAAAAAAAAGCAGTACTCATTATAACACGGTGCGATCCCTTCTTTATTTCTAAATGCTACGTATATTTTTTCTTTTGTCTCATAGTAACACACTAAATTTAAAAAAAAATATGACTAGTAACTACATTTTTCTAAATTTTATATCTATTTTTGCTAAAAATAATATAATACCGTATCAGTATCACAGAAGCGGATTGAAATTTTTTAACTTCAAGAAATAGAAAAAAATTAATTCACACGAGAAATTCTATTTTAAAAATTAAAATTCCTAGTATATATTCAAATTCTACTATAAAATAATTTAAACAATAATATCAAAGTAAAGAAATCGGCTCGGCTTATTTAGTTAAAGTGCAGCGTTATAAATACATAAAGGAGTCATTCCTCATAACAACTGAGCACAAAATCAAATTGAAAACATCAACAATTGAAGAATTGAATATTACACTTACTCATGTACCCATTAATTGAGTTATTTGATGGTAACAAGAGTAAATATTGTAAAATTCTGATACCAAACTCTGAATACCTCGTGGTTGTTGAGGTCACTAATTAATTATATATAGTAACTAATTTAATTATATATAATTAATTATATTATATAATAGGATAATATTTGATGAATTCACGGGAATTGAACGTTAAAAACACACAATTCCTGCCAGGTTTTGTTGTGTCAGCTTGAGCTATGTTATGGAAATTTTAATTTAATTTACATTTTATGCTTAGGAACGCATCGTGTTATTGTGGTGGACTGTGGACTCTTAATTTGAGCTATACTACTAGTAAAATATGTGCATGTTTAGTCTGGTCCCTACATTAAGTATTAAATTACGAATTGAGTTTGCAAGTGACATTGCCTTGTTGCTATTTTTGATTTCTTAAAAGGCATCATTTTTGTTACTGTTCTTGGAGTGCAATTATAAGCTCGTCAGCCAACACGTTTAACAGTTCGCTTAAACAAAGTTTGAACTATGCAGACACCGTCCACATCACCAAAGCCAAGTCTCTTATCACGCCATCTCATACAGATCTAAGTCATTTCATGCCGTGATAGCCCAGTGTCCGGGCATTTACTCGAGCAGTCTTGAGTTCTATCCCCGGTGCCAGCACCAATGAAATTGTTGATTTCAGGTGCTGTCTTATCACGGGGAAGGAAAACTTCTTGAGGAAACCTGCATATTTTCGTAATAATAACAAAAGAATTATTTCGAAAACATGTGAAGTCCGCCAATCCGTAGTGGGGTCGCGAGGTGGACTATGTCCTGTTACCTTCTTTAAAGGAGAGGCCTTTGCCCAGCAGTGGGATATTTATAGGCTGTTACTTTACTTTACTTTTTATGCAGAAAAATAACCAGAACCGCGGGTCGTAAACAAAGACGATAATACGTAATAATGTTTTTGCAATCCTTGTTAAAGTATAAAAATAAAAGTTTCAAATTATTTTAATACAATCTGAAACACCAAAATTTATAACATAAACTGACTCGAATAAACTTGATTTTCGTTCAATTACACCGTTTAAAATTACTCTTAATTTCATCTTGGCAGTAAATTAATGGCCTGTTACGACTTTAACGGACCAATAAGGAAGTATTCCGATTTAAAAACACATT
The DNA here is from genome assembly GCA_933534255.1 of Iphiclides podalirius. NCBI lineage: Eukaryota > Metazoa > Arthropoda > Insecta > Lepidoptera > Papilionidae > Iphiclides > Iphiclides podalirius. The sequence goes on along the minus strand of OW152831.1, from coordinate 11,138,329 downwards.
TTGAAAATTGACGAACCATTAGCTTCCTGAATCATCTATAATGATCTGTAATTTCTCGTCACAGTCCGCTAATAGACAACATTTTTTATAGTTTATTTACTGAAGATTTAATATTGTCTATTGAATAATGCCAGCCAAGAACGAACGCCTTAGTTTTACAATTTATTTTATTTTTTTGGTACACAAAGCGCAGAGCACATAAGCCCAATTGGGCTACATGGTGACTATGGGGTGGATTGGCGGATTTTTTTTTTTTAGATTTTTTACAAAAACATTTACATTAAAACATGTAGAAAAAGTACGAAAAGATTGTCGCCGCTGTGGGAATCGCTGTAAAAACCGGCCAAGTGCGAATCGGACTCGGACACGAAGGGCTAAGTGTATTGTATGTAACACCACTTAAATATGTTTTATTCTGTTTTTTAATATTTGTTGTTATAGTGCCAAAAAAAACAGTTTCTATGATAATTTGAACTGTCTAAGTATCACGGGTCATGAGATGCAGCCTGGTGACAGACGGACAGACAGACAGACACACAGACCGACAGCGAAGTCCTAGTAATAGGCTTGTGTTATTCATGTGCCATTACATGATTCTGACATATTCATTTAGGGCGTCAAAACTTTCATCAAAGCTAGTCCAGTGGATCGTCAGTTAGACTCGCGATAATAAATAGCATTTTTGGGATGTCTCGCATGCAGAAACAGTCACAACTGTTGCGTTTTAACGGTCGATGCGTTAAGTTCAACAACTGTAAATTTTTATCACTGAAGTTCGTGTCACGATCATTTACATTACACACTTATTTTTTTACTTTTTTTTTCTATACCAGATCATTGCTTTCCTTTTTTTTTTTCCAAAATACACGATTTACCAAAAAAAACTCCAGGTCCTCCAGGTACTTATAATAATGGTACCTGTCCCATGGAACAATCATCGTGTCGCGAGGGTGGTCAATAATACAAAATCACAAACAAAAATTACACCATGGCTCGTAACAATTAATAGTGGATTTCAGACAATCTTTTCCCTTGTTTTGCTACATAGTATAGCCCTCAGCATAGTAATAGCATACCGGTAAATAGTAAAGTAACCATTAAAACAATGTTTCAATCCAAACAGCTAAACTAAAACATAAGATATCGATACTCCGTATACAGCGTGTCGTTACCAACGCGTCAATAAATGAACACACATATAGAGGATAACTTTTTAAAATTGTATCAAAAATTTACATTCTTTAAACATCAATATTTACAGAGTTATTAAATTTTCCAAAACAAAGAATTTTAGAACACCCTTACCTATAAAAGCGTAACGTAAAGTTCATTTGTAAAGGTCACAAAGCATATGAATGGGTTGAATGAATTTAAATGAGACAAAACATACTGTTAGAAGGAGAGGCTTGTAATGTGACGCTGTGGCAACGAATGAAAAAGTCTCTGAATGTATCAATCAGTCAGTTGTAGTTGTATAGGATGTTACAAATTTTGTTTCTTTTTTACTTAATTAGTTTGTTTGAAAAAAATTTTTTTTAATTATGATTTTTTTAATGTCTATATTTTTTTATGATTAGTAGCGTTAGTCGTGTGTTCATTTATTGTCATTTATTGTAATATAACATATTCTTTTCGAAAAATATAATCTGTAATGACCAAAACAAACATTTTAACTAGTAACTTCCTATATATTTTCCACCATTGGGCAAATGCCTTGTATTATGATCTACGCGACTCTACCATACAGATAGGCATCACATTACTTGGAATATAAAATAGCAACATTATCATTACTTCAAATAACAAGTTTCCTCACGAGGATTCTTCTTCACCGCTGAGCATGTGATAAGTCAGGAATTCGTATTGCAATTAAAAATTTCTTTGGCGCTGGGACCGAGAAGCGAGCACCCGAATACTGAATCGTCAGGCTTATAAAGTTTGTATTATAAAGTTTTAACTTAAAGTAACTTTATAACGTCAAAATGAAAATCGAGCCCCAGCGTATTTGCAAACTGGATTTCCGGAACTCACTTATCGTATAAATAAAGTGAAAATCCGAGGAACGAGCCTAGGCAAGCAAATGCTTGGTTACTTAATCTCCGTCGTCAGCGCGACGGTATTTAATCAAAACCGGTCGCCAGTGGGACGAAGGAGCGTTTAACGTTCGATTCTAATTTGATTGCGATACAAGTTACCGCTCTACAAACTCTTAATCCTAACAACCACCCTTTAATTGAGTATACTATAGAAAATTAAATTCAATAGAGGGCCGGGACGAATTAAGATCCTAATCCAATTTTTAAGCGCACACTTCACAACACTTAACCCAATTGACGTAGCGGATATTGAGCCTGTCTAAGTCAAAGGGCGTAGAGATAGATCCCCAGTACTGGAAAATGAGGTGGCCGAAGCGCACTTTATTAAAATGTGCAACGTATCTTCAACACTGAGGGTGTTGCAAATAACTATTAGGCGGCGGATATAACTAATCATCAGGTGAACCACCAGCTCGATTGCCACCTTCTCACATTAAAAAAAACCACTAGACGAAACAGAAGTATTTCTAACTTCCATTTCACGTCGGTTTTCAGCGTGGTCGTTTTACTAACCCGGACGAACCTGCCCATTCTTGCAACATTGACGACTGTTCCGCGGCCCCAACACAGTTTTTTTGTCAGCCATTATGCTTAGCGTTTGTGGACTATGAGAAAGCCTTCGACTCAATCGAGTCCTAGATCGTATTGTAGTCCATTCTTCTACAGAACGAGAGCATGAAAGCATTCAAATTGTCAGACGCAGACGTCATTTCTCAGAAATTAGTCATAATCGCAATGAAAGATGTTATCAAGCTTTTGGACTGGGAAGAAACATCAACATCACTGTCAAATACATCACCCACCTGCGTTTTACCGACGATACTACATACGATAATACAGTCATCATGGCATAATTGCTGAAAACCTTAATTCTACGCTTAGTGACCTCTGATAATATTATTTTACATTCCATCTGGTGAGTAAGTATCCAGAGCCATTTATAACTTACAAATAATAGTAATCCTTTATTTTACGTCGGGGTTAAAATAAATCCTGAAATGTTCATAAACTTACATTTAAAACCAATATTGTACATATTTTAGTAATTAGCAATCTCTTAAGAATTACTAATTTATAGAGTAAAAATACGACTTCTCCCGTATTATTCATAGGATTTCGCAGTAATTTATACGTTGTTCGAACCATAAGGCGCGATCAATCTTTTGATAACAATATTCGAAACGCCACCGCTTTTCCTTTAAACAGCGCAGGTGCGAGAAAAAGCGATATATTTCACAAAGTTTTTAATATTTAATAGAAGGTAATATGTGAGCGATAATTTTATGAACTCTCTAAGCCTTCTATAAAATTTCTACAACCTTTGGGTTTAATTTAACTACGACATTTTTTCAATAAATACAATAAACCTACTAGAAGACAGAATACATAGCTAGACCGTTTTCAATTTTTAGAATAGGTTAACATTTTAATGTTTTATATATCTAATTTGGATTCCCATCGATAATACTGCGATATTGTTATTTTACACATATTTTTTTTTATTTTTTATTTAATACCACGGCGACGATAAAAGACTTACTTAAGATTTTCAGTTTAACATGGTCGAACCGTAAGTTCGATATTTATCAATTTTTGTTGAAAAATTAATAACTATCGAACTGAACAACTATCGAACCAGAAGCGTGTGCATAAGATTGAAGTTTCAGTGGAGTTGTTCTTAGGTTGTGTTGGATTTTATTTGCATAATATAACAAAAGAAGGGAATAGAATACTGTCGAGCGTCTTTATTTCTTCGTGTTAAAATAAAGTACCAGGAGGACCGAGCCTTGCTCGGTTTGTTTTATTTTTTTTAGTAAATCGTGTATTTTGGAAATTATGTTTAGATACAAATTACTGAGTAATGAAATATGCATAATAATTTATGTAATAATTATGTGTTTTTCACAAAAGAAACAACTTTAAAAAAAAAGGAAAAAAAATAAGAAAATCATCTGGATCCACAAAAAATAAAAAATAAAGAAAGCAATTATCTGAAATCGAAAAAAGGGAAAAAAAGAGTGTGTAAATGATCGTGACACGAACCACGGCCGTCTGTTTCGGGGCCGCCCGATTACCTACCGAGCTATTATAACATTTTCTTTTCGAATGATATTTTTCATTCCCTGAAAACAGGGATAAGAGGACATTTTCTAAAAATGAAACCTAGCTAGATCGATTTTTCGCCCCTGAATCTACGCACATACTAAATTTCAAGAAAATCGCTGCAGCCGTTTCCGAGATTCCGATTATATATATATATATAGAGGTATATTTATATATACAAGAATTGCTCGTTTAAAGGATAAAGATGTACAGGATCTCTATTCTTTCTACCTATCGAGCTTTCTCTTTTTAAAGCTTAGTTTTTAATACTTTCTCAAAGAAGTCTGAAGAAACTCCAACTAATCAGTGGCTTGAGTTTCTTCAGCATTTCTTTTCCAGGCATTTTCAGCCGATCGGATCTGATGTAATGAAGGCCGTTTATAGTTACTGTAACCTGGATCTGGACAAGATACCCGTACAGTATTAATTGTCGAAGCGCAATTTTAAATAACATATGGAAATCCGTCTAGATGTGAAAGCTTTATAAATAATCTATAATTCGTCTTATTAGTTTTAAATTTTAAACTGTTTGTAAACAGTCTCTAAAGCAATTGCTAAGGTTAATGGTTTCAGTTTAACTGGTTCATTAACCACCGTGGTCATACAATTTACCCCATTTTTTATCAAAATGTACGATATATAGGTTCTATTGGTTCTTTATCGATGATGTAATAAAAAAATATATGCATATAATATACGCAGGTAAGAAGTTACTCATCTCTGTCGTTAAGCCATTAAATCCAATTGATAGCGTTTTATTTAAATAACTTGGAATTATTGGTAAATGTGAAATAGTAGCTTCGCAACTAGCTTCATCATGTCGCTTTTTGAGGGTCTGTATCCGCGCACATTAAAAAAATATTACTCTCCTATTTTTTTCCAAACCCGCAAAAAGGAAGTACAATTTCAAGATAATCCTTACAACTGAATTGAACACTACATTCACTATATTCACAAATCCTTCTGCTATATTAATATATTAGCGACCCGCCCCGGCTTGGCACGGATGCAATGCTGAATGTTTTCGACATCGCATTATAAACCTCTAGAACTATACATAGAATTCTTCCTCTTGAATCACTCTATCTATTAAAGAAAACCGCAATATCCGTTGCGCAGTTTTAAAGACTTAGGCATATATAGCGGCAGACAGCGGGACGACTTTGTTTTATACTATGTAGTAATAACGACCGCTTGGCGTAGTGTGAAGTGAACCCGCCTCTTGCACCAGATTGTGGGTTCGATTCACACTACTGGAAAAATATTGTGTGATGAACATAGTTTTTTCCAGTGTCTTAGTTTTTATACATGTATCATATGTATTTGCTTACAAAAAAAAATATATTTAAGTATTTTTAACAGTTATCAAGTATCCTTGGTACAAGCGTTGCTAAGTTTGAGACTAGAGAAACCACCTTCGTCCACTCAGCTTTGTAATTATATAATAATAATCTGTATCGTTACTAATCTGGTTGTGAATTTAAAAGTATTTTGGGAAATATAATGATTATGTTTAATGTAAAATGATTACTTTTAAATATACCATTTCATTTCCACATAAAAATAAATTTGCATGAGTTTATTTTTGCTGTCATGATAAATTCGAATTTGTACCGTACATGTTTCTATGAGATCAATATGGCTTTTTTCCTGATCCTGTCTCGTAAAGCTCATGATTCCCCGTAATATATAAATAAGGATCGGGTTCGCAGAATAGAAATGACATAATTCATTGGAAAAATCTTACTTATAGTTTTGTTTTATTTCTCTATTTTAAGGTTATACAGTACAGTATGGGCCTTAAAATAATTACGCCGTGCTTTTTAAGGTAATTAAGCTGTAATTTTCTTATCATTATGTAACCAATTAACGGTATTACCATAGCAACCAATAACAAATTTTTGACATTTACCTATACTATAATACCATGTTATTTATATAAACCGTTTTCAGTCACATTTGATATCTTTTCACAATTTTTAGTTATTTTTCTTTTATTACGCTAAAGAAGTATAACTTCATACGATACACGCGTATGAAGTTATACTTTAATTTTTTTAATTTTTTTTCAATATTTTTTTTTAATTTAAACATTTTTTTTAATTATTTTTATGGCATGTCAAAATTTCAGGTACTATATTTTTCGGAAGCTCTTACACAAACAAATACGTTTTAGAATTTATAACATAGGTTGTTATAGATTTGTAGTTATAGCATAAAATGTTTAAAGAGCTAATTCTTTTCTTTTGGCGAAAAGTGTGTAGAATATACAGTAGAACCTCGTTAAGTCGAACCTTCATAAATTCAAATCTGAAAACCTTCAAAGCTCGAAAAAATGTTTTGTTCTCTTCCCTTCAAACATCAAAACCTCCATTACTCGACATCTCAACCCTTTACTAGTCGAAAAACTCTACAACTCGAATTTTTGACGTCTATACGTATCCCACTGCTGGGCATAGGCCTCCTCTATACGGAGGGTATCAGGGCATAGTCCAAACGCGGCACTGGCCAACGCAGCGGATTGGCGGACATCACATAACGTCGAAATATTGTTTTTCAATTATTTCGAAGAATATGCAGGGGTCCTCGCAATATTTTTCTCGACCACTGAGCACGTGATAAGTCAGCACTTAAAATTAACAATTTCATTGGTGCTGGCACCGGAGATCGAACTCAGGTTGCTCGAGCATATTGAATTAAAAGCGAGCGCCCGTACACTGAGCGGCTCGGCGCCCGGACACGGCTCTTATTCAGCGTTATTTGACAGCTGATTAGTTAATTTATGCGATGATCAGTGTTTCAGAATCCGGGCTTAAATCTTTTTTAATGCAACACGGGCGTATCTCTAACATAAAATTCCTGCTTTTTACACTAAGACACATACGTAACAAACTTCACTTGAAGCAACATTGTAAGGAGTAATATGCTCAGTAGGCTAGTACAGCGGTATTTAAAATCTCTGGCCAGGCTGGAATACGGCTCAGCTCACTGAAATAATAGACTAAGGATACTTTGTTTATGATATTTCAACTTGTTTGCACAAAAGCGTTCTTTGCAGTAAACAACATCTCCAAGGTGATTCAAATTAACAATCAATAGCGGTATAATCTTTTTTTATTTTAAGGAAAAGCTGGCAAAATTGCCAGCAAGTGGTAGCATTTCAATGATTACATATTTCGGCGAGTGAAATACATTTATTTCTTTTACGGTATCGTCGCTGTCATTTCTATAGTTTTTTTGTATGATTCAGCGCGCACAACCGACATGGTCGATCTCCAGATGTTGAAGCTGGTTAAATCATTAATGTCAAAATAAGAAATCATTTCTGAACTTCTCTCACATGAATTTAATTACTTAGCGTTATAATCGAGCACACGATGATGATATAAATTTCATTCCGGTAAAAAATTTGAGCGTTTACCATTGAAACATAAATGGATGTTCTGACAAAATATCGAGCAGCCAATTTCAGAATGGAGCAGCAAACTTCCCGAGGGAAACTTAAGAAAAGGCGTAAAATTTTGAACAAATTCCAAATTCGAACGTGAATGGATCTGGAAAATCTATATAAAACTCAAGTTACTTTTGTTGACTATACCAGTTACTGTTAGTGACAAGACACTCGGATGTCTTTGTTGTTCAAAATCTAACGGAGCATGGAATTCTTGTAGATATCTGATAGCGATTATTCCTCCTTTTCATGTATTATGTGTTTTTATTACGAAAATTCGCTTTTCACACATTAACGAAACGAAAAATGCTTATTATAGTTAAAAACTTGTGAAATAGTTATAATTGCCATTAATTAGTTAATTATAGTACAATCAAGATGATGGAAAGCCATAATGGACGTCAATGAATTTCCTCTGTCTAAAAATCTGCATCTCCCACAGGCTGCGAAAGATATAAAATGTCTAATTAAAAATGTAAATAAGAATAATATATTTATAATCTATATTTACTCAATTCGTACCCTTTAAAAGACCGTGGTTCTTTTGTGATTGTGAATCATTAATTCAGCAGCACAAAATTCTTTAGCTATAAATCAGCAGTAAGTTCTTCCGTCTTCCTTTGTATTTAGTTTTTTGGTTAAAGTTCAGGTAACCTTTGAGTTACAAATGAATTAAGGAACAAGCTGCTTATAAAATCAAGTGTAACCATGATTATAATCTTCACACTGAAATAGCACCAATTGTTACTTCTCTTGAAAGTAACGCTTCTGCTTATTTGCTTTGAATGTAAAAAAACTCTCCATACCAGAAGTATGATATGGAGAGTTGCAGATGCAGATGCATTACAGACGGTTTATAAAAATTGCTTGGGCGTTAAATTTCCGTAACATTCAGAAAATTCATGGATGAATTCGCATCGCTCCAAGTTATACGAAGATGTTTAACTAGCTCTCCGGCACTCAGAAACTATTGACCTTGTGCTGACTGCGTAAACACCTCCGTAGGTCAAATTGTTGAAACTGGGTCGGTCTGTTAACATTTGATATTGTATTTAACCACCCGATTGGCGTGGGGAGTAGTGACACTGCGCCAGAGGGTGTGGGTTCGATTCCCACTACTGGAAAAATATTTTGTGATGAACATCGTGTTTTTACAGTGTCTGGATGTTTGTATATGTATAATATGTATTTATTTACAAAAGAAAAGTATTTTAAGTAAGTTTATCAGTTTTCTAGTACCCGTTGTACAATCGTTGCTTAGTTTGGTTTGGTTTGTCCGAAATATTTAAAAAATATACAGCGTGTCGTTACCATCGCGACAATAAATGAACACACGACTAACGCTACTTGCCAATAATCATAAAAAAATATTAACGTTAAACAAAATCCATAATTTAAAAAAAAATATTTTTCAAACAAACTAATTAAGTAAAAAAGAAACAAAATTTGTTACATCCTATACAACTCGCACCACAGCGTCGCATTACAAGCCTATCCTTCTAACAGTATGTTTTGTCTCTTTTAAATTCATTCAACCCATTCATATGCTTTGTGACCTTTACAAATGAACTTTACGTTACAGTTTTATACGTAAGGGTGTTCTAAAATTGTTTGTTTTGGAAAATTTAATAACTCCGTAAATATTGATGTTTAAAGAATGTAAATGTTTAATACAATTTTAAAAAGTTATCCTCTATATGTGTGTTCATTTATTGTCGCGGTGGTAACGACACGCTGTATATATATATCTTATTATTATGACCGATATATACAATACACAATTACTATTATTCATGATACGAATAATAACACGTTATGAATGTTATTATACCTTTGCAGATATAGCCACCTTTCAATAAAGTGGGCCCCCGGCTACCTCACTCACCAGATGAAACGCAAATTGTAACACTTATACTTCACGCCGGTCTTCTGTGAGGACGTGGTACTAACCCGGACGGACCTGCCCACTCGTGCAATAGTTATAAAAGATTTTTTAATTATTGTATATAAAGAATTCGTAGAATGAATATAAAAGAAGTATAGGTTTATCCGCTGCCTCTTAATTTTAATAAATTCCGCCGCGATCTTAAACATTGTGAAACGAAAAATTTAATTTTTTGAAACATTCTAATAGTGGAATATGTGTACTTGGTAAGAAAATAAAAACCGAATTTAAGTAACAAAAAAATACGACATGAGCTTCTATAAAAGACTTTTTTGTTTTAATAAATTGATAAGTATTCGAGTAATTCCAAAGAGATTCCATTAAAGTTAAGTATATTGTCCCTTACTTTGGGAATAATGTCTTCCTTTCACGAATTGCTAATATTGAACGAAATTTACCTTGAGTTTTTCGTACTAAATGGATTTTTTTAAGAGATATTTATATTAATTCATATAACATAACAACAATATTTTTAGGAGTCATTGAACGAATAATGTTTGAAAGACTATGATGATTCAAATCTGCTAGGGGTTCATCAAATTGGGAAATAATACCACTTAATCATGAAATAAGATATGTGTTGCACCACAACATTCAAAATAAAACATAACAAAATTCGTTCTAGAAGTTACAAAAGCACAGTCATTCAAATCTTATCAATTTATAGATATACGATAAACTTAAGAAAGATTTTGTCAGACGTATTCATGAATATAAAGAAATGTTAAAAAAGCTGTGCCTGGTGTTGTTTATAAAAATACCTATATCCCATCATTATCCCGTTTGTTATCATTATTATTTGTATGGCAACCTGTCAACATTGAGCTTGCAAATTAAACTGTTTTCCCATGGCCTGGTTAAACATGAGACTGCTATGAGGAGTGCTCCTATTCTATGTTTTGCTGAGAAACAAAAAAACAAACAAATTCGACATATAAGAAAGGCTCGTAGACATAAATATTTAATTTTATATAATATATAGTTATTTTCTATATGCTGTAATTTTAAACATGAATTAAATATATATTTTACCTTAATTATACCTTACAATATTATTGGACTGCTAGTTATCAACACTTTTTGGTATAATAATAATAATAATAATAATATACTTTATTGTACACCAAAAAAATCAAAATGAAAAAGTACAAAAAACAAAATATTTAACAAAATATTGGTCATCAAAAGGCGGCCTTATTGCTACACAGCAATTTCTTCCAGGCAACCTCAAAAATTTACCAAAAGGAATTGTTGATGGGTAGGATGTATATGAAGGAAAAAAAAATAATAATAGTAAAAAGAAAGTATAAATAATAATAGTAATTAAAATAATAAGAAAAACATACTTCAAGTGAGTGATCATAGAGTTAAAGGTGAAATTAAAAAGGGTAGAGAGAGACGTTGAAAGATAGAGAGGAGCTAGACAGACAGATAATGCTCCTTAACCTGTTTTTTAAAAGAGTCTAGGGTTTTAGCACGTTTTATAGCCAGAGGTAAAGAGTTCCAGAGTTTAACAGCAACAGCAGAAAAGGATTTATGGTAAAAACTAGAGGATTGCATAGGATGTTTAAGGAAAAGGTTTTCATTTGAACGTAAAGGAAGATTATGAGAGGAGCAAAGAAATTGAAAACGTTCCTTCAAATATTGCGGACTTGATACGTTAAATAGGACGCAGTAAAGAGCAGAAAGAATGTGAGTATTTCGGCGAAAACGAATCGGGAGCCACTTGAGCTTAATGCGATATTCTGATACATGGTCGTATTTACGAAGCCCAAATATGAACCGTATACATAGGTTTTGGAGTCGCTCAAGTTTATTAAGCTGCTCCTCAGCGATGTCGAGATAGCATATGTCAGCATAATCAAGGATTGGGAGCAGCAAAGAATGAGCGAGCGTAATTTTGGTGGAAATGGGTAAAAAGTAGTTCAGTTGTCTGAGCGAACTACATGCTGTAAACATTTTACGGGCGACTGCATTAATTTGAGGTGTCCAAGAGAAACTGGAGTCCATCAGTATACCCAAATTTTTTAAACTGTCCTTATAAGGGATTACCGTGCCATTAAAAATAACTGGATCTATGTGGTTCTTATTTAATTTTGTGATTAATCTTGAACTTCCAATTATTATGGCTTGAGATTTTATAGGGTTAACAGTCAAACCATATCGTCGACTCCAGTTTAGAATACAAGCCAAATCCCTATTAATATTATCCACAGCTTTTGGAAGATCCTCTACAGTGGTTTGAGTGTAAATCTGGAGATCATCTGCATACAAGTGGTAGAGAGAAGATATTTGGGAAGTAATGGTATTAATGAAAATTGCAAATAGCAGTGGGGATAACACGCCACCTTGTGGAACACCAGCTACAGTATCAAGCCATGAAGAAAACCTGTCCTGAACTCGAATACGCTGCTGGCGTCCATACAAGTAACTATGAAACCAGGAAATTTCAGTTGGAGATATGTTACGAGAACGCAGTACACCTAACAGAATGTCATGATCTACAGTATTAAAGGCGTATTAAAGGCGTTGCTGAAATCCAACAAGACCAATACTGTGACTAGAAGACTGTCCATTCTGAAGCGAATGTCGTCAGTGATTTTCAATAATGCTGTAGTCGTACTATGACCAGATCTAAAACCAGACTGAAGCGGATCGCGGATATTGCTTTTAGTGCAAAAGGAATAAATTTGTTCTTGGACAAGGCGTTCAAGGAAGGAAAGGAATGGGAGAATAGAAATAGGACGATATTCGGAAAAACTCGAAGGATTTGCTATTTTGGGTAAGGGGATCACTTGTGCATTTTTCCAGAGGGAGGGAAAGGAAGATGTGGATATGGAAAAATTTAGGATGTGCGTTATAACAGGTGTAAGAATGTCAAGCAAAGGAATGATCATTTTACGTATAATTTATATCCTAAGTAGACATAGAAAATTTCAAACCATCAGCAACTCCCCGTCTGAATAATCTGAATCTGTCGAATACTAATTATTCCTTGAAATATCTGTAAATAAATAAAAACTTTCACACCCTGTTTTCCAAAATCACAATTTATCAACTATTTTTATAACCTAGATTAAGTACTTGCAGTTCTTTGCCATATATATGATCGTATAACTTTAACGGACGATTTTAACACTTGTTTGTAAAAAAAATGATTTCCTTGCTTCTCTGCTAAAATCAGAATTATCTTAAATCAGAATTATCTTTTAATCTTCTACTGTTTTTCTGTTCTTCTACCTTTTTCTGCTCCTCATCATTTTCCAAATTGCATCCCCTCTCTTCTTAACCGGATGACATTAGTTTCACTCTTTAATTTACAGAGCAGTGTTTGAGATGTTTTGAAGGCATATTTACCCAAAATGTTTTACCTTCTATATACGGATGCCTGAAATTTAACGCTACATTCACTGTGAACAAATTAATAAAAATAAACTTGGACCATATTCATAAATCTAGCATGAAATTATTATAATGGCAAATAACCTTTAGGACGGGGCAAAAATTTGAGCTCGCCTAATTAACATTCCCCCGAATGTTCCATTAGTCGTTTCGTTTAAGTCAGTAAATATTTATTTACATAAGGGTAAGTTATAAGAATTTTCCTTAAAAATATTTTAGTACGAGTTTCGACGGAATTCGACGTACGTCCATTTGGAGGCTCTAGTTAGTCTCTGATAAATATTTTATATTCAGATTTCGTAATAATACCGATTTTGATTGGTAATTTTCTTTAGTTTTTAATTGTACTCATAACCTCTGTGGGTGTTTATCAGAGAATATACGATTATATAGAAAAATAATTTGGATTAATCTTACCTAGCTTATAGCATTTATTGAACATAAATAAGCGAAGAACTTACAATTGTGGAATGTGTTATTGCCATTTCTATTATAATCAATGATGAGTCTAGTAGCGGGTTTGTATGATCTTTCTGGAATCGTGCTTTAGCGGGATAAGTACCGTAAAGCATGGCGACATACTGCCCCTGCCATGACAAGGACAAAAATAATCCCCATAAAGTCAGAATAACAGGACATATGCTCCTTTAGTCTCCTAATTTCAAAATTAGTAAATTAAATTAGTAAACTATTAGAATACATTTTATACCTTTAATTTATAGACTATTTAGAATACATTGCTACACCTTGAATTAGTAGAGTATTTAGAATACATTTTATTTGTTCTAAATACATTTTATATCTCGATTCTTATAGAAGAATCGAGGTATAAAATGTGTTTAGAGCAAAAATCAAATTGCATCTTTAGTTTTTTCTTTCGAAGCCATTAAATTCAAAGCTTTTGTTATGTTTGTGTTATGGTTTAAAAAGAAGTACTGGTTCGGTAATTTTCAAGTTCAGCTAAGTTACTATTTTCAATTTAAAATATTAGTAGTCTAATGCTATATTACAATTAAAACTAATACTCTGAGCACTTTGAATTATAACTTTTAGACTAATACACAACGCTTAATAAGCGTTGTGTATAAATGAGTGTAAATCCAAATTTTAAATTAAACTGTGATCTGCAGAATATTCGAGAGGTTGGGAGTTTAAATTCAAAGAAAACAACGTTAAACCCATAAAAATTTGTACTTAAACTATTACCTCTACTTCCATAAAAATTATATATTTTGGTGTAACATATTCTCTATATGTTATAATGCTACAGAAATTCTAATTGTTATCAATTATTGTACTCACGCAAAATAGCTTCGATCAAAGATTCGATTAAATTTAGAGATAGACCTTTCCGAGCCATTGATGTAGAATTTCCGCTCACTTGATCTTTTAAATCTCTTTCGCTTAATAATAATAATCCAATCGCTTTTGTTTCTTTTAAATTTCCTTATATTTTTTGTTTCGTTACAAGATCCTTAAATATGTAACGATAGTTTTAACAATCATTTTTAATTTTGTATAAATCTACTAGACTTGGGAATATTTCTTCGTCTACAAAATTCTTTTGAAAGGGCTTCGTTACCTTCCCATGACCCAACAATAGCGGGCTGTTAAGTCTAAAACTTGAGCTAAGTCTAAAGATCCTCGTTGATTACGGAGTATACCCGGTCAGGGTAGGTAAACTACATCCACGGATGCTTGCCGAGTCGTTTTCTTGCCCTGACGGGCTTCAATCAATGCTCATAATACTGGTCTATCCGAGTTAATTAAAGTATAAATGAGTTACAGATATGGGCGATGAATCCTGACATTTATAAATAAAATAGGGGTCTGTCAGTACGTGTGTGTGGAGGCAGGCCGTGTGTGGACCGTAATGGGCTACTTGTTCTGCCTAGCGCTTGGTGTTGGGATGGGTAGGAAAGGTAGTGGTTACGCTTTCTGACCACTATATTGGTCAAGTGTTTAATTTGGAACTTCGTCTTTCGTAAGTGCTTTTCGTCGCTGTAGTAGTGGCCACGGCGATGGTGGTTATTCAAACGGCTTGACATAACACAAGCCTGAAGCATTATCACTGGAGGCCTGGCCGGAGGCATTCACTCTTACTGATGACCTCCACTTACAGCGTTCACTAAGCTTTTAATGAATCCTAATCTAGGCTTTTTATGTAATTTAAAAATAAATGCCAATGAATGACATAAAAATATATCAAAAAAACGTTTTTGTCGCATTAAGCCAACCGAAACAGACACCGGATGATTCAGGTCCCAAATAATTCATTATTATCCTTAACCTCGTTCTGGTGGTGGAACATTCGCTTGTTGTAATAAATTCAAATGACGAGTGCAATAAATCTGCAACACAAAGAGAATGGCACAAAGTAAAACAAAGAAACGGTGACAAGAGTGGTCCAGCGCTTGTAAGAGCCTTAATTAATTATTTAAGGATGCTCTAAGTGTGGATTGTGGCCGTAAAGCGATCGGTTTGTACGAGTAAACTAAAATTAGGAGCTGTGGCTGTGGTTGTCGTTTTTAAAATAAACATTATATACCCAATATTGATTCATTACAATGGTAGACGAATGCTATTTATCACTTTTTCTACGATTCACGACTTTCTACAGTTATATAAAGATGGCCGGTGCTAAGTTGAATAATATTTTCTCTATTATGTACACATGAGCCCAATTGTCAAAAGGTTGTCAATGCATCTCGAACCCTCGGGTGTAGCAGATGTCCATGGGCGGCGGTATTCACTTAACATCAGGTGAACCGTCTGCTCGCTTGGCAACTTTTCACATAAAAAAAATGTTTATATATGTATAAAGACAGTAAACAATTGGTTGCATGGCAGCTTTCAAATTTCGTAAGCCATCTGTTTCTTTTAACATCTAATATTTATATACATAACTAGTACAAAAAAATATACCAATAAAATCGCGGACCTCCTCCTTTTTGAAGTCGGTTAAAAATTACTTTAATTACATTTATAGTGACGCGTGAATTAATATTAAAAAGACGGTCGGTCCCACTATCCATTATCCAAAATATATAATTATATTCATAAAAATAATATTGCATATTTTTACCCTGAAGTTTTATTAACGTTATAACTTACACTTAGACAAGCTATCGATCATAAGAAGGTGTTCCATTATCTCTTTCTTTAGTTATACCTACTAAACTACCAGAAGGATATATCAAATTGAAATATACTACAGTGAAAATCCGACATACAATGTGTTTGTGTGAAATTCCAAATGGAATTCCAAATGGTTTAGTCTTGAAATGTTATTATTCTCCGTACTTTCGACGTTTATTCGATTTCGAATCCTATTTTATGTAACTGAATACTGTGTATACAGCTTATTAGGATTTAGGTTAGAAGTACATTTAACAATGGTGACAATGATGGAGCAATAAACGTGTCGGCTTTGTGCACCTCAACAATAGGTTAGACTCCCAAGGGTAAGTTGCAAAGAGGCTTTTTTTTTGTGATTATTGCGTCCAGAAGTCACTGCCTTCAATTTTTATTGTTTTTTTATATAAGTGAGATGGTGATCTTGAAAGAACTTTATGATACTATATGGGAACCACTCTCTGGTAATCTCACTCTGAAAGAACTTTTGCAGAGTGAGATTAGCACTGAAAGAGTTAGAGTGAGAACAAGAACGCCACTGCGATGTGCTTAGGTGTAGCGTCAAATTTCACGTTGAAGGGGCCTTCTACTAGCTGCATATTTTTTACTTTACTTTATCGGCCATTAGTGTCCCACTGTTGGGCAAAGGCCTCCTTCCATTTCTGCCTCTTCTCCCTGTCATGGGCTATATCGGACCAATCCCTTACAAATGCGTCCAGTTCGTCGCGCCATCTCCGTCTGCATATATAAATTGTTATGCAGGCCACTGAGAACACTTGGCTTTCGTCATCAATTTGTTTTCATTATAAGAACTTATATTCTAATGTGCTTTAACAATAGCCACTTAGTGGTATCGGTAAATTTTAAATATTCAACACAGATTTGTATTTTTTTTTGTCACATATGTGAGAATGTGTCAAGGAAGCTGGCGGTTCGCCTGATGTTAAGTGATATCCGCCACCCATGGATATTTGAAACATCCATAGGGTTGCAGATGCGTTGGCACCTTTTAATAAAGTAGGTTTTAATTAGCTCTCTCACTGGACGAAATGAAGAAGTATTACACTTCCACTTTACTCCGGTCTTCTGTAAAGTCGTGGTACTTCCCCGGACTTACCTGCTCAGTTGTGCAACAGTAAAAACTGTTGCTTAACTGCATTTTACGTACTTTTATTTTAACTTCTTGTGCCTACATTAACACGTGTCGCGTTTGGAACCGAAGGATCTTGATTATAAGTGGATAATCTGAAAGTGTGAAGGCTTGTTTTCATTTTGAAAGGAATTAATTCAAGATAAATATGTTTTATAGTTTTTCTTTATGAATAAATTTTAAAAAACAGAGTAAGAATACAACATCAATCAATCATGATAACGTAAGATCTAGTGAAGATAATGCCGTCAAGCCTCCACGTAGTAGTTGTTACCAAAGTGATTGCCGCTCACGCGAATGTTCAATCTGAAACCGTCGAAATATAGCGAGATAATAACTCTTAGTACTAAAAGAGATAATTGAAATGTATATGAAAGCAGAGTGAAACACATAGAAACTAATGTAGCATTCTCCGTATATCTAGATAATATTGAGCATAATAAAAACATGTTGCCAGTATGCAGTATATTTTTTAATGTATGGAGGTTTTAACATCACAAAAAGAATGTAAAACGAGCCCAATTTTCAAAAGGTTGTCAACGCATCTGGAACCTTCGGGTGTTGCAGACGTTGCGGGCGGCGGTATTCACTTAACATCAGGTGAACTGTATGCTCGCTTGGCAACTTTGGACATTGCAATACAAAACGTATTGCTATTTGCTAAATAAATTTTATAGGCATATACGCTTTTTTGTTTAAGAATTTCTTCTTAAGCTGTTTTAAGATGAAAATCAATTTCGTTCCAAGTCACTGTATTTCCAAACTGGACTCGACTCCAAAATTAGTATTATAACAAAGAACAGTTTCATATAAAACTTGTACTCGTATATGAACTTTCGATTTATAATTCTCTTTACCAATACCCAATTGATAGTATAAAAAAGGAAAACAACGTAATTATACCAATTTAAACGAAACAGACTGAAGGCAGTGTCGCTTAATGGGGACTTCATTATAAATCTAGGAAAGATTTTCCAAGAAAAAAGTTTACTCTTTTCAATTAAAGAAACATTCTTGTCTCCCTTTTTTAAATTCCCTCGTAGGGATCTGGTAATACCGAAATAATGATTGCCTGCACGCTTAATTGAAAACGCGTAATGAGGAAATTCTATCCTATTAACTTATTTATCTTAGAATTCACTATTGTTCTTTTCGGTATTGTTAGTTGTTACTAATAATAATGAAATGAACAATTGCGAATTGAATTTATTTAACATTTTAAACAGCGAAAAGTACGAATTAGTACAAAATTATAACTTGTGGTATTCGCACTACAGAACACAATGACCTAATAATTATGAAATTAAATCTCATTAGATACAAACATTTGGCATAACACAAAAATCTACTTAAAAAATAAAGGCTTTACATATTGCATACGTACATATCCTTGATGTGATAAAACGTTATCGTCAACTAGGAAGTAGTCAATGAACTCTCATTTAGAAAAAAATATTCCGAGTACAATCCAAATACGATCGTTCTCTACATTCAGTATTTGAACAATTGACATACAAGCGGCAAGTGTCACGGTCGCAATTCTCGTTTTTTTTTTTTATGTCAAAGGCCCAAACGTCTAATTCTAGCGCAACACTAGTTGGGTCTTTTTTATGTCAAAGGTCCGAGTAGCCAGCGCCACGGTCACAACTCCCGTTTGATTCCGCAGTAAATCGCAAAGCCGAAGGGATTACGCAGCTGGTCAGATAAAGAAACGGAACGACGGGAAAGCTCGTACATTACCCCGCTGCGATAAATTGGTGTTTTTACTGCGCAATTGTCTTTGTGTCGGTCGTATACGTAATCGTTACGAAATCTTTCATCGATATTATCACAGGATGGTAAACGATTTATACAGGTATCTATTATGTGATGGCGCTAATATCGCCACCTATTCTAACATTGGTGAAAATATTTTCTTTCTTTATTTCATGTGAAATGTAAGCTAATGAGTAAAAACCGTTAAAAGATAGAAGGCGATTTTAATTTAAAATTTGGGTAATATAATCGAATGCCATAATAAAAACTATGATAATTGAAAAATTCTATAATGAACGACTGGACTATTGACATTTTATTAAACTGGATCATCATCATCATCATCATTTCAGCCTGTTTGAGTCCACTGCTGAACATAGGCCTCCCCCACAGACTGCCACGAAGTACGATCCTGAGCCACCTGCATCCATCGACTTCCCGCACATTTGCACAGGTCGTCACTCCATCTAGTGGGGGGTCGTCCTACACTGCGATGGCCAGTACGAGGCTGCCACTCGAGAACCTTTCTTCCCCAACGGTTATCTATTAAACTGGATAATTATGTTTAATTAAAATCCTCGACTACAACTCGTATATACTAATGAATTCGTACTTAAAGTACTACAATAATTGGATAACGGGATAAAGTAACTCGATATTCTTCCACTGGATGAATAATTGACGAGTTTATAAATGATAACATCAAAAACATTTATGATGATGGAATATTTAAGATTTTGTGTAATGAATTTTTGGTGTAATTAAATAATACAAATACAATGGTCGTAACGAAGTGAACGCAACAGTGTGCTAGAACAACGTAGTAGCTTCAGCTGCAACTCGTCCAGAAATGTAAAATATTATCTGTGGAATGTCAACGTTTTTGCAACCCCACAGGCACGCTAAATTTCCCCGGCGAAGTTTAATCAATTAATATCGGATGAACTTTATGGTGCACGGTAGTTTATCACATTCTTAGTAACCAAAAAGTATTTCATATTCTTATTGAAAAGATTGACTTATATAACACAGTATTCAAAATATCCGTCAAACCATAAATGTGACTTCTATCCATGAAATCCAAAAAAATATGTTCGGTTGTGTTAAAAAAAAAAAACTAAAACTAATCGCGCCGAACGCAAAACTAGAAAATGAAAGTTTTAGTTCATTCATCATCAAAACTTACAATTTAAAGTTTCATCGAAAGTGTAGACACTGGCACTTAAGAAAAATTAATCTTAAAAAAACTTTTGATTATTTCCTTGAAAGTGGGTCGTGAGAATAGAGACGCGACTTATTTTTCAATATGGTGATGGCGTCTCACACCGCGGAGATCCTTGGTATATTAAAAAGTGCACCCAACTAAGAAGATAGCATATAAGCGCCTGATAGGAAACTAAACTGTTTCGCGATTTATCAATTAATAACTTAATTAGCTTTATTAACTTAGCCTTAAGTTGTGGTGTAAACAATAAATTCTTAAATAAATTAATAAACATTTAGCAAACAACTAAGATTCTTGGTAAGTCTATTTTGAAGACGTGATAACACATGCAGTAGCAAAGTTTGAACAACCACGGAAAATTTTGATAGAAGCTTCAACTTCCCTATTAACAGAATATTGTCTTCACACGGTACAGCTGCAAATTTAATTTAGAAACAAGCCGTTCTTCGAAAATGTTGTTGTCTTAACTAATATAAGTTTAGTTACTAACCGCGTCGAGTGTGCCCTTGATTAAGTGTATTGTTAATGAACGAGGGAAATGAGTAAGATTTATACTATATTCTTGTAACGTTAAATTTAATTTGATTAAAAGTTTTGTTAGGAGTTATAGAAACTAATCAAAGGCCCTTCCTACTTTTTGGTATGAAGATGATCAGTGACCTAAAGAGAGTCCCAGAATTATGTATGAATATATTTATGCATTAATATGAATACTTTTTATTATTTTTTCCACGTTAAAAAAAGTGGAGGTGGCACTAGCCCTGTAATATCGGCTCATATAATAGCTGCGTGTCGTTAAAGGTAAAAGAGGACACCGGTAGGAGCACCGGTGCCCCAGCAAACTTACCGAGGGTAGCCACTGGAGGTTTATAACCTGTGGATAACATTAATACTTGTCCCGTATGGGAATCAAACCCATGATCCCAGCGGCTGAAGCCAATTACTCCACCGAGTCATACAAAGGATGATTTGATGGCGTGATATTCATTCCTACCATAAACATGGTGTCACTAAATTCAATGTTAAGTACAGTGAAAAACCTGATGGACCCACAACCTATTTATATTTTGTCATAAAGTTATGTTTAAATTTCACTTTCCTGAGTTCAATCGCTTCCGATAAAGCTCTCATTCCAACAGAAGACATTATGTTTCTTTAATAAACCATTTTCAGTCTGACATCTATTTTAATAGATAATTATAACGCAGTAAGCTAAGCTTAAGCTGTCGTTAGTTTTCTCACAGCATCTTACAATTAGTCGTAAATATATTTCTTACATAAAAAATAAAGAAATTTTTAGAAAAGTAAAGGAAATTCTTCATGCCTCTGCTATGTTTTACAAAGTTTTTTTTGGGATAGACCACTTTCATATTACTTTATATGTTTTGCTTTTATGTTATTTTTTTCTTTTTCCTGTTTACTTAAATTGTAAAAGACAGTATTTGAGAAAGGTAAATTCGTCTTTTGTAGTTTTCGTCATTCATAATTTATCAAAGCCTTTATTTACGTCTAATGCGTGACGAGTACGCAGAAAAATCTGTGTCTATTTATTGTATCAAAGATCTTTTGCAAACTGTCTATCACAGTTAAAGTATCTATAACAAATCAAATCTCTAAAATCAGATCTATTAACTTCTTCTAGATAAACTAGTCATCAAAACGTACAGTTCTCTGAATGCAACAAAAGACATGATTATTCTTCATCATCATTATTTTAGCCAGTTTTAAGTCCACTGCTGAACATAGGCCTCCCCCATATGGTATGATTATTATTTGAACTTTAAAGAAATTATATTTAATAAACATTTCCTATTTTTTTTAATGAAAAAAAATGATATACGTCTCTAATTAGAAATTCTCATCCATAATTCTCATAATAAATTCTCATCATTTAACTGTAGTTGCGAATATTTTAGCTCAGGAGCCCGACGCTTGTGATCGAAAATATTGGTAAAAATGAATTAATGCACTTCCTCCATTTTTTTTCTTACATTACGCGGGTAATAGATATCTTTCAAGTATTAATTTCTGTAGTAGTGTTCTCGAAAAAGCAACGCAAGAATATAATTCATTCTGAACGTTGATAAATAATCGGATTTGCCAAGTCGTGTTCCGTAAAACTTCGCGCAAAAGAGAACAGAGATAATTCTTCTTAGATTTATTCCGTCAGAAGTCGCATTACCCTGAAACGGGATTGTAAAGCGAAAACCATGTATTAATATTAAGAAAAAGGTTAAATTTCAACTAATTTTAGGTTATATATAATATAGACAATATTATAATTAATAAAGGTTAATTTAAATAACTTTGAATTATTGGTAAATATCAAAAAGTTGTAAATGGTCACCATGGTAATGCCGTTAACGATATTACCATGCCAACCAAGCATGACGAAGTTACTACATCATTTTAACGGTGGTAGGGCCACACAACAGTGTTCGCTGCACGAATGGGCAGGTCCGTCCAGGTGGTACTAAACCACGACCTCACAGAAGACCGGCGTTAAGTAGATGTGCTTCACTTCTGCGTTTCGTCAGGCGAGAGCCGGGGCCCACATTATTAAGAGGTGGCAACGCATCTGAGAGCCGTGATAGCTCAGTGTCCGGGCGCTCGTGTTTAATTCAAAATGCTCGAGCAACCTGAGTTCGATCCCCGGTGCCGGCACCAATGAAGTTTTTAACTTTAAGTGCTGACTTATCACGTGCTCCGCGGTGAAGGAAAACATCGTGAGGAAACCTGCATATTTTCGAAATAATAACAAAAAATATATATTTTGAAAATATGTGTAGTCCGCCAATCCGCAGTGGGGCCGCGTGGTGGACTATGCCCTGATACCCTCTGTATAGAGGAGGCCTTTGCTCAGCAGTGGGAGCATGTATTGGCTGTTACTTTACTTTACTACGCATCTACAACCCTACGAGTGTTGCAAATGTCCATGGGCAGGCTTTTATCACTTAACATCAGGTGAACCGCCAGCTCGTTTGCCACTTCCTCACATAAAAAAAATCATTATGATTATTAAGTTTAACTACATCATGTCTTGATGGTCGGAGTGCGCGTGCAATGTGAATTGTTTTTTCCGAACGCGCCATAAGTGTGTGTAACTTCAAAAATATCATAAGTTATCTTCTTATGATTCTAAAGTGTGTATCAGAAGAATGTTCTCATACTTAAAAATGGAATATTGTTCAACAAGATAGGAACATTTTATTGTTACATTTTGTTCAGTTAGACTGTCTGTCTTGCGACATATTCAACTCAACATATTCTTTGGTGAAATTGGTTCAAAATACTTCAGTCAGTTTTATTTAAAATGCTTTACGGGTTTTAATACCGAGTACTTTTCAGTTAAATCAATATTTATAATATACTAGCGACCCTCCCCGGCTTCGCACAGGTGCAATGTATTATACTTCATTGTACATATGATCCTTCCTCTTGAATCACTCTATCTAGTAAAAAAACCGCATCAAGATCCGTTGTGTGGTTTTAAAGATGTAAGCATACATAAAAAACAAACACATACGTGTTGTTTTTAGACTTTTTCAGGCGATTTTTTAATTTTTTTCTTTCACAAGAACCTCCTGATAATAACAAACACAACAAAAAAAGTGAAATCGATCCAGCCGTTCACGCGTGATGGCGTGACCAAGGGAAATAGGGATTCATTTTTATATGATATATAATGAGATAAATATGAATTTAGTCTGTCCCGTTTTACGATCCACGTGACTCACGTGACGTGAGGCGACAATGGATCGAGGGGGATCTTCAGAAAGGGGAAGAGCTCATCCGGGGAACCACTTATGAGCTTCCCCATACGTAAGCAAAAGCTGACTTTATTTATTCTATTATTCATTGTACACAAAACAAGATCCAAAAAAAGGACTGGTAAAAAGTTCGTCATATTAGTAGCTGTTGTTGATGAGAAGAGGCATTCGTTAATAATACGATATATTTTTATGTTATTAAATTTATTCATTTAAAGTTATATTTATTAATATTATAATTTTTCATTATAAGGTTAAAGAGCTTTGCTCTCAATAATGGTCGGATTACTTTGATAAAAGATCACTTACGAAATGTATTCGATATAAAACCATACCAACCAACCGAGTGCTATGATTTGTTGGAGTGATGTGGGAAGATTTGACTTGAAAACGAGTTTCAGATTACGCTTAGGAAATATTACACATTACATTACATTGAATAAATTTATATTTATGATTTGAGATGTAAACTACATAATTATGTACAAGTAAAAATAAAATAAACTATTGAAAACTAGAAGGATCTTGCATTTGAAATTTAAAAAGCAAGATCCTTCTAGTTTTCAATGACTCATTGTAAACTGTAATTTGAGAAAGTTTACGGTGGTAGGTAGGGTCACGCCAAAGTCTTCGGTTTCGAACATATTATACTTTCACGTTTCGTCTAGTTAGTGAGGTAACCGGGGCCTACTTTTTTAATGATTGTCAACGCATCTACAAGAGCCTCGGTTGCTGTAGATGTCCATGGGCGTCTGTATCCACTTAACATTAGGTGGACCGCTTATTTTCTTGACAACTTTTCACGAAAAAAGGAATTATTTTGGTACATGCATAAAAAAAGATAATATTAACGTCTTTTATCTACATTGTTTTTTAGCATTTTAATTTCTAAAAAGCAATGGCGACATTCCTAGTGCGAAATATCGTTATATAACGATATTCGAAATTGTTTGTATGCTGGAAAGGATATAGCAATGGATGCACCAAGCATTACTTCAAATGCTAAAAAACATTGAAGATAAAAGACGTTAAGATTTTCGTCGGTGTGGCAATCAGCCACTTAGCTTAGTGGCTAAAGCGTTATGCCGTGAATGCCGAGGATGTGGGTTCGATTCCCACAGCGGCGATAATCTTTTCGTACCTTTTCTACAAACTTCAATATGCAAAGACAGTTATAAAAAATTGACGTATGAAAAAATAAAAGCATTAGAATAATAAGGACCGGATGAGGCGGCCAGTTTGGTTTGCGCGCGTTCCGTTTCACGTGCGCCAACAATATTTAATTGCACTTTCTATCACAAATATTTTTAGAAGATATAAAAAGCAAAGTATTAGCTAATGGTAGAAACATGTAATAAGATGTAAGATGCTTTTGATGATGATTTACACCAGCATAAAAAAGTAAGCGGGTCACGTGATTTTAAACTGTGTACAACATTTGAGATTCAACTCTATCCCCTATGGATAAAATAAACACTTATGGCACGGCATATTACACCTACACATGTGCGGATGACTATTTTTATACCTACCAATTAGAGTTTAACTGTGTTACACAACAGTTCTCTGTTGCACAAATGTGCAGGTCCATCCAAGGAAGTATCACGACCTCGCAGAAGACCGGGAGTGAAGTGGACGTGTTATACTTCTGCGTTTCGTCTGGTGAGTGAGGTAGCCGGGGCCCACTTTATCCAGAGATGGAACGCATCTGCAACCGGGTGCTGCGGGTGTTGCAGATATCCATGGGCGGCGGTTATCACTTAACATCAGGTGAACCGCCCGCTCGCTTGCCTCCTCAAATCAAAACACATTCTGTAATACATTATTAATTAACTTTATTACAAATTTTAATAAATTTGTATAACTATTGAGTTATTACAAACAACACTTATAACACACTTTTTGTCATGCTTGTAACCAACTTAAATAATCATTTATTTACTATTGGACATCAAAATTATTATTTTATATATTCTAAATATGAAATGTAAATTCTTTCTTGGCTGTAAGTTAAGCATATGTGATATACATGTAAACAATTAAAGGCTGTTGATTTTGTTGCTCAATAAAATAATAATAAAATAAAATAAAGAGTCATAATACGATGATGGAATGATTTGAAAAATCAACAAAAATGGTAGCGCAAAGTATTCAAAAACAATTTTACATATTCAATTCAATTATAATATCGTTTGTTTTGAATGATAATTGAGATTAATATTAAATAGAGAAATTTTTATTTTTGACTCAGACTTTCATTACTTAGCGTAACTCCCTGACTGCTTTGAGGCCACCATGTCCACCAAACCAAGTCCAGAAACTGTGGAAATGGCATCACTTTACGTGACACTTTTCCGACACATCTAAATTATTTTAGCTTCAAATAGACTGTACTAATTTTAACCTCAAATGGACTTATTGAAGTATAGACCAAGCACAACGCAATGGTTGTACCACCTGAGTCAGTTAACTTCTTTAATGGGTTAAATAAACTGCCGTGGATACCGCGTCAAAGCCGGCTTTATTTACTAAGCAATAATTGCTCATGGCCATGTTGGTTTTTCTCCGCAGCCCAATTTAGAATTTGTAATTGATGTTGGTTTATTTCTGCTAGTCGTCATTTGTAATTGGCTTATACATCTACAAGTGTAAGCCAATATTTATAATTCCAGTATATACAAAGTATACTGGTATTTTTATCAAGTAAAAAAGTAAAATTATACCTTTATAAAGTAAAAATATAACGTATACTGGTAAAAGTAGAAAAAGTTCTGCAAAACATTTTAATACATACTTGGCACAAGGATACTACTAGATTTGGAAAATAGTTAAACCTTTAGGATTATTTTTGCCCATCATCCCAGTACCTAAAGGTACTCCTGATCAGGATAGTGGGAAAAACTAAAACTATTTAAATTACTGTATTGTCATGGGTCTTTGACGAGTGTGCAAGCTTTGCACATTCGTCAAAGACCCATAGACCCAAGACAGATAACAATCTGATCAATTCTGATTGATTCTGATCTGATTCTGAAATCACGCTTAAAAATTCCATTATATAACGTACGTAAAGGTGAAACTAATAAAAGTTAAAATTTTGAATAACAACGTCAGATGAGACTAATATCTCCTGTCTTATTAAGACATTAAATTAGATTTCTTCTTTATTTTATGCACCGAACCATATCTTCGATAAAAGAAAAATGCTTATTATATACATTCGGTACGTAAAAAATGAACACTGTATTTCCATCCGAATATTGTGAGCTACCTTCAATGCTAGATTGAGTATGCTTTTATCCGGCTGGTGTACCTAACATCTACAACTAAATCACCACTTACCGGCAGGAGGGTTAGTGAACAATATGGGAACTTTTCTTATAGATTTTTTATAACACTTGACGTGTGATATTTTACTTTTTTTTCTACATTTTTATATAACTTTTGCAGCTATGTATATCTACACCAAGGTATGAAAGAAGAAAATGTAACTACCGATAAGATTTTCCTTACTTATTAACATAATAGTTTAGATTATTATCCAATAAAGTACACTTAACTTGGTCATACAAGTAATTTTATAATCATATTAATAAAATTGTAGCCTTTCGAAAAAATTGCATTAACACTTCGGTTTAAGATAAAGATAGAATAATCAGATATCAAAATCTGTAGCAAAAACAAGTATTAACGCTTATACGGTGCTTATACGTGTGCGTTTATTATAAAATGTATCTTGTACAATTAATATGCTTAAAATCAATGTCTTTCTAACGTGTGTTAAATATGAATTAAACCAAAGTACCGTAAATGATTTCACTGCAAGAAAATATCCACCTTTTCGGGCTATACAGCGTGTAAGACTAGATGATTACAAAGTGTAACTGATCGAGATATATCTTAGAACACAGATCGTTTCATTTTTATGATTAGGTTACTTACCTACTATTGTAATTAACACATAGAAATTTATTCAATTATTATCGAGTATAACAAAAAAAAGCGTACCAATAGTCACGTTATGACCTAAATAGACTGAGTAGTTCAAATTCAAAATCTTATTCTATCTTTCTATTCTATTCTATCTTATTCTAAAAAAAAAGTAAAAGTAAAGTAACAGCCTATACATGTCCCACTGTTGGGCAAAGGTCTCCTCTATACAGAGGGTATCAGGGCATAGTCCACCACGCGGCCTAACTGCGGATTGGCGGACTTCACATATCTTCGAAATATTTTTTTTTGTTATTATTTCGAAAATATGCAGGTTTCCTCACGATGTTTTCCTTCACCGCGGAGCACGTGATAAGTCAGCACTTAAAGTTAAAAACTCCATTGGTGCCGGCACCGGGGGATCGAACTCAGGTTGCTCGAGTATATTGAATTAAAGGCGAGCGCCCGGACACTGAGCTATCACGGCTCATTTTATCTTAGGCTATCTTATTCTATTCAATCTTAAACTTATGGAATTGATGTTAACTTACACAGGTGCGATGAACAAAATCCTCCAAGCTTATATGGTCTCGGAAAAAAAAACTTTTGCTGTGCATGAATCTTACTATTTTAGCTTTTAACTTGAAAGTTTTTTTTTTTTAATTCTAATGAGAAGAATCAATCTATAATTAATATAAATGTATAATTCTAATAGGAAGAATAAGCAGTCATAAGCAAAAAAGCATAATACTAATTTGTATCTCCTCCAAACTCCTCTACTATATTACAGCCCGTATAACCTTAGTATATGCTTAGCATAAATGCTTTATGTAACACAGCTGTAAAGTCATATTCAATGCAAATTTATTCCGACACGAATGATCCCTACCGCTGTCAAAAGCTAACCAAGCCAGGCTCAAATTATAACCTTATGGGTAAGCCATGCGGATTACATTTAGAATTTTACGTTTACGACTGTCATGTTACTTTTGTTGTCTCTATTTAATAACGAATTATTTAAGGGTTGTGCTTTTAATGTCTATCGTCTAAAGCTTTTATCAATATCTTAACATAGCAATCAAATTGGTGACTTTTCGTAATCTGTCATCTAAGACTAACAAATACTGTTAAATTATTTGTTAAAAGTGTTACATAGGAGATTACAAGATATACATAAGTGTGTACACTCCTGTAAAGAATCAATGATGCAAATTGATAGCAGTCCAAAAAAAACTGAAGCCAAATTTGGATAGAAACTTTAATTCATACGTGTACATAATTCGGACGAATTATGCCAGAAAAAAAACCTCTATTGTCTTTTTTTTTTTAATTATTGGGGGAGTACATTTTTAGAGTTCATGGTTAACTGTTTAAAAGCTCAGCTGTTCTTGACTTAACTAATGCAAAGTATCGTTAAGGTTGTGTTATGTAAATCACTCATTGTTTCGTACCATTTTCGGGAGCTTAAGTTTACGGCTCAAGTGTACTTTCACTCCCCTGTGAATTTTGTGCCATATGAAAGCTTACTGTGTCAAGAACAGTTTTTCGTACAATTTAATACAACTTGAAACTGACTGAAACAAGTTATAGTGCGAGAAATCAAAGAACTTGTATTTTATTTTATTTAAATAGATAATATTAGACTCTGAATGTACAAAAAACAACAAATTAAAATACCGAGATAAACAGAAATAAAATATTTTTTTTATGTGAAAAGTTTCCAAACGAGCAGACGGTTCACCTGATGGTAAGTGAATACCGCCGCCCATGGACATCTGCTACACCCGAGGGTTACAGATGCGTTGACAACCTTTTGAAAATTGAGCTCCGGCTACCTCACTCACCAGACAAAACGCGAAAGTATTTATCATAATTCCAGTTTACGTTGGTCTTCTGTGAGGTCGTGGTACTTACCCGGATGGGCCTGCCCATTCATGCAACAGCCGAGGCTGCTGCATGGCCCTACCACCGTAAAAATCTGTAAAAACAAAGTAATGCTAGAAATGCTGATCTTTTTAAAAACCTGGCAACCTCCAAGAAGAGAGCATACTCTTTCTTTCAAGGCCGGCAACGCATTTGTAAGCCCTTGGGTGTTGCAGATGTCCATGGGCGGTGGTAATCACTTACCATCAGGTGAGCCTCCTGCTCCTTTGCCCCTTTTCAGTATAAAAAATTTACTAAAGCCATAAAGTTCACTTCGTTCTTTCGTTAACTTTGCCCCAGAACCAAACTACACATTACAGCAATCTATTTGATCACTTAATTGACCGGCCTTGCATGTGATCATTGGTGGCTATAATCACTTTCCATTAAGTTAGCCCCCAGCCCCTTTGCTCCCTTTTTCCATAAAATAAAACTAGAAACATCTACTTTTATTTTAAAAGTCTACTGACCACAAGGACACTAGTACTTCGAATTGAAATAAAAAAGTAAGTTATTAAAATAGTTGAATTGTAACCTCTCGAAAAGAGTTTTTTTCATATTGAATAGCTTTAATCATTGAAGTGAAAGAAAAAAGGTACGACGTTCATCCATATTGTAGAGATTTAGGCTTGAAATGTTATTATTCTACATTTTCCCGACATTTATTCGATTCCAAAGCCTATTTTATGTTAGACCAAATACGCTTTATACTGCATATTGATGTTAAACTTACAAGAATACGATTGAGTTATAAAAATGTCAACCAACTCTTACACCTCTTCAGTATTTTTACAATATATACTACAACATAGTCCAATAAAATGACGATTCAAGTTATCATCTAAAAGACATTCAAAGATCGATAAATTGTAAAACCCTGATAAGAGCTTAATATATTTTTATTTAATTAATTATAAATGTATATATAATTTATTTAATTATATTTTGACTTTGAAAACGTTATTTGAAATTGTTGGTGAGCTGTAAATGACGAAAGAATCAATGTTTAAAATGCGGTACACAAAGTATATAAAACACTAAGATTTTCGTCGGTGTTTAGCTTAGTGGTTAAATCTTCTGGGTACCATTCCGGAAGACGCGGGTTCGATCCACGCGGCCGCGAAAAAAATTTCGTCCAGTTTTCAACAAACTTTAATGTTCAAATAAATCGAATAGTATGAGAATTCTTAATCCTGAGCGATTTCTTCTTTCTATGTTAAACTTCAACAGTGCGTCTGCGAAAACACTGTTCGAGTAAAGCAAGTGGAAATTTCATCTTAGATCGAAATAACACACAATATTATAACTTTGTGAATATCCCGTAGCAATATCATTCCCATGTTATTTGATATTTGCTTAACAAAATATGTTGCCAATATGTTCACCGTTCACCGCTTGGTCGGGTTGACATTGCATATAAAATGGAGTACATAGTGCGTGGAATATACAACACGTAAGATTTGATAATGCACTGAAGATACGTGTATTATATATGATTACCGCCACCTAATCAAGAGAGTTATAATGCATTTGCAGATCTACAGTTATTGTAGATCACAGCACAAGAGACAATATTTCAGCAATAAAGACACAGCAATATAGTGAACAATCCAAATATCTCTAATTTGAATATATCCTCTATAATATATCGATTTCCATTTCCAAAATTCTACAGAGATACTATTCCATGCGGCAATAAAAGCTTAAAAGAAAGCAGCGAACCAAATGATAGATCAAGCTCGCAATTATTCCCTATAAAGGCAAAATTCAATATAGCAGCACAGAGCAACTCGTAGTTCGAACTTTGTAGTCGATGAAACAGGGCAGTGATATCCCAATTAATGGGACATCGGACGTTGGATTTCTCGTTCGCAAATGTGTTTCACACTGGCGTGCAACAATGTGATACCGTACCGAAAAGGGTAGAAAAGACATTTTAGGAGCAATTTATAGTTTCCAAAAATGATACGAATCTTGTTTTTTTTTTTATGTAACAAAGTGACAAACAAGTTGGCGTCCATGGACATTTGCAACACCCGTAGGGTCGCAAAAGCGTTGCCACCTTTAAATTAAGTGGGCCCCGGCTACCTCACTCACCAGGCGAAACGCAGAAGTATAAGTATTATCATTATTAAGATTTAAGATTTTAGGGAGAGTGATACACCTTTTCTATTATAATGATAATAGCTAAGTCGAATAACGTTCAAAAAGGCATGATTTACTTTTAATGAGTTTTGTCTTGAAATAGATTGCCATAATAATATTCCGATTAAAAGGATTTTGGAATGTTCAAAGTTCAAACAATTTTCTGAACCTATTTCATTGTTACTTTGAGTTTACGAATAGTTTTCTAAGCGTACTTACTTGTACAAAATGTCACCTCAGAGGAATTTTAACCTTTGTTTTAATACTGTTTAAAGAAGCATTAATCACGCTTTCGTAGTATCCAGTTAGGTCATATAAAGAATTACAATAATCTTAGTGTGGTTTAAGTTGAGCGCCTGAAAGACTTAGGGTAATAAATACATACAATCATGTTTGAACCCAGATAACAAACATTATTTATCAGATAAAAATTAAATTAATATAAAAAAAGCCTTTCGTTTCACATTAATATAATTTAGCGTGAACCCCTACATTTGAGGGTGAAGGTATCCTCCAAAGAATCCCAGGAGTCTCTACCTGTGACGTTTTCTATTCACAGTTCACCAGCCGTCCCTTCAATGTCGTCAGCCCATCTGCTTCTAGGTCTTCTTCTTTTTCTATTTCCAGGGGCCCTGGCCATAACGTCAGTCGAGAAGACCATCTATCATCGCTCATCCTTGCTACGTGGCCCGCCCATCGCCATATCAATCTCATAGCATAGTGTAGTGCGTCTATTACTCTATGTATATACTAGGAGTAGTAGAGTAATAGATTTATCAGATGGATCAAAATTATTATCTAAAGAAAGTTATAATTTTTTCTATTATCAACCGTTATGTACATTTGAAATACGAATAGATATTTCAGTCTTGCTTCAATCAGTCAGTTCAGTCTTGCTGTACCAATAAAATTAAACGATTTTGTTAAAAAAAAGAGTATTTGATCCTAACGTAAATAAG
Source organism: Iphiclides podalirius (assembly GCA_933534255.1). Classification (NCBI taxonomy): domain Eukaryota; kingdom Metazoa; phylum Arthropoda; class Insecta; order Lepidoptera; family Papilionidae; genus Iphiclides; species Iphiclides podalirius. Next base: position 11,105,340 of record OW152831.1, on the reverse strand, counting down.
ACGAGGCTCAGGTTTCGATTAATTTGGGAACAAAGAGGTTTAAGAGATCGATTGATTTTACAATTCTGTTATAAAAAGCGTCTAAAATGACTTCCACAATAATTAGTTAAGGAACGATTTTTAACTGTTTTTAAAACATTAAAATTTATATAAAACTAATGTTTTTTAAACATATTTAATTACTAAAAGAGCTGTGATAGCTCATTTTCCGGGCGCTCGCTTTTATTTCAATATGTTCGAGACTTCGTTCTTTTTTTTTATTATAAAACTTCCGTGGACCTTAAGGAACACACAAAAAAAAATAGCCAAATTGGTCTAACCATTATTGGGTTCTGCGCTCACCAACATTCATTTTTATTCACGTTTTTATTTTATTCATTAAAAAATCTTAAAATTCTTTGAGATTTAGATCGCATCCCAAATATCTCTCTGTGAAAAACATCATTTTTTATTCGGAAAAGAGGAAGACAGAGATCTTACTGGCGATACACTGAGAGAGAATGGCTAAGTAAGTAATCATTTCATATAGATATTGAATAAGGAAAGAAGTGTAGCAATCCATGATAGGCTTAAAAGTATAAAATGTAACAACGGTTTCTGGATATAAAGCCAGAAGACTACGAACTACTAAGACTACTAATTTCCATTTTTACGATGGCAGCATTAGGAGACTATTAACGACAAAACTAATATGCATGTTATCAGTAACGGACGGACATACTTGTGTGAGTATATAAGCGTATTTGTATACGTAGTCCCGATAGTCGCTTCAGTATAAGGGGCTTTACTCAGCAATTAAAGGCTTCACGCCAATCGAGGCCCAGTTTCTGGTAGGTGAGCATCATTTATATTTGAAGGGCCGTGACGAGCCATGGACGCATCGGTGACCGGTTCTTTCTCGATACCCCTCAGTAGCCTCTTGCTGGACCAGCCGTTTCGCCTTTCATCATCGCTGACGCGACTGCTGGCATATTGAGGTCTCACCCAATGTGGCTTACTAATATACTTCGCTCCGCATCTACCTTATTAGTCCTATGTCATATAGAATTTGAAAATTAGACTTAGGAGTTTGCCTTAAATATTTTGGTGTTTAAAGGAATTTTTGGTAAGCTCTTGTACTTTTTAAACGGTTTTATTTATCTCGACCCGTACGGAATTTGTTTGTTTGGGTCAAAATTAGAAATTGAAATTTAAGCACCTTGCCGTTGTCACATTGATCTGAAATTTGGTAAACACATTTAATTTATATGACAATACAATATTAACAAAAAAAAACTTAACAAAAAAAAACATAAAATAAAACCGTTTAACTTAAAAGTTTTTAAACGGTTTTATTTCTCTCAAGCATTTGACAGTACTCGCTATTCAGTAATTTCGGTACGATGGAAACGCTTTAAGCCATGATCCCACTGGTTCTAATATTAAATCCCTCTGCGTTAAGCAGAGACGGAAATTTGATATCGAAATTTCATTTGAATACTTTAGCCTGAAATTTAAAAACTAATCACGTTTTTTTTTATTTTTAAAGTAAAACGTTCTAACAGATTATATTACAGATTACAGTTAAACAGAAAAAAAATTTAAACAAAGCATAAACATATAGTTAATGTTAACCAGTTAAGCTTATCTTAAATGTTTAATATTCTTCACGTATAAATATGGCGACATTTTAAAGCTAACTTTTATTAATCGGTAATTGATTAATATAAGTTAGATTAAAATGAAAAGACACACAAACTAACATACACAAAACTAGTACTCCAGGCTACTTAAATAGTTTTGTGAATAAATTTATAATGTTTCATTATTGGAAATGCCCGTGGTGTCTTGACATGATGATAAATTTAAATCAGGTTCGCATTCTGTATCAATACGATCTGAATGAATCAATCCACTAACAAAGTGTCAGTCGTCACTTTGGCTGTTTCAAAACGAACCAACAAGCGATTGAGAAGTGCAGGGAAAATTTTGATCGCCAGTTTCTTCACTCTGACTGGGTATCTGGTATCAATTCATTACTAAATCAAAGCAACATCAACGCTGAATGGCATATTGCAAAATGCTTGTCAGAGATTATTAATGCAATGAGAAACAAGTGACCGAACACCGGGCACTAAAGTCAAGTCAAGTCAAAATCAAAGTATCTTTATTCAATACTTGCTGCTGCCCGCGTCTACGTCTGCGTAGAATAGGCTGAAGGCGTAACATTAAGACCGAAAGACAGACATACAAAAAAATATGTACATAAATTATAACCTATGTGTTATTCTGATGTATAAGCTATATTATTGTAAAGTTTCATTAGAATCCATTCAGTAGTATTTGCGTGAAAGAGTAACAAACATCCATCCATACATACAAACTTTTAAATTTATAATATTAGTAAGGATAAGCTTAACTTAAGACATTTTAGGAGCATTTTTATTGAACTTTTATTGAACACCAACAAAAAACTACTACCATTACTTAACCATGACAGCGCGCCCGCACACTCGTCACTCAGAACCCAGGACTTCCTGGACACCACAACGGTCAAAGACATGGGCACCCTCCTTACAGTCCTGATCTGGCACCGTGCGACTTCTGTTTATTCTCTAAAATAAAAAAATGAATTGAAAGGGATACAGTTTTCACTGCGTGGTGTCAGCGGTTGGAAAAAACCGGCTCAGTGGTAGTCGGACTTCCGCATGAAGGTTCCATGTTATAGTGGCAAAAGAAATACATTAACTGTGAAAATTTCAACTGTCTAGCTATCACGGTTCAAGAGATATAGCCTGGTGAAAGGAAAGTCATACAGACAGCGGAGTCTTAGTAATAGGGTCCCGTTTTACCCTTTGGGTAACGGACCCATAAAAAGTGCTTCGAAATTTGGTTCAGACGCATTAATCTTTGTACAGAGGCTGCTGGAGAGTTTTTTGAAAAGAATTAATGTAAATATTTTATTCATATAAGTAAACTTTTTTGTTTCTCTAAACTTTCTATGTCCCACGTATTACTTAATACAAAATAATTCGCAAACACTCAATTTCATATATGTTTTATCTTGAAAGAAAAGATTATATAAGTGAACAAAGTTATGAAAGCTCACTAAACAGCTCTATAACAAAGGAAATATTTTATGATACAATATGAACAAAGTTTACTTTTCATTAATATCTATAACTCTACAGACGTTGTTGTTTTACTTTGTTTGCTGTAGACAAGTATCTACGTTCTTGTTTTCTACATTGTGTTTATATATGACCATGCCACTAACATAATTATGGTTAAAAACAGAAATTAAATACATTTAAATAGTCAATAACTTATTTAACATCGTTATGAAGGTTAGCGAAGTTCTAATGACTAAATACGTCGCATATAACTTTTAATATAACATATTTCTTTAATTTTTAGGTTTGGTATTGTAGTATTTTATTAAAGAATTAAATATCTGAGCTCAGTCACCTGACAAAGTTCGAAACGACCACCTATCCCTTAATTATACTAAAAATTTTCTAAGCAGGAATTGAATTCTATCATTCTACCTTACTAACTCTGCATAGGAAACTTTTAACCGACAGTTGGGCCAGCGATGTTGAAAGTTGAAATGGCTAAAGAGGCATTGAGTATTACTAACGAAAGTTAGTTCTTTTTATTTTTTAAATACTGTTTGCTGCGCAATTTTTTTAATTATGCTAGTGAATTATCTTGGCAGTCGTAGTGTATAATAGTTTCCTACTAAAAATCACAATCTGCTCACTTATATTATGTTGATTTACATAAATAATGTTTGTATTTCTGTCAGATTATATGTTTTATACTAATTTTTTTTTTCATCAGAGTACTCTTTAAACAATCTAAAGGTATATAATTAAAATGGTTAAAACATTGTTAAGTAATCTTATTAATTTATTTATTTCCTTTTTAAGACTGTTTGTGAGACACACACAATGTCATCCTTACTACGTTTATAAGCGTGATACAACGGCCTTTATGAACTTATAAAAGGCCATTTCAAAGGTATTAAAGGTGTTAGAAAGATCTCTTAATAGTGCCTTTACCTTCTAACGATATCATAAAGTACAAGCCTTTGTGACACAAGTGGCTTTTATTAATCCCCTAGTTTTATAAGTAAAACACACAGGTTACAAAGGTAAAGTAGTAAAGTGATATTGAAGAGAGTTAAGTTATAGGGCATAATATAAAACATAATCTTTTAGTGTTTGGCCATGTAAGTACTGTTTATAAAAATATAATACGAAAAACCAAGACAACTTTCTTTACTTTCTTTTCATTACTAGACTCCATAGAGTAAGAAACTCGTTCATGGGGCGGTGTATACGCTTCTACAACAAAATCCCATTAAATGCACAAAGCATGTTTATTAACAGCTTCAAGAAATTAAAAAGGGAAAAAAAAAAGGAAAAACTTATTAAAAAGGGTTATTATAATATAAACGAATATATGAATGATTATAACACCCCAGGGGTTATATGAGATGATCATTCCCAAGCTTTAGCTGTGGCGCCGTAATAAAAGCCTGCCCACTCTGCAACAGAAGATTTTGCGTGGCCTACAGGAGTATGAAAATAAAATACAATTGACAAATCTTTAAAAGATCTACTCATTAATAAAATAATTTTTGAGTTTTTCAAGTTTGCCACCTGCGTCAACAAAAATAATTTTAAACGTATGAACGTGATATAAATAAGTACGTTCAAAATTCAATTTTTAATAGAGGCTTTTGGCTTTTAAAGGAATACGTTTTCAAAACATTTTTTAGTAGAATTTTGAAGTTGATATCGAATTTAATTTACTTTAATTTACATATTTTCTAGATATTTTTAAAGTACCTATTGTTATTTTGTTTTCATCAAAAAAAGGATGGAACTGTTGCGAGTCGTCCGAAGGTAGGGACGACAGGGGTGGGAGGAATGAACTTATGTAATTCCAATGCATACTCCAAAATCCAACCCATAGAAAACCGAGACGGTGGCTACCCTCCACCTATCCTTAAGGATATTTAGATTGGTTCCAAACAAATTAAGTTTGTTTTTTTTTATGCGAAAAGTTGCCAAGCCAGCAGACGATGAATACCACTGCCCATAGGTATCTGCTACACTCGAGGGTTTGCAAATGCGTTGACAACCTTTAGAAAATTGGGCTCCGGCCACCTCACTCACCAGACGAAAGGCGAAAGTATTATACTTCCACTTTACTCCCGTCTTCTGTGAGGTCGTGGTACTGACTCGGATGAGCCTGCCCATTCGTGCAACAACCAATGCTGCTTTGTTGCCCCTTCCGCCGTATAGGCAAGTTATACAAGCCGGAAAAATTACTGCATTTCTTGCGGATGAGCAACGTTCGAGAGTCCAAATGACTAAACGCAGTCAAGAGACCGGTTCCGCCACGAGAACGCACCACGGGGTAATCGTCTTCTGGTGAATCAACCGTTGATAAATCGAAAATCTCTCTATGCTAATCTCAAGAATAACCTCGCAGTAAACCGAATAAAAATAGCACTGCATTCCTGCGGCTTATGTTGAGACGGCCACTTCCACCATCTTATCACGACACACGTTATGTTATTCTATGTTTTTAATATTATTATAGTTTTAAACTGTACATTTTTGTAGATAAATGAACAAAAACTTTCGGCACTGCGGGAATCGAACCCACGTCTTACAGATTCACGCCCAGACACTTTAAACTATCCTGCGACCATGAAAGCTAAAAAATGGTCCTAAAATAGATTCTTTTAACCATGTGTAGTGTTGGCGTAGATACAAAAAATGAAAACACACATATAAATCAAGAGAATAATAAATTATTAAAGCAATATCCTATTACCTGTGAAGTCATAAATTTTAACCCTCGTCAGCTTTTAGGTGATAAATTATGATATTCACGAATAAATCCTGTAACTAAAAAAACCCTTTTATATGAGAATTATTGCAATACATTACAAATGTAAACAAGAAATCAGAATTAAGGAACATCATCCTTAGCACCTTACTATTGCAGTCCACTATTGGATACGGACATCTGCTAATGCCTTAATCTGATCTTCAGCTTTTCGTATGCAGTTGATACCGGCCACTTCGCTCATATCTTCATTCCATCTGAACTGGTGAGACTGACTGGGGACCTAATTAATGAATACTATTTATAGTAAAACAGATTGCATTAATCAACATGATGTTTGTTAAAAATCAACATTTTCTTCATCGACATTTATTTCAATTTAATTCATGGCAATAATTTTACTATCTGTTTACGTTTCACAAACAATTAAGCAGCAAACAGATACTCTGAAACGTGAATCACATTAGCTTTGTCTGCTCGCACTTTTGAGTTTAAATAGATTAATATATAAATAGGCTTTGAAAGCTACTTAAACCTTTCATTTGTTTTATTCTCATGCTATTTTAAAAACACCTTATTGACTAAAGAATGAATAACCATTCACGATATAAGTATGATTACAATTTCATTGTTAAACTCAGCAACATATATACTTTTCCCTCCGATTTTACCACAGATTAATGTTACTATCGTCATTTATCATGTCTCCTAAGTAAAGTAAAAGGGAGCACGAAAACTATTGCCAAATCGCTGTTTTATCTGGGACACATTTTTTGCGTTATAGAAGTAACATTGTGGTTTTCCTTGGCAGCAGGTCTATTGATATTCTTTTATCAATAGACCCGCTGCCAAGGATAAGATGCAACTTAAAAAAAAAGATAATGGTACAAGTTTTCATTTATATAAAAACGGTAACATAGGTTTTTTTAAACCGATGTTTGTGCTTTCAGTACCGAGACTATTAAAGCTTCATCTGACGCAGAACCAGTGGGCTAGCCAGAACCTACGGGTTTGGGTCCACTTGTTAACGCCAGTCACCAGAGGGCCGAAGTTAGCTGCGGTTCACGCTACTTGCAAGGCCCGCGATGCGCCTTTCCAACTACCTTCACTTCAGTAAATAACTCAATCCGCTTCCAGTCCTTTTGATATTTTTGCAATAATATCTCATCAAGCAATTTCCGTTGCTATTTACGCCGTTGTACAAACTAATGATGTAGGCAGAGCTAATTTCCCCCTTTGTCCCCTTTTAAGAAAGGGGGCCCCAATTACCTTAATACCCAGACGATACGCAGAAGAATTACACTTCCACTGTTCATAGGTCTTCTACTCTCTATTCTCCTATCTATTTATCACTCTATTCACCTGACGTTAAGTGATTACCGCCGTCCATGAAAAACACCAGTGAGGTTGCATATGCGTTGCCACCTTTTAATAAAGTGAGCCCCGGCTACCTCACTCACCAGACTAAAAGCAGAAGAATGTCACCACTTCACGCCGGTTTTCTGTGAGGTCGTGGTACTTCTCCGGACGAACCTGCACCGAACAGCCGAGGCTGCTGCGTGGCCCTACCACCGTGCTCACATTTCTCTTTACTATTCTTTACAAGACAATGGTTTCTCTACTAGAATGAGTGACAGTGCCAAATCAATTTTTACTTTGTTATTGCGAACCTTATAGCTGGAGTATAAGTTGAAGACTGTTGCGTGGTTAATTTATATGTATATGAAGGAAAACTTTTTAGTTCTTTAGATGGTGGTGCTAGGGAGTTATATTTGTATTTATATTATACTTATACTAAGCTTTCGGTCACCACAGACTATCTACTTTCATCTTCACCTATTAAGAAGAACTAGGCCCTCAAATAATGCGACCTTCGGGCTAGTTTTGATGAAGCTGAATAGACTACATTGAAGGGTATACCTACCGACGTTTTCGTAGTGTATCGTAGTTAGCGTCGATAGCGGGGTCCTAAGAATACTCCTCCCCTGGGCGCCTGCAATACGACAGGTAAAAATATTGGGTGCTTTACCTAATGCTTATGCCGTAGCAGGATAGTTCCCGGATTTATTCATTGCAATACACTTCACAATGGTACGCCGCCAAAGTGCTTTCACTCTCCTTCTTTCTTACGTGCATAACGGTGTTAGATGACCACGACCGGCGATACATGGGAATTACCATCAGTTATATATAACACATTTTTGTAAGAGTCACGATCACCAGCAGTGAGGGAACGACTAAGAAGAAGAAGAAGAAGATATATGACACCAAATGCACTAGTCCCAAGTTAGACTTCAAAAACTTGTTGAAAAATTTTTCATGTACTACAACTGTTCATGAAATTGAAGTTTATTTCAATTAGAGCCGTGATAGCTCAGTGTCCAGGCTCGCCCCTTTAATTCAATTTACTCGAGCACCCTGAGTTCGATTCCCGGTGCCGGCACCATTAAAATTGATAATTTTAAGTCCTGTAATTATAACGTACTCAGCGGTGAAGGAAAACATCGTGGGGAAACCTGCATATTTTCGAAATAATAACAAACAACCATATTTCGAAATTATGTGAAGTAAGCTAATCCGCAGTGGGGTCACGTAGTGGACTATGCCCTGATTCCCTTATTACAGAGGAGGCCTTAGCTCAGCAGTATAGCATTTATAGCTTGTTACTTTACTTTAGTTACTTTTTTTTATTTCAATTTGTTTCGTGTTCAATCGAAACTGAAAATGATGATAAATTAAACTCAAGTTTTTGTTCGAATAGACAGTCTATATATTTTCACGATGGACATAATTATTGACATATTGTGCCTGATGGTTGGTTACCACTTAGCCATATGATAAGGCGGTTGTAGGTTTAATAGCACTCAATTAATAATAAAAGCTTTGTGTTATTTTATAGACCATGAGTTGAAAAAGATTAAAGTAGCTTAATTTGACTAAGCAGCGTTAATATATCTAACGTAGATTATTATTGTTGTTTTGGTTTAACAACTAATAATTACCCAACAGCAACCTGATTTCAAATGGAACAAATGTGTTGATGTTTTCATTGACTCGATTTTATAATAATTTTCTTTAATGCTTTTTAATACTTTCTTCCTTTAGTGCTTTTTTTAGCATTGACGCAAATCACAAGAAAAGAGGCAAGGCAAAGGAAACTCTTATTAAATAACGTAATTGAAAGCTCTTTCATTTTAAGGATATCGTTGTTTAAAGGGATTCTAATTAGAGATATAAAATTTATTACAACGAACTGAAGATAATTAACTGTCGGTTACGCTTTGTGAAATGCCACAATTGAATTTAAAAATTGAAATTTTAGATTGTTAATACTTATTTATTTATCTCTAGTTTCCTTAGAAGACAAAGAATAATGCTAAAAAAAAGAATGCTAAAACGCAAGTAATTTTCATTGTCATGTCATTGTAACGCTGTTACTTTGAAAGTGATAAAATCACAAGAAAATTGCGATTCTCAATAATAAATAAGAATAATATGGAATATATTTCGCCATTGGGCAGCGACAAAAGTAACGTACGTCCACCTAGCACCGCGCCTCGGTGCTTTCTATTACACTTCTTTGAAATGAATGAGAAGCGAAATAGCGTCGGGAAAGCGCGATGTTGCAGCCGCCTCTTTCGTGTTAACTTAAATAAATTAAATTAATAGTTAAAAATTTCTTTTTTGAATGACAAATTTATTCACCAGTCCTAGCTAATAAAATGTTTTGCATCGCATTGCTAATAATTTTATGAAGATTTTCATTTTATTGTACATTTTTTCTTTAGAATTAAAATTCTAAAAAAATATTATAAACCATAATCATTTTTTTCTATCCAAAAAATTTTTTGAGATCATATTTTGAAACCAATGAGCCACTAAGATGTAAAATCAATATTAACACATTTATTTGCTACTTTAAAATGTAATAATTTGGTTAAATAAAGCTTCAAAAAACCTCTTCTAACTGCACACAGTGCCTTAAATTGACAACACCAAAGTAAGTTTTTTTTAATCAATGTAATAATGTTCACATAACGCTAATTTAATTTCGAATAGGTAAATTAAATAACCATTAAACTGGATTAAGCTTAATTTTTATATTGAATATATCACTGTGTCATATAATGGAGTCGTAAAGGCATTCAATCACACAATGTCTAGTTACGGTTGCAGGATGAATAAGGTTTTATCATAATCTTCGTTTCACACAAAGCGCTGAGCCCTCAACACCGCACTAGCAAGTCACTTTTACGTCAAAGCGAGACGGGGACAGACAGTCTGCGACGAGTTAAAGCATTGTGTGAATACTGACGTGTTATGGAGTCCACACAAAGCTGTTAGGGTGCACAAATGTAATTGGAGTGGGATTAAGTCACGATTCCAGAGTAGTTTAATGTTCTGTCTCCTGACGGAGAGTACAATGTTCACTCATTCAATTTTTGATAGGCTTTTGTCGCATGATTTATTCGTTTCAATATTGAATAGCTCCAAGATCATGTAAACAATAATTAATATGTATTATTTTTAACGGTGAGGGATGCACATCGGGCATGTGCGAGTAATTAGATTTGAATAAAAATTGATTTCTGTTTGATACGAAATATCTTCAGTGTTATTCTAGTATTTAAACTTGTCTATTAACTGAATGATTACCTGAATCAGTAGAACTTTTAGAAAATATCACATGTTTCCTACTAATGCTTTGTAAATACATTAAAGATAATGAACAAACGAATGGGACATCACGCCACCTCGATATCCAGCGTTCAACAACAGTGCGATTTTCAAGGCAGAACCACGCTGTGGAACCAGCTGCCGCCAGCGGCCTTCCCGAACCGTTACGACCTGGGAACCTTCAAGAAGGGGGCATATTCTTTCTTTAAAGACGGTAACGCATTCCTAAGTCCTTTGGGTATTGCAAGTGTTCATGGGCGGCGGTAATCACTTACTCACTTGTCAATCACTTCTGCTCGTCTGTCCCTTTTCTCCATAAAAAATAATAATAATAGGAAATTATCATCGCGGTCTATTGCCATCATTAAAATACAATGTATAGTTTATTTTAAGCAAGATAGCCAAATTAAACTCAAGACTTAATGGTTTTAGAAGCAACTTTATACCAATTCACAAGAGAATCTTATCACAAAATCTTATTAACTATAAAAATGAATTAGTCAAATGCATTCATTCATTAACACTAGCTACATCGCGGAAATTTTATTGCAACTGATCAAAATGCCAGAAATTGTGATATTTTGTTGCGGTAGCATTTGTGGTATTTAACTTAAAACGGGCTAAATGAGAACAAGCGAATTATTTTATAAACTGGCAAATATTAAACATAGTTCGGTATTGCAGTACTTGTTTAGTGTACGAATTTGTGGAATCAACTCAACCGTAGACCAATGTGAAAAAGTGAGTGGCCGTAACATTGCTCGTCCATGTTACGGCCACTATTGGCAGAAAAGTAAAATATCAGCCTATCCATATCCCACTGCTGGGCAAAGGCCTCCTCTGTACAGAGGGTATTAGGGCGCACGATAACCTACTGCAGGTTGGCAGTCATATCTTCGAAATATTTTTTTTTGTAAGTTTCATTGGTAATGAATAAAAAACGATTTCAGGCAGGGTTCTTACCAGGTGAATTTTGCAAATAAGTCACCTTGCACGCTTCTCTACCGAGAGTCATACCCAACCATTGGGGCTAGATCAAAATGGTAGCCAACGACCTCCGCCCTAAAATAACAATTAGAATCTAACTAACCCCCCCCCCCCCCCCCCCCCCCCCCAAAAGTTTGAAAGAAAAAAAATGGAATAATAGATTGCTTTTACTTCTATTTCATTTAAAATACTGTATCATGCACGATAATAAAGTTTCATCACGATGAGTAGTCCAAGTTGTTTACTGAGGGATACGATTTTTGCCCAAAATTCGAAATCGTGAAAATGAACCATCGTAAAAACAGAATGGAAACCGTTTCGTCTCACATCTAACGGTCATCAAATAAATTTAGCAACGTTCGATTATGTCACTTATTTGATCCGCACTAACTTTGAGTCCCATAACATAAATCCGACTGACTATAACTTTCATATTGGCAACATTTAATATATCAGTCTCGAATATGCTTCGATATGAACGAAGACATTTTTCCATTTGAGTTACTTATCGCGAACTGTCTCGAAAACTTTGTTTCGAATATACTATTTTTATACTTAAATGTACTTTGATACGATTTTTTTATTGTTTCGTAACGAATATGCGAGTGATTGTTATGTTTTATGTAAGTGACAAGCGAGCTAGTGGTTCACCTGATGATAAAAACATTCATGCAACAGCGAGAACTGTTACGTGCCCCTACCACTGATAATTAGTGCATTAGGTACTATTTAAAGCTACATATTTTGCTCTTTGGAGCTTGCGTTTCTGCGTGGTCAAAGTTAGAAACTAAAGAGAGATTGGATTGCTGCTGTAACCAAGACCTGATCTTGCGTGGCCCTAGCAATGATAATTACTACATTACATACTATTTACGGCTACATATATCACTCTTGGATCCTGCATTTCTGCGTGGTTAAAATTAGAAACTGTACAAGGACCTGCTGGATCAAGAGAGATTGGATTCAGATGCTGTAAAAACCAAGATCTGATCTTAAGTGATTACCGCCGCCGATGGATATCTACATCACCTGTGAGCTTTTAGATGCGTTGGCAACAAAAAGTGGAAAGTACAAAGTTGATTTCGGCTACCTCACTCAACAAACGAAATGAAAATATTTTACCCTTCCCCTGAAGATCTTACACTCACCGTGGTCTCCACCCACATAGAACAATATCAGGACAAAATAATCAAACTTGGTCTTATGACGTTAGATCTGCGGTATTAGCACTAATCCATCAATCATATTCGTAATACGTGCTTATTCTACCCTAGACTAAATGAGGACGTCCAAACCGGAGTACATTTATTCTAGTCACGATTAAACCTCCTCAAACGTTCAAAACTCAAGCTAAGGCAAGTCATTCATCAAGCAAGGTTAGCACATTTAGGGCACGTAAAAGTTAAAATGTAGTGAAGCAAGGATATTGTATCATTAATTCAGTTTCTTTTAGTTGATTTTATGTAAATTACATACTTGCAATATTAAATGATTGAGCCGTAACTAGTGGTTTGAGATGATTCGGCGTGTATTGGCCCATGTGTAGACCCTCGTTGCTAGCAATAGTTAATATACATTTTCCTTCATTTCACAGATTTGTTTATTTATTGTTTTACAATTAGATATATTATGATGACTATAACAAATGAATAATGTCAGCAATATTTAAAATATAATATACGCTGCGGTAGGGCCACGCAACTATCTACGATGTTGCACGAATGGGCAGGTCCATCCGAATAAATATCAAGACCTCACAAAAGACCGGCGTGAATTGGAAATGTTTTCCGCGTTTCGTGAATATGGTAGACCGAGTCCAATTAATTAAAAGGTGGCAAAGCATGTGCAACCCTACGGGTGATGCAAATGTCAAGGAGCTACGGCGGTGATCACTTAATGTCACGTAAACCACCAGCGCGTTTGCCACCTTCCCAAAGAAAATGCAACAATTGATTTTTAATAATCAATGTAAATATCTAAGGCTCAAATGACCGTATTGCATATTTTAAATAAGAAAGAGTATTTTCAAAAAAAATCTATTTAGAAAGATAAAGAGAGAATATCTTAACTCTCGACTAAATTCGGTTAAAATATCCCAATCGTCCTAAGCGAGATTCGATTTTCGTCTTAGGGAGTACTGTTCCCGCGCACTTAGAGAACAGGGTATGTTAGACATAATGAGACTATGCCCATTTCACACGCTTTTCACGACCCACTTAGCTAATAGCCGAAGAGAGTGCCAACTGTAACGACGGAAAGGTACTTGGGTAAAAATACAGCCTTACTGTTTTATGGCATTGTGCAGCAAATATAAGGGGAAATGGTTGAACTATCAGTGAGTTGTTGCATTGTTTTAGGAATTATATGTTCTTGCCTAAAGCCGTATTCGCTAGGTGGTGTCCAGCACAAATCTTGTATCTAGCTTGTCGAACATATCGTAACGAAAGTATCTACTGACGGTAAAAATTGTAAAATCGTAATGGAGTGGCTGTGAACTATGCCGTGTAAACTCATAAAAAACGAATTCAGTACAAAGTTAATGGATTTTGCTTACCTGGCCAAGATTCCTGGAGATTTTATGCGAGAAGATGGCAAACTAGCTGGTGGTTTACCTGATCCTAAGTTGTAACCGACGACCATTTTCATTTGCAATATACCTAGGGCTGTAGATGCGTTGCCACCGTTTAATAAAGTAGGTCCTGGCTACCTCACTTACCGGACAAAACGCAGAAGTATAAAACTTCCACTTCACACCGGTCTTCTTTGAGGTCGTGATCACTCGGACCTGCCCATTCATGCAACAGTGAAGACTGTAGCGTGGCCCTATCTCCAGTATTCTTAATCTTTATTACAGTATTGTTTTTGCAACTTAAGTGCCAAGGTACTCATATTCGTGAAACACGCGATGTTTTAGGTTTTCCATATGGTGATTAGACCGTTGACAAAGAAAAACCTCACACCATTTGGTTTTTCTTACAACCAAATAACAAACAAATCACTAAGCAGCAAACACAACACAATTAGAAACACAAGTCTAAATTTGGAATAATTTTAAATTCCTAGCCAACCACCAGGTATTTGAGAGCAAAGTAGCCAGTTTGACAAAGTGCCAATTTCATACTATTGTAGACCTAATTTAATTGTATCTATTTTTATTTCAAAATAATGTTATCTTATTTTGATAAATTACTGTTTGTCACTTATTAAATTATTAAATTGGTCTACTTCGCTATGTTTCATTTAAACCAGTCTTCCTTTTTATACGAAATTTTCAAACTATATATTTATGAATACATTTTTTCTCACTAGTGGTAAACATAGGCTTTAAATGGTGTTTTAATTAATTACACCGACAGAAATATATTTGGGAAATAATACACAGAGACTAGTTAAGCCGTGAGAAATTATCGCACAGTACCAGTCAGTACCAGATCAGTCAATAATGATGATGATTAATGATGATTAATAGAAATTGTTTTTCTTATGGAAATATTAACAGAATCTAACTTATCTGTTTTCGACAATTGCTGCAAACATGGACTTTAAAAGGGTGAATCACAAAAGATAAAGCAATTTGGAAGATACGGCGTATCGACAACGCCTCTGATGATGATATAGAGGTCTCATATGTACGAGCATGAGAGATATGTATAGGCCGCAGTGCCGGCATGTTAAACTCGCAATCTTAAACGCCCGTGCCCAAATGCTAATAACACGTTTCCCGGTTTCAAATCAAACACGTTTAATAAAGGTCGGTAGTTACCTATGCCCCCTTAGAATCGAAAGATTCAAGTGCATTTTCGTTGTAAGTTTTACATTAACCTTTGTGTCTTAATATGTTATTGATTGCACTTTTAAGGAACGTATATTTATAACTTATGCTGTCTCAAGTCTAAACAACAGACATTCTTACTTCTTCCTTAGCAAGAAGTTACTAATTGCCGCCCTATTTATTTTTGACTCACTGAATTTTTGTTAAGTCGTATAAAACATGAGTAGAAAGGATAATAACGGAAGATAAAACAGTATAATCTGATATAATTTATTCGCCTAAGAGAGATTATCCTTATAAAGGTAGATTCTAGGAAATATAGAACTTCGTACGTATCGAAATAAATTAATATTGAAGATTGGTGAGGTGCCAAATAAGCCATGCTGCCAAAGCTAGCTTTGTAGGCCCGGGAATCGCTACCCTCTCATGAATATGGTATTTCCTGAAAATTGTTGTCGGCTTTAGCTATTCATGAACTGCTAAAAGCATTAATGTGTAGGACCCCGTTATACGTAGTATTAACGAATATAAGAAGAATATTATACGAATATAAAAGGAAATAACTCCTACGCTGTTGGAACTCTACGCTTATTTTTTCGCTGTATTACTGAAAAAATATAAACACGACACTTTTTTATGTGAGAAATTGACAAACGAGCTGGCGTTTCACCCGATCTTAAGTGATAAACGCCTGCCCGTGGACTTTTTCAATACCCTTAGGGCTGCAGATGCGTTACCACCTCTTAATAAAGTTGGCCCCGGCTACCTCACTCACCAGACGAAACGCAGAAGTTCGGTCGTAGAATTAACTTCTGTGAAGTCATGGTACTAACCCGGACGGACCTGCCGATTCGTGCAACAACGAACACTGTTGCATGGTCTACCACCACGCCATTATAACATTTTTTTAGGCCACAGTTTTCACAGAAACATTCCGTTAAAAATATAGCTTATTTTAAATATTTTGTATACGAGTATAAACTGTAATTTAAACTATATAGTGTTAAACAGTGACGTATATCAATGTCTACATCTTATAATTTTATTATCAGTTCAGATACTCATCATGCGTTGCACCGGTCAAAAACGGGAGACAATCCTTAATAAATCTGATAAATATAAAACTCATTGATGCGTGTTCACCATTGAGATAGAGATTGAGTAGCTCACCATTGTGAGGCGTGATAGCTCACTGTTCAGGCGCTCATTTTTAAATGGTTTTATTTAGCTTGACTTATTTAATTATACTCCTAAATACTTGAACAAACTAAGTTAAATCTCCGGTTCCCGGCCCAATAAGATTGTTAATTTATGTGCTGACTTGTCGGGTGCTCAGCGGTAAAGGAAAACATGGTGAGGAACCTTACATACTTTCGAAATAATAACAAAAAATATCGAAATTTACGCAAGCCTGCAAATCCGCAGTAGGGTCGCTTGATGAACTATGCCCTTCTTAATACGTTCTGTACAGAGAAAGGCCTTTGGTACTTTTTTACACACCATTGAAGTACATTTATACACCATTGCGATTCGAGCACCCAGCCTTACACAGATAATTGCAAATATCACAAAGGAAAATGCAGTCCCCTTGCTCCCACAGTAATGACAGGGGATCTGGACATATCGAGCATCATACAGAGAAATTCAAGCTGCTTTCTACAAAGCTTACGCCCGGTTTCTGAAACACTGATCATCGCAGATGTCAACTAATCTCATGTCAAATGGCTTTTCAATTTTCATTTTAGGTGCCAAAAGGATGGCTAAACTCTTTGAATTATTCATTCCGATCATTGAGAAGATAATTCTGGTCAATTCAGACAGTTTAATCATCCTGTGGCACCTAAAATGAAATTTGAAAAGCCATTTGACAGCTGATTAGTTGACATCTACGATGATCAGTGTTTCAGAAACCGGGCGTAAGTGTCCTTAGTATAGCGAGACTTTATAAAGCACAGGTTTGGCCGCAAACAGGATATTTTTGTAGCTGAGAAATCCTTCTGTTTGGCCGAATCAGGCCAAACAGAAGGATTTCTCAGCTTTCTTATGGCCAAATGGTAGAACAAATAGGACCTAGTCCTATCTGTTCTACCATTTGGCCATAAGAAGTTCGGATTTAGAGGTAAGATCACTATTTCAGCTAGTTTGAGTCCAATGCTGAATATAGGCCTATATTCTGCACAGAATACTACGATGCAATTAAAATATCATATAATGGGAATAAATTGTTATTATTTAATGTTGCAAACATATTAACACAAGGCCGCTCCCAGTTGTTGAATGAGTTGTCGTGGACGCGTGCACTCTTTAAATAGAATTGCTAGGGATGTAATTTATAGATAGTTTTCTGAGTGAGTTCACAAATATTGCACTGTTAATTTGCTGTAGGAATAAATGGTTAGTAAGTAGCTTATGGTGTTGTAGAGCCGCACTATTGTATTAAGCTAAGTATCTGTAATGATAGTGTGAGGTTTTGTAAATAAATAAATATTATTTCCAATACTTTTAACAATTACTCATCAATCATTTACATACAAATGATTTTTGACATACGACTTTAGAAATTATGTGGCGACGTTTCTGTGTGACGTAGAATAGATCGACATTTCTGTCTTGATCCCCGTCTATACACAAGCTAAGCAATCGTTTGGCATTCGACTCAATCGCTGGTGTATGGCTGAACGTCGGCTTTTACGAGAGGAATAAGGCTTTATATGTGCTCCAGCATCCGCAGAAATCGTTATATATTCAGGTCGATCGACTGGATGTACTCGTTGCCTCAAGCCGTTAGTGTTGCAATATACGATTATTCTCTGCGATCTACGGTTATTGGTTCACTTCCACCTACCATAACCTAAAAGGTTAGGCAGACGATTGCCGCCCATTGATAGATTGCGAGTATATGACCGTGCACAAAGCACTTTATGTTAGTGATATTTTTAGGGTACCGTACGCAATGGGTAAAACGGGACCCTATTACTAAGACTCCGCTATCTGTCTGTCTGTTCGTCTGTCACGAGGCTGAACCGTGATAGTGGACAGTTAAAATTTTCACAGATCATGTATTGGCCGGTTTTTTGATGTACTGATGCGTTTAAAGTGCTTTGATGAAAACCTTGGTAATGAAACCTGCCACATTACCTTTATCGTTGCAGAAGTCACTGTATAATAGTGATAATCTTAGAACATTAATCTTTTGTTGTAGTTGATACACATGTTGACATGATTTCGATCTTGATGTAGCAACGTATATGTTCTCAAAATGTCTCAAAATGTCTCATTTTAACCCCCCTCCCCCCTTCCTACGTTTACGGGCCATAGAATTATTACTTTATATTCGAGGTTTGCACATATTTATAAATATTTTACAATTTTCACAATGTACGCGATACGGGGCGCCAAGTTTCCGCGGTCCAATGCTAAGATTGACCCCGAATCCCGCTTTCAGTTAAAAATCATACAATATTTCCCTTGGGCCGTTTCACGTATTTAATAGCGCACTTTTCAGCGTCAAATTGTCCAAATGTTGCATGACGTGAAATTCTGAAATAGAACCATTATATCGGTTCACCTTTTTTTGGGATCGGTGATAACGTGCGGAACTAGTAATTTTTTTCGAAGTCTTTATTTAGATTACATCTACGGAGAATAATCTTGATAATATTAAATATTTTGATATACCATCCATCAAAATATTTTTATGGTGGTAGGGCCACGGCTCCAGCAGCCTCGGCTGTTGCACGAATGGGCAGGCTCGTTCGGGTAAGTACCACGACCTCGCAGAAGACCAGCGTAAAGTGGAAATATAATTCTTTCGCGTTTCGTCTGGTGAGTGAGGTGGCCAGAGCCCGATTTTCAAAAGGTTGTCAACGCATCTGAAACCCTCGGGTGTAGCAGATGTCCACGGGCGGCGGTATTCACTTAACATCAGGTGAACCGTCTGCTCGATTGGCAACTTTTCACATAAAAAAACACGTACACCACTAATACGTATCTTTTAAATTAAGAGCTAGGATGGCATAGGAAATAGCTGTATGTATAGAATTTGCTGCTTCTAACTGTATGTGTAAAATTTCAACAAAAACAAATACGTTTAGTTTGTCATGTATATCTGATAGACAAACGTTTTAACAACTGTTTACTAAGTATGTATTATAGCCCGTAAAATGAGCCGAGACAGCGCATTGGCGGGCACCCACTTTTATGTCAATATACTCGAGCTACCTGAGTTGGATTACTGGTGCCAGCAATGAAATCAATTTTAAGTGCTGACTTTCACACTGCTGACTTTCACGATACCACGTGGTCAGCGGTGAAGAACCATCGTGTGTGGGACATTTTTATTTTTGTATTTAAGTGCTGACTTATCACGTGAGCTGTAATATTTATGTGGCCTGTTACTTTACTTTTTTATTTAAGTATGTGTTAGGAGAAAATTTGTCTTAAAACCTTTCTGAACTACTTTTTGTTTAGTGAGAATTGAACTGAACGGAAGGCGAACTTTCCTTTGCAAATAACGTTCAATAATGGTCATTATAAAAGTAAAAAAGAGTTTTTAATAAAAAGCGATTTATGTCACGCTTCAGTAATTAGAAAGAAGGGCCTACTACATCGCTTTAAAATTCTCAATCGGGTAACAACAGGAACAGGTTTTAATCCAACGGATAAAGATTTCTAATTACTGCCTTGAGGTCACTAAAAGACTCGTGCCGATCCCCCTTTGTTCTTATTGCAAAATTCCTTTAGAAATTTCTATAAACGTGTAATTGGATCCATAATCTTTCATGATATCTTTTTTGAAGGAAGAATTCGTTATTGAGAAATTAATTAGGAAATTCAATGCACTCAAAACAGCCTTTTGTTTAAAATGTCTTTAAAATAGTGGGTAACACATAACATATCAAATGTTTATGTCATAATTTTCAAGCTGGCTCACTTTTAACATGATCACATGTTTTTCTTCTATACTATTTAAACTCTTTTGACACTTGAGCATAATACAATGTTAATTAATTCAAAAATGTATTGTTCATAATGAAACTAGCTTAAATATTTGATATTTTTTAATTTACTAACTTACTACCTCGCCCGCGCATCTTCGTTTGGGTCAATTCTACCGGGTCCATGCGTTTCTAAAATTTAATAAAAATTGGAAAGTAGTTTTGGAGTTCATCGCTAACATAGATCGTGACATGAAAATTTATATATATACATATATATGTATATATATATATATATATATATATATATATATATATATATATATATATATATATATATATATATATCTATATAGATTCATATATATTCGCTTATATATATATATATACATATATATGTATATATATATATAGATTAATTGTTATACATTCAATTGGTTATAATAGGTTATCTTCGTGTACAGTAAAATTTAGCAAATAAATGTACACGCTGAAACTTGGTGCCACTTGTTATTACTGCTGTTCTCCAGATTCAGTAAGTTAAGGGCGCTGAAATCGTAGGGTACTCCTTCTGTGAGTAATCCTATGAATTTGAAACAAAGGAGGGATTCCGCGAAAGTGCCTCGAAAATCCCGTACAAAAACTAAAGTGGGCTCTTATGAGTCACTTAATCAATCTTCTAATGCCAATTTAGTTGCGACGAACTTTTCATAATTTCATCTGTCGTAGGCTGTTAGTCTGAGGAGTCTAGGTATTGTTCATTGTGGTAAATAGATAAAAAATGGGGAAGGGTTGTCACATTAGCTTTTTTTATTTTAAAATGTTTCTTAGTACTACTCCAAGAAATTCTGAATCATTTTATCAATTTTATCGCGCTTAATTATATTTTAAAATATTTTCGATACGTTTTTAATTTTTTTCGGCATCCATGAAAACGATTTTATTAACGACTCTTCTCTCGATTATTACGATACGACTATTCTCATATAGACCATCTCAAAAAAAAAAACTATGCCTATTTGTTATTTTTTTTTCAAGTTTTATTTATATAGAATCGATTTACGGAGAATAAGCTTGAAGTCTGTTGAGGGCTGTTTCTTATTAGGTGTTTAGAAGATGGAATGTAGGCGCCAGTAAATGATAAAAAGTTCTTTTGCTACAAAATCTTAATTTAAAAAACGAGAAGTCGTCTCCCTGCCCCGTATAATGTTGCCTCGGTTGTTTCCGGTGAACACGTTCCATTTTTGGGTATGAACGTTTGCGTTCATAATTATTATGATACACCATCCATAAACCTATACAAATGTTTTGTCTTACAACCTATTTGTAAAATAATTATAAAGCAAGGTGGGGGGTACTGTTTTAGCATTAATGCATGTGCTACCCGTATAATGTCCTCACTAAGTTTCCTCGTAATAATTGAAATGTAATCTTCTTTACGTAAGCGTGAAGACATTACATTAAAATATGTTCATTATAATTTTTATTTGCTCAGTAACAACTCTTTTGGAATATTCAATGTATTTAGACTGTTTATTCATTTATTTTACATAATTATATCGTTATTACATCTTACATAATAAAATATGAGGAATTTTAATTCTTTCGCAATTAAGTTAACATCACCGTTTTGAAAGCCTGAGAATGAGAACGCCATGGTCGCACCAGGAAGATTGCGTCTTTATTTTCTCATGCCCCTGGCAGATTTTTTTTATGAAAAGTTTTAAAGCGAGCCAGTGGTTGACCTGATGTTAAGTGAGTACCATGCTTGCCCATGGACATCCACAACATCCGATGGCTTGAAGATGTGTTGACAAACTTTAAGAAAGTGGATTCCGGTTACTTCTCACCAGACGAAACTCTAAGTTTAATACTTCCACTTTACGCCAGTCTTCTGATAGTCAGTTATAACTCTCTGAACGCGCCTGCCCATTCGTGCAACAGCAGAAGTTATTGCGTGGCCCTACTCCAGAAAAAGCGACAGAGATAGGACAAACGTGGGTTTTGAATGGGTCCTCTTTTTGACCAGGACTCCCAGGTACCCCTGTCACCCTAAATAAGAACGAAACAAAAAAAGATCGAGGTCACTCCGGAGTGCCATGATCCCTCATGCATTTGGTACACCTGGAGCGGGTGGAACGATTATTATGCGCGAAGCCGCCATTTTCGTGTGTGCTTTTTTATGGATAAAGGAGGCAAACAAACAAGCGGATCACCGGATAGTAAAAGATCTCCGCCGCCAAAGGACACTTACACGTAACATCCATTGAGTCGCAATTGCGTTGCCGGCCTTTAAGGTAGGAGTAGGCTCTCTTTTTGAAGGTCTCTAAGTCGTATCGGTCCGGAAATACCGCTGGCGACAAAACTTGTTGGTAATGTATGAGTGTATATAAATCCACCTGCATAGTTCCTAGGCCATAATTGTTTAGCAATAAAATATTAAAATGGATACTTTCATGTTCAAAATATTCTTAAAAACAACCTAAAACTGACTAAAATTATATTTTAAAAACACTTGGATACAAAAGTACATTATTTTTCTAACTGGTACAAAAAAATCAATTACGATGCTGTTCGGAGCCGTGGTAGCTAAATTGGACTCGTGAAAAATTCATTATGCTAGAGAAACTTGAATGGCCTTTAAATTCATTTTGCTTCTTGAATTAAATACTACAAGACTCCGATTGATATTGTATTAGATTACCGTATTGATACCGATGAGGTCATTAAATGCGATTAAAAATACTGATTTTTAACTACTGATGAACAAATTTACACTGATCTTCTGATAAGAATATGATACATTGTTTACTAACCGTAGGGCAAATTCATACGGGCCACAGCCCTTGTCACCTACAGTTCAGTTTACGTTCCATATTGTAGGTTCTGTACCGAGTAAAGCGTATGTTTTGTACATACACAGTAAAGTTTACGTCATATATTTAGCTATGTGTACAAATGCTGTAGATAATACAAATGCTGTAGCTCTTGATAGGAATGTATATAATACGGAACGTTCACTTTACTGTATATTTCCCATATTTTTAAAAATGGAGAACAATTTTTTTTTCTTCTGGCCAAAAACCATCACCAGTGTTCAGCTGCGTTAATCGTCGACGTTTATCGGTGACGGTACTGTATTATTGTTAAAATTAAAGTGGATAAAAATTTAATTTATGCAAAATATAATTATCAAGTAGTTTGTTTTCATTTCTCCCCGAACGTCACTCACAATAGCTGTCATCTCCAACCCCAAAATATCTGACAAGGGAAGACTCAACTTCGTTCAGCGCTCACAATAGACTTTTTCCTGTCACTCGGTTGACGTAAAAGCATGATTGATGATGCAGGTGTGATCCATTGTGGTCGGTCACGTAATATCTGAAGATAGAACTTTAAGTTATGTTGACTACTACATAACTCTTGTGTAGAGTAAAATGACAGCCGTTAAATGTCCCACTGCAGGCCAGCGGCCTCCTCTATACAGAGGGTATCAGGGCATAGTCCACCAGGCGGCCCCACTGCGGATTGGTGGACTTCACAACTACTTTCGAAATACATTTTTTTCGTTATTATTTCGATAATGTGCAGGTTTCCACACGTGTTTTCCTTTACCGTTTAGCACGTGATAAGAAAGCACTAAAAATTAAAAATTTCATTGGTGCTGGCACTGGGGATTGAACTCAGGTTGCTGGAG
This sequence comes from Iphiclides podalirius, assembly GCA_933534255.1. Taxonomy (NCBI): domain Eukaryota; kingdom Metazoa; phylum Arthropoda; class Insecta; order Lepidoptera; family Papilionidae; genus Iphiclides; species Iphiclides podalirius. The sequence goes on along the minus strand of OW152831.1, from coordinate 11,081,423 downwards.
TATATTGAATTAAAAGCGAGCTCCCGGACAATGAGCTATCACTGCTATCACCATTTTATAATGAAAGTCATTGTAAATAGAAAGACACTTTTTCTGTTATACCTTAAAACTGACCAGCTATGTGAAAAACCAAAACAAATAAAGGATTTAAACGTTTTGCAATTAATCGAATATTAATAACTAAACTTATAAATAATTTTAAAGTTTGTTCTGCATACTCCATTTTAAGCGATTAGGTACATGTTAATCTTTTGGCAATTACTTTTTTCTTACTGTGTATTTTTCACAGGAGTTATGAAGTAATAATGGGAGAATGGATTTGGAAGCCTGTAATTAATGTAATACAATTGTTATTTGTTAAGGATAAACGAAACTTATTTAGAACGACGTCATTACATTTTTCTGCGAAAAACGAAGGGAAAGAAATTTAGGAAAATATTACTCTTATTGTGTTATAAACATTGGGGATCAGATCGCAGGTGTGAAACTGCGAATGAAATATTTATGAGACGTATTTTATCGTTCATGGCTGATTTTGCTTGTGATGGAGCACTTTCGAACTTCGCTATTATATGAGTTAACTTTTTCTTTTACGTGTTATTCCTCTCCGTAGTTAGTCAATTTATTAAAAATGGTATCTGGACCCATTGGTCCATCATTATGTTATATACAATAGATATGACACTAACAACGAAACTGAGTAAGTCTATAGACTGCTTTATCTTTTACGTTCTATATCATCTGTCACATTCACTTATATATGTCATACAACGTAATGCGGAACAATTTTTAAATGCCATGCAGTATGGACATGCGTCATTTGTATTATTAAACATCATTGATCTGGATGCTGTAGATTTCGTTATAGTTTTGTTTATTTAGATTTTTATTATTTCTTTTTATTTATTTATTTCTATTGAATTATAACTTCCTTTAAATTGTAAGGACCTTTCTGTAAAACAAAAACAAAATTTAAAATACAATTTAATTATATTTTACGACTCTGTGTGGTAATAAAATAATTACCTTCTAAATTGAAAATATGCTACAAACTCTACAATCGATGTATATTATTACAAAGACGTTTACAAAACTGTTCAAAAATAGTAGACTGTAAAAATTTTCAGTTTTTACTATATCTACTACTTTATAGTAATAGGGTTAAACACATTTTAATTAAAAATAATTAAAACGCACAGATTAATACTGGCAATAGTTTTTTTTTTTTATTATAAATTTAATTTTTTTTAAATACTATTATATAACCCTATTCTACAACCTTTATTACGTGTTATATATATGAGTATTTGTAGCCTGGTGTAACTGACACTTACTTGATGTTCACACAATGTCAAGGCCGTAGGGGACAACTAGTTCCCATACAGTAATATTTTCAACCGACATCAAAAGGAAAGGTTCTTAATTTGACTGTATGTTTTTTTTTATGTTTGTCACCTCAGAACTTTCGAATGGATGAACCGATTTTGATTATTTTTTTTATTTGAAAGCTGTTGCTTCCCATGTGGGCCCATATTAATTTAATTGGTATTGGATCTTGGACTCGGGAGATAATTAGGGAACTCCGGAAAATCAATTATATAATGTACACAGAGCGAGATATTTGAATCCGGTTTTGTTTAAAAAAATAACTTGTTTCGTACCGTATCCTATCTTTTGGCAGAGAATTCACGTCCGCGCGCTGTTATATAAATTACTAGGTCTGAATATTCAAGGCGTCGACTTCAAACAGCCTTACGCTTGCACAAACTCCATAGCTAGTGCTATCAAGTTGTCAGCTAGCTAATTAAGCCCCAAAACGTGACGGGCGGTGAACACGCCGCTGCAGACGTGACGCAAGTCGGGGCTTCTCAGGTAAGGTATTATAAAAATAGAGACTCGGAGATAAAATCCGAGGCTGCCAGTATACGTTTTATAGGGTGGCGCTAGCTCCACGTAAACAGTCATCTCTGTAACTAATAATCAATAAAAATAGTTACTTTCGAAAATTAGAATATTAGAAGAAATTTTGCGATTAACGTGTGTGTTGTGCTACAATTATTTAGCGAAAACGTTATCTTCAATAACTTCCACGTTAAATGTGAGAAAAAGTTTGTTGAAAAAGTTTTACTCAGTGGCAGTGAAAAGTGTATTGTTATTTTAAAAGATTCAACCACTAAGATATACTATCCTTTTATGAATAAAATATCGTACATCATTCAGTGTTAAAGTGGAAAACTGTGTTTTTATCAACAAATATATTTTCACTGTGGCTATAAGCCGTTGAAAGTTCAAACTTTTGCAATCAATTACGCTACCTACTAATAGAGGGTGCTGTACATGTACGATTTACCGCCATCTAGTAGGCAATAGAACAATCAAAAAATCAATTATATCAGCGACAGAGGGCAGTACTCGAGAATAAAAACAATGTCGAAATCTTCACCAAGAAATTGTGCGGGATGTGCAAAACTACTTCCAAAAAATGAATATTTGCAGTGTTCTGTCTGTAAATCGTCATACGACTTGGAATGCTTGAATATGACCAGCAGACGTTTTAATTCATTTTACGCGTCAAATAACACCAATAAATCTGCATGGAAATGCCCTGCATGTCTGAGTAAGCAGCCTAAAAAAGGAAACGTAAATACACCGATACGGCAGACTGTACTCTGCAATGATGAAACCTCTGATTGTTATCCCCAAACTCCATGCATTAGCACTCAAAACGTGACCCAACGTTCGGCATTAAATAAAGAATGTACTTATGATGAACTGACTTTGGGGAGAAGCGAGCGAGGCTGCCTCGTCTGAGATTGCGCTATTTATGAGTGAAATACGAGCCGCAAAGGGAGGAAATGAACACGTTCCGTGCAACCTTATCAGACCTCGTTGCTACAATCAAAGCACAAAATACGCGATTAGACAGCCTGGAGACAAGAATAGATTCTCTTGAAGAAAAAGTGAAAGAATCTAAAACCCAGGACTTTCAAGCGATGCAGGATACTATTTTGCGGCTACAACTTGAGATACAGGAACGTGATCAAGAAGCCCTGGCGAATGATATAGAGATTTCAAATCTCCCTGAATCGACAAATGAGAATGCCATCCACATCCTTCTCACTGTAGCGAAAAAACTAGGAGTAGATCTGGACGAGCGGGACGTGGTGCATGTGGAGCGTGCGGGACCAGTGCACGCACACTTAGAGGGCAAAACGTCGCCACGCCCGCGTGCGCTTGTCGCCCGCTTATCTAGACGCGCACTGCGGGATTCACTGCTGCGGGCAGCACGCGTTCGTCGTGGTCTTACAACGGAGGGAATTACTTCTATAGGTGTCGCTCGCCCCCTCTATATAAATGAGCGCCTTACGAAATTTAATCGGCAATTGTTCTGGAAGGTACGAGAAATTACAAATAATCGAAACTGGAAGTATGTCTGGACGAGAGAAGGCAGAATATATGTAAGACGGGAGCAAGTCTTTTATATATATCAGTGCAATTTTATGGTTAAAAATTCCTTAAAAACTGTTTTCACTAAAACTTCCTCAAATTATTGTTTGCAATGTTTTTTAATTATTTATAGGCAGCTTCACGGTATTATACATAAAACCTCATTTAAACATATCTGTTACCGATTTCACTTTGATTCTGTTTTAATGCATTTAACTAATATAAGTTTCTTTTTGTTTCATAACTTTTTGTCCATGTACCTTTCAACAAGATTCCCAGTGTTTGATCTTTTTAATAATTGCTTTATATATAGGTTACTAATTCTACAACAGTTGACTAATATTACTTTATTTTACCTTTTTAATGCTTATCCTATAACAAATGCAAAATATGTCAATAAGAGCTGTGTTTATTATTGTGTTTGTTATTTAATACCTTTTGTGTCTATGATATTGTTATATTTCAATTGTGTTACTTATAACATGACTATATTCCGTTACTGTTTAGAGAATAAAATGTATCAGGCACCGTTAAACGTTTATACTTCTGTTAGAGACAACTTTAATGTAGATCAACAACATCTGTTTTTGCTTAAAAAGTATCTTATGTGTTGCAAGTATATACAACTATCATACAGTTTTGTGATACGGTTTGTTAAATTTAAAAATCTAACATTTGGTTTTATAAATCCGGGTTCCCTTTGTAATTGTCACGAAGAGTTTTTAATTGTCATGGAGCGGCACGGGGCGGACGTTGTAGCCATCAACGAGACCTGGCTGCGGGAGGGCGAAGAGAGGCGCGCTCCTGTTCCTCCTGGATATCGACTGCGGCACGTGCCACGTCCTCCTGGCAAACGTTCACGCGGTGGTGGCGTTGGATTTTACCTTAAGCGCGGAATATACGCGCGCCAACTTGTACCCCCACCTCCAGCCGTAGTCGAGCAAATGTGGCTCAGTATTACTTTAAATGGAAATAAGCTTGCTGTTGGTACTGCTTATCGGCCACCGTGGTTAAACTTAGACACTTTCATCGATAGTCTATCAGAAACACTAAGCTCTTTCTCGTCACATGATCATGTGGTGTTAATGGGCGACTTTAATGTCAATCTGCTAAAACCCTATGAAAGTAATGCCAAAAAAATCTTAGATTTTCTTCATAGCATGAGTCTAAAACAGTACGTTACCGAGCCAACTCACTTTACTGATCACTCCGAAACTATGTTGGACTTAATTTGCAGTAGCATTAAGGTTACAAAGGTCTCAGTTAATTTAGTCCAAGACCTTAGCAGTCATGCGTTTATTTCGTTTGAACTTAATATAAAGAAACCAAAACCAACACGTCGTTGGCTAACATACAGACCGATTAAGGACATTAATTTGCAAAATTTTAATAATGACGTAAACAGTATACCATGCGAGAGACTACTCAGCGAAGACGTTAATGATTCTCTTGCAGCTTTCAACTCATGTCTTAACAAACTTTTTGACATTCATGCACCCGTAAAAACATCATATATTAAAGAGCAAAGCTACCCGTGGATTACAGAAACCGTAAAAGATATGGTGAGATTGAGAGATGAAGCACATGCTAAAAGTCGTCGCACGAAATTGGATTGTCATAAAAAATACTATAAAGATTTGAGAAAAAACCGCATACTTCCAACATTTTATAAACCGTAATATAAAAGATTCACGAGCCCTATGGAGAAATTTAAAAAAAAACTGTTGTTGATTTTAAAAAGAAACAAACAGACTTACCGGAAAATTTATGTAATCCTGACCTTATTGACAACTATTTTCTTAATATTCCTGGTACGACTGATAGCAATCCATCTGTATTATCACGTTTTTATTCAAATCGTTTCAACAACTCGGTTTTTAGCTTGAGACCAGTCGACGAGGAAACTGTTTTTAAAATTATTAAAAATATTACGACAAACGCTCAGGGTGTAGATGGTATATCACTGAATATGATTCTTTTAACTCTACCTCGAACAATAAGTATATTGACTTCTATACTTAATTTGTCGATTAGAACTGGTAAATTCCCGGACTTATGGAAAGAAGCTATAATTAAACCTATTCCCAAAATTAATCATCCAACAGAGTTAAAAGATCTACGACCAATAAGCATACTACCAATACTGTCAAAGATTTTGGAAAGGGTTGTATGTTTGCAGATGACTGACTACCTACATTCTAATAACATCTTACCAGAAAAACAATCGGGATTTCGAGCTGGACGAAGTACCGCAACAGCACTTTTGCACGTAGTTGATGATGATGTTTTATCCGAACAGGATGTTGGAAAGGGTACAGTTTTGGTGCTACTTGATTATTCACGTGCATTTGATACAATCAACACGTCCTTACTCATAACAAAACTTGTTTATTATGGATTTGATCAAGTAGCAATTAAGTGGTTTTCAAGTTACTTGACTGGCCGTACTCAAAAGGTTGAAATCACTCATATAGACGGTTCCAAAAAGTACTCAAGTGTTTCACCAATAAATCGAGGAGTTCCACAAGGATCTATACTCGGGCCAATCCTTTTTATTTTATATACAGCTGACCTACCGAAATATATTTTGAATTGTGAGCATCATTTATATGCTGATGACCTACAAATCTATAAGCCTTTGATGCCTAGTTAAGTAGGGACAACTGTTACTCAAATTAACGAAGATCTTAACCGAATAGCTGAGTGGTCGGAAGCTAACAGTCTTGTTCTGAATCCTACAAAGACAAAGTTTATTGTTTTAGGTACCAAAGCACAAGTAAACCAAATAACTGCTCTTAAACCACAGATAAAAGTAAGAAATGACAAAATTGAACAAGTTCAAGAAGTTCGAAATTTAGGTGTACTACTTGACAGTCATTTAAGATTTGAAAGTCATGTTATAAATATAGTCCAACAATGTTATTATAGGCTAAAAGTGCTGTACCAAATACGTCAATTCCTGGATATAGACTTGCGGATTCATCTCTGCGAATCTCTAATACTATCAAAATTAAATTACGCAGATACAGTCATCGCTGGGTGCTTACTAGAGCGTACAAAAAAACATATTCAGCGAGTTCAAAATTCCTGTGCTCGTTTTTGCTTTCCAATTCCACGCCGGTCTCATATAACACCATACCTTAATCGAAGCGACATGTTGAATATGCGGTCAAGGCGAGCACTACATTTTGCTTCCTTAATTTTCGGGGTAATAAATAAACAAAGTCCATCATATCTCTATGGCAAGTTAAAATTTACACAACGCCAATCACGACTTTGTGACCGTCTTATATGCCCTGTTTTTAGTACTGCGGCTTTCCGTGGAAGCTTTCGATACTCCGCCACAAAGTGTTGGAATAACATCCCACCACCTATTAGAAACTCTTCGTCTTTACATATCTTTAAAGCAAAATACAAAAAGTTTCTACTTCATTTGCAAAAGACGGAGTAAAACTGATCAGATCGCTGTCTGCATATATTATAATATATTATATATATAAAGTTGCACCCAGACAACTCAGCTCTCATAGGTATATAGGCACTCGTATTGTGTTGAGGACATGTTATAGTTTTTGTTAATAATTTTTTTTTTTTTGTTATACTTTATTTTTGATTTTATTGTTCCTAACTTTTATATTCCTTTTTTATTGTTTTTAGTCTATTTCATTTTTTATTTTTGTTGGCTGTATGCATGGAGCTGAACGCCAATCTTACAAGGTATCCGCAGAAAACCAGTGCCGTGGTATTGTTTGCCAGGGCAATATACTGAGCGGAGACCTTTTTGGTGCATACATTTTTACAATTATAATGTTATTTCTTTTTTTTTTTTTTCCTGTAATGTAATGCGCCGAATAAATATTTCTTCTTTCTTCTTTCTTTCTTTCTTCTTTATACGAAAGTTACCTATGAAACCATCCGAATACTATCGCTAATAGAAGCTATGGCTGTGGCTACTAGATTTCTCTTCTATATTTTTCCTCTATATTACATTACTAGCTTCTGCCCGCGACTACGTCTGCGTCGAATAGGCTGAAGGCGTAACATTCAGACAGAAAGAAAGATATACATAAAATCTCTATATAAATTATAGCCTATGTCTTATCCTGATGTATAAGGTATATTACTGTAAAGTTTCATTAAAATCCATTCAGTAGTATTTGTGTGAAAGAGTAACAAACATCCATCCATACATACTTTCGCCTTTATAATATTAGTAAGGGTATATATATATATATATATATATATATATATATAGTAAGGACTCTAAAAATAATATGTACCTTCCACTTTTCCGGCGGTGATATTATTTAGATATTACTATTATTAGATAAATTTATGATTGACTAATTGAAGTTCTGTTGTAACTGAGAACTAATAAAAAAAACTAATATTTAATGAAACTAATATGAAAATACCCAAAGGGTAAAACGGGACCCGATTACTAAGACTCCGCTGTCTGTCTGTCTGTACGTCTGTCAACAGGCTGTATCTCATGAACCGCAATAGTAGGAGGGTTGATTTGCACAGATTTACATATTAGACAATTTTCACAGATGATGTATTTCTGGTGCCGCTATGACAACAAATACTACAAAACATGTGGCACTCGGGTACTGCCGCGGTAAAGCTATTGCATAGCATTTTTTATCAACTTATACAATATTTTCTTTCTTTGATATCAATTCAAGTTACACTTTTTGAGCGCGGTGACCGATAAGAAAACAACTTTTTTTTCTTTTATTGAATAAATGAGAAGTTAACATTTGATATCCTCTAAATATCATATTATAATATCCATCCGTGCGAGCTTCGTACAATCGTACCATATACATACACGTTAAGCGAACACTCGGCCGAGCTAAATGGTAGCGGAGTGGGGTTAGGTTTTATTTTCGTTACGGAATTTCTTGATTCCGTCGCCGCGCTCAAGGCCCGCTATAAAAGCTATGCAATAGCTTAAAAACAAAACAAAAAAATATTTAAGTGAAAAAAGTCAGTAAAAAATCATGTCTGTTTAGGGGGGGCAGCCTACAATATATACAAAAGACATGATTTTTTCCGTTTTTATAGATAACGGTACGGAACCCGTCATGCGCGAGTCCGACTCACACTTGGCCGGTTTTCATTTAAACTAGGTATGTAATTTGTACATAAAAATATTAAAAAAAAAATTGTTATAAAAGTAATGGATATAAGCTATTTATGGAATTAAAATACAAAACTTGAACCTTGTGTTTTACGAATAGCGTAACAGTCAGCATTTGGCCTATTGTGGAGCGTAATAAAACGACAGATGTGCATTAAAATGCACGCAAAATACGTGCAGCGTTCCAGTTTCAGCGCTGTGAGAGTACGCATCTTGTTTTTGTATTTATGCCGAAGTAGGCCTTTGTTCTTCTCTTCTATTGTTGGTTCTTCGGATAACTAAAGATGTGCTTCGAAAGTTGTAGTATTTTAAATTGTAAAAGAAGGCAAATTGAAGGAATAATTTGGTTTCAACTTAAATAAAAAAAAACGAATGAGTAATGAGTATTATTGAAATTATTAACAGCAGCCTCGGCTGTTGCACGAATGAGCAGGCTCGTCCGGGTAAGTACCACGACCTCACAGAAGACCGGCGTAAAGTGGAAGTATAATACTTTCGAGTTTCGTCTGGTGAGTGAGGTGGCCGGAGCCCAATTTTCAAAAGGTTGTCAACGCATATGCAAAATATTTCGAAACACCTAACCTACCTATATTACTGCAAATTCGATGCAATATGATGAATTCCAGTTTGACAACGGATTCATTACATACATAACATTCGATATATCGAAAATAAGCTGTACGTTCGCTGTGAACATATAAAAAATTAACTGAATTTGGGTGGACACTTTTCCAACTGCCATTGCGCGCAGTCATCATGAGATATGAACCCAATACATAGCAAAAAAAAAGTTTTTGAACTGTTTTACCGATAAAACAAACCCAGTATCCATGTTTTCGTGTTTTTGAAACCTCGTGTGACAAATAATTTGATCCAAAAATGAAATAATATTGTGAAACATTGTGAAAAACTTTGCCCTTACTTTAGGATTACATTATCCTGTGTTGTAGGGACGTTTTACAAACATAAATTTCACGCGGACAAACACCCAGATGCGAAACAACTACCTGTGGGTCACACAAATAGTTGTCCCGTGTGGGAATCGAACCCACGACCCCCGACGCCGAAGCCAATACCTTGGCAACTGTGCCACGGAGTCATCAAAAAAATTAATATCATCACCTTATTGTATTTAAAACGGAATAAGGTCCATATTATTTTTTTAACACGCTTCGTTCTTCTGCCAGCTTTAAAGTTTCTCTTGTTTTTAATTATTATAGGGCTAGTCTCTGCACTTTTTTTTAACTAAGAAACTTATTACATTCCTGCTTTTGATTTCCGCTTCTCCTTTGTTCAGTTTTTGAAAATAATAAATAACTTTTTAAAAATGTTTAGGACACATTTTTAAACAACTTTCTCTAGTCCAAAACTGAGCAACGCTTGTACCTACTATGGGAACTAGTTATGCGATAAACATATTTTTCTTTTGTGAATAAATATATATTATACATATATAAACACGCAGACCCTAGAAAAAACACTATTTTCACGACACAATATTTTCCAGTAGTGGGGATTGAACCCACACCCTCTGGCGCAGGAGGCAGGTACACTACCCACTTCGCCATTCGGGTCGCCAATCAATTATTTCATTAATAAATGAAGATTTTTCTCAAGGTCTGATATTTCCATTCCGAATTTCATTCAAATACGTTCATCCGCTAAATCGTGAGGTGGGAAAGAAAGGGTTGCAATAATACTTTGTTATAGGGCCATTTGTCGTAAGCTGGTCGGCCCCGTGGGGCTTGTAAAACAAAGTGGCATGTGCCGTGAAAAGGTTAATGGGATCGTATTTAACACATCTGCCTAGGTAAACTTTAATCTCTTGGTTATAATGAACGCTTCATATTTTGATGGCATTGTCAGTCTGCCTTACTTTGCCGCGTTGACGCAAATGTAGGAGAAATTTGTTTGCGAGCAGAGGCCGAATATTAAATTAAGATTTTTTCAATGACTGAGTGTTTGAGTAAGTTGTATAACTTTTTTTTAATGTAAGTGGCAAACGAGCTGGCGGTTCACCTGATGTTAAGTTATAACCACCGCCCATGGACATGTGGGGCAAATGCGTCGCCACTTTTAAATAAAGTGGGGGCTCGGCTACCTCACTCGCCAGACGAAACGCATATGTGTAACGCTTTTACTTTACGGCGGTCTTCTGTAAAGTCGTGGTACTTATCCGGACGGACCTGCCCATTCGTGAAAATTTGAACACTGTCGCGTGGCCCTACCACTATTTACTTAAAGAAGAATTACTTGCGGTGGCTCTTTTGTGTTAGTTAGAAATGATATAGTCTGTAAAAATCGACAGGATATAATGGCACTCTCTGTCGAACATTCTATAGAATTAGCCTGCGTTGAGAGTCAACAGTATATTATAGTATGCGTGTATCGACCCCCCTCCGGTGATTTCGACCGGTTTGAGTGCGTCATGGATGATGTCCTTAAAAAACTGTGTTTAACTAGTAAATCAGTCATAGTTTGTGGAGATTTAAATGTGGATTTATTACAAGTAACACAAATTAGTAAGCGGCTTTCAAATTTATTCAATTCATTCAAACTTAAAAATCTTTATTATGAACCAACTCGTGTTACTAACTTATCCTCCACATGTATAGAGAACGTTTTATAAATTATCTGAGCTCTGATCATCTTGGTTTAAAATTTTCAATAAATGAAAAAATTACTACAAGCGAAATTAAGATCAAGTGTAGACCAGTCACTGCTAGGAGACTAAATTCTTTTAAAGATAAAGTAGCACAGCATGTATTCCATAAAGATATCGGAGTCAATAACCCTAATGATTGTTATAGATCAATGGTTGATTTTCTCATAACTTCTTATAATCATATTTTTAAACGCCGCACAATTGTTAAAAAATCAAAATTAAAATTTTGTGACTGGGCAACAGTGGGTATATATAAAAGTATGGATTCACTGTATGAATTATATAATATGAGGCAGTGGAATCACGACCCTAATTTCCATAAACGGGTACAAAATTTTTCAAAAATATTTAAAAAAGTCTGTATACATGCAAAATCTTTTCTACATAAGAAATAGGATTTTAAATTCTAGTAATAAAATAAAAGCTACATGGGGCATCATTACCTGTATATCTAGAAGACCCAAGATATTCAGGGAACCTATAAATCTTGTGATAGGCAATACACCCATAACTTCAAATAACGAAATTGCAAGTAGTTTTGAAAGTAATTTTTCAGAAATTGCAATTAATGTCTCATGCACGTTAAAATCCTCTCCTATTGATGCAACTTATGTATTAAAAAATAATGTTACCTATTGTCGACAAACGTTTAAATTTAATCACGTAGATACTAATGATATTATAAAAGATTTGAATTCTATTAATCTTAAAAATACAGGAGATTTGTGGGGCATGTCCATAAAACTAATGAGCTCAATAATGCCGTATATTTCACCATATTTGGCATATATTTTTAACAAATGAATAGATTCTGGAATATTTCCAGATCTTATGAAATTCAGTAAGATAATCCCCGTATTCAAAAGTGGGGATAAAAATGATCCAGGAAATTACAGACCTATCTCCATATTACCATCTCTGAATAAAATTTTTGAAAAACTAATTTTAAATCAACTCTTAGTACATTTTAATATGAACAAAATTTTCCACAATGAGCAATATGCAAAGGCAGATCGACAACAGATGCGGGCGTCGCACTTGTCAAACATATTTATAACGCCTGGGAAAGGTCACAAGATACAATAGGTGTCTTTTGCGACCTTTCAAAGGCTTGTAACGACCTATTAATAATAATAAATATTATTATTAATTAGTCATAATAAAGATCAATTAAGATGAAAATAAAACGTTTAAGAACGTTTAATCACAATAAAAGTTAATAATATATACTTAAATTAAGAAGAAATATAAGTGTTAGTATGAGAAAATGATATTACCAAAAATTGATAAAAAAATAGTTAAAAATCACTTAAAATACTCAAAAAAGGATATTTATTAAAAATATAGCAAGATACGATCACTATTATGTCCATTAAATACAATTCCATACTTAGTGATTTCTAAGGGAAGTATTATGTACCGTGCGGGGACACATTTGTATGACCGCACATATGTAAGTACAGAGGTCGATCGCGACTCTTAGTACTATAGTCAAAGTACATTGTATGAACGTCCCATACCAATATCATATGGAAGTAAGGTCTAATGGATAAAAGTAATAATATGTGAAGGCTCAGAGAAAAAATAATGAATATATAAATATAATGAAGAGCAATGAATGACTTGGGACTTTATAAGACATATTACTATGGAGTTGCGTGGTACTTCTGTACGACGATATGGTCTACGGTAAACGTGGAACCATGAATGGATATGTCTTCAGTGGTGGACATATCATCGATAGCTGGTGGTAGTTGGCGTCTTAGTGACCATCACTATGATACGTTGGCTGTCATTCGGCATAGTAAGAGTTTGGTGGTAGTTGGCGTCTTAGTGTGTTGCACTATGATACGTCGACTGATCATCTGACTTTGGGGAGTCTGGTGGTGGCTTGCGTCTTAGTGTATTCCACTATGATACGTTGGCTATTACTTGGCTTGGGTGGGGGTCCGTTGGTGGTTGGCGTCTTAGTGTTTACGCTATGATACGTCGACTATCATTCGGATCGTGAAAGAGTATGTTTGGACACTTCGTGTGTTCCGAGTATATTCTAAACTTTGGAGCCGAAGTTGATTGGAGTTGTATTGGTGTGGTGTGAGGGTGTGCCACCTACGCGATAGTCACATTGATGCATGCGGCTATATGCAGTAATGCGTCTTGTGGTATTTGCGGGGTGATCTGCGCCTAATATCATTGCATCGTATGATTCTGGTTGACGGAGGTTCGAGGTGATGATGTCTGCTGTGTATGCGGATAGGCTGTATGTTGGCGTGTTGACCTGCGATAGTTGTATTGATGCATGTTGCATTTGGTGACATTGCGTCTTGCGACATTTGCTTGGGAGACGACGCTATTCATAATGGCCGAGTCTGCGTCTCGGTTTGATGCACATCTCAGTAGATTTGTCCAAGTCGGGTTCCTGATGACGGAACTGCAGACTGTCTGACCTCTTTATACGTTTTATCATTATTAACGAATCTCAGTAAAGTTCCCACCGTTCGAACGAATAATGGCAACTTGCTGGTGGGTGAGACAAACTTGATCGAAAAAGACACTATACTCAACGTCAGAGACACTGACAAATAAATATATGTTGCCAATTATAAACCCTTCTGATGGCTAAACATAAAAATCACAACTATGGCTATATCTGACTATTTCAATGGTTGGTGGAGCATATGCGTTTACCTCATGTGGATGGTAGCTGGCGGGAGAAAACCTCTCAAGGCTGCGGCGATGCCGTGCAACGTTTTAACCATACCCTTGGGGCTACGCGCTCTGCGACGAAATGTCGTGCTAACCTTTTTAATGGTGGTGATGCCAAAACACTAACAATCACGTCTGCAGTCGCGGCGATCTGGCAAAAGTGGTGGCGCTTACGGAGGGCTTATTATATCATAGGGCCAGAGTGCCTGATCTTTAACACATGCCCAAAACCGTATTGACGTACATTCACGAAGACTGGATTTGTCGTCGGCTTGTATGACGTTTACACGCATTGACATGCGCGACTTCGGTCAAAGTTTGTGCTTACGCACTGCCAAGGGGCCAAGCCCTCTTTATGCTGGTAAAACAGCTTTGCAATGGACTTCGGTCCTTTCCCCAACTTTTTGTCCCTCTTCGGGGGGGGGGGGGGGGGCGCAATATGTTGGTTGGCGCTCACCGCACACGGCGTTGGTGAGTGTTTTCATGGAGCCGTGTGCCTTCCCTACATTTTTTTAAAATGTGGGGGAGCCGTAGACTTGTATCGGGTGTGTAAAATTGATGTGAGCCCTTTTCAAGAGAGAAGGGATATTATTTTAAAATTATATTGTGAGCCCTTTACAAGCGTGAGAGGGAGTATACTATATACTCTGAGCCCGTCTCAAGCGAGTCGGGGTTAGTTAATAAGAAAGCAATCTGCCATTATCTCTGGCTTATACCACGACTAGTGAATATTTATCTATCCAAGATCCACCTAAAAGAATCAAGTTACTAAATAAACACAACGTAAATGAGGTCCTACCGAATATGACGATCACAATAATATTTTATACGGCTAATTATTACCTTTAGAAAGATCCTATAGAAAGATCAATAATTATCCTGGTCACGTAATGATGTTATATGATTTATTCATATAATGGGGCAGAAATATATAAGTTATAATTATATATACGCAATAAAGGGGGGGTGCGAGTTACAATTTGGTGCCGTGACCAGATATAATAAATATGAAATAACATGCCGCCGTAAAAAGTTTGAAGTGGGCTAATATGCCTACAATTTGTTGTACGTGAAATGGAAAGGTGTCTTGGAGGATAGTGTTTGCTGGGGGTGGTTGACAGCCTGGGGGTGGTGTAGAGATGCTTAATATAAAACATTGTTCTAGATACCTGAGATAACCCGATACTAAGAGTGACAATTGAAGTTGAAGGGGAATTATAAGTGACTGAAGTGACACTAATTAAAGTGTTTAATCGAACGATTTAAGTGCGAAGTGCAATAAAAATGGGAAAACCCAAGAAATCAGTTGCTGTTCCAAAGCAAAATAAAGATATCAAAATGTTACAAAAATTAATTAAGAAGGCTGTGAAAAATTTTAATGAAAAATTTTATGAGTTGGAGAATAAGATTACAACTCTAAACAAAGTTCAAGAAATACAAGATAATGACTGTGAGGTGTTGGGGGCGAGCACCTCTAACATAAAAGAAATTAATCAAAGTGAGGTGTTGGGAGCGAGCACTTCCAATATAAAAGAAATTAATCAAAGTGAGGTGTTGGGAGCGAGCACCTCTAATATAAGAGATACAAAACAACATATTGTTTACAATGTAAGCAATATAACAATTGATAAACCAAAATATGGAGGAAATGATAATAAACATCCTGTTACATTTTTGGAAGATCTCACAAACTATTTAAAGAAAGTACCATCTGAAGGTCTCGAAATTGCTATAGCACAGGAGTGTTTGACAGGCGAAGCCAAATACTGGGCTCGGATCAATAATGAGCGTTGGAAGACTTTTGATGATTTTAAGATAGATTTCTTAAAAGTATTTTGGGGTGAGGACAAACAGAATAAAGTAAGGCGATTCTTAGTACAAAATAAGTGGAATCGTTATACACACCCCACGATGGTGAATCATTTTCTTTATGCAATCGAAAGAGCGCAAATGTTGACATATCCAATACCAGAAAAGCAATTAGTGTCCGATGTCATAGGACATTATCCTAAAAATATTCAACAGCTATGGAGGATAGCTAAAATTGAAACTATTGTTGAAACAATAGATTTATTAAGGAATTTAGATGATATTGATAAAAGAGATGAAGGTGATGAAGGTTGCGCAAGCGAGAAAAAGCAAAAATTTAATTTTGAGCAAAAGCAACGAAATATACAAAAATCTTATAAAGCTTGGCGTAAACCAGTAGAGGAGAAAAGTAAAAATACAGAGGTTCATGAGATACAAGTTGAAAATGAACAAATTGATAATGTGGAATCTGTTCCAAATTTAGTCAAGTAAAGGTCGGACTAGTTCCCGGTACGATCTATAAATATGTAAAAGGGAACGTAGCATTAGATATATTATTAAAAATGGGATGGCGACCTGGCCAGACAATTGGTTTAAATAACAGAGGTTTGAAAAAACCTATTTCATTAAAAGTCCAATTTAATAAAGAAGGACTGGGATATAATGATGACTTAAAAAAGTTAATTGAAGTCATGAAAGTCAGATCAGTCTTGCCTATAACTGAATTATTCGTGCAAACTGTCTTCGAGGAAGACAATGATAAATTAGAAAAGGGATTTATAGGGAGTATGAAATGTATAATTAAAGTCAATGTATTTGAAAAAGAAATAGAAACACTAGTTGATACTGGTAGCGATATAACATGCATCTCAGAGAGTCTATATTTACAACTAAGAAATAGCAATCAAAAGTTATCAGTAATGCCAGTCAAGGCAATGCAAATAAAAGGTGCTGTTGGGCAGCGCAGCACAAAGATACAACAAATGATTATATTGCCTATAAAGATAGGAGATGTAGTGTTTGAGACTCAGACACTAATCATTAATAATTTAATAAGACCCCTAATATTGGGTTTTGACTGGCTTAAGAAAAATAAAATTATAATTGATTAAGAAATAATAAAATGGGAATTCATATTAATAGTAAAAACCAAACTTATTATATACCATTTGTGAATAATGAACAACGCATTCTATCAAGTAATTGCCTCGAGCAAGATGTTACTGATGTTATATCAAACATTAAAATGGGTTCTACTCTGGTAGAATCAGAAAAGGCAAAGCTCATTAATGTTATTAAAAAGCATAAAAATGTATTTTCAAGTAAATTGGGTAGGGCAAATTGTTATGAACATAAAATAGAAATGATTGACAACGAACCAGTTGTTACTAGATCATATCCAATTCCATATGCATATCGATCGAAAATGGAAGAGAAGTTAAATGAAATGGAGATGGCTGGTATAATTACAAGGGCTTCAACGCCATACAGTAGTCCTTTAACATTTACATTAAAGAAGGATGGCTCCATAAGAGTGTTGCTGGATGCAAGGAGCATTAATAAGAAAATGGTGGCGGAAACAGAGAAACCACCTATTCAATTAGATGTTTTAAATTCATTTCATGGTGCGAATTATATAACTACCATCGATTTAAATAATGCATATTTCCAAATACCTATAAATAAAGATGGTAGAAAGTATACTGGCTTTACCTTCAATGGAAAGTCATATGTATATAATGTATTGCCACAAGGATTAAAAACTTCAGTTGGAAGTTTTAGTAGAGCAATGAATTTCATATTAGGACCGGAAGTCCAAGAATTTTGTGTTAATTATCTTGATGATTTGGCAATAATAACAACAGGCAGCCTAGAAAAACATTTGGAACATATTGATATTATTTTAAATAAATTAGATAAAGCTGGATTAACATGTAACTTGGAAAAATGCGAATTTATTTGTAAACAAATAAAAATGTTGGGATTTATTATCTCAACAGACGGAATTAAAACAGATCCCGATAAAATACGGGCTATACAAGAATTTCCAGCACCTAAAAAGATAAAGCAATTGAGAGCCTTTTTAGGCTTATGTAATTTTTATAGACGGTTTATACCGAATTACAGTGAAAGAATTTTACCACTTTGTGAACTCCTTAAAAAGGGACATAAGTTCCAATGGAGTGAGAAAGAACAAAAGGCATTTAACAATGTTAAACAGTCATTTATTAAAACAATAGAGTTACATCATCCAGATTTTAACAAGCCATATTATTTGCAAACTGACTGTTCTGGTGTGGGTCTGGCCGGAGTTTTATATCAACTAAATGATAATAATGAAATGAGAATATTGGGCTATCACAGTAAAGCATTAAAAGGTGCAGAGTTAAATTGGTCTGTTACCGAGCAGGAATTTTATGCAGTTATAAGTTGCTTAAAGAAATTTGAAACCTACCTTAGAGGTAGTAAAGTTATTATATTAACAGACCATAAAGCATTATTGTTTGTAAATAATATGAAGCTTTTCAATAGTAGGGTTACCAGATGGATATTGTTCCTAGAACAATTCAATTATATAGTAAAACATATATCGGGTAAAGATAATATTGTTGCAGATGTGCTTTCACGATATCCTCCTGGTGGCGATTTAATACAAGAAAATAAAAGCGATAGTTTTGAAATTGCTTACACTGAACTTGAACCTAATAATGAATTGATAGAGAAATTAAAGTCAATATCTCTCTATCAAAACCAAGATTCAGAGTCGTTGGCTATCATTGAAAAATTAAAAGCATTACAAAGTTCTGATATTGCTAACTGTAAACAGTTAGAAAGATATAATTTAAAAGATAACATGTTGTATTATAAAACCGACTTAAGGGAGGTTTTATATTTGCCAAAATTATTGAGAGAGGACTTAATAAGTCAAGTACATATCGAAATGGGCCATCAAGGTGCATATAAAGTAATAAAATACATAAGAGATAGATTCTTTTGGAAAGGTCTAACCAAAGATGTAAAAAGACAAATTAAAGTTTGTCATATATGTCAGTTAGCAAGGAAAAATAACATATCATATGTGGGACCTTGCCAATCAATTATTACAAATAATATTGGCGATATAATTATGGCAGACTTATATGGACCACTCGTATCAGGTACCTTTGGGTACACATTTATATTTGTTATACAAGATTCATTTAGTAAATTTGTAAAATTATATCCTTTAAAGAGAGCAACAGGCAAGGCAGTCGTAACTAAAGTAAAGAACTTTATGAATATTATAAAACCAAAAGTAATAATGACCGATAATGCAAAACAATTTATAAATAATCATTGGAGGCAATCCATGAGACAAATGGGAATAAAGCCAATTTATACCACTGTAAGAAATCCTAGACCAAATACAACGGAGCGTGTTAATAAAGAGCTCGGAAGATTATTCCGAACTTTTTGTCATACTAATCATAAAGATTGGGCTATTTTATTGCCAAAATTAGAAGAGTTATATAACAACTCATATCATGATAGTACAGGGTATACTCCATGTGAGATACTCTATGGAGAATCAAATGAGATGACTTTCGATAATGCTATTTCAAAGTCAAAACATCAATATAACGTAGAGCAGATAAGAGCTCAAGTTCGTAAAAATCTAAAACGTGCTAGTCTTGTGAGAAATAGCACATTTAACAAAAGAAATAGATTAATTAAATATCACATTGGTGATTTAGTTAAAATTCGAAGATCAAATAGATCCGATCAGAAAAACAAAGTTATGAGCAAGATTGATTTGGCTTATGAGGGGCCATATATAGTGGCAGCTATACCATTTAATAATGTATATACATTGGCAGATCCTCAAACAAATAAAATAAGAGGAAATTTTAATGCAATACATTTATTAAAGTATTTTAAATAAAAGGAAAAGGGTTAAGTCGCCCTCTCAAATATTAAAGTTTTAAAGAATGTCTGAAAGACATATTAATGTTATGTTAATGTTGATTTTTATTTTAAAGACTTAAATGTCTTAACCATAATTATAAGAAGCACTGTAAATATTGTAAATATACAAACATTGTTTATTTTAATAAAGATGGGAAATTGGGTCAGGGAGAATGGCTCAATCACATTTATTATGTGAAATATCCCGACCAAAACAATGATCTGTAAGACAAATAACTTTTGTCAAATCATATATGATTATAGATAATTAAGAAAGACAACAGTCACCTGTCCAATAAAAAAGATGGACAATTTTAACAAAGAACCAAAATGAAAATGGTAACCTATATCACAGTATAAGTGTGATTGAAGGGGAGTTGGGGCGGCCATTCCCTTATATTTATTATTATTAAACAGAAAGCAAATATAATTATAAAATGGAAAAATTTTCCATTAATGACATTACTTTGTAAGTCATAAATGTAAAATTTGGGGGTGGATTGTAACGACCTATTATAATAATAATAAATATTATTATTAATTAGTCATAATAAAGATCAATTAAGATGAAAATAAAACGTTTAAGAACGTTTAATCACAATAAAAGTTAATAATATATACTTAAATTAAAGAAATATAAGTGTTAGTATGAGAAAATGATATTACCAAAAATTGATAAAAAAAAATAGTTAAAAATCACTTAAAATACTCAAAAAAGGATATTTATTAAAAATATAGCAAGATACGATCACTATTATGTCCATTAAATACAATTCCATACTTAGTGATTTCTAAGGGAAGTATTATGTACCGTGCGGGGACACATTTGTATGACCGCACATATGTAAGTACAGAGGTCGATCGCGACTCTTAGTACTATAGTCAAAGTACATTGTATGAACGTCCCATACCAATATCATATGGAAGTAAGGTCTAATGGATAAAAGTAATAATATGTGAAGGCTCAGAGAAAAAATAATGAATATATAAATATAATGAAGAGCAATGAATGACTTGGGACTTTATAAGACATATTACTATGGAGTTGCGTGGTACTTCTGTACGACGATATGGTCTACGGTAAACGTGGAACCATGAATGGATATGTCTTCAGTGGTGGACATATCATCGATAGCTGGTGGTAGTTGGCGTCTTAGTGACCATCACTATGATACGTTGGCTGTCATTCGGCATAGTAAGAGTTTGGTGGTAGTTGGCGTCTTAGTGTGTTGCACTATGATACGTCGACTGATCATCTGACTTTGGGGAGTCTGGTGGTGGCTTGCGTCTTAGTGTATTCCACTATGATACGTTGGCTATTACTTGGCTTGGGTGGGGGTCCGTTGGTGGTTGGCGTCTTAGTGTTTACGCTATGATACGTCGACTATCATTCGGATCGTGAAAGAGTATGTTTGGACACTTCGTGTGTTCCGAGTATATTCTAAACTTTGGAGCCGAAGTTGATTGGAGTTATATTGGTGTGGTGTGAGGGTGTGCCACCTACGCGATAGTCACATTGATGCGTGCGGCTATATGCAGTAATGCGTCTTGTGGTATTTGCGGGGTGATCTGCGCCTAATATCATTGCATCGTATGATTCTGGTTGACGGAGGTTCGAGGTGATGATGTCTGCTGTGTATGCGGATAGGCTGTATGTTGGCGTGTTGACCTGCGATAGTTGTATTGATGCATGTTGCATTTGGTGACATTGCGTCTTGCGACATTTGCTTGGGAGACGACGCTACGCTATTCATAATGGCCGAGTCTGCGTCTCGGTTTGATGCACATCTCAGTAGATTTGTCCAAGTCGGGTTCCTGATGACGGAACTGCAGACTGTCTGACCTCTTTATACGTTTTATCATTATTAACGAATCTCAGTAAAGTTCCCACCGTTCGAACGAATAATGGCAACTTGCTGGTGGGTGAGACAAACTTGATCGAAAATACATTATACTCAACGTCAGAGACACTGACAAATAAATATATGTTGCCAATTATAAACCCTTCTGATGGCTAAACATAAAAATCACAACTATGGCTATATCTGACTATTTCAATGGTTGGTGGAGCATATGCGTTTACCTCATGTGGATGGTAGCTGGCGGGAGAAAACCTCTCAAGGCTGCGGCGATGCCGTGCAACGTTTTAACCATACCCTTGGGGCTACGCGCTCTGCGACGAAATGTCGTGCTAACCTTTTTAATGGTGGTGATGCCAAAACACTAACAATCACGTCTGCAGTCGCGCGGCGATCTGGCAAAAGTGGTGGCGCTTACGGAGGGCTTATTATATCATAGGGCCAGAGTGCCTGATCTTTAACACATGCCCAAAACCGTATTGACGTACATTCACGAAGACTGGATTTGTCGTCGGCTTGTATGACGTTTACACGCATTGACATGCGCGACTTCGGTCAAAGTTTGTGCTTACGCACTGCCAAGGGGCCAAGCCCTCTTTATGCTGGTAAAACAGCTTTGCAATGGACTTCGGTCCTTTCCCCAACTTTTTGTCCCTCTTCTGGGGGGGGGGCGCAATATGTTGGTTGGCGCTCACCGCACACGGCGTTGGTGAGTGTTTTCATGGAGCCGTGTGCCTTCCCTACATTTTTTTTAAAATGTGGGGGAGCCGTAGACTTGTATCGGGTGTGTAAAATTGATGTGAGCCCTTTTCAAGAGAGAAGGGATATTATTTTAAAATTATATTGTGAGCCCTTTACAAGCGTGAGAGGGAGTATACTATATACTCTGAGCCCGTCTCAAGCGAGTCGGGGTTAGTTAATAAGAAAGCAATCTGACATTATCTCTGGCTTATACCACGACTAGTGAATATTTATCTATCCAAGATCCACCTAAAAGAATCAAGTTACTAAATAAACACAACGTAAATGAGGTCCTACCGAACATGACGATCACAATAATATTTATACGGCTAATTATTACCTTTAGAAAGATCCTATAGAAAGATCAATAATTAGCCTGGTCACGTAATGATGTTATATGATTTATTCATATAATGGGGTTACTTCTCTATTGATGAAATATATAAGTTATATATACTTATATATACGCAATAAAGGGGGGGTGCGAGTTACGACAGAATTATATGTCTGTTATTTTACGGAGTATGTGGGTAAAAATACAGGCATTATTAACCGACTTCAAAAATAAATAAATAAATAATATTTTAGGACACATTTTTACCTATACTCGTACTATAAAACAAACTACTCGGAATGTAGCATGATTTTATGAAGCAAAGTTTGTGTATAGAAAATGGGTAATTATTTTGAAACTTTTTCTTTTTCTTTGAACCTAAACTTCATTCAAAAATATTTGTTATAAAAGACTATGAGGTCACTTTTAAAGCTTGAACAAAGTCACTTTCTAGAACAAAGTCGCTACTTTGAAATATTTAGGACGAAAACGAAATAAAGCACATAATTTTATAAAAGTAATGGTTTATTATTTCATATAGTGTATGCGATAAGACTAGTATCCAAAGGTAGCGATCGAGGCTTCGACAATCTTAATGGTAGTGACCAGCTTATTGGTATAATATATATCATATAAGTTCGATTTGGTAACAAACAAAGGAATTGTCTTCCTCTAATTGAGTTTTTGTTTCAATTAATTTGATAAGGAGTTTCCAAGTATTCGGTTAATTCCGATGAGATTCCATTAAAGTTAAGTAGATTGTCTCTTACTTTGGGAGAAATGTCTTCGTTTCACAAATTACTAACATTTCACAATTTCTCTTCGCATTTCTAACATTAAATAGGTTTTCCTTTAAGTGATGTCTATTTAAACATTTACTATTTAGACATCTCTATTTATTATTTACGTAAATTTTCTATATAAACCTTAGTGAAATAAAATATTTTACTGCTTATACTTTTGACTTCGCAATTCTGTCACAGCTAAGAAAGTGTAGCCAATTTGCTGGAAAAATATATGCAGACCAAAGCATAGACTTAACCGTTCCATTTTTCTCATCTCATCTATTTTCAAATGCTAAAAAACAATGTAGAACAAATTTTAATGTTTGGTCCTAAGTGAAGTCCTAATAAGCACTATAAAAATTTTTAATTTCTAATAAGCAATGGCGACATTCGAATAATCGTTGTAAAATGATATTCGAAATTGTTTGAATGCTGGAAAGGATATTACAATGGATGCGCCAAGCATTGCTCCAAATGCTAAAAACAATGTAGATAAAAGACGTTAAGATTTTCGTTGGTGTGGCAATCAGCCGTTAAGCTTAGTGGCTAAAGCGTCAGGCCGCGAATGCCGAAGACGTGGGTTCGATTCCCCCAGCGGCGACAATCTTTTCGTACTTTTTCTACAAATTTTAACGTTTCATCTTAAGTGCATAGATTAACACTGTAAAAAATTTAATGTCCTAAAGAGAGTTAATATTAAAATATGGCTAAAATATGGTAAAAAACCGTAGCAACATCGAAGTAAAGTAGTAGGCAGCCATCTTTAGGCCACTTTGTGATTCCGACGGCATTCGATATCGATTTTTGAGTCCGGATTAAAACGTTCGTTCTTAAGTAGCGTAATGATGAACCTCGGATGTGGCGAGAGGATAAGGTCTTACGAGTTCTTTGAAGATTGTATATTTGAACAGTATTTTACGATTAAATAACTGCGCTAAATGAGTAAGGTAGTTATTTCCTCATATGTTCAAACCACACCAACATTGACGAGGATTCCATTTATGATAAAGATCACCCTGACCATTTTGGCGTTGGTGACTTATATTACATGAAGTCTCATGGCAAAAGTCTGGTATTTATTCAACCACTCCTTTAACAAGTAAGGGAGTGATCATCCCAATTTAAAGCATTGAGGAACGCGTGAAAAGTTTTGTGTCTGTCTTATTTCGTATAATGAGTACGAAAACTATTAATATTCAAATACCAAATTGTATCTTATGACTAAGACATAACTAAGGCAAACGCCGGATCGCAGATATTAATTTAAAGTTAGATTTAGTAAACAACCAACTCAATCTCATATGAATACAAACTTAATCTGAGGTGCAGAGTATTACTTAATCAACTTACTCATGGGATATTCCATATTAACGCATCTTGTATACTGGTATATTGTTTGTATTTTCATAAAATTGCTAGCGTTGTAAGTAACAGTTCTTTTACATAATGTATGTATGTTGAAAACAA
Source organism: Iphiclides podalirius (assembly GCA_933534255.1). Lineage (NCBI taxonomy): Eukaryota > Metazoa > Arthropoda > Insecta > Lepidoptera > Papilionidae > Iphiclides > Iphiclides podalirius. The sequence continues at coordinate 11,056,519 of OW152831.1, read as the reverse complement.
TCATCATACACAAATCAAATTTTTAGCCAAAAATTGAAGACATTGAAACATAGATAATGGTACGGAACCCTTCGTGTGCGAGCCCACTTGCACATGGCCGGTTTTCAGAAAGTAAGTGCGCAATACGAGCAAGAAATGAAGATTGATAAAATTTGAATCTTGTAATACCTTAGATACAAAGTCATTGTGAGAAATTGGGTTCCTTTATCCTATTGATTATTAAAAACAATTACCAACTTCAGAATTATTTTTTTAAAATTAGCGGGAAATAAATGTCGCGGGATGTAAATAGCAATACTCGTAGTATTGCCATTTACATGTATCAATCAACTGGTGGGAAATACCGAACGATTTCCCTGGTTGCGTATTATTTATATTGATAAATACACCATTGGGAAATGAAACCTTGTGATAAATACCCAAACTATTTAATCATGTACGCCATTATTACAAGCTCTTTACACCTTGCATTTTTCCTTTTTATGACTTCAAAGATTTTTATATTATTATATTCAAGAAATTTTATATTTATTTTTTATTAGTGATAATAGCTGTCTTAAGACGAAACATTAAAATTTGTAGAGAAAATAGACTAAAAATTTTTCGTTGCTGCGGGAAAGGACACAATTTCAAATAACGTTTTGCAACGATAATTTGAACGCGAGAAGTCGCCTTTGCTGTTGAAATTAAATCCCATATTAAATTTTTATAGTGCTAATCTGAGCACTTAAAATTTGTAAAAAATGAACGAAAAATTTTTCGCTGTTGAGATATCAGCTGAAGGAGGTACAGCCGTCGAAGAACCGGCTAACCCTCGGGTATGGAGACGGTGAACACCTTCAATGTTTTTGCCTGAGGTGATGAAATGATAGAGATCAGTCGCCAGGAAGTGGATGCGGCTTAGCGGCTGGTGCCGGTACCAATCACGGTGGTAGGGCCACACAGCAGCCTCGGCTGTTGCACGAATGGGCAGGCTGGTCCGGGTAAATATCACGATCTCACAGAAGACCGGCGTAAAGTGGAAGTGAAATACTTTCGCGTTTCGCCTGGTGAGCAGTTCTGCAGGTGGCCGGAGCCCAATTTTCAAAAGGTTGTCAACGCATCTGGACCCTCGGGTATAGCAGATGTTCATCCGCGGCGGTATTCACTTAACATCTAGGTGTACCGTCTGTCCGTTTGGCAACTTTTCACATATAAAAATTAACCCTCAAAATTCTCAGTTTCCAAAACTTGGATGGTCGATATATTATCACCATCCTCCTGCGCTCAATCCATGTAGGTGGGGTCGGCAAAACAAGTGAATGGTATTTGTGTGTGGTTTTGGCTGGTTTTCTACGACCCGCCGCCTGCCTGACCGTAACCCTCCTTGGGAAATACACCCAGATCCGGAACAGTTATCTACGGTTCACACAAATACTTGTTCCGCGTGGGAATCGAACCCACTGCCCCCGACACCGAAGCCAATAGGTTAGCAACGGTTAGTCTAGTAGTCTATTATATATAGAAAAAAGCATTTGTAGGTAATTAGAGGCTTTTAATAAAGCATACTCAATGGTTGTTAGGTTCAGTGTCAAGAGACTTACACAATTGAAATTATTACCTTTAACCGAATAGGCAATTTTGCGGTTATCACAATTCCCAGCGTCTTAAGTATGAACATTTGTCTCAATCATTACAATATATTATATAAGTATTACCGATTAATAACGAAACAAAAACGTATAAGAAATATATGACCGGGTCTAAATTTCCACATTTTTCCATGGTAACAAACGCTCCGCATCGCGTACGAGAATAAAGTTCCATTCCAAAATTTTGGTCATGAAACATAAGCCAATATATTTCGTACTGCGCCCTCGGTTTTGGAACATTCGTGAAATAGGCTGAAAACAATAGAACTGTAAAAGGAGTGGCGTGGAGTGGACTATTTGATAGCGCGCATTTTCATGCAGTACGAAAATAATTTCGCCCAACTTTTGTAAATTGGCTCTGCGGTTGGATAATTGGACGTCAGTTGGTCGTATTTGGTCGCGAGTAAAAACCTAAATTCCCGTTGTATACTTGTAAATAAACGCAGCACAGTGATTTTTTTTCCTGATATAGAAAATAGAAGAAATACGGCATGCGCTTACATTGAAAATTTAAGTTTTCGATTAATTTCTTTTCGTATATTAATAAAATCTTAAAACTGGTTTGAAAATTCCTTACAGCCAGAGCTTTGTGTGTAAAGTATAGGGTGAGAATTTTAAAAAGTTACGATACATTCGCCATAAAAGTAACAATGTAATAAGCGACGTACTCTCACTTAACCGGAATGAATTACGTGTCCCCACAGTGGAGCCTTTTGTGACAATTTCATAGTCAAACAATGGCCCTTTCATACCGTTCACTTTAATGCACTAGTGCAAGGATACGAGGTTCAGCATTAACATTTCAGATATATTAAGTACAAAAATCGCCAGAAACGTGAAAAACGGGAGCCTTACCAATACCGTCTACCCCTAAGCGTTTAAGAAAACGTAAAAGCTGATGTTGTATGTGTATGTAATCGTTGGAAACGAAGAGTTCTTCACGACTTACTCAACTATCAACGATCAGCTATAAAATTGCAATTAATGATAATAAAGCCACGACGACTAAATTTTAATTCAGCTTTCGCGAATATGCCGAATTTAAAGTTCTGAGCTAATACACTCGGCTACTTTAAGTAAAAATGGACTGGATATCTGAAAATGCTAATACGAATACGCATACATACAAAGTATATTTATAGACATTCTGTAACCTCTGCCTAGCACACACATAGATGGATAGCCAGACGTTACAGACGTCCACATGCTACATATATGTAACATGAGTCTTAAACACTTTTTAGGGTTCCGTACCCAAAGGATAAAACGGGACCTTATTACTAAGACTCCGTTGTCTGTCTGTCTGTCCATCCGTCTGTCACCAGGCTGTAACTCATGAACCGTGACTTTCGCGTAGATGATGAATTTCTGTAGCCCCTTTAAGAATTAATACTAAAATGAATAATAACACTAAATACAAAATGAAAAAAAAAATAATGGGGCTCCCATACAACAGACGTGATTTTTTTTGCTGTTTTTATAGATAATGTTACGAAACATTTCGCGAATCCGATTCGCACTTGGCCGTTTTTGTTTTCTTTATTATTTAGTCCAATTTCTTAAGTCTTTAGTGATGACTCCGTGGCGCAGTTGCCAAGGTATTGGCTTCGGCGTCGGGGGTCGTGGGTTCGATTTCCACACGGGACAACTAGTTGTGTGACCCACAGAATATAGTTGATTGGTATCTGGGTGTTTGTCCTCGTGAAATTTCTGTATGTAAAACGCCCTTAACAACACAGGATAATGTTATTGTGTTATATGTATTTAAAAAAAAAAAAAAGGAAACAAAGTCCCAAAATCAAAGTCGTACTGTTGATGTATCTTGTAACTAGTATCCTGTTCTAATCTTAATATTCATTTAGTGAAACACTAGATTCTAACAAACATTATTATATTCCAACGTTATGTAATTGTCACTGTACATTTATATTTTAAGAAATAAAATTAAAAAAGTAAGATATTTCTCCCTGAATAGAACAATCACCACGATGTAGTCATTTTTTTGTTTTCATTTATTTCAACGCAGCTTTCGTTACGTGTTCCGTATGTTAAATTATATTTATAATTCATGAATACAAAAAAAGTCGAAGTAGAATTTTACTTACGTTTACATATGACTTGAAAATGCCGCCATTTAGAAGACATGCCAGTACCTATTTGTAGAGTATTCCGTGAAAATTCTATCGCTCAATTAAATCTTCGAGCAATCCAAGGCAAAAACGATGAACATCCTTGTTATAGTCACATATTTTTGGACAAATTTCGAATGCTCACAATGGGTGTCAAACTGATTTTCCGCGATTGATAAATCAGCGTTATCTTTAAACATTCTGGTCTTGAGCGTATTGCTCAGTCAGAAATGGAACTTTAGCAAAGCAAAGGAATTACGTCTACCATTACGATAACTCTTCGATAATTTCATACAATCGGCTTGATGTACAGTGCATTCGATTATACTTATAACAACAGTCTTCGCTGTTGTACGAATGGGCCGGTGTTGCATACGTAATTGAGCGGAAGTTATCACTTAAAATCGGGTGAACCGCCAGCTCGTTTACCACCTTCTCACATAAAAATGCTGCTCATACTCGTTTACAGTTCACACATAAAATATAACACTCACACATAATAAATAAAAAAAAATAAAGTTTTGGTTTGAATGAAACCCGCTAATATATACAGCGTGTCGTTACCATCGCAACAGGTCTAACGCTACTTGCCAATAATCATAAAAAAATATTAACGTTAAACAAAATCCATAATTAAAAAAAATATTTTTCAAACAAACTAATTAAGCAAAAAAGAAACAAAATTTGTAACATCCTATACAACTCGCGCCACAGCATCGCATTACAAGCCTCTCCTTCTAACAGTATGTTTTGTCTCTTTTAAATTCATTCAACCCATTCATATGCTTTGTGACCTTTACAAATAAACTTTACGTTACAGTTTTATACGTAAGGGCTTTTCTAAAATTCTTTGTTTCGGAAAACTTAATAACTCGGTAAATATTGATGTTTAAAGAATGTAAATGTTTAATACAATTTTAAAAAGTTATCCTTTATATGGGTGTTCATTTATTGTCGCGGTGGTAACGACACGCTGTATAGTACACGCAATACGTGCGAATGTAATTGTGTTTGCGCTCCATCTGTAGCTGGATAATTGAATCACAAATACAATTTAATACCCGTGCAATTGACGGAGTAATTGATGTTATAAGATAAATTATTCTGCGATATTCGATGTTTTCGTAATAATTTTAATCAACCACGAAAATTTACGTCAGTATAGCTCATAAATTTAATATTCGAATTCCATAATTGATAGAAATCTATTTTTTTTTAAACATTGCCCTTACTTTAGTACAAACTAGCGACCCTCCCCGCCTTCGCACGGGTGAAATGCTGAATGCTTGTTTTGGACATCGCATTAGAAACCTCTAAAATTATCAGAGTTTCTCAACTATATTATGCATTAACCATACATATAAAACTTCCTCTTGAATCACTCTATCTATTAAAGAAAACCGCATCAAAATCTGTTGCCTAATTTTAAAGATCTAAGCATATATAGGGACAGACAGACAGCAGGACGGCTTTGTTTTATACTATGTAGTGAAGGTCCAAACAGCTTGTGCCACGGTCGCAACTCTCGTTGGATTTTTTCATATGTCAAAGGTCGGAGCCGCCAACGCCAACGATCGTAACCCTCTTCGGATTCCACAGTAAATTGCAAAGCTGAAGGGATAAAGCGGACGCTTGGATAAAGGGACAAGAGAAAAGCTTGTACATTATTCCGCTCCAATAAATCGACGTTTGTCTATAGTTCGGCCATAGACAGAATAGCCGCAAAACCGTTAAGCGAAATTATTTGCAAAAGGTTTACAGGTAACGTTACGTACCACAAGTATTTTAACTATAATATCGGCGTTTATTCCATGAATTCCCGGGAATTTTTATCACGTGGTTAGAAATTATGTGTTTTATGCACAGATACAGATATTTCAAGTACAGTTATAACCAATGTACCTGGAAATAGGAGATTTTTTCTGGCCATTCACCTTTTTTTTGTGTCGGGGGAGAAATCATCGAAAAAAAAGATGCCCTGTCACCTGACATGACACGGTCATATGGGGTTCTTACCCACTAAAACCCCCTCAGTGGCCACCTTCTGTGCAATTGGAGGAACTCCGGGATCTCCCTTGGAACGCACCGGTGTCTCTCGGTTCTACGCCTGAGCACACCTTGGAGAAGGATAAACTTTCTCCAAAGCCATCAGCCTCTTGTAGCAGCACGAGACCACTTCGTGCTGCTGCCCATCCGTCGCCTTTTACGACAGGCAGGAGATACTTTTTTTATTGAGCCGTGAGAGCTCAGTGTCCGGGCGCTCGCCGTTAATTCAATATACTCGAGCAACCTGAGTTCGATCCCCGGTGCCGGCACCAATGAAGTTTTTAACTTTAAGTGCTGACTTATCACGTGCTCCGCGGTGAAGGAAAACATCGTGAGGAAACCTGCACATTTTCGAAATAATAACAAAAACAATATTTCGAAGATATGTGAATCCGCAGTGGGGCCGATTGGTGGACTATGTACTGATACCCTCTGTATAGAGGAGGCCTTTGCATTATGGCGGTCTTATTATTTGACCGCCATGCGCAACAATTCAATATTAAAATACTTAACTATATCATTAACATACTTTCTCATAGATATGCTGTTCCATGGTATATATTCAATTATAAAATTGACGAGGCATATATCATTTAAAGAGCGTGTATAAAGAAATGTTTTTGTAGCCTTAGGTTTTGGAGTTTTGTGTGATTATAGTAGGTTCTCTAACCATTTGAAGAAGATTATACTGTACGCAGAAGTAATCAAATTCTCTTGTCCGAGGTTTTTCACTCACGATCAGACCAGACAGACGAAAGCTTCGCAGGTAGTACATTCCTCATGTCTAAATCTACTTGTATATGATCATCTTAAAGAAGTTCCGTTTGGAAATCCAAACAGACTCAAAGCTGACTATAGTATTCGTGTAAATACAAGCAGTCAGTATTTGATAGAATAATTTGAAGAAGACTCAAAGAGAGGGTATTTATATTTGATTTGCAAATAAAAACTCGGGTTTCTCTTTATTTTTAGCTAAAAACCTATTTTTATTGTGTCTTGCAAAACAACTATTGTACATTTGGGCTCCAAGATGGACGAACGGGTGAAATCAATCAAGACTTCCGATAATTGCGAATCGATAAATTTCTTCGGGTTGATTTGATGAAATGGACGGGGGTTTGACAGGGTGCAATGTCCCACGTCAGTTCTAATCACTGGTTACATTAAACTGAAAACGAAAATTCGGTGACACTTAGTACAGGGCAAAGAGTTCGATTTTATGGTAAAAAGTTATTGTATAGTATATAATAACTGTAAATTCGTTGTGTGGTGGCCCCGAGAATCGCTAAAAATACAGATTAAAAAGTACGCTTTTATCGAGATTTTTGTTCCGTAAGGATATCGGGCGCTAAGCTTATTGACTAGAGTGCCTGGGTTCGAATCCCGACAGCACACAAACTAATCAGCAATTTATACTTTTAACTTTTTTTTATTTATCCTAAACTTTAAATTTTTACAATCGCGTATTATTAAAAAGCCAAGAATATATATTATATTTTTCTTAGAAAAAATTGAACTGTGAGGATCAAATTTAAATTTCCTTGTATTTTTGTTCCTTTTTTTTTGTATTTTTGTTTCTCATTAGAGTAGAACCGAGTAAGCAAAATTTTTCAACTACATCCAAAAGGGTGTCATCCACTAGTATTACCGCCGTTCCTGAGCATCTTTGGGCAAATATTAAAGTTTTTTTGGCGATGGACATGGAAAACAGGTCACTTGCTTAGGAGAATTTGTCTATAATTGTATTTATTGTATTGAAGTTCTCCTGGACATCGCAACAAAAGCGGTGAGAGTACAGAAGACTGTAAAGTTCTTCTCGATTACGCTTTGATCTCAAGAAGGAAGTGTTGTAGTTTCCTGTCAGTCAATCCTCGGAAGGAAATGTATCCCCTGTATCTATGTGCTATCTTTATTTTTTTTTTCATTAAATAATTCATGTGCTATTTATGTCGATCTGTTCTTGTAGCATTGCTTGGCTAATTTTTATGACGATGGAATATCTGAATAATAGTAACTGATTCATATTCTGTAATAATCGATTTTGTTACAATACTAAAAAAAGGTTTATATGGCATTTTAACATATAAAATAAAATAAAGGAGACTTGCTACACGTAAAATAAGGCAAAAACACGCCAATAATTTTTATTAGCGTTGCAACATGTTCTAAGTTAGAAATTAGTTATAAACAGCTGTGGAAGCTTCAACGGCAGCTCTTTCCGAATCCTAATTTAAAACTAAAACTTTTTTACTTTTCAATATTTTCATGCTGATACGACGTACGGAAGTACAAGAATCTATGAGCGTCTGTTAAGCCTTATAGTCTAATGTATTTTAATGTCAAAAAATTGTTCGAAATAAAGTGTTTTTGATAGCATATTCAAGTGAATGATGTGAAGTGATGTAAAAATTAAACAAAATATAGTGGATTCTTAATGCAAGAATAACTAGACTACGAAAAACTTGGATAAATAAAAGTTTATTTGGTACTTGAAAGCATTCTAGCTGCACATGACAATTTGATTATACACCCCACATGGGACACCTTTGTAACTTGGAAAGCTACGAATTCATTAAATATTTCAACACAATAAATTATGCTTGGAGTCTAAAAGTCCTTGGGCTGTTATTGCATAAATTTGCCGTAACGGTTCGTTTTTACGATAATGCGGTAACGTTATACTACCCATTCCATAGATGTTTCTTTTCATTGTAGGTAAACAGTGAATACAATTGTTGTCATCATAGGGCAGATCAAGAACGCTGGAATCGGTTTGAAACGTCGGGAATTGAAGAATTTAATTAAACGCCATAAAAAACGTAAAACAGTTTCATTTAGTACGTATAGATAATTCGACTAAAATCAAGAAATCAACAGATTACCAGATGCTAAGTCAAATTCAAAATATCTATAACCACTTCGTCAAAATTTTACATAAAAATCAATTCGTTCGTAAGTAAGTTACCACCGGTTCGGAAAGCAGTTTATGTTGAGATGAAGCCGGCAAGAAACTTCACAGTTGATCTTTTTAAAAACATTAGTTTACAATATAATGTTACTATAGGTATAAGTTGGGAAAGTGGATAGCAAAAGACCGTGCCACCTGGCCGAGCACCTACCCGATGGTTCTGATCAAGTAAACCTTGTATCCGGGCTTCCCGTTTCCACTGCCTTGAAGAAGGCCGAAGACAGAGTGGTGTGGAAGCAACTCCTCGCCGATTCTATCAATTTTATGAAGACCACGAAGAAGAAGTCTTATTTTAGCGTACGTGAGTAAGTGATACAGGAGGTTGAAGTTTAGCCATAAATTGAATACAAATTTTATGAAATGTAATCAGAAAATATGAAAAGTCGTTGCGGTCTTGATTGACACTTAACCCATTGTTATTTCCTATCCCATAGAATTTCTGTTCTGTACATGATCTGCTCCGTGACCATGAACGATGGAAAGGGTGCGAAACGTCGGCAATTAAAAATCAAAATTAAAACCCTAAGTAGTAAACCTAAACCCTAGTACCCTCGTTGAAAATAGTGTCGTACTTCTTACAGTTAAAGTCGTGATAGCTTGTAATTTAAATTACGCAAAAGAATTTTCCACATGCATTAGTTCATTTTTTTTTAAGTTACACTTTTTTGGCGTGTTTTAAAAAAAATATGAGAGTTAAAGTTTTTCGATGCGCGCGTCACACTGACAGCCAAAAACTTCACAACTAATAATAATTTTTGAAATTTGACAATAATTGCAAGTTATGTAATTAAGCCATTATCAATTATTGTATATTGTGTATCTTTTTCATAAACAAAGATTACTGGCACAGGATATAAATATTTTAGTTATTTTTCTTTCGTTACGCTAGAGAAGTATAACTTATTACGTGCGTATATAAGTACACACATACTTTATCATAAAACTTTACCAACTACTTTGTAATAAAGTAAATTGTGTAAAATTTTATCTAAGCACCGGAATAAATTATGTGTCTCTAACTCAGATTGAATGAAAGTAACGAACGTTTCTAATTACTGAACATTTGAAGCTTCCATGATGTATACTGCTTTAATCTTGCCTTTCGTTGTTTCAGCAATTCAAGGAATACTAGAGAAGCAAATTCCCTCCAACATTATTTCAACATCTAAAATCCAGTACGAGATTACACGTCACCATTATGAATTAAATTAAGCGAAATATTTTATTCAGCGGTTTATTTAAATTTTAAAGCTCATTTTTGGGGTTCCGTACCAAAGGCAAGTAATAAGGCGTAAAGCCTTACTTTACGCCTTATTACTTGACTCTGTTGTCTGACTGTCTGGCTGTTTGTTACAAGGCTGTATCTCATGAAACGTGATAGTTAGACAGTTGAAATGTTCACTATGCCAACAATTATTTTTGCGGCTAAAACAACAAATACTAAAAAACAGAATAAAAATTATAAAAAGCAAAAAAACTTAGACAAATTATTTAAGTGGATTTTCCTTAAGATTTTCCGTGCAATTTTTGTAAATTCGTTCTCTCCGTTAAAACCCTCCTAACGAATAACGAATATTAGTAAATTATTTAGCCGTACTGGAGTTCTACGATCAGCAACGCATCACGACATAGTATAAAACAAAATTATTCCACTGTCTGTCTGTCCCTATGTATGCTTAGATCTTTAAAACTATGCAACGGATCTTGATGCGGTGTTTTACTAGATAGAGTAATTCCCGTGGAAGGTTTATATGTATAATACATTGCACCCGTGCAAAGGGGCGAGTCGCTGGTTAAAAATAAGACGAGTAATACACTTTGCTAAATAAACTATTTAACAGAATTAATTGTGTTTAATTTTGTTTTTATTTCCAAGTTTATCCGTACAACTGTCATCTTTTTAGAAATGATATCAACAGTCATATTTTGGTGGTATACGGTGGTAAGGTCACGCAGCAACCTCGGCTGTTGCATGAATGGGCAGGCCCGTCCGGGTAAGTACCACGACGTCACAGAAGACCAGCGTACAGTGGAAGTATGATAAATACTTTCGCGTTTCGTCTGGTGAGTGATGTAGCCGGAGCCCAATTTTCCACAGGTTGTCAACGCATCTGCAACCCTCGGGTGTAGCAGATGTCCATGGGCTCTCACTGTATTCACTTACCATCAGGTGAACCGTCTGCTCGTTTGGCAAATTTTCATATAAAAAAAAAAATATATATATATATATTATCCGAAATATCCTTAGATATAATTCAAAAAGTAAAAATTAGAAAACAAGACTTTTAATCGTGAATTGTAATTGACATTTAGAAAAAGTCGTCTTTTTAAAAGTGGTGGGAACTGGAAGTGTTTTTCCTTTTCTTTTGTTTCGTACCTTCATTGTTCACGACCTATTTGATTTAACGTCCCCCTCAAAGTTGGGCTTTTCCCGAAAATTGTTCCCGTTTAACAGCTTTTTCCATTATTTTAGTTACAGGGTGGTTGTATATTGAATTTATTTTTAAAAAACAATTTTAGTACAGGTTCATCTTTAGGTGAATTCATCTACATCTTCATCTACAGGTTTTTCGTTTAGGTGATATCTTAACAGCTTCTCGCGAATGTTTCTATGGATTCATGTATTTTATTTTGACCAACATTCCAATACGAATATATAAATAACATGATCTAAAACATCAAACACAATACATATCTAATCTAATATCTTTAAACGAGTAATTCTATATATATATATATATATATATATATATATATATATATAATCCGAATCTCGGAAACGGCTCCGGCTCGATTTTCATGAAATTTAGTATGTGCGTAGATTCGGGAGTGAAAAATCGATCGAGCTAGGTTACATTTTTAGGAAATGTCCTTTAATCCCTGTTTTCAGGCAATGAAAAATATCATTAGAATATGACGGTAAATTTCGCCGAAAAAAAATGTTATAATAGCTCAGTCGGTAACCGGCCCGGCCCCGAAACAGAAGGGCGCGGTTCGTCACGATCATTTACACACTTATTTTTTACTTTTTTTTCTATACCAGACCATTTCTTTTTTTTTTTATTTCCAAAATACACGATTTACCAAAAAAAAAGCGCAAAGCTTGGTCCTCCAGGTACTAGGATATTAATAATACGAATACAATAATGTTAGATTAATTAATGATCATTATTATTCACATGAATAAGGGCAAGAATACATTTTTGAATCTATATTAGTTTTATGCGTACCCTAAAATTATATGAAATGAAAAACATGGGTACAAAGTTTTGTTATTGAAATAGAATAGAGAATTTTTTAATTGCGGTAATGTTTGTTGTCAATTATAAAAAACCTTTAACCATGAAAACTTAATTATGAAAAAAAAATATGAAAACGTTATTATTTCGAAAATGTACAGGTTTGCTCACAAATATTTTCCTTCACCACTGGGCATGTGATAATTCAGCAATTAAAATTGACAATTACGTTGATACTAATCGAGATTTGAACTCAACTTGTTGTTATCTAGATAGAATATTAAAAGCAAGCGCCTGGACACTGAGCAATCGCGGATCATGTTTAGACATTTGATTAAATTTTATTTAATTTGATTTAAGTAAAATAAATGACATACCCTGATATTAGATATGAACACGTTAATAAATGTTTAATATACACAGGCTTGATAAATTCCGCATGTCATGCTAGAAATTATTTTTTTATATGGGTTCCTGAAACCTGACGATAAGAAATCATGCAACCTCAATTTTGCCTTGGAGAGACAGACGCCTGCTAATTTTACCTTAGCCTATACGCATAATAAATGACAAAAAGCAAAGCGCTTTATTCGAGTGCGTGGAATGTCAACAAAGAAATGTTAGAATTGTGCCCGATAGTCAATTAATAAAAACACTCTCCAAAATGCAAACTCTGAAAATCTAGATGCTGGATACGCTGCGACTGTGTTCAAAGCTTATAAGATTCTAACTAAATTATGTCACCTTTTTCATTGACTTAAAATATAGCATCTTTCAGCAGCTGCCCACAGTTCTCCAAACATGACCAAACTTGTGTAAAGTACTACCGCACTGTCGCACGATACCTAAATTCCATGTTTGGCCTTAATTTGGCCTTAGGCTCTATGAACTGCCTACAATGAAGTTTGAGGAAATCAAATGAGATTTCCACAATCTTGTGAGAAGCAAAAAATGATATAAATATGATGAATTGCACAGTACATTCCAACTTCACACACACACCGTCTCCTCTTTTCAGTGAAGGGAATAAACTCCTGAGGATATATAAATTAACCTCACAAGGTGCATCGCTCTATTTACAGATTGCCCGCAATTTCAAAGTTTCCAACGCTCTACCATTGCCGCTCTTCATGTCAACATTTTCCTTTACACCCCTCAAATAAAATCTATATGAGATGAACTTTTGAATTATTTTATAACTTTTATTGCCGTTTTTCAAATGTGGGATACTACATTTCTCTTGAATTCAAAAAATAATTTCCCATAAATAACCACTAAATTGGCAATACTTGGCTCTCCTATGATAGATGACAGACGCGGCAAGTTTATGTATTGTGTGTGTGTTAATTTCAAGAACACTAAGAACACTTACCATTGATAATTTGTTTTCGGCATTAGTCTCTGCGCTCCACATTTTTGTTCATTTATCTACAAAAAATCTAATTTTGATGTACTTCTAAATTATGACTATAATGTATGTTACAGTACGAAGAAAAAACAATATAAATATAAATCATTTAATGCACGTCGTTATGACTAAAAGGAAAATTTTCCTATATTTTATTTACACAACATACACAACTTGCATTTATAAAATATACACTTTCAAAGCAATTTCTCGTTCCATTTCTTTATTCGCTGACCGCCCATGACACTAATTGGACGTACAAGTGCTTGTCATGGTGAATCTTATCATTTGCGTGGAAGATCAAAGGTTGAAAAGGAAGTAATAGCCGGCATATTTTTAAAATTGATTGTCACAGTTTTGCATTAAAAAGACAATGATCTTATTTGACAAAAACAATTACTGTTGCCATTGATATAGTGTACCAAGTTAAAACACTTTAAAGCCACAAACAAGCCCACAATAGACAATATGAAATAAATTACTTTACGAATTGTTCTATATGAAATCTCTTTTAATATAAAAATGAAACCAAGCTAAAAAGGCACAGACAACAATTCAACACGATTTCAACGAGCAATAATAATTCAGCATTTCTTTTTCTTAAAGAGCCACTCTCTTTTCAAGGGGGTAATTGGTGCTCCAATTTGTTTTCGGGTTTTCCTGGATCTTTCTTTTTGATTTTACTTTATTGGAAGCACAATAAAAATACATGAGTATTCAATATATGCTGCTTGATATAGAATAGAGAGTTTTAGGTGTACCTATCATTTTTATTTCTAACGTAGAAGTAGCAAATAAGTGTCGAAGTGAAAACTTGAAGAAACAAACTTACATTCACATAATTTATAATATTAATATTATTTATTTACAAACAAACTTACATTCACATTTATAATAATAATATATAGAGATAGGGATATTAAACAACATGCATGGTCGTTTACAGGATTTCAAATTCTGCCCTCCTTAGGCTATTTCTCAGGTGTTGACTTAACTCCCAATCGAACTAATTGCTTAAACAATTTACCGAGTAAAAGGTGTTAGCGTTTAATCAATCAATTAAACTCCTCTAATGTTGAATTATTGTTAATATCACCATTATATAACACATATTTTGGAATGACAATAAGATTAACAAATTATTAATTAGGTGGGAAGCCAAGTCTGCTAGTTGACCAAATTCATGGAAATAATATTAAGAAAATAACTGTGATAGGATCACGCCGGTCCGTCCTGCGAGTACCATAACCTCATAGAAGACCCGCGTAAAGTAGAAGTGTTACGTGTGTGTGCGTTTAAGTGGTAGCAGGGGCCCCCTTTAATTAAAAGGTGGCAACGTATCTGCAACCCTACGAGTGTTGCAAATGTCCATGGGCGGTGGTTATCACTTAACATCTGGTGAAGCGATGGCTCGTTTGCCACTTTCTCACATAAAAAATAACAAAAAAATTGAAAACTGTCTTGGGTTTTAATTAAAAGCTTCTACAGATTCTAGTGTAATATATACTGTAACAAATAATGTTATGGTCCCTTGCTGGAGTTGAAAATTTCAAACTTCTAAGACTAACAACTGACTAACTGCAATAAAAACAAACATCCGGTACCTTAGTTAAACATTCACAAACTTGCCTGCGAAATTCTAGAGTTAATAAGGTTTACGGTACGTAATAATGGACAGAATCCAAAAATTTTAATTTGGCCACTATTCGCAAGTACTGTATCTTAGTCAATCGGTGTCTATAACAAAGTTCCCTATCTCGTCACGTGGAAGGTATGAGCTAGTAAAGATCGTCACGAAAAAGAAAAGCAAAAGCTCTGACTGTTTCTTGTGAGGTGTACAGAGTGAAGTGGAGGGGGGACTAATTTACATATTTATTTTATACATTCACTAACTGCATTTCAATTCCTTCGTTTATTAAGTGAATAACCCGTAATTGAAAAGGCCAACAGCAGGAAAGCGATTGAAACCAAAACCAATCTCTTCAATTTCCCGTGACTTGGACTTTATATCCGCTGAATTGACAAACGGAATTTAAATCAGATCTCAAAGTTTGCAATCAAAGAAAGGTGGGAAAGATTTAGTGAATTTACTCATCTATTTAAATTTAATGAAAGCTTAATCTTAACTAATATTGTTGACTAATCTCAATGTTATATTTTATTAATCAAATTAACACACGCTGTTTTAAGCCGTACCTACAAAATACGATAAAGTCAAAATAATTAATTTATTCATGTTTTAAGTGTTAAAATATTTAGGTTTATACATTTTTCGCCCCGCCCCAGCTTCGCACGGGTGCATTGTTTTATTCGTATAAACCTTCCTTTTATATCACTATCTAGTAAAAAAACAGCGTCAAGATCATACATAGGGACAGATAGACAGCGGGACGACTTTGTTTTAAACTATGTAGTGAAGGGGGATATTAGTGAGTCCTATCCAACTTTAAATCTAAGTTTCGAGACTAAAAATCAAATCAAAACAAAATTGGGGGCTGAAAATCATAAATATGCATAATTTTTTAAAACACGAAACTGGGATTCTAACCCGCGATATCAGTTTGAAAGTCTGTGACCACAATACACCAGCGCTGACATTCGAAATTAAAAATTTCACGAGAATTCAAAACAGTCGAATAGCTGCTAGCGGATGAAACTGTAAATGTTTTAATTTCTACGATACGCAGCATTCACTCGATGCAAATAGTTTTACAGTAAATATTTTTATACCGCTTATCTGTATAAGTTAGGTAGTCTTAATATATATATATTTGCTATCGAAAAGTCTGTACTTCTCGATAGCAAACTCTATTGAAAGTTTACACAAAAATGTTTAAAAATATGTAACACACGATGAGAGAAGACATCATAATTAAACAGTTATTTCTATGAAACAATTCACAATCAACTGCTTAAGATACCGATATAGATATAGTCATAGTTATGGAAACATTGCATTTTTATCTGCTTGTATCAAATCTGCCGCCAAGTATTGACTGGTCTTTATACGATAAAACAACCACATGAAGTGATTCGTCTTATTATACTATATTATTATTATTATATAATATTTGAAGCATATTTAAGTCATTAATTTAATTACTTACTATTTGATATTATAATTTTTTGGCTATAAAGAATTTTGATATAGATATCGTAAGTACATATAGAGGCCCACCCATTAAGAACATGTAACATGGGTGGAAAACATACAACAATTCTGCTCATAGTATATCGCCAATACCCATGGACAGTATACATATTATGTATTATCTATGTCCATAGGCGGACACTTACACTTTAAAAATAATGTACCTAACGGAAAGACGAAAATCTTTTAAGAGAGGCTTGGAAGCTTAAAAATGTAAGGTACACTTTATTCGAAATATATTTTCACTTTCTTTGATATCACGAGTAGAAAAATATACTAATTGAACAAAGGAATCGTCTACTGCCCGAGGCATCAATTAGGTTACTGCGTACACAGTTACCTTTTTTTTTTTCTCCTAGAGAAATATTCAACTAAATCGAAATATACATACATTTCACTTTAGACTTTATAATATTTCATCTATCTATACCTATAATAATTTCTGTCATTATATTTAAAACAATAGCAACTCATAAACTAACCTTTTTAGAATTCAGGTCTATTTGAAAATTGGCTCTGTACGATTTCAATGAGAATTTAAGGGATTACAGCAGAAGTTTTAATTAAAACTTTCATATAATATGTTTTATGAGTTTTGAAGAAATAAATACAATATTGTGTTGATTTTATATAACGATAATAGATATGGAGAGTTCGAAGAGAATTTGCGCTTCAAAGGATAATTTTTAAAAGAGGCTCAAAAAAAACTTTAAACTTTTTTTTCGTGGGGTAATCCGATATGTTTATGCTTATCCATTATGTATTTTGCAGCTTGATATGAAGGCCTCACAGTGTTGCCATCCTCCTGCATTTCTATCGCATACATTTTTTATATTTACTTAACTCATAGTAATTAAATTAACTGCAATGGTTTTAAAACATTTAACAAGTGTTAAAATAAAAATTACCAAATAGATGCGATGTCATAGAGGAGTTGTTTAATGTTTTATTAAAGTCAAAAGATGTCCACGAAGAATAATGTGAAATGAATTGCTAACACAGTTATAAGGGAGAAAACTTTTCAATTGTTTACGTTATTTAAAAGTGCTGCCGGGGAGTTACTTCTTTTGTTTTCTTTTACTAAATACGATTTTCAGAGAAGGTATCTTATTTTAAGGTTCTTGTTTGTTTTTATATCCTACGGGGACTTTTTCCGAGGAACATAAATAATATTTTGGCAGTAAATGTGAATTATAAAGTACATCAGTACATACTTGAACTAGGTAAGCGAGCCTGGGGCTAGAGGTGGCGCTTAACAAATCTGAAGTCCTATACTTCTATGGGCCTCGAAATGGGCCACCTGCGGACGCCCACATAATAGTGTGCGGCGTCCGTGTCGACGTCAAGCCGACAATGAGGTCTCTTGGCCTAGTCCTGGATCGCCGATGGAATTTTGTTCCCCACCTCGAGCGCCTAGCTCCAAAACTGGCGAGAGCAGCGGCAGCTCTCGGAAGGCTGCTCCTGAACGTCGGCGACCCAAACAAAACATAAACAGAAAAATAACTATTGTGACATCAAATTGGAACTCCATTTCAGCAAAATCATCATCATCATCATCATCATCATATCAGCCGTAGGACGTCCACTGCTGAACATAGGCCTCCCCCGTTGACTTCCACTTCGACCGGTCGTTAGCGGCCTGCATCCAACGCGTCCCTGCGATTTGTCTAGGTCGTCCATTCACCAGCAAAATGCTGCAGTTCTATTTGTACTACAGCGCTGATAATGAGGCAGCTGCCACCCTGGAAATCCGTCGCCGTAGACCAGGGCGCAGGAGGCTGGCCTACGCGCGCAACCTTCCCCCCTGATAGATGTGGGACTAACTGCTGCCCCGCGGAGGGCTTGAGAGCGGTGCCGTGTTCATTGCACCGACACGGCACCATTTGGCTGGATCGGTTGTCCCTAACACCCGGGGAGAGGAGGCCTGAGAAGGCCACAGTCGTGCCTGGGCTCGCAGAAGATTGCGTTTTCGTGATCCCGTGTCCTAGTGGGTACGTGTAAATCCCACCTACCCCTGATGCCTACCCACAAGGCTAACAGTACTGTTAATGTCTAATTATGTCTCCTTGCATGGGCAAAGGAAGGCATTCATAAACAGAATTCAAACGTCCTCGTTGCTCCATCGGACCGTAAATCAAAATATCTAAATTTTTTTGTTCCATAAATTGATCGGCACATTCTATGGACTTTAAACATCCTTACTTTCTTGCTAATATTATAAACGAGAAAGTTTCTATGTATGGATGGATGTTTGTTGCTCTTTCATGCAAGTACTACTGAATGAATTTTAATGAAACTTTACAATAATATAGCTTACACATCAGAATAAGACATGAGGCTATAATTTATATACATATTTTATGTATTTCTGTCTGAATGTTACGCCTTCACTCTATTCTACGCAGACGTAGTCGCGGGCAGCAGCTAGTCATCAATAACTTTTGACAGAGTCAAAATACTCACTCTAAATTCAAGGATAATTTTGTACCTTAATCAGATTCGAATCAAACAATAAACGATTTTTCATCCCACCGGCAAAAGATCTTGATTAAACACCGTGGCTCTGGCGAAAGAGATTTGCCAAATTTAAATACTCGAGCATTTTGTTCACTGAGGCTGGCTAGCCGGACTCGTTCGGCTTTATTTGCGAACGAAAATTGGGTTCCAGAAATCTTGATTAGAAATACGCTCCATTTCTGAACGTTGAACTGACATTTCGAATAAAAAAAAACCCACTTCAACCCGCGACTTTGGTCAGGTAGCGGATTTTATAAAAATCAAGACCAAAAAACAACAAAATCGAGTGTGCTTTAAAACCACACGACTGAAGTTAAACTTCTTTAGCTCCATTTATACGTAATCTATGTACGTATGAATTTATAATTTTATTCACTTAGAACGTAGAGTATTTAATAAAATGATGTGAAATGTGTTAACTCCGCATTGTTTCCAAGTTGTTGTCCATTTAGGTTATCAAAAAATTTTTTTTCACGAACTTTTTTTTCCCAGATTTTGACGAAATTATTTTTCCAGAAAACTTCATTGATTGTTAAAATTTGAGTTAATACATACATATTTTATTATAAGTATGTAATGAATACAATAAGGCAAGAAAAACACAACAAATGTACAATAGTTGGTAGCAGCTTGAGTTTCCTTTTGTTTTTTTTTTTGGACCGCCTGAAAACTTTTCTATTAGGCACTCCTGAGCTTCTATTCTTTCTGATACATCCTGTTTGTAATCTGTGCGTACAACTATTCAATTCAATAATGATTGCAAGAATTCGCTTTGCAAGTAAATAAAACTATAAATTAATTAAAAATTCGGTTGCACGAATGGATAGCCTGATCCGCAGGAATGCCAAGGAGTCACAGACATTCCGCTTCGTGCTCTCGTACGGAACGGACGTCTCTCTAAGACGGAGGGCTCATGCCACCCGAATTAGACGCTACTCGCAACTTCGGTTGCAAATTAAATCTTTGTGCAAGCAGTGCTGCAGTTTAGTGTTAGTGTAGTGTTGTGCTCGTAGGCAGGTTCCTGTTCTGTAAGTAGAATTCTATACACACTTCTCGCCTCAGAGGCGGCATTGTTTTATTTAATAACTGTGTGCTTGTTGCGATAGGCGACAGCTAGGTACCCACCCTAGCGCACCTAAAGCGCTGGTGAAATAGTTGTTAGTTTTAGGCACACACCTCCCTGCCGCAAGGTGGGGAGGCCTATTTAGAAACTACACGCCGGCGGGGCGCAAGCCCCAAAGGTTCAAGCGCCGTTATGGGTTCCCTCTTAGAGGAATTCATTCGCGAACGATGCCCTGAAATGTGGCGCAGCTATCTCGCCTTCGCCGCGGAGAAACGCTGCGTCGTCGAATACGCTAGCGACAACCCGGCGTCACTGGTAGTCGCGTCTCCGCCATCTCCGGTGCCCTCTGCGCCAGCTAATGAGTCGCCTTCTGCCACACTAGTAACGCCCGTCGCGTCGACTTCCGCCGCCGCGAACGAACCCAACGCGCCTTCCGCGCAACCAATTTCGGCCCCCTTCCGCGATGTCGTTCCCGACTCACAATCGGACGGCGGCTCGGACATGGAGGTCGAAACGACCCCCGCTGATAACGCGAACGCCGACGGCTTCACCGTCGTAAAGTCGCGCAAAAAGGGCAAAAAACGCCCCGCAACTGACAGCGACCCCGAATGCGAGGCCGCCCCATCTAACCGTCCCACCGCAACGCCCGCCAAAAAGGCAGCCGCGGCTGCCCAATTGGTACCCGAATTCGCCTCCGAGCGAAAAATTAAGCCACCGCCGCCAATAATTATTCAAGAAAAGGCAAAGTGGCATCAAGTATGCTCGTGGTTTGAACGCCACAACATCCGCGACCTCCGGTCAAAAAAATACACACATAGGTATCCGCGTATACCTGGACACAACAGGCGATTTCCGCCGCGTAACCAAGTATTTACGCGAAAATAAGGTAGGTTTTCACACCTACTCGTTGCCCGAAGAGCGTAAACTTCGGGTAGTAATAAAGGGCGTCCCCAAAGAGTCGGATGTCGATAAGGCTAAAGTCGACATCCGCACTCAGGGATACCCCGTACATGCAGTACGACGTCTTAGGCACCCTAGAACCCGTGTCCCTATGGACATGGTCATGGTTGAACTTGACTCTACCCCGGAAGGTAAGGCCATCTTCAACCTAAAGAGGGTCTGTGGGCTCAGTGACTTAGTCATCGAGCCCCCGCGCAAATCAGGTGTTGTGGCACAGTGCCACAACTGTCAACATTTTGGCCACACGGCCAATAATTGCTTCGCTCACCCTAGGTGCGTCAAATGCACCGGTGACCACGGCACAACCGAGTGCACGAGGCCAAAAGATTGCGCAGATCCACCTGACTGCGTAAACTGTCACGCTATCGGCCACCCGGCTAGTTATAGAGGCTGCGCTAAGGCCCCGAAAACTCCCGCGAGAAAATCTCCCGCGAAATCTACGTTGCCCAAACCCGCGCCCGTTAAATACGTTCCCGCGCCCGTACCCGTCACTAACACCTGGGCGAAACCCCAGGTGGCCGTGCAGGTAACCACGCCGGTAATCCCGGTCGCCTCACGACCGATCGCACAACAGCTGCCTGCCTCTCAAACGGCGCCGCGGCCGCAGGTGCAGCCAACTCCGTCAGTTTTCGCGGAAAACAAGGACGACCCATTCGCGCAAATCGCAAACATCTGCAGCCTATTAGATAGGATCAATAGGCAGGAACTCGCCGTATTGTCCGCTAAAATAGCGGCCGCCACATCTGGCAACGAGCGTCTTAGGGCAATAAGCCAACATAAAACGCTTGTGGAAGCCATTTGGGCTTTTACGAGCCAACCGTAAAAGACAATAGTCCGCGCAATAAAACCGCGCTCCGCCACGTCGTTAATTAAACCTATAAAAACACCTTAATGGGAAGTACAACCGCAGGTAGAACAAAACCTCGGGCTCTGGTTGTTTCGTATTTCAAGCATAAAGGCATAAAGGGTCAAAGGGACGAAATCGCGGAATTCCTTCGCGACTACAACGTAGATATTTTTCTAGTGCAAAAGACATTCTTGAAACCTAGTGTACGCGATCCCAGAATCGCAAATTACAATATTGTCCGCCACGACCGGTTAGCAAACCGTCTGGGTGGCACATTAATTTATTATAAACGGTCCTTGCACTGTTGCCCGCTCGACATTCCAGAGCTAAGTCAAATAGAGGCATCCGCGTGTAGGTTAGCGCTCACCGACCACAGGCCGCTTGTACTAGTTTCAGCCTACCTCTCGGGGAATAGAACCTTACTTCAAAGCGACCTAGATACGCTTCTTAACTTAGGCCCTTCCGTGATAATTGCAGGAGATCTAAACTGCAAACACGGCTCATGGGACACCAACAGCATCCCAAATAACAACGGAAAGCATCTCTTTAGCTTATCCGATAACCTAAACTTTAGCATAGTCGCTCCCGCGACTCCCACTAGGTATCCCACGGTGGACAACTACCAACACGCGTCACCGAGTGTCCTAGACATCATGTTATTCAGGGAGGTCTCGCTCGACATCGAGTCGATAGAGACAATCCATGAACTAGACTCAGAACACAGGCTCGTCCTGTGTAAACTGGGCCAGAACACCGGCGCGGTCCCTCCGACCAAATCCGTAGTGGACTGGCGTCGTCTTGAGGTCAAACTCAAGGCCTTGGACCCCCAGGACTTAGTAGACTTACCCGAGACGATAGCTACGTTCGATGACGCAAATCGAGCGATAGCGAGTCTCCGTGAAACTATTACTTCCGCAGTCACAGACTCGGAACGGACGGTGAAACTGTCGGGCGACCGACGGTTTAACTTTCCGCCCGACCTACGACTGCTAATTAGACAAAAAAATGCAGCCAAACGCGCCTTCGACCGATACCGATCGGAATCGAACCGAACTCTACTTCGACGCCTTCAGCTAGAAGTCAAAGATCGTGTATCGGAACACCGACACACAACGTGGGACACTCTCCTAGAGAACATCGAGCCATCGCACACCGCCTACTGGCGGTTGGCCCGCAGTCTGAAAGCAGACCCCCGCGAATCTCTACCGCCGTTAGTTAGACCTAATAGCGCTTCAGTAGCCCTAGATGACTCCGAAAAAGCCGAATGCCTTGCGGACAACCTAGAGCAGCAATGTACGCCATCGCGCGAACACACTGATTCAGTCCACCTAACGGAGGTGGACCACGTAATCGAGACTAGGGCTGCGCTTCCACCGGAAGGCGAACCTTTAAATTCAGTGACCCCCGAAGAGGTTCAAGATATTATTAAAAATTTAAAACCAAATCCGCCCCGGGCCCAGATAATATAAGTAATAAAATTCTCAAAGCTCTCCCTGGGCCGCTTATCTGTTTACTGGCGACCATTTTCAATACCCTTCTCTCCAGCTGCTCCTTTTCGGACGACTGGAAGCAAGCCACGGTTATCGGCATTCGCAAGCCAAATAAACCAGCTAATCAGCCCTCTAGCTATCGTCCCATCAGCCTCCTCAGTTGCCTGGGGAAGCTCTACGAGCGGCTCTTGTTAAACAGGCTCAAAGAGCACGTATTTTCCAACGGCCTTCTGCCGACGGAACAGCCAGTTATACCGCCTAACGGAGCACATTCTAAAAGGCCTAAACCACCCCAAACACATCAGCACAGGGGCTCTCTTCTTCGATGTCGCAAAAGCATTCGACAAAGTCTGGCACAACGGCTTGCTTTACAAGCTGTACACACTCAAAGTGCCAGATAGGCTCGTACACACCATCCGGGCCTTTTTGTTGAATCGCTGTTTTCGATATCGAGTCGAGGGCACCCTCTCCACAAGCCGCCGCCTCACGGCCGGCATACCACAAGGCTCGCCTCTCACCTTTGCTCTTTACGCTCTACACGAGCGACATACCCAAAGACCCCCACGTCAATCTCGCGCTTTTCGCGGATGACACCGCGCTCTTTTATTCAGACCGCAACCTTAGAATACTAACCACTCGACTCCAAAGCGCCGCCGACCGCCTCGGCGATTGGTTCCGCAAATGTAGAATAGAAATAAATCCCGAAAAGAGTGTGGCGATTCACTTCACACGAAGTACCTACCCGTCACATCTTTATAATGGCCCTCGCCAATGCAGAAAGTTGGGGCAAATATCCCTTTATGGCCAACCGCTCCCCTGGGAGAAAAAGGTCAAATACTTAGGAGTCACTTTCGACTCGCGTATGTCATTTGCTACGCACATTAATAACGTTCGTAATAGAGCCGCGTTCGTCTCCGGCCGGCTACACAATTTAACTAATGCTAAAAGTAAAATGCCCTTAAGGCACAAATTATTATTATTTAAGACCTGCGTACGACCTATTATGTCCTACGCATGCATGATCTTCGCCCACACGTACCCTACTCGCTTGTACAAGTTGCAAATAGTACAAAATAATTTTATCCGCCGCGCAACCGGTGCGCAATGGTATCAGCGCAACGTCGACCTGCACAGCGATTGCAGACTCCTGACGATTCGCGCACATTTTAAAGATTTGACATAACGGTTCTTCGATAGAGTCCAGCATCATCCCAACCCTCTGGTGGTAAGCGCAGCAAACTACCAACCGGACACAAACGACGTAAACAAGCGTCGCCCGCGAAACGTCCTCATCGACCCGGTCGACGAAGAGGTCGGGCGCCGGCGGTGGGTCCATCGTATCTAACGATGGACCCACCGCCGGGGGTCCCTCCGGATAACACTACACCCACAGTTAGTGTAACAACAATCACACCAGTTCGCCCTCGCCTCCGAGCACGGCGAGACCCACACAACGCGTACACAAGGTACACCCGCGTTCCGGGGCGGTTTCTCACCGCTCCCAGCCACCGATTAGCTAAATGCACAGTCGACGGCCGTCGGGGTCTCGGGCCGAACCGCGACCTCGACGGCCCTTAGATGACACACCATAATTAAACGCACGCATGAGCACATGCGCGACCCTACCCATAGCGGAGGGTCCAAACCCGTGGGTTCTGGCTAGCCCACCGGTTCTGCGTCCGATGAAGCTTTAATAGTCTCGGGACTGAAAGCAAAAACATCAGTTAATACAAGATACAAGAAGGAGTCACAGAAGACCGGAGTGTAGTAGAAGTGTTGTGCCGAATGTCGTCGGTTGTGTAAAGTGGCACACTTTTAAAAATGGTAACGCACTAACCCCAATGGGATCGTATCAAATTCAACTACTTATTGATTGTCAAAACGCTACCACCGGTTTGGAAAAGAAAATCCACTGACCCGAGAAGAACCGGCGGTAGAGACAGCGGGACATTTTTTTTACCATTATTTGACAAGAAACATGTTTACAGATGTATAGAAGTCCACTTGAAAGAGCCTGAAGCGATCAATTCATTTCCAGGGTGTGTTATCATTTAATGTATATATCCCTGAGTCACAGTCGCATAAAAAAAAGTTTACCATTTTCATAACATCATGGATATTTTTATTAAAGAATCTTTTAAGCATATTTAACAAAGGATATTCAATTCTTGCTGCTTTGAATCATACTCATTGGCAAAGCATATATCAAGTTCTTATTTTAAAAAGTGATATTTCTATCAACGTGATCGACCTTCCTCCCTCCACCAAACCCTACAAAAATGTACAGTATAAAATGTAATTGTTATGTCGTCAACAAAAATACTCCGTTTTAACCAAAATAAAGATCTATTCTGAATTTCCGTTCTTTAAATACAGCGAAATTAGTGATGTAAAGTACCACCTAAATGCAAACAAATAATCTGCATCGCATTTAAAGAGCATTATTAGCATCCATTTCATTAGTGTTACACTAGAAATGCAAAGCAAATTACACCGTACAATGTAATTGCCTTTACTATTGGATAGCATTATCCTGTGTTGTGTGAAGATTTCTAATTTACTAATTTCTCATCGACAAACAACCAAATGTGGAACAATTTTCTGTAGGTCACAAAACTTATCACGTTCTAACCTTTTTTTGTATACATTACGAACTTAATTTAACTTTACGATATGTAATTCGAAGAAAAATAAGACATATTTTATGTGCTAGCAACACTAAAAGTAAAAACTATTATTATCCATACTAATATTATAAATGCGAAAGTAACTCTGTATGTCCGTCTCGCTTTGACTCCAAAACTACTGAACCGATTTAAATGAAATTTGGTACACAGATAGTCTATAGCTGATAAAGGACATAGGCTATTTTAAATGGGAAAAAAGTTTTGTAAAGGGTTGAAAGATATTTATTTAAGGGCTTCAACGCGAGCGAAGCCGTGGGCGAAAAGCTAGTTTATTATAAGGAGTATACACCTTAAAGGTTAGGTTCTTATAGGCTATATGAAATTAAATTAACGAATTGAAATATTAGGAATCTGAACTATACTAGATATTCTCGTTGTTTTCAGATTATAATAATATCAATAAATACGCTCACACATATACACCAGCGTAATTAATAGAGGCATTTAAAAATAATAAATGAAGGCATTAAATATCTGAACACATAGAAGTGCGTCAGCCATGCCTTAAATTGTATCGCTCGAATAAACGAATTAAAACACAATTCGATTAATAGCTTGGAGTGCATCAGGGCTAAAGCAGTTCCTTTTCCCAATATGCAATTATCATCCTTAATCCACCAACACGTCTTATAAAAACAAGTGAGTAAAGCTGGTTATTTTTATGTTATAAAGTGGCAAACGAGGTGGCGGCTCACCTGATAAGTGTTCACCTTTAAAGTTATATTTTTATTTTATTTAAAAATTGTATATTGCGATAAATTATTCCGAATACATCTAAAAATTATAACGTAAAAAAATATATATTATATGCAAACAGTAAGGGTTTGAAAGACCAGAATTTCCATTATGCAAAATAATCTATAACTTAATTTTTCAAGCTGCGCAACAAATATTGATATTTATAGTAAAAGGACCACTGGGAAATTAAACAAGAAGGCGGTTTTCACTTATAACATGAAACGAATTTTCTTAAATTAAATTCGGCCCCTTCAGTTCACGAAGCAATTCATTAGAGATTATAATTAAAACACTTTGTACACTTTAAGTATGTAATTATTTACCCAATAAAGGAAACCATTTTTTTTTTTACTCTCTGAGAAAACTAAGTTTTATTACTGTGTTATAATTGGCTGTTCTCACTCAGAGCGCGCTTATTGGTTCAAGTGCGTTAAAGTATAAAGGTCTGAACAGAACCGAAAGTAATACGCATATTTCCAAGCCAAATCGTTTGTTTACTAGTTATCTGCTCTTGGGTCGGTGGAGAGGCGTGCGGGGAGACTTATTGGTGACCTTGACCTGGTTAGAACCAATCTCCCTAGTCTAGACCACCGGCACAAACTAGCAGCGCTTTCTGTTCTATACGTTGCATTCTGGATTGTGTACACAGGAATTACATTCCATCATCGGACATATAAACGCTCTTTTTTTTTCACACCTAAGAACCCGTTCGCCGCCTCCGTCGTAAAGCGTACAGCAAAAGCTTTCCCGTAACAATCATAATGTGAGTGTGTTCAAGGCAAGAGTGAATAGGCTGTTACTGACCTAGTGGGTTGACCATCTCAGATTACATCTTATTTACCATCAGATGAGTTAGTAATAAAGCCCTAGCCTTAGCCCTAGCCTAGTTTTTGGTGTAAAACCCTTCTCTACTGAAGCCGGTAAAAAAAAAACGAAGCATTTTAATACAAGATTAGGCTTGTGTTAGTAGACGCGTGATCCTCGCGTTATCTAAAATGTGATAATCGCGTTAACCTCGCCAGGGCACGCAATATGATTCAATTGTACATGCCCTACGGGCTTAAACCGAATTGAGAGAAAGTATTCTAAAATAAGCTACTTGTACACTAACATGTACAAGTATCTCCTCCTATTGTGAAGTCGATTGAATAAGCAAGGGAAGCCTGATTATATTTTAAAATGTGACCCATTCCTATCAAGGAAAAAAAAAGTTTCGTGAGACTTTGACGCACATAAGAAACTTGACGCACGTCTATTTTGTACCATCTCTGTCTATTTTTAATTTCATAAAAACGCAATGAAAACAAACTAAGGCTGTACTTTATTAGGGACTAATGTATAAACATTCTCACTAATGGACAATTTTGTAGGTCGAAATAGCATCCTGAAAACAATGGCGGGTGGCTTGGCAATTAGCCATAACAGGCGAAGTCGTATCAGCTTAACACCACCGTAACACCATAACAATGCTTGCGCCGTTCAATAAATAGATCATTATATAAATAAATAACAATAACATTAAATAAATCTCAAGTTATAAAAAATGATGAATTGATACAACGGGTTAAAACAGTGTACGATATTACACAGCACAAAACCACTTTTCAAACAAACAAAATCCCTTTTGTATTTTAGAAAACATCATATTCATTTCTTTTCTAATTTAATTGCTCTCAGCGATGGTGAACCACGATGCGACGAGTCTGTTGAATATTATACCTTAATCAGTTACGATTGGTGAGAGTTCCTTAATCAAGTTCACATCACGTTTCTATGTTTAATCCTATGGTCGCCCAGTGTTCGAAATTCGACCACAATTAACTCAAATTATAAGTTTGAACAATACTAAAATATTTAAATTGTTTATAGTGCTAATCTTTGCACTTAAGATTGAACATTAAAATATGTAGAAAAAGTGCAAAATTTTTCTACATATTTTAATGTTCAATCTTAAGTGCAAAGATTAGCACTATAAACAATTTAAATTTCTAAAAAAGCAATGGCGACATCTCTCGTTCGAATTATCGTTGTAAAACGATATTCGAAGTTGTTTGTATGCTGGAAATGGATATAACAATAGATGGCGCCAAGCATTGCTTCAAATGCTAAGAAAACAATGTGGAAGAATGCGTTAAGATTTTCGTCGGTGTGGTAATCAGCCGTTTAGCTCAGTGGCTAGAGCGTCAGGCCGCGAATGCCGAAGACGTGGGTTCGATTCCCACAGCGGCGACAATCTTTTCGCACTTTTTCTACATATTTTAATGTTCAATCTTAAGTGCAAAGATTAGCACTATAAACAATTTAAATTTCTAAAAAAGCAATGGCGACATCTCTCGTTCGAATTATCGTTGTAAAACGATATTCGAAGTTGTATTTGTATGCTGGAAAGGATATAGAACAATAGATGGCGCCAAGCATTGCTTCAAATGCTAAGAAAACAATGTGGAAAGGATATAACAATAGATGGCGCCAAGCAGAATGCGTTGGAAGAATGCGTTAAGATTTTCGTCGGTGTGGTAATCAGCCGTTTAGCTCAGTGGCTAGAGCGTCAGGCCGCGAATGCCGAAGACGTGGGTTCGATTCCCACAGCGGCGACAATCTTTTCGCACTTTTTCTACATATAATAATACTAAAATATTATCAATTTGCCCACAGACAGTAAAAATTCATGGTAGTGCGTGTAATGGTTTTTTAATTGATCTGCTGTCATTTCTATGCATAATTTTAAAAAATATTAGCATTTAGCACTCCTCTGTATAAACTATAAGTATGGGAAATTTCATACTCTTCCGTCTGCGCAATTCTTGTTGAAAGGGAAACAAAATGTTTACTCCACGTTTTAATATACAGTGACCGACAGACTAATGACCCGCCCCGGCTTCGCACGGGCGCAATGTATTATACATATAAACCTTCCTCTTGAATCACTATATCTAGTAAAAAAAAGCATCAAGATCCGTTGCGTAGCTTTAAAGATCTAAGCATATATAGGGACAGACAGACAGCGGGACGACTTTGTTTTATACTACGTAGACGAAGATGAAGTTTACTTTATTATAATAATACATTAATATTATTTTTTTACCAATGCCTGGTAGTAAATGACAAGTAACGGTTTTTACGATTACGTAATTATGTTATTACTATACGAAAATGCTCTCAAGCGCTTTTTAATGCACATACAAATCAATATAATAATGTTGTAAGAACCAGGAAAGTAACTTATTACTTTTCTCTTCAGAATGTTTAAGTTTTTATTTTTAAAACGTCTTCATATATCAGTGTCACAGTGAAATATAAATAAAGTAGCAGCATAGATAAGAGAACCCAGAACACGATTAATTAAAAGGCTATCAAAATAAATCAAAATAAAATCGAACAATTTTGAGCTGAACAACATTTATGTCGTCGATAAATTTATTCTAATTCTATACATTGAAGAGTATTATTACAAAGTTATGCTAGTTAATCTTCTTTCGAATATAATTAGTTTTTCATTTGATTTAATATGGCAAATCCCTTATATGTCCAGTTCATTACCTGAAAAGATTTGAGCAGTCAAGTTGGGAGAAAAAGAAAGCAAACTAATTAAACAAATGAAGCTCGGGATTGCCAACGCTACGTTAATATTGACATTTTCACTGAGTTACAAAAAAACTGCTTATTGTGGACGCAAATTCGAACGCTGGTTGATTATTCTATGACGTTCAAATTCTATGCTAAGTTTTTCAAGTCTTCAGTGTATGTCTTCACTATGAATTTTTTTTCACCTTGATTGCTTATTTTTATCAAACAATTGAACGGACAGTCAAAAAATATAGTGACCTTATAATACCTTCGTGAATGTGTCTAAGGAAACCGGCATCAATATCACTGTGTTTAGGATTAAAGGCTGTTGAGTCCTGGCTATAAGTATATTCACGATTCTTTTGTTCTTCCATGACAAATTGACCCACGCGCAGGAGTAAATCGTTGTGGAAATATCAAAATTCTGCAATTTAATAAATGTACAAGACATTTATTGGGATCACATTTTGTCATTTTCATTTATTCTTAAAAAAGTGAACAAAGAGGAAGGTAAGACAAAATACAAACTTATATCGAATCACCGAAAGTTTTTTCTATACTATGTATGAATATAAGAACCTCACTAAACTTCAATAATTATGAGCTATGTAATTACTATCACTTTCAAAAGTAAAAAAAAATGGAACTGACTTGTCTTAAGTCACCATTAAAGAAAAAAACATAACATTCCTAGCAGGTCCACAAACCAAAAAGATTTTCATTGTAAAAGTTTATCCAGAAACAAAAACTATTTCAAATTCAGTGCGATTTGAACAATCGAAATAATTTTATAGATCAACAATTAATGATAAACTATTAATGCAGAATTTATTTACCTTAACCGTGATCGAGTTACCGTAATAACAGTCGATAAAAAGAATGACAATCATTATAGACATAAAGGCGAAAACCCAAAATAACTCTGATATATTCTCCAAAGGGTATTGTATCTGCAAATACAAATCTGTTAATTAAAATATGACACTTAAGGAATATGCATTGATTTCACTTACACATATTAATTTTAACACGAACAACAAACATTTGTAGACTTTTTCACTATGGTTTTAATTCGTGAAATTTCATTGCTGATGTTTAACACTTTACTGGGTCGGGTCTTGGGGCAGTCTATACGAGTAAGACTTGCTGCAAAGCTAAACAGTAAATTACTTTACGTATCTCCGAAATTTCGAGTAAGAAAAAAAGAAAGAAAGAATTTCTTTCTTTCTTTTTTCAAAAACATTGCCGTTACTTTAGAGTAACATTATCCTGTGTTGTAAGGACGGTTTACAAAAATAAATTTCACGTGGAAAAACACTCAGATGCAAAACAATTATCTGTGGGTCATATAAATAGTTGTCCCGTGTGGGAATCGAACCCACGACCTCTGACGCGGAAGCCAATACCTTGGCAATTACGCCACGGAGTCATCAAAAAATTGTATGCCTTCTTTTCTCATCTCCCCTTATTCCTCCTATTTGGGTTGGATACAACATGTTAATCAGGTAGTAAGTGATATTCGGACATGTTTGTAACGACTTGTCGCCTATATGGCGCCAACCTCCTTTGGAGGGTAAAGTAAAAACTACATATACGAAACATAAATGCAAAAACGTTGAAAGTTTATTTATAATTCACTAACGACCCGCCCCAGCTCCGCACGGGTGTAATGTATTATACATATAAACCTTGCCCTTGAATCACTCTGTCTATTAAAAAAACACTGCATCAAGATCCGTTGCTTAGTTTCAAAGATCCAAGCATAATAGGGACAGACAGACAGCGCGATGACTTTGTTTTATACTATTTAGTTATGAATATAACAGAAAACTTACTGAGATGAATTGTACGGATGTCGTGCAGATAATACAAGCATTTAAAATTAACGTTAACGAGATTTGGCCCCCGAATACAGTTTGTATTGAATGAACAAAACTGAAAAATGCACCATGTTTAAAAAATTTTACTTGTATAAATAAATAAATAAGGTCTCATCATCTCCATGTCAATTACGTAGATAACATAAAACCATAAAAGTTAGTTAAATCATTGACATGTCAACAAGTGTTAGCAAATTATTAAATAATCACCAAAACGAAAACATACCTCACGATAAAATTATGATGTTGGACGCAATTCTTTATAAAATGTTCGAATGCTTCATTTAAATCACAATTTCTTTCCTCCATTAAATTATTTATGGCAAATTTCATGTTTTCAATTTTATTAATTAAAATATCCATCTGGTTTGCTATAGACAAGTATAAACAAGCAAGCTATCTTAATTAAGTTGAGGAAAATAGTTGGAAGGTAATGGAATAAAAGATAAGGAATTACAAAAAAAAAGCGACCAAGTGCGAGTCGGACTCGTGCACGAAGGGTTCCGTACCATTCTCTATAAAAACGGCAAAAAACTTGTATACTTACAGCAGAAAGAGAAAAAATTTTTTTTTATTCTGTAACAAAAATATACCGTCTGCGAAAATTTCAACTGTCTAAGAATCACGGTTCATAAGATACGGCTTGGTGACAGTCGGACGGACAGCCATACAGACAACGGAGTCTTAGGAATAGGTTTTTGTACGGAACCCTAAAAAATCATTGAAGTTGTATGGTCTTATTCAGAACTCACTTGCAAATAGCATACATGCCCAGGTTAGTGTTGTGATAGACGTGAAAGCTATTAAAATCATTGGTTTATATAAAATCTGGAAAGAATTATATTATTATTATACATTTTCTTGTATTTTTTGTACAATAAATAATAAAATAAAATGAATAAACAATAAAAACTATTACCGGCGTGATGTGGAAGTGTTACATTTCTGCGTTTCATCTGGCGAGTGCTACCCCAGGTTGCCACCTTATAAAGGCAACGAATCTGCAATCCTACGGATCTTGCAAATGTTAATAGATGGCGGTTATCATTTAATATCACGTGAACCCCCGCTTGTTCGTTTCTCAAATTAAAAAAATCAAATAAATTTTTGAGAAAAAGAAAAAATTGTCCCAATTCTGTGTATTGCATTTCGAATTTAAAGTATATTGTACTGTATACTTGTACAATATACTTTGAAATTCGAACTGTGTACAACTTCTACAGTATACTTGAAAAAGACATTACCTGGTAGGCGAAAACATAATTAAAATAATTTTTATGGTTGACATCGAAAAAAATAAAATCCATCTTTAGTGGCAAATCTTGGAACCCTTGCAGACTTGGTATCGCCAAAACGTGCACTGAAAAATGTACCTTGCATTTTGAAATGCTGATTTACTAATACTCAATTTTTTTTATAAGTGCCGCAAGATTCTAACAATTTATTAAATTATCTGTGTCAATTTTTAAAGCATCTCTCACTCGCGCCCAAGAAAGTAAGACAATTGTAGTTCGTCTTATTTTTCTGCCGTATTATCGACTCCATAACAAAAACTACTGCATGCTTACAGAAAATGTCTTAGTGAACCGTGAAATAAAATAATAGCGCTGCTTATTTTCATATTAAAAAAACACAGTCTTTAAAAATTGTGAGACATTTGATTCATTTAAAAAATAATTTCGCTCTAGTAACTTGTCTTTGGAAACTTCCAAAGAAAGCAAACAAAAATAAGATTTAACAGACATAGGATAAGCCGTTCAAAGTCTTGGGATCAATACTTCATCATCATTAGCATCATCATGCAGAACGCCAATGAGGACCTACACTTGAGGAATTATTTTTATTTTTCATACTCTTTTATCATTAAAAACAATTAAATTCCGTACTATATATGTCAACACATAGTCTTACATTACAATTCAGTTTTAAAGGAAATGGAAAAAAATATAGGTAGGTCAATAAAATAAAATGATAACTGGCCTCAATTGTTACTGTTAGAAAGTCGAGTTGGTATAGAAACTAACATGGCTTAACGTAAGCCAACTGAAACAAAAAATTTCTTATTGATAGGACAAGCAACGTGATAAAATGTATCCAATTACCGGTGATGTCCAAGGCTCCGCTTACCGTCAAGCATATGAACAGAAACCTAGAAAATTTTATTGAAGTCGTCGTTTCTTTCAAATGCATTTTGGAGAATTCGTAAAACTGTTCGCTCCTCAATTGATTTATTAGATTCATTAAAGCTTTACGGTGTAGAAACAAATCTAATACTTTGATTGTTGTCAAAAACTCTGTCAAAATTAAATTTACCCTGAAAAGAAAACCAATATGAACATATATCTAGTAATTAAACAACTTCTTGTATTACGCTATATAGGTAATAATGTTCCGATATGAAGTTAAAAAAACATGCTCTTGTTAACTTTTTCATTGATTTTTCCATCCGCTGCATAGATCAGTAATAAATGTTTCTCCCACATAAAACTTGCCTTTCCGTTTCAAACAATTCTGACACAAAACCTGGGCTGAAAAACTTATAGGCTAATTGCACAGCTAAAATTTTATGTCATCAAAAGTTTAAACATTTAATATAATTTGAAGCAGTATTAGTAAATAAAAATATGTATACCATTTGCAGTAACACCATATATATAAATCGTTTTGTTTAAGGCAAAGATGTGATTTCTATTTTATATAATTATAGATATTTGAACATTATGATAAAAAGTTTATAATATATCACTCAGCCGAGCTGCCAATAACAAGAGCCTAAATAGCTCAGTGTCCTGGCGCTTGCTGTTAATTTAATAAACTCGAGCAACCTGAGTACGATCCCTGGGGCACCAAGGAAAATGTTATTTTAAGTGCTGAACTATCAATAGCTCAGTAGTAAAGGAAAACATCGTAATTAAACGTGAACATTTTCGGGATAGCGAAAAACGAATATTTCGATCATGCGTGAAGTCCGCCAATCCTCAGTGGGGCCACCTGATGGACTATGTACTACCATTTATTTATTTATTTTATGTGAAAAGTTGTCAAACGAGTAGACGGTTCACCTGATGTTAGGTGAATACCGCCGCCCATGGACATCTGTCACACCCGAGGGTTACAGATGCGTTGACAACCTTTTGAAAATTAGGCTCCGGCTACCTCACTCACCAGACGAAACGCGAAAGTATTTGTCACACTTCCACTCTACGCTGGTCTTCTGTGAGGTCGTGGTACTTACCCGGGCGGGCCTGCCCATTCATGCAACAGCCGAGGCTGCTGCGTGGCCCTACCAAACAACTAAGTATAAACAAACATCTAAGTATAAACAATTTCAAACAATTTGTAAAAGCTACCTTAATGGCAAGGGCCTACTATAATATCCAAGAATACATTGAGGACAAGGATGTTTGGAAATGACTCTTGCTCTGCATTTGCAAGACCCCTGGCTGCTGCTGATTTTATACCTAAATAAGTGTGTATAATTGCATCAAAAAAAAATATATAACAAAAAGAACAAGACCTCAGAGTTTCTTGCCGGTTCTTCTCTGTGCAGTTCTAGTTTATTGAACCAGTGGTAGATTTTTTATTGACGTTCAATAAGAGCTTAAGTTAGGCCTATATTGAATAAATATACTTTGACTTTGACTATGCTCTGAAACCCTCTACAGAGAGAGGAGGTCACTTTACTTATATTATATGGAGGATATTACTTTACTTTTACAGTTTTAGATACACAGAGAACATTCATTCACTCACATTCCCGCTATTTTCTGAATTTCGCCTCTCCCCGAACATACAAGGCGCAATAAATAAATTAACTGCCCAGCTGTTGGTAAAGTAAACACCAGAAATCCAATTCCAATCCTGCTTAATATTGCAAATGTAAATTGTAAAGATTTAACTGGATAGGGTATGAAAAACCAGATACCTAACAATTTTAATGCACCAATATGCAACGAAACAAACTGAAACAAATCTAATCTCCTTGCTTTAGGAATCACCTTCATTATTTTAAAGCTTCTTTCGCGGTTGTTTCAATTAGTTCAGTATTGTATATTTTGATGGATTATTAAAAACAAACTTTTATTTAACCTACAACCACATCCCATATCTACAAGTCGGATAGAGTTTCATTTCCTGAGAATTTAATGCAATTTAAAAGTCTGCAGGCGGTAATTACTCCTATGTCACTTAAATTATTTCCGTGCTGATCAACTGTTATTACATTTAATCGCAATGACGATTATAGAATCTTTCATTTTACAATTACATTTAATCAAAAGTTATAAACTTTCTAATAAATCAAGATAGATGTTTCATCTGCGAAATATTTAGCGAATCTCATATTTCCTACGTTTTTGGTAATGTTTGGATAAAAAATATTAGCAAAGTAAGCAGTTTTCATTTGTACTATGTTGAAAAATACTAAAATGAAATATAAATATATATCTTGAATAAGATAGAGAATATATTTAATATTTTATTTTATTTTATTGGGGATAACAAACAGCTATAATATATAAAATGAACAGATCTGTTGCGTCGATGTAGTAATAATATTGCAGCCCACTACGTTATCCACGTATTAAACATACGATATTATTTTTATATTAAATCTAATAATAAATTAAGCGACAGAAATAATTATTGTCGCTGAAGTCTGCATATTACGAATGGTCTATGTTTAAAATAGTATCTTATTTTAATAAATAAAAATAAATAAATAAAAATATCTTTATTCACATAGACGCTTGCGCGTTCTTATGAAACGTCAAAATTTTACAAGAAATTAACACGTTCGTAAGGTACCACCGGTTCGGAAAGCAGTTTCTGTTGAGAAGAAACCGGCAAGAAACTCAACAGTTGCTCTTTTTAAAAAAAATCAGTTTACAATATAATAGTACATGTACAATAGTCTTGTTTTAGCCTACGTGAGTATCAACAGTATTAACCCCACACATTGGCGTCGTCAAGATATTCGGCAATAGTATAATAGGCTTTAGCCATAAGTGTACTTTTAATTTTTCGTTTAAATTCATCAAGTGGCAGACTTAACATCGACTGTGGGATTTTATTATACATGCGCACACTTTGCCCCATGAACGATCTGTTTACTTTTTGTAGGCGAAATAATGGCGTAGTTAGTTTGTCCTTATTTCTAGTATTTAGTTTATGTCTGTCACTATTCTTTTGATAATTATTAATATTCTGTTTAACATACAAAATATTACAATAAATATATTGAGACGCAACAGTGAGTATATTAATCTCTTTAAAAAGATGTCTGAGTGTATTCCGGGCTCCGATGTTATAAATTGCTCGGACAGCTCTTTTTTGAATAATAAATATTGAATTTATATCAGAT
The DNA here is from genome assembly GCA_933534255.1 of Iphiclides podalirius. Taxonomy (NCBI): domain Eukaryota; kingdom Metazoa; phylum Arthropoda; class Insecta; order Lepidoptera; family Papilionidae; genus Iphiclides; species Iphiclides podalirius. The sequence continues at coordinate 11,018,836 of OW152831.1, read as the reverse complement.
GCACTACCCCAACAACAAAATGCCGTACGACAAGATGCTGTGAAAATAACTGTAGTAAACAAGTCTGGCAGTGTCGATGTCTGATAGCTGCCTAACCTTCCTAATTGCAAAAACAGCGGAGCTTAACCTATTCGCAAGAGATGATAGATGGGGACTCCATTGGAGCTTTGAATCTACTGTGATTCCCAAGAATACAGCGGACTCAACAGGATTAAGGGTTACGCTATTCAATTTTAAGCTAAAACTTTGCCTTCTTACGTTGGGAAGGGCAAAAAGAAGGCATTTAGTTTTTTTTAGCATTTAACACCATATTATTAATGGTAAACCAGTGGAGGATACGCGAAAGTGCACTATTCACGTCGTCATAATTCGATACATTTCGGTCAACCTTAAAAATAAGCGATGTGTCGTCAGCAAACAGTACAACATCACATAACTCACTGGCATAAAAGGGGAGATCATTTATATATACTAAGAATAATAATGGGCCCAAGATCGATCCTTGTGGGACACCCATTTTCATGGGGGACCCTGCGGAATTTACATCATTTATAGATACTTTTTGAATTCTATTATTAAGATAAAAATTAACCATTTCCCTCAATATACACAAGAAAATTCATTTCTATTTTTTTGTTTTTTTAATAATTCGTATCTACATTATCTGTGTAGGGCTCTTGCATAATGAATAAAAATAATTGTCACTCCACAATTTATTCGTGTATGATTTAATAGCGTCCATTAGGACAAATTATTCGAAGTGTGCTTCTGTACTACGTAAGCTGTAATATAATATTGTTACATTGTATGAAGTATTTTAGCGTTATTATTACTATTTAATAAAACTAATGCATATCTCTCCTTAACGAAATATAATTGTGAAAAGGCCATAAGGTGTTCTCGTCGCTGTTTTTTTTTTTATTTAATTTATCAATACAGAATCTTTAGTCAAATTCAAGATATCTTCGATTCAATTTGCTGACTGTAGTAGAGCCCCGCTGCAGTCTCGGCTGTTGCACGAATGGGCAGGCTCGTCCGGGTAAGTACCACGACCTCACAGAAGACCGGCGTAGAGTGGAAGTATAATACTTTCGCGTTTCGTCTGGTGAGTGAGGTAGCCGGAGCCCAATTTTCAAAAGGTTGTCAACGCATCTGCAATCCTCGGGTGTAACAGATGTCCATGGGCCGCGGTATTCACTTAACATCAGGTGAACCGCCTGCTCGTTTGGCAACTTTTCACAAAAAATGCAGGCAGTCTTGCAATTGTCATGCTGGCTGTTGCGTTTGGTTCAGTGTTCCACCACTTATCTATTATAGATAATATTTAGCAGCAGCTAATTTTTAATACCTTATTTAATTTAAGTGGCTGATTTCGGCTCTGATCGAAAAATTCGCACGGTGGACCCGTCAACTCTAGTCATTCTTATTCGCCAAAATATATTTAAACATTCATCAAGATTCCTTAACTTAACTTAAACCAGTGACGTTTTCCTTCAAATGGCAACAAAATAAAATACTTAGCAAAGCCGTGAACCATCAAAAATAACTATAAAAGGCCCGTTGTCGGACGATGAAATTCTCACAAAGAACTTCACCAAGGGGACGCTTAATGCATTTCGCCTAAGTGCGATTACGTCGAAAACGTCACTTATTACATTGTTACTTTTATACCGAATGAGGCGTGAAGATTTACGATTCCCGCTCTCCTGCTAGGAGAGTCATAAAATTATGCGACTGCTGAAATGATCCAATAAATGAAAGTGAAGTTCGATTTCCAATAATATTCTATACAGTCACGACTATACAAATGTATAATCATTACGCAAATTAAATAAAAAAAAACATGGAAATTTATTTCTATAGTTACTCGGTTTACATGTACAGTATATTTGAGTATCCTTTTTTCAAATCCCTGCGATAGACACATAAAAATAAAATTAAAATGCACTTTTAAATATGAATTTACCAAGCGTTTGGACATGAAGAGAAACATCTACTAGAGACACTAATCTAAAGAATATTTGAAAAGAATATGCCTGAAGCTATGCGAAATTTTTCAATTCACTCTTGAGTCGAGTGACACTGCCTTGAGTGGGACACAAGTTTTTGTAAGCTATTAATTCATCTTCTTTGCGTGTCGATGACAAGTCATGTCTCTTCGGCCCAGAACATAGCCACTTATTTATTTATTTATTTATTTATTTATACTTTATGCACAAGCTGTACAGAGGCGGACTTAATGCCACAGGCATTATCTCCCAGTCAACCTTGGGGTGGTACAGAGAAGATTCGGTAGGTGCACAGAGAGATGTCAAAAGAAATAAATAAAAAGAAAACACTGTTAAAATATAAACTGTTGTAAATGAAAGTATATACACATGTTAATTATAGTATATATATAATAAATACTACCAGGTGTATGTACATACATACTAATACATAAATATCTTTCTAAATATATGCATAAAATCATATATACATACATAAATAAATGTATACAGACAATTATAAATACATATATACATATACATAAATAAATTCTGACAATTAACGATGGAGTTAAACTGCCGACAAGTTTTTGAGGATGTTCTCACGTGCTTTTTTTTTAAATACAAAGCGACTTTTAGCCAACCTGATTTTGAGAGGTAGCTCATTCCACAGAAGGATAGACTGGATAAAGAAGGAAGAATGCATGAAATCAGAACGGTGAGGAGGACATACGAGAAGACGATTACTTTACCTGCACAATTTGTCATATCCACAAAATTTTGCTGCGAACAAGTGAAAGGGCAGGCAGGACAGGACATCAGGTGAGACTGCATTGCTCCGCACAGAGAGTCCAGGTCCAGGTTTTCTGAGAGGCCCGAAATGAACATATTTTCCTTGCTCCGGCCAACCTGGCTCCAAATTCTATTAAAAGACTACCAGATTGGCTGCGGCTAGTCTATATCCAGAAGACTCAGAAAGCGCAACAAATAGATTCAAAAGCAGTGTTTGAGCACGCCACATGCTGCACCTCGCTTGAGAGGGCGCGGTGGTAACGGGATCAACAGATTTTAAAAAACTATTAATTTATCTCATATCTCTCACACTAAGGATCGGTTGTGACGTGAAAATGCGAACGGTCAGGCATTTTGCGATGTTAAGTCACTTCGATTTCATTTAATGGCTTTAAATAAAGTTATGGAATGATGACTTCCTCAGGGTTGGTACAAAATTGAATATAAAAATTGATAAAAGATATTGAATCCGATTAATGAAGAAACAAAAACCGGTTAAGTGCGAGTCGGATTTGCGCACGAAGGGTTCCGTACATTATCTATAAAAACGGAGGTTGTTATATCGGCAACAGAAATACATCATCTGTGAAAATAGTGGCAGATAGACAGACGGATGGACGGATGGGCGGATGGATGGGCGAACTGACTGACGGACGGGCGGCCGTTTCTACATACCTTAGTTTGTACATACCTTATTTTGTACATTGCCTTTGAATTATATCTCTTTTTGAGTATTTTGTTTTATCGGTGTAATTTTAGTTTTTAGTATTATTGTATTCCATTACTTTTTTACGTTTTAATTAATGGAGATCTTGCGTGTCTTTTGTACAACTTATAAAAATGCACCTAAACGTTGTCAGTGTGGTGTATAATGTACCACTTAATGGTAACATGACAATGTGTAAATAAGTCGGTATTTATAAATGAAAGTATCTTGACAATTTCTTCTATTTGCGCGATCATTAAGTTACAATAACACAGACAGACTGTATGTCCCATGACCGAGAACACCAAAAAGGGTTCGAAACGTTGGAAACTACAATTAAAAAGAAACGCTTTAAATCCGTAAAAATAGTTTCATGAAAGTAGTATTTGTGGTATGACGTTAACCTACTTCGCTACTTTCATTTAAACAAATTGTTAATAAGTGACATTATCATACCTTTTTTAAAAGAAGTGTTGAAATGAAAGTTATTTTATGCAAAATTTATTTTTTCTCAATAGAGTAAAAATAAAAAGTACGAAACATAGACCCATAGGTTTATTTTTCGTCAATTATGGCAAACATAAGCTTTAAAATAGTGTTTGAATCATTAAACTTGATAAAAAAACAACACAACTTTGAGAAATAATTTGTAGAGACAATTATGGCTAAACTAAGAGTTTGCGTTAATCCTTTAAGCTGTCAGATTTAAGTATGCCGCTGGATGAAATATTTCGCTCAATTAATTCATAATGGTGTCGTGCAATCTCGCTTAGAATTTGGGATGATGTTCAAGAAAATTTACGTGTCGAATATTCCTTGAATTGCTGAAGCTACGGAGGATGAGATTAAAGCAGGGAATATCATGGAAGCTTCAAACGTACAATAATTAGAAACGTAATCCGTTTGAGACACACTCAAGAAATTCTTCGGGTGCTGAAATTACTAACATTTAATATTAATAAAGGTTAAAGTAAACATAAAATAGCTTGCGATATTTTTATTGTTTCATTTAAAAAATATTTATTTGCTTGCCGTGAGGGTGAGTTACCATTAAGTGGTTAATCCATGTTGGATAGAGAAACCTGTCAAGATCATGTCTGACAGTCGTTGTCTTGCCCCTAACTAGGTCTTTACTTCGTACATGCGAATACACGTGATAAATTAACACTTGCTATTACTATCACTTCAGCCAAAGATCTAATAAATATTTTATGGGAACCTTTTCTTTCTACTTACTTTTGTAGTACATCTTGTTTTATCTCCATTTTGATTATTACTGTATGCATTTCAGTCGCATATCTCTCAATCGAATGTATCGACACACCAAAATCACGATTCATGTTTATGTTTTGTGTTGTTGTCATCCACTCACGAAATTGCATGTTTTCAATATCTCCAATTGAACGTTATACTGAACCTAAAGGTCGAAGAAAGACTCAGTTTTTATACTACATATTTAACTCAGACTACATTTGAAGTTTATCCATCACTATTATTACTAGCTTTCAATTGTTCTTTGTAAAAATATTATTTAAGAATAACGCCAAGCATTGGCCAAAATTCAATAAAAATAAAGAAGATGAATTGGAGAATGGAAAATTTTAGCGTGATCACATTTTAAGGAGACATGCATAATTAAGGAGTTGAGTTGCATCTCTTCGAGGAGGTATATGACAGCAAAACATAGCGCAGGCGGTCGGAACACTTTGTTGTCCTCTGCTCTCTATTTAATAAGCAGGTTTAAATACTACATCTGTGATGTAATATTTAGACATGCTAGAGTATTTAGACATACTTGAGTGTTTTGAGCACCTAAATCGTAATTTACTTCATTGACATTTAACATAAAATCTGCCATAGATATATCTTTTTTCTTTGTTTCAATAAAGTTACACATGTTATCGTGTCAAATATATAAATCAAATATAATGTACGTAATACTGATCACCTTACAGGTCGTTTGCCAACGGAATTCAAAAAGCAAACGCAAGCAACGTCGTGAGGAAACCTGCATATTTTCGAAATAAAAACAAAAAAAAATATTTCGAATATATGTGAAGTCCGCCAATCCGCATTGGGGCTGCGTGGTTGTATGCCCTGATACCCTTTGTACAGAGGAGGCCTTTTCCACCAGTGGGATATTATGTATAGATTACTTTTACATAATTACTTTAAAAAAATCTTTGAAGCAATTTAATTGGGTGCAGTATGTAAAGTATTCCCCGTAAAATGTATTCATGGATATATGGATATTATTATTTAAACTGATTAAAACCCACTGTATACAATGGACAAGTTTTAGTAGATAAATTTGTACGCAGAGGATAAAAATACTATACCAAATTAAATAAGACATTGACAAATTTTATCTCGTTCCTAACACTAAATCGGATACAAACGGATTACTTGAGCTGTAAATGTAATCACGAGCGTATATCACTCCTACTTCTACCACCTGTACCACATGCTTTATACTAAGAAAGTGTGCTGCTTATCTTTATTTTATCTGGATTGGTTCCGACGTTCTGAATTACTGATTTTGATGGGCAGCCAGTGGCATTCTTAAAGCATAAACTTTGTAGTGGTCGCAGTAATTACATTTTTATTTTTTTTTTATGCGAAAAGTTGTCAAACGAGCAGACGGTTCACCTGATGTTAAGTGAATACCGCCGCCACATCTGCCACACCCGAGGGTTACAGATGCGTTGACAACCTTTGGAAAATTGGGAAAACATGATTCCTCCCACTCCGTTTTTATTACAATGTGATATATATTTATAACGAACCTCACTAAAGCGTAACGTCGAGGTGCTGGCCCCGATTATTTCTGTGTGTATATATACATAATACATAAATATCTAGATTATTTCTGTGTATTTATAAATGACTTGATTATTTCTGTGTGTTTATAAATGACCAGATTACTTTTGTGTGGTTATTATCCGATATTATTTCAGTAATTTACAGAGATTACTCGGTGGCCGTTTTTAAGCCATTCGCCACACGGGGCAAGTACTTGTGTGACCCACAGATAATTGTGTGAGATCTGGGTATTAGTTGTGTGTGATAGTTGGCTATTCGTTATATATAGGTCCAGTTTAACTGAGTCTGCATATGGAAGTATTAATTTGTTACCTTCTGTTAAACTTATTTTTCACATAATTTACAACAGGGGTACGATTTGTAAAGAACTATATATAAAATCCTTTTTTTATCATTAGTTTATTAAACAAAAATAAATAATATAAGTGCTACATTCATAAAAAACACACACTAATTTGGAGCTATTTTTCTATTAATTTAATGTTGATGAATATAATACACATAATGGTAACAATTTTATATGCCTTGTGTAAGTTTCCAAACATCTTTAAATAAAGAAATCACTCTTATTTAAATGCGTATGGTATTGTGAGACATTTTTATAAATAAATTACTATTACTTTATAATAATGTTAATAAAAAAATTTACTACACACTAGAATATTAAATAGATTTTTTTTATTTGTGAATTCTAACGTGCTTCATTGAGACCTAGGGCTTATCATTGTTAATTTTTACATGAAAAGAATTCCAAAAGACCATTCTTACTTTTTGATCCACAATACTGACATGGCTTTAATAAATTAGTAAGTAAAAAGAAAATTCGATAATTCAGGATTGCTTTGATAACAAACTATTTTTCTGCCCTACTAGCGCCACGTTGTGTTACTGTAGCATACTTAAAGAAGGTATGATTGGAAGTAATGTTCATCGGGCTATAAACTATGAAGACAGTTATTGCGTCTGAAACGCTTTGGCGTATAATTGAAGACGTTTCTCTTTCAAACACATCGTTGTGCCTTTCGTATAGCAACTACATTAAATAAGTCCGAGCAATAAACATAACACAATAAACTAAACAGTTTTACTTGATCCATATTTTGATTGTTAAATCAAGTACACACAACTTCAACTTCTGTTAACTGAAATCAATCTTCGAATGAAACTTTATAGTTTCAGTTGAAATGTAATTTTGTTGTCAAATCCAAATTCAAATTAAGCTTGTACCAGTCGATGTAGTTTCTTTTTTTCAATCGATTTACAAGGTTATTATTTAAGTAAGACTATTATAGAAAACTTGCTATTATAGAAACCATGACAACCAATAACAACTTTTTGACATCTACCTATAATTCCAAGATATTAAACCGTCTGTTAAATATCTGGAAGAACCCAAAGTTACAACAGCAATCTTCCATTTGCTGTTGTAACTTTGGGTCCTTGGTGTCCCTGTACATCGAAATTTTTGAAAGGTTTACGTCCTATATTATATTTAACGCCGCAACTGGTAACTAGAGGGCTGGTTCCTTTCTCGCACAAATGTTAAGCATAACTTTTCATTGAAGAAATGCAGCTCGCGTTCTTGGCACCATACATGGCCTAGGTTTAATATATGTAGTTGAGATGTATTTAATTTTGTAAATATTGGATGAATAAACTACATTTATACACTGAACTCTTAACAATTGCAATTAATGTATTTTTCACAAACAAAGAATTACAAGCACATGAGATAAAAATTTTAGTTATTTTTTCATTTACAAGTTACACTAAAGAAGTGTAACTTCTTAGATGCGTACGTGCCTGATAATAGAAAATATATGTGTCCTTGTGACACATATCATACATTTATTTTCAGCAAAAAAAATATCAAATTGACTTTTTACTAAGTTATGTGGAATGTATTACGTTGATTTGATATTGGATCCTTTGGTTGTGATTTCAATAGGTGTAATTACATTAAGTACGCGTATGCATTTAACAATAGTAATGACCCTATCACGTGTACCTACTTGGTTGAAATCAATAAAGGATCAAGAAATGTCGTCGTAATAATAGATTGGCACCGCATATGTAGCATGCTACTGTAAATGTTATGAGTAATTATTTACCACAATAAATTAGATAAACAATTTGGTCGTTTGTCAGCTTCTCTTCATAAATTCTATCACGTTTCCTATGTGGTAGATTCATGAAAATAAACACGCGTAGAGCTTCAACAGTCATCCGATGTTTATGTGATTCATGTACACCTCCCTCTGCTCTCTTCTTTATGTCTCATATAATCTTTATGTCTCTTTTCTAAATAAATCTTTTCGCAATGGTTGTCTGGATGAAATCGCTTTCTGAACGATAAGACAGCCTATTGGACTTCCTTTTATGTTCATTTGTAATTTGCTTTTATGTACATTTTTTTTGGTGTACAATAAAGTATAAATAAATAAAAATAAATAATCATCACGGTGAGTGTCGGTTGTGTGCCGCCGAAGTAGCTTGCTGCTTGAAATGTTTAACCCGCGAGGCAGCTTGATACATAGAACACCGTGCGACTTGTGTGTACTTATTCTATTTTAGACTATGGACTCCTTTGAGAACGGCATTCTCCAACTAAACACCTCTTGAGTACATAGCAGTATTTAGCTACTATCGCACTTTATAGTAAGCGCATCTGTAAAGGCATTATTTCACAAACACTTTGTTCACCGTCAATGTACTGATATGCCGGCTAATGCATTAACAAAAAGTTTAACTTGAAGCTTTTGTGAATGCGATTCGTTTCTTTAAGGAAATGATTTATTTAATTTTTAAATAGTCGGTGAGATGTCGATGTCGTATTTCTAATGAAAATACACATTACTACCACCATTAGTCCCAGAAAAGTGTAGTATTTACGTCGAGCTGAGAGCCGTCCCATAATGTCCCAGTAAATTGTTTGCGTGAGACAATGTTTAATTAAGGCACACCTTAAAATAAGCAGCTCTGTCATTTCCTTCGTCAAGCAAATAATCAGCGTGACCTAATTGACTGAGCTACTCCAGTTTAAAGTAATCTCACTCGTACAGTTTGTTGGTGGCATTATTTATTTAAAGTGAAGCAAAATATTATTCATTGTAAGCCAAGAGACATATTACAGTGGTTTCTAACGACCCATGGGTACAACAGGCCATATCGGTTAAACAAAGATCTATTCCAGGCTTATGGGAGGATTCATTCAACGAAGTTTAACTTCGGAAATTTATTTGAACACTAACCAAGTTGATTTAAAACCTTTCAGATTCGGACTCGGGTTACAATCCACACTTGATTACTACTTAAGTAAGTTTTATAGTACAAAAGGCTTTATATTCCAAAAAAATCTGATCGCGGCTAGAACATCGTCAAATAAATATCTTATACGCATGATCACTAAAAATCGAGTCACGTCGAATTCAATGAAATTCAAAAGTATACATAATATGTACCTGAGTAAAATTGAAAAGAGTAACTAGTACTAACGAGTGGAAGAGTTATACTCGTCTAGTGAGTGAGTCATCCGCCGGTTATCACTCAACATCAGATGAACCTCCAGCTGGTTTTCCATCTACTCACCAGGGCCAGATTTAGAGATCAGGAGGCCTCAGGGCAACAAAGGTGCGGAGGCCCCGTGGCACCAAATTATTTTCTATTTATTTCTGTTAATATTTAATGTAATCATGTTTTTACAAAGTACTGTAGGTAAAAGTAAAACACCAGGTGAACCACCAGTTGGTTTTCCATCTACTCACCAGGGCCAGATTTAGAGATCAAGAGGCCTCAGGGCAACAAAGGAGTGGAGGCCCCGTGGCCCCAAATTATTTTCTATTTATTTCTGTGAATATTTAATGTAATCATGTTTTAACAAAGTTTTAACAAACGAACAGACGGTTCACCTGATGTTAAGTGAATACCGCCGCCCATGGACATCTGCTACACCCGAGGGTCACAGATGCGTTGACAACCTTTTGAAAATTGGCAAAAACATCAGTTAATACAAGATACAAGAAAGATGGATGGAACAAGCGTGCAAAGATATGATTATTATTATTTGATAAGAGCTTATTGGCACCTCTGACGCAATAAGAAGCAATATGACTAATCAGAAGTCGTGCAGAGCTAATCATGGTACTCTAAAGATTACATTTTATTCATCTTTTTTTTCTTTTTTTTTAAAAAACTGCATTTTCTATAGGATTACATTATCCTTTGTTGTAAGGACGACACAGAGCCGAAACAATTATCTGTCGGTCACACAAATAGCCGTCCCGTGTGGGTCTGTGAAAATTTCAACTCTCTAATTATCACGTTTCATAAAAAACAGCCTGATGACAGACAGACAGATAGCAACGTGAACCGTTCTTATCCACCATCAGTGAGACCTAATATCCTACCCGCGAACAGCCTATTTCTACACAAATTGAATAATTAAAAGTACGCGCTAAATGCAATGTGTCTTATTTATTTCCGTTTTAAGGCATCATGTTATCAATCTAATCACTATTTTGTGTCATGCCACCGTAAACTTCTGGCTGCTAATGACAGTTTAATTTTAACGGGGCACGCTTATAGATTAGGAAAGCTGCGACTTCATAAAATATTCCGTCTCGATAAATTATTACCGGATGTCAAAAAGTCCTTGGCCCGTTACAGCATAATTTTCATCGCTACGGTTCTTTTTACAAAAACACAGTGACCTTCTTGCCGTTCCCTGGTTATTTTTTATTTTAGGTCACGAGTTCGTATACAAAAAAATTAAATTGCACGTTGTCTTTACAAAAAAAAACCGAGGATAGTATTTTACCTTCGGATTTTTTATCATAAACGTGGCGAGCTCATCATAAAATTGCTTCAGCATTCGTTTACCCTAAATCACAATATCCAAAGATATTATTAATACCTCTTCTTCTATTACTGTTTCAGTGCATTTAAGCTGTTCATTATAATAGGCAGAGTAAAGCTGCGTGGGACTGCAACATTTTTTTTTGCTTGTATGTAATGGTTGACATTTTAAACCGATGTAATGAGTGTACAGACGATATTACACGTTATTCGTGATCGATAAGCGATATATTGAAACAATTCAGCCATTCATGATTAAAAGAAATGGAACAGTAATTAACGTCAGAAAGTGTCTGTTATTTTACAACGGTATGTTAACGACGCCAAGTAAAAAGTTTCAAAATAAAAAGGTTTAAATTTTTCACCTTTAGAGCATATCAAGTAACAAACTTTAATTCATATTTAACAAACCCTCGGAATGTGTTACAAATCACTACAATAATTTAGTTTAGTTTTAATATACCCACTCATAAAGGTATCTTGACTTCGCTAATTTTGATACTATCGCTATTTAAGGGGCGAATGGAGTTCAAAAGAACTATTTTCTTTTTTAAGACTTATGAGATCATAGATATACAGCGTGTCTTTACCACCGCAACAATAAATGAACACACGTCTAACGCTACTTGCCAATAATCATAAAAAAATATAAACAGTTAAAAAAATCCATTTTTTTTTTTCCAACAAACTAATTAAGTAAAAAAGAAACAAAATTTGTAACATCCTATACAACTATATCTGACTGATTCATACATTCAGAGACTTTTTCATTCGTTGCCACAGCATTGCATTGCTTTGTGACCTTCACAAATGAACTCGACATTAAAATTTTATACCTACGTAAGGCTGTTCTAAAATTCTTTGTTTTGGAAAATTTGATAACTCGTTAAATATTGATGTTTAAAAAAATGTAAATCCTTAATATAATTTTAAAAAGTTATCCTCTATATGTGTGTTCATTTATTGTCGCGATGGTAAAGACACGCTGTATAATGAACAAATTCAAGAAGAGAACAAAAAACCTGGAAAAATAAAAATTAATACAAATTTTTTTCTTTTTCACTAAAGGTTTGATTGATAAATTTCGACCGTTTGGCGAACGGTAGAAAAGTTTAAACAAACAGTTTCGGCATTATAAGATTGAATTTTTTTCAGTGAATTGAGTTTAACCATTCATAGGCGATGCGAGGCGACATTTGGCAAGTGATGAGCTATGTGATAATGTTGATAAGAAATATCTAAATAACATCTGCTACCTTTACATAATCGAGACATTAATCTTATAATCACCGTGTGATTTTATTAATTTCTTTATTCAATAATCATCATTGCTAAATCGAGCCATTCAAATTCGTACACAAATTAATACGTCTCGAATCTTGAAGTATATTTCCTGGAATCACGTGTTAGTATGGGTTGGCATAGAAACTTAAGTCATGTGTATTACAAATTTAATCGCTGGTGGAATGTTAAACTTGATTCATTAAGTGCTTCCGTAACGCTATCATGTTCACACATGACGTGGTTCAAATCGCCCGGCCATGTGCGCAGTCATTAGCGGTAATCACTTGGCACTGTTTAATTTTGCTTAATTCTTTAGAACCTGAACAGAAGTTGTTAACGCCCCGTTGTCTGTCTGTTTATATATATGCTTACATCTTAAGAACTACCCAACGGATCTTGATGCGGTTTTTTTACCAGATAAAGTGTTTCAAGAGGAAGGTTTATATATATTATACATTGCACCACCTAGTTATTCTGATAAGAACACAACGTTCATTTAAAAGGAGATACAGTGATTTATAAAATTATTATTAAAGTTCTCGCCATTTGCACTTGAGGTTAAGTTAAATATTGCTGAAGTTTATTCTTATACAATTTTATGATATCACAGTATTTAATATCATTCGAAACGACGTCAAATATAACAAAAAAATAAAAGAGATAAATACGTAAACATAGTTTCATTCTTTCAGCACAATTGTAAGGTACTTTTACATTGTGTTATTGATGTAAATATAAGAAACATTGAATAATAATAACAAATTGAAAAACAAAAGTGTGTTTACATAAGATGAAAAAATGAAAATGAAAAAATGAAAATGAAAAATATTTTTATTATTACAGCAAAATATAAAACAGGAGTTGTTATAGAAAATAAAAATTAAATAAATCAAAATATTTTGCTGACGACGGATTGAAACACTCAGAATAAATATGATTTCCATTAGTTTCCTCACTAGGCAAGCCTGTATCGAGGAAACCGAGATACGAAATGACATAATTATTCGTATATAATGGTCAGATTAGAATAGCAAATTATACAAATTAAAAATTACTCTTACAAAATTACTAATTACTACTACACATTAAAAATCAAGAAACTTATATCTAAAGTAGACTAAAAATAACAAAGCTTAATTATTTACATTAAAATCAATATGTAATGTATATGATATATATTTTATAAATATATATAGGTAATGTAAATATCCTTAACAATAAATATAAAGGTATATAGAAAACAAAATATATAAATAATACTTAATACTTAATATTTATCATTGTATATTCAAAACCAGGTCTTCAGTTCTATCATATATAAGGGAATTGAGCCACTTAGTTAATAACAATTTTACTTTTTTGGATGTTTTTTCTTTTACGTTACAATATTTTGTTACATTGTTATATATATTAAATTTAATGAAGTTACCAAACCTCTGTGCGAAACTTGTGTTGACTGGCGGAGTAGTGAGTTTGTAAGTTCTACGACTGGTTATTAGATTATATTCTTTGGCTAGTATTGATTTATGTACTGAAAGTGATACTTTCAAAATGTAGAGCTGTCGAACACTTAATACTTTTGCGTCCTCGTACAGTTGGCTGGTCTGGTATCTATACGGTTTGTGTAGCATTGCTTTAAGTACAGAACGCTGCGCCCTCTCCGCTTGAATCATATGCGTTTTTGCAGCACTACCCCAGCATGTTATGCAATAGCTTATGAGGGACTGGCAAAGCACATAATAGACAGTCTTCAAGGTATTGACAGGTGTTAGGTTGCTCAAATTTCGCATTATGTGGACAACTTTTCGAATTCGGCCCGATAATGATTGTATGTGCTTTTTGAACCTAAGGTTTTCGTCAATATGAACTCCAAGATATTTCGTGTAGGATTCCCGTGTCAATGATTCACAGAGGCAGGGAGAATTCATGTTGCATTCAATATCATGGATTTTAATTCTGATGTCATTTTTCGGGGCAGAAATGGAGGTCGATATATGACCGCCAAACCCGTTTCGACTAGAGAAGACCGACTCCCAAGAAGGACGGTGAAAAATCACTGCAGTGTCGTCGGCGTAACAAAGTATATCGACATTATTTATAGGTAGGTCATGAATATCGTTTATATAGAGTAAAAATAATGTAGGACCGAGAATACTACCTTGTGGTACACCAAAATTAAAATATTGCGGGATACTAGTTATTTTACCTATTCTTACACATTGTCTTCGAGCTAAGAGATAACTTTTCAACCAATCCAAAGCGACTCCTCTGATCCCTATACCTTCAAGTTTTCCCAATAGGATTGGGACAGACACAGTGTCAAATGCTTTAGCTGTCTAAAAACACGCCGACACAGGATTGTTTATTATCTAAATGGGGTGACACTGCTGTAGTTAACAACGTCACTGCGTCTTCTGTACTTTTCCCCTTACGAAAACCAAACTGCTTGGAAGAGAGTAAGTCGTGTTTTTCGATAAAATTAACTAGGCGTTTATTAACCAACTTCTCAAGTACTTTAGAAAATGCACCTAGGAGAGATATAGGTCGATAGTTATCTACGCTGTTCTTAGTCACCAGCCTTAGTCCTTAGTTCTCAGCCACCTTTGTGAATCGGATAAATTACTGCTCGTTTCCAATTATGCGGGAAAATACCTTTCGAGAGGCTTGTATTTAAGATGTGGGTCAATAGTATTACGATTTCATTAATAACGTATTTTATGAGTGCGTTACTGATTCCATCTATGCCAGGTGCCTTATTATTCTTAAGTCCGAGAAACATTTGTTTAACTTCTTCAAGGTCTGTTGGATTCATAAAGAATGAATAATCTGGTGAATTAGCGACTCTGACGGCTTTAACGAGATCAGCTTGGTTTTGGCTCATAGTGGATAAGATACGATCGGCAAACGTTTGGCCTACTGTGGCGAAGTGACTGTTTATGTAATTAATAGAATGTTGTGCATCTCGACAGGCATCCAATGATAATAATTCGGACGGCTCGCTCATACTATTAGACAGATTACAAATGTTTTTTATTGATTGCCAAAATTTCTTGGGATTGTTTTTATTTTCTTCTAATAGGTTTTTTTGATATTCTGATTTCAATTTACGTAACAGACCCACAAAGAAATTTTGATATCTTGTGTAAATTTTTTTAAGGAATTCGTTTTCCGGATCCTTCCTATATTGTAAATGTAAATTATCCCGGTGCCGCATGCATCGCATTAATCCAGGAGTAATCCATGGTTTTAGATTATATCGAGTTCTGCTAAGTTTTATTTGACGAGTATGTTTGGATATTGTATCTGTAAAAATGCGCATAAAAAGGTCAGTAGCATAGTTTACATCGTCACAATCGATAACCACAGACCAATCAGTGTTAGCGAGATCAGATTTAATAGCATCGAAATCCCTTTTTATTATAAAACGATCAGGTCTACAATTCGTTGTTTTGTTTAAACTGATTCCTAAAGCGACTGGGTAGTGATCAGTAATATCACAGTGGCTAGAGGTGCTTTCAAGGGGTTTATATTTTTGATGTAAATGTGGTCAATACAAGACGAAAATCTAGTGGGCTCAGTTATAGCTGGGAGCATACCATATAGACAGTTAGCATCATTAACAACCGGTTCCGAAACCACAGCACTCCAGACATCTCGCAGATACACAACAACCCCGCTATTTTGGTTGATATGTTTATTACTTCTGTATGAGTTATAGCCAGGTATTTTGGAGAATAATAAGTGATTCACATAACCAGCATTCTGTCAAAACTATAATATCAATTGGAGTATCCAAGCGTTTTAATGCTATAAGTAGGGTATCGAAATTCTTAAGAATGCTTCGTATGTTTAGAGAGAGAATTGATGTTATCATTCTTTAGCGTAATGACATTAAATGCACTTGATAACGGTTTATTGAAACAATTTGTAATTACTGGTAAATGTGAAACAGTTGTTATTGGTTGCCATGGTAATACCATATACAATTACCAACTTCACGGCGTTTATGGAGTGACGACATGTTCAAGTGTGCGGTAATTCTATGGATACAGGTGACTCAGGGTCGGTTTTTGAGGAAGGCCTATGTTCAGCAGTAGACCCAATCATGCTGAAATGATGATGATGATAATTTTAGAAACCTATATAATAAATGACTCCGATGGTTTGATGACAATTCTATGACAATGATGATTTGATGACTCCGTGGCGCAGTCGCAAAGGTATCGGCTTCGGCGTCGGGGGTCGTGGGTTCGATTCCCACACGGGACAACTATTTGTGTGACCCACAGATAGTTGTTTCGCATCTGGGTGTTTGTCCGCGTGAAATTTATGTTTGTAAAACGTCCTTACAACACAGGATAATATAATCCTAAAGTAAGGGCAATGTTTATAAAAAATCTAAAAAAAAAAAATGACCATAATTATAAACATTTATGATTTACTGCGTTTCTAACTAACACCACAATTTTTCCTACGCGGGCATCATTAGGAATAACGGGGCATTTCAAAATCTATCGACACATTAAAATAGAACACAAGCTTTAAATGACTAAGACATGAACTTAATTGCAATAATTACCTGAATACTTAATCACTGCTTCCTATGTTAGTTCACGGCAAAAGATATTTGAGTAAAGCTACAGTACTAATTTTCTCTTAAACATTCAGAGGCTCTCGGTATTCACAAATTTCCCTCTAAGTCTTAGATGCTTTGAGCCACGCAGCAGTTGGCTCTGACGTTAAATCCCTCGATGTAAAGTCAAGTCAAGGATATCTGATAGCGAAAACGTTTTGTGTTACTTAAACTGAAAGTTTTATAAACCAAACAAGTTGCTATTCTTAAGTAAAAACGTGTCCGTTGTTCTAAAACAATAGAAGGAAATTAACGACTTGTAACAAGAGTTATAAAAATAATAAATAGATCAGACCTTTTTCACATAAAGTTATTTAATCCCAAACTAAGTCGAGCTAGTACTGTGGGTATTATGTTACTTTTATTAATAATATTAGTATACGAGTATATTTAAGTGTATGTAATATTTTATATATTATCATATTTTTCACTATATCATCGGGCTTTTTCGCACCTGCATTGTACGCTATTGTGCATAAAGTTTTTAAATAAAAAACATCATTACCTTTAATAAAACATATATTTAACATTATAACAAGTAGAGGTAAATGAATGTATTAGCTTCCATTATCCCTTAAAATAGGAATCCATTTATTGCAAGAAGCACGAACAGAATTCGTTACATGTCGGCAATTTGTAAAAAGAGGCATTTGCCTTAAGTAGTAGACAATATACTTAACTTTAATGGAATCTCTTCGAATTACTTGAACGCTTTGCAACAGCTTATCAAGTTATTGAGACAAAAACTCTAAAAACGCAATTCGTCCTTTGTTTGTTACTAATCTCATTTTCATGATGTTTTTGTTTTTATATACAGGGAGGCTTTTTCAAGTATATCCATTTTTTTTTTATTAAAATTCTAGCCATAAATAATGTGATATAAAAATGATAAATATTTAAAATCACTCGTAATTAATTAAATACATTCATTAGAACTTATCTCAAAAAATGCGTGATTTATGGGCAACTCATTTATTTTTCACACGATCATTCATAACTAACACATACACAAGTTCGTTTCAAAAGTATATGACACATTTATGAATGACTGCCGCATTGTCAATAAGTTCTGTTTTCTAAGGAATGGAATGGCAAAAAAAAATTGTTTTTATTTTCTTTAGTAGTTTTTAGTTTTAATTTTATTAACATATTTATTCATAAGTTTTGTCACCAGAAAAACAAATAATTGTGATAAATAGCAGTGAAAATATGAGTGTTTTTAAACGTGACAAATACTACAGTTCAAACAAAAAGTAAAGAAGCCATCCACTATAATAAGAAAGGAAACTTTACAATTGTTTAGGTAACTTTAAGTGCTGCCATGTTCCTATTTTCTTTTACTAAATGCTGTTTGTAGTGAATGTATATTTATGATTCTATGTATATCGTACGGACACTTTAACCAAGGAGATCTATTATGAAAATGTTTACAAATAAGAGGAAATGAAGGATGAAACTGCAATGGATTTATATGAAAGATCGCGAAGTATACAACTTTATTATTCAAAATAAAATACCTTTCATCAACAAATAATTATTTTTATATTGACACATCATTATATTATCATCCGGTGACTGATCATTGTACTTTGCGACAATTCAGCACGTGAAACCAGTGTTCATTATTTCTCCAAAGTATAATGCATAAGTCAATCGTGAATTACAGTAAGCTGTACATAGAAATATTAAAAAAAATCAAAATTCCCGTCCGAAACCATCCCGTCAAAGAAACCATACGATTATCCAACTACCCTGAGAGCCTGTGCAGCCTACAAATTGCTGCAATACCAAGTATATTCTACTGTTGTAGGGCCTCGAATCAGTTTCTACCGTGGCAGAAATGAGCAGGCGTGGCTGGTGAAGTATTAGAGCTTCACATAACTCCGGTGTGAAATGAAAGTACTATTTTCAAGTTTCGTCAAGTGAGATAAACTTGAGGTAACCAGGACCCAGCTTTTGCAAGACTTCTTCTTTTTAGTTGGACACTCTTGGCAGAATGATCGTGGCTGTCGATGGACACGATTGCGCCTCGTCGTCGCTATTCGCTTCCAAGGCAGCCGCACGTCGGTCGATGTACCTCTATGAGAGCATAGCACGTTGTACTGCGGCTACTTTTCAAGACACGCATCTGCAAAATCTCAGGTGTTGTAAATATCCACGGGTAATCCCCCATCATCAGGTGAACCGCCTACAACAGGTAAACCGCCTGCTCCTTTGACAACTTTTCGCGTAAAATAAATCAGATATGAATTAAAACCGAGCCATAAATATGTCATGCTGCCAGTCGCACACCTTCGCTTGTTTGTTAAGCGACATTTTAAAAACGAAATATTCGGGTATAATTAATTTCAACAACTTAATAATTTCTTGTATTTACGCGATTACACATTTTTTTTTGTTTTAATTTATGACTAAACGTTCATTTTTTGTTTTAATTCCCAACGTGAATAATTTAATTCACGTCACGGGAATTAAAATAAACGCGATAAATCCGTAAACATAGTTTCCTTTTGTTCAACAACTTATGTTATAACTTTTATCATATACAATATGTTTATACATTACATATTTAGATATAATACATATACAACTGTCGACCTCGACTCACAATTGAATGTTAGTTAAAGTTAGAAATATAGTACAAAACCTAACGGAAGACTGGCGTGAAGTGGAAGTGTTAGACTTCTGCGTTTCGTCTGGTGAGTGAGGTTGCCGGGGCCCACTTTTATTATAAGGTGCCAACGCAATTGCAACCCTACGGTTGTTGCAAATGTCCATGTGCGGTGGTTATCACTTAACATCAACAAGGTGAACCGCCACTTGCCACCTTCTCACATGAAAAATCGAGACTGAAGAATGATTTTTTATTTCCTGCCAGATTGCAGTTTCATGTTATATGTTAGATCCACACACAGCGCAATAAATAATTAATATTTTAGGACACATTTTTACACCACGTTCTCTAGTCCCAAACTAAGCAACGCTTGTACTGTGTGTGCTAGAAAACTGATAAACATACTTTTCTTTCGTAAATAAATACATATATAAACACCCAGACACTGGAAAAACACTATGTTCATCACACAATATTTTTCCTGTAGTGGTGATTCAACTCACACCCTCTGGCGTTTGAGGCAGATTCAATGATTACACTAATGCCTTCATTCCCTTTAACATGACTGTGAAATGGAATGTCTTTATACGAGCTAAACCTGCCCAACACGTCTAGATGAGGAGACATTACTGCACATATGTAAAGACATGACAGTGTATGACATAAGTACAGACAAAGTATGTAATGACATTGGACTGGATACTTCTACAAACCTAAATACTATGAAATCGCGTATTAGCAGTAAAGTGTAAGTAAATCATTAAGAAAAATAAGCAAATTAATACATAAAGAACGACTTAATTAATTCAACAATCCATTCAACCGTTTGACGGCTTATAGAACGGGAGCTTAAATTTAGATTTAGCGTACACAGTAAGGTTACGTAACGAGTTCATTCATCACGACGGTATTGGAAACATGATACTGATTAGAGTTCCAAGGGCAAAACAGAAATTTAATATGTCTAATTACGAAATTTGGTAGCATGGAGTGGTGGTTTATGATCGGAAACTTAGTTATTAGCTTATTATTATGTCTAGTCCAATAAACGAATATTATTTTATGAGTATATGTTCCTTAAAAGAGCCGTGATAGCTCATTGTCCGGGCACTCGCTTTAAATTCAATATACTATGCGGTGAAGGAAACCATCATGAGGAAACCTGCATATTTTTGAAACAATAAAAGAATATATTCTTGATATATCCGCCAATCCGCAGTGGGGTCACGTGATGGACAACCTCTGTACAGAGGAGGTCTTTGCCTAGTAGTTTGACAAATTTATAGGCTGTTACTTTACTACGTAGTCACAATACGTAGCAAGCTTTTTTGTGAACATCTTGAATTTGGTCAGAAATATACAAAAATTTATTAACATTCTATAACGATACTGTCATCAGGTCTTAACGATTTTACAATATAAGGAAGGATGAGGATATTCTCAGAGATTTTGGAAAAATCTTCTTAATTTCTTTATATAGGAATCAATAATAATTTATAAACTCCTTTATGCTCTATACAAATAAATGGCAAAAAACTATAATGTCACTATAAAATTTAAGTATTCACGTTAATATAAAAAAAAGTCCTTAAGGATAATTCGGTAAATTTATAAATGTGAAGTGAATTTCCTGGTTTCTTATTTTACAACAGAAAATTAATAAATTGTTTCGGTATTGGCAAATCAGACAAACTTACTATTTATTTCTAATAGTTTTTTGAAAGTATTAAAACATTTAAGCGAGACTATTAACAAATTTTATTGCAAACAAAACCGTTTTATAGATTTTATAACATTAAAATTTTTCTAGGGGCCTGTAATTTCAAATATTTTACAGAATCACTAGAGACTGTTGTATCCACGTAATTTAAAAAAATACGTGAATTAACTTTATGGTAAAATAAATCAATGACCGTTAAACATTCCGGCCCAATGTGAGGGCCTGACTATTTTTCATATATGCTACGACACTAAATGAACACTCTTACTTCTCTTAACCTTTTTTACATGGGAAAAGTCCTTTATGGTTGCACACTTGATCACCTGATTTTCTTGAAACTAGTATCCACAACTCACGTTGCAATGTGCTTTCTCGTATCTGCCGGGGACACAGGAGCACGAATACCCAATATTCCGGGACTCCGGCACCTCTCTTAACCTATAAAGGTTAAAAAGTGCCGGGAAAAGATAGGAAAGGATTACACAATCTCATTGTTCTCTTCCAAACTTATCTAACTGCACACACTCGTCGGTTATAGGTACGATATACGCCTCCCTCCTTCAGGATATCACTTCTATTTACAACTACACTTACACTATACTACACTACTAAAATTTCGTAATATTATTAAAGATTAAAATTTTGGTGTAAAACTCAATTCTATTAGTATTTTTATTCCAGAAGATACTGAATTCATCAAAATCTTCGTGAGCTCTTAAGCGGACAAAAATCGATCATTTATTGTAACCGAATGTCACAAATTCCAAACCTCTCGCAGGTTGTAAATTGATTATGTCGGAATGAAATAAGCATCGTGCTCGATTTTCAATCCGAAAGCATTTAAAGACAAGCCTGAAGCTTTAATAGTAATAATTTTCAAATTACCAACATTTGATGTCGCTTTAGATCTAAATCTTCCTTATAAATTATTAATAGCCAAAACGAAGGAACAAATTTTCACTTTCGTTGAAGCGTTAAATTTCCTTCCATTAAATTAAAAAACTTTTTGGGGTTTATTTTCGCATGGATTTGAGGATAGTAAAACCTAGCGATATTAAACAGGAGCTTATGTTAATGAAACATAACATGTTTTACTTCACTATACAATTCATTACAAACTATTACATTTCTAACTGGAGTATACGTACTTACTGCTTTGCATTTTTTAAAACAAGCAACCTAGCCACAAAAGCAAATACCTATTACAAGTACATGGGATGAACCTTCTCTTCATTTACCACTTTCTCCAATGACGGTTTAATAATAATAACGCATATACATACTGCGTTTAAAATTTAAAATTATATTACATTTATAAGTGAATGTGGGAGATGATATAGAATTTATGACACGGAAATAGATAGCATATAGGGTTAAAATCTAATAACATCAATTGGCGTAATTTGAGTGCCTCAGTTTTCTTGCGCTAGTATCATAACTACCTGGTGTTTCTATATAACATATAACTGACGTTCCCCTATAAAAAAAAACTACACTACCCTGCTTATTCCAGCGCTCATTTAACAGCAAAGTTTTTTACGTCACACCTACTATACCAAATCTCATAGACGATATTCGAAGCACGCTTTCTATTTGAAGATAATTAATAATATGCCCACCATATTGTTAGCTATACTTTGTCTTATAGAGCTAAGAAGGATGAAACACTACTTCTTGATGACAGCCAGAAAAAGACCAAGACCACGAAATTCTTTTTGCAGCTTCATTTATACCCCACAGAATGACACTTCTTTTAGTATTGCCAACACGGCCCTCCTGCACTGTGCATGTCCCAGGCACAATGCAAAACCAGTCGCCGGGAACAAACATGACAGAATTAACTGAAAACAACATCTTGTTTTTAAACATTACTGCTCGGCCATTCCTTTCCTTAAATCCTTTCCAGAAATTCCACTGCGTTGAATTCTATACGATTCCCTTAGTCTTATAATACTTTTAAGATATTCTAATTGTCTAATGGAAAACGTTTATTCTAAAAAACCCAAAGGAAACTGTTCGTAAATCGTCTGTAACACAAACTACTCTATCCATAAACTGCCCCGCAAAAATAAAATACTCAATTGAATAGATTGTACCGGATAACCCTAAACATTGTCTTTAGGCTTAGACAACGTTTAACGAGATTCATCACTCCCTTAATCCGGAGTAGCGCCTGTTCCAGTTCACACCTTTAGTCTTAGGTAGAGACTGCTTCAGCTCACTACCCCTATTCTGGTGAGTAATACTGTCATCTCTAGGTTATCCACTACATGCTTAACACTCCCTTAATCCGGGGTAGCGCCTGTTCCTGTTCACACCTTTAGTCTTAGGTAGACTGCTTCAGCTCACTTCTCCGATTATGGTGAGTAATACTGTCACCCATAGGTTATCCACTAGGTGCTCTTATAATGTTATTAAGACAACAGTTAACATGGGCTTATAAAATTAACTAAAATGTTACCTTACCAACACGCTTCAATTATAAACTATAGTCTAGATAACATCCCAGTTATCAATCTTAATCCACAATTTCATGTATTTCCATTTGATCGCCACTCATACCAAACCTGAGCAGACCCTTTAAGCTTATTCAAAGTCTGGTAACGTATCGTACTATGATTCCACGAAAACTTTAATGCATAAGATTCTATTATGTCAATCTATTTTTTTCATTACTATACTTTACACTCGTAGGGCGCGAATACTAATTACACACAAGAGTTAAATCCCGCTTCTGATGTTAGCTATACTTTGTTTTATCGAGCTAAGAAGGTAGAAATATTAATACTTTTACCAAATCACCGTAGTTTTACTTTGCACAACAATAACACTGGTGTAAGTACTTGTTTTATCACTTTAATATCACTAATGAAACACTACTTCTTGATGACAGCCAGAGAAAGACCAAGACCACGAAATTCTTTTTGCAGCTTCATTTATACCTCACAGAATGACACTTCTTTTAGTATTGCCAACAATATATATGCCTTAAAAGGTAGGGGATTATTTTAATACATTTATTTTTAGACCAATTTTGTACAAGGCCCTTGGGTCTCTGGGGATTAATACTTATATTACGCATTACTTAATATTCTAAGCATTATTTTCAAACCACGCAACAAATATTGATCATAGTAGTAAAAGGTCCTCAGGGAAATTAGGATCCGTGGCGGTTTCCCTTATAAAATGAAACAAATTTTCTTAAATTAGGTCTTTCTTCGTTGTAAAATTATTCCAGCAATTCATAAGAAATTATTGTTTCAGTTCTCATCATTCATTCATTCATCATTTCAGCTTGTTAGAGTCCACTACTAAACATAAGCCTCCTCAACATTCAATCATATGGGTTTTGGCACAATTGCCACGCCTGCCTTGCGATTTGACAACCGTAGTTATTCCAATATCCTCGCACCTTACTGCTCTGAGTATTTAATATCTGGAAAAGCGAGATGGTTATTCCGCTATCCATCTTCCATGAAAGGATTTTCCGCCCACCGTGCCCCGGCACCATGCGGATGAATTCAATTCTACAAACAATTATAAACTGTGATCTTGAATTACTTTATTTAATTAACTTATTCGATTAGATCACTACATAGTATATAACAAAGTCGTCCCGCTGTCTGTCTGTCCTTACGTATTCTTAGATCTTTGAAAATACGCAACGGATCTTGATGCGATTTTTTTACTAGGTAGATAGATGATAGAAGAGCTTATTATAATTAGGAGATAAAAGCCGTGTAAGTATTGGGTTGTCGGGTGAAATACTATCGTTTTAACCTTTCTAGGGAACATGGAAATTCAATTTCATATGAACCAAGGCGACCTGCGAGAAGATATCCTAAAATAAATGGATTACCGTTGTGTACCGATGTACAGCAATCGCCCTGACATAAAAACAAAGTTATCTATGTGTGTGCTTAATAAAGTTAAATTAAATTCGAAACTGTGTTTTCTAACTTTGTAGAATTCAGAACTTTAATCCTAAAACATGAATAATTTATTATCAAAACTCATACGGGTACCGCCAAAACTAAAAGCTGGTACGTAATTAAGGGAACTTCCTAGTCGGAAAAGCAGTCATCAAAAAAATCACCAATAGCTGGGAATTGAACGATAGTATTAACCCTAACCAATCCATAAATAATAGTTAATAATTGAATAATGCTTTATAATATTTTAAAATGTCAACATTTAAGGATTAATTAATGTTCATTTTTAGAAGTAGTCTCTGCACTCAAGATGAAACTTAAATTGTGGTTTTTTGTAGATAATTGAACCAAAATTTATCGTCGGTACGGGAATTGAACCCGCGTTCTTTGAAGACAAAGAGTTCTTTTATCAGAGTATTTATTAGCAAATGTATGTAACATGCAATATATCTGACGGATTTAATTCAAATGATTCTGTAATGTATATGAAATTAGAGAGAACACAAGGAAACGCGGCTAGTATCTGTAACTGTTTATTCACCAATGACAAAACATGTATGTCCATTTACCCGCCACCCATAAAATAAATCTTTACCTACTACCTTACATTATACTCCTCCACACCTACTCATTATCCTAGTATACTTAAATCTAATTAACTTACATTTTTAACTTCCTATTTTACATTTTATTTTCTGTTCAACTTAATCTATAACAAGTTTTTTAAGCCTGCATTGTCTAATAGGACGTGTGCGAGGTTCTGAGGGCGGTACGACGTTTGGCAAGGCGTCCTGGTACGCCGGAGAACCCACGTTTTCGCTGACGGTCTCCCTTGCTAACTCCCGTTGGTTGCTGCCAATCTCCGAACCTTCTATTGCCCCTGGGTCGACATGAGTCACCGGCTGACCCGACTGAGCCAATTCTATATCCCGCTTTACCGTTGGGTCGTTGGTGGAATTTGTGCTACTATCCGAATCAAGATCATTGTAAGGACATGTCATAGATTTTCTTAAAGATCTCCTCTTTAATTGGTCGATATGCCTGTGAATTATTTCGCCACCCTTACCTCTTATTGTATAGTTGTTAGGACCCAAAGTATCTATTACTTGACCACTGCTCCACTTTTCCCCTTTTAAGTATTGCCTATACCAAACATCTTCTGAAGGATTCAACTTTCGGTCTCCTCCTTTTGCTAATTCTTTCTGATGTTGTTGAACCTTATAGACCCTTTTCTCCCTATCCGGTTTTAAGATATCGAGTTTCGTGCGAAGCCGCCTACCTAACAGTAAAATAGCAGGGCTTTCGCCAGTGGTTGAATGTTCCGTGTTCCTATAATATAATAAAAACGTATGAAGTGCCCTATCCACATTTTGTCTTTCCTGGACCGCTTTCTTTATAACACGTTTCAAAGTCTTCACAGCGTTCTCAGCTAGACCGTTCGACGCGGGGTGATAAGGAGCCGTGAAAATATGATCGATGGCGTGATTGCAAATAAAGTCAGAGAATTCTGTACTTGAAAACGGAGGACCGTTATCCGTTACGATCTGCTTAGGTAGTCCCCAACGACTGAAAAGCTCCCTTAACTTATCTATTACTCCTGTGGCAGCCGTACTCGATACTTGATATATCTCAAGCCATTTTGACGTCGCATCGACTACTACTAAATACGTCTTTCCAAAAAATTGGCCCCATAAAATCTAAATGCAGCCTGGACCAAGGGCGATTGGGCCATTGCCACAAACGAGGCGCCTGCTTTGGCGGAGCATCCGCCTGAGCCGCGCATATCTCGCACTCCCGGCAAATACGCTCCACCGCCTCGTCTACACCGGCCCACCACACATAGCTGCGGGCTATAGACTTAGACTTGACAATCCCCATATGGGGTTCGTGAATCATGAGTAAAACTGCTTCTTTACAAGCCTCCGGGACTACTAATCTGTGCCCCCACATTACACAGCCTAATTCTTCATACAACTCCTTTCTTCGATTAAAAAAAGGTTGTAAACTTTTAATATCACATTCCCTAGGCCAACCGTCCCGAATATAGCTAATCACCTTCGAGAGAATCGGATCCCGAGCCGTTTGATTTTTAATTACATTATAGTCTAAACACAAAGCTTGCTGAACGAAATGTAAATAAGTTTGCTCTGGCGCCGTACGAATCAACGTACTAGACGCCAGCGGTAAACGCGACAGACCGTCCGCTCCATTTATCTCCGTACGTATGTACTGAATATCAAACGAATAAGCCGCTAAAATAATTGCCCACCGCTGCATGCGACTCGCTACCATAGTAGGTATACCAGTATTTGGCCCAAAAATTGACACTAGCGGTTTATGGTCGGTACGCAATGTAAAATGCCGACCGTATAAGTATTGATGAAACTTATTTACGACAAATATAATCGCCAACGCCTCGCGGTGTATCTGCGAGTAGTTTTTCTCTGCGTCGTTGAGCGTGCGTGACGCGTAAGCCACGGGGCGCTCACGACTGCCGTCGTCGCTCGGCTGCGATAGCACGGCTCCTATTCCCTTTGCGCTCGCGTCACACGTCACTATCACTGGCCGCTGGGGATCGTAGTGGGCTAATATTTCCGCGCTAACTAATAACGTTTTCACTTCTGTGAATGTCCGCTCACATTCCTTAGACCACAACCAAAATCGACCTTTCTTTAATAACTGGTATAATGGTACTAACTTACTACTCATATTTTTAATGAATTTTGCGTAAAAATTTACTAAACCTAAAAATGATCTCAATTCCGTTACGTTACAAGGCCTAGGCAGTTTAGAAATTGCTTCTATTTTCTTCGGGTCTGTTTTTACTCCGTCCTTACTAAGTACATACCCCAAAAACGGCACTTCGTTTACGAAGAATACACATTTATGACTTTTTAATTTCAACCCGTTCGTATGTAATCTGCTAAAAACTGTTCTTACCGCTTGTATGTGTTCTAATTTACTCTTCCCGCCTATTATGACATCATCCAAAAATACCTCAACATTAGGAATGTCTTTTAATAAATTAAAATAATGCGCTGAAATTACCGGCGCTCGATGATAGTCCGTATACTAGCCTATTGTATTGAAATAATCCGCGGTGTGTATTTACTACCGTAAACTTTTTTGTATCGTCTAACTCTATCTGGTTATAGGCTTGAGATAGATCAATCTTCGAGAAATATTTCGACCCACTCAATCTCACAATTAAGTCCTCAATTCTGGGTAAAGGGTAGCGATCAACTAACAAAACCGGATTAATCGTGGATTTATAGTCAGCACAAATTCTCAACGACCATCGGCTTTATTTACCGGTACCAGCGGCGAAGCCCAGTCGGAGCAGTCAACTGGCTCGATGACGCCGTCGCGCAGCATCGCATCGAGCTCGGCGTCGACGCGTTCGCGCAGCGCGTACGGTATAGGTCTCGCGCGATGAAACACCGGTACCGCCCCCTCGCGGACTCTTAACGTCGCCTTGCCTCCCGTGTACCGTCCCAGCCCTCCATTAAATAATTCTTTATATCTGGAAAACAATTGTTTTAACTGATCATCTAATTTACATTCGTTGCTCCCTAAGTTATGACAATTGGTGAACAATGGTAACTTTATCTTTAATTCTGATAACCACTGTCTACCTAACAGAGAAGTAGTCCCTCCTCTTACCACAAACAACTCTAATCTTTTTTTTTCTCCACCGTAACAGACTTCCGGTGTTATTAATCCTAACGGTCTAAGCGACGAACCGTCGTAGAACTTTAAATTAACATTTGTGTTACCCAACTTAATGTTATTGAAATATCGTTTATAAGTTTGTTCACTTATGCACGATACGGCCGTTCCCGTATCAACCTCCATATCGATAATTTCATTTTCGATTGACACTGGCAAACTTACCGCCTTATAGTCACTTAAACAAAGGTGATGAAACTTCTCAATGTGTTCTCCGTCTTCATCACCGCTGACCTCATGCTCTGCCTCCGCCTGATGCAAAGTGGCTTTACGAACTCCCGCCTTGCCTTGTCCCGGGCACACGCGCCGTAGGTGACCCGTGCGCTTGCACCTGCTACACACGTAGTCCCGGAACCGACAAGCCTCATAGTTGTGGCCAGTCCCTCCACATCCGCTGCAGTTATAACTACGAATGGCATTGGTACTCCGGACAGCTGATACCCGCCGACTACCTCGCAGCTGGCGGTCTCCGCGAACTGCACCCCTGTGCGTGTCCGCTTCCCACCATCGCCGTTCTCTGCCACCCGACATTCCCGATTCCCACCGAGTGTACCCCCGCTCTGTCTTCGGTTTTTGTTGATCCGCTCGCATCCACCGCCGCTGCGTCCCGCTCCGCGGCCTCCAACGAGCTGGCTATCTTTACTGCATTGGTGAAACTTAATGTGTCGTCTTCCGCAAACAACCTCTGCCGGATAACATCGCTCCTTAATCCGCAAACAAACTGATCCCGCAGATTTTCATTAAGGGTGACGCCCAGCTTACAGTGGCGTGTTAACCTTTTCAACTCTGCCACGTAACCTGCTATATTTTCGTTTGCAGCTTGTCTCCTCTGTCTAAAGCGAAACCTCTCTGCCAACGGTGAGGGTGCCGGTTGTAAATGACTTTGTAAAAGGCTAATGGCGGTGTCGTATTTTAATTCCGACGGTTTCGCGGGGCTAGCCAAATTCACAAGCAACTCGTACGCTTCATCGCCCATTACCGCTATCAGTGTGGGTAACTTGAGATCATTATTTACATTATTCGCCGTAAAATACATTTCAAGTCTATCCACATACGACGACCACACCCCAGTTTTCACATCGAACTCGTTCACCTTTCCGATCGACATTGTACTCTGATGCTATTGTAAACTTGCAACGAATAATTATTTACAATAAGAAAAATAGTTTTTATCCTCGTCGCCAATGTAATGTATATGAAATTAGAGAGAACACAAGGAAACGCGGCTAGTATCTGTAACTGTTTATTCACCAATGACAAAACATGTATGTCCATTTACCCGCCACCCATAAAATAAATCTTTACCTACTTACCTTACATTATAGTGATTATCTTTCTATTGATGAAGCTCACATACAACAGAAATGATTTTTTTGCCGTCCGACGCGCACTTGGCTGGTTTTTTATATCTTACAAAAAAAACCTATTCATTTTTGCGTCAGCACTGCGCATTGACTGTCGTGCAGCTGGTAAAATTATAAAGAATACAATGCGATAAAAATCTATACGATGTTGAAGATTTTGTTTGTCAAAACCAGACACCTCTTTTATGCCTGCTCGAACGAGGCTAGCGCAATTCCGGCGATTGAAATTCTATCACTTTGTGTCGACACTATTCTTTATTGTAAGAAATGAAATAAAGATACACGATGCTTCAATGAGAATAATTCGATCATTCCCGTCCAATAATGGTTGGTAGAGGGCCATGATTTTTGTGCAACAGCGAACACTGTTGCGTGGCCCTACCACCCTTAAGTCATACATTTTTAAGGTAATATCAAAATAATATTAACTTAAAAGGCTAAGGAAATTCAGTATAAGTATGCCAAAAAATATTCGGCTCGTAAAAGGCGTTCTATGTTAAAATATATATTTCAAAGCTTTTACTTGGAACCACGAGATAAGTAATCAAAGACCAAAGAAAATATTCATTGTAATATAAGAACAGCTTGTATTTGTTTCGTACACAATATCGATCGATCTTCGCCGGGTTTATAAGGTTGTATTTGTACCGACAGAATGAAATGTTTCCAATGAATAGTTGAAAGGAAATCTAATACTAAAGATACGATACAATAATAGAAAGTTTATTACTGATTTGTTACATTTCCTACTAGTAATTATATAGAAAGAAGAAAGAGTTGTTCGGTCTCAATAAGTAGGTATCTAAATTTGTGGTATTCTAAAGAAACTTATCAAGTATTGATTGACAGTTTGCGTAACAAACGCTTTCATTAGTCTACATACGTACACATTAAGTGGAACGCCTGCTTAATATGAATCAAATAGCAATTACTACAGTAGTTTAACTATTAATTTCACGGCTCTCTGATACGATATAAGCAAACACTCGACAGCGATATTATACGATGATGTAATACGACCATACAAACTTGATTTTAATTTTATTAGTTATTAAACTTATCAGAACTAAATACAAATGTATAATATGTATAATTAAATGGAGACATTCTTTACTATCTACATATTTTATAGAATTTTTAATCACACATTAAGTCAGGTTATTTGGGTGAATATTAATTTTAACACTCAATAAAAATATATTTGATTTTTTCAGCATAATAATCGTGTATAAAAAAGTTTTGTGTACCTCAGAAAATTCTAATTTTCTATTTTTTTTTATATTATATATAATTGAAGGTATGTTTTCCTGTGACAGCAGTAAATTCTTATAGATATATAAGATATACAACTTTAAGAAGATGATCTCTAAATGGCTGAACACAAATATGCTTGCAAACAAACATATGATTAATATTAAGTACAATGTTCTCTGAACTTACTGAACTTAAATTCTTAGTGAATTTGCATAAATCGAACATCTCACAATTGATCTCAACAGTTCCTCTTAGTCTTTATAAATAAATTGGTTTTCTCGTACATGAAATAAAATGTATTTTATTCGGCTGAAGAATTTTTGAACTTCAATTTGGGTAAATGTTCGGATTGTTTATCTGCATTAATTTTATATCAGACATGACTGTTAAGACGACTAAATTTGCATCAAGATATGGATAAACATAATCGCTTCCTTATTTTAATTCTTAATAATAAAATATAAAATAAACATGGACTCTACGAAATCGAGTATTAGCCGCCGCTACCTTTAGGTGTAACGTGGCCAGCTAAAATGGATTGCACCTGCATCATCAATCATACTTCGCTCCGTCCTAGTGACACGAAAGGATCTATTGTGGCCTCCGAACGAGGTCTTCGCCCGTCGGAAGTTTCCGGGACGGAGGTGACAGGCCATTGTGAGGAACATCTCAACACTCTGCGAGAAATTAAGGTACACCGCTCTGGGTAAACACGTTTTGTGTGCCCTCGTTTATATTAAATTTCCCCGTCTTTACATTTCGTCTCTTTATTGATTCTACCCAACACGATTGACGCCGAAGTGAAATTGACACATATAATTTCACAGCATACAAAAGGAGCTTAGATCTTACGACGAACACACAAAATGGAACGGGCAGAAAGCAAAGGCAATTTAAATACGTTTAGGAGTACCTATTTCTACTTTTACTTATATCTTGTTACAAATAACCACTCCTGACGATCTACTGTCGACGTTTAATGTAACTGAAGATTGATTTATTTGACTTTTGATTTTGTTATATATAAACTTTCATGTCATGTAACAGGGTTTTTTTTTGTAAAAGACAACTCAATTTAAAAACCAAAATTTCATAAAAACAAAAAACCTGTACGAAAAGTCACCTTTTAAAAAAATTTGTCTACTGATACATTTTGAATGTATTTCTTTTTATCATTCCACCAGTTCATTCACACCAGTAACTGGTCTTAAATGATAAAAAAATACATTCAAAATGTGTCAGTACAGAAATAAAAAAAATTACGAAACTCCGACTTCTTGACTCAAGTACCTGAAAGTGACCCTCAACTTGTAATCAATTAATCTAATTAGTCTTCTAATGTTAAAAACATATAAACACTTTTGGAACTGGCCTATCAGATCGATAGCCAAGATTTTAGCGTAGAAACTTTGCATTTTCTTGCACAAGATAAAAGGCATGCATTAATATACAAAAAGCTAAAACACGTATATATAAAGATCAAAGGTAAGGCAGATCCTATATCGATTTAATGCAACAATGTAAAGAAATGTCGTGTTAAATCATGAACACGGATAATTTTATGATCTGATAATCATAAAATTATTAACACTAATAAAACTTTTACTAGCGCCATCGTAAGCCCGAGAAAATACCGCTCTAAAACCAAACAATGAAGAATTTTAATTATTGTACTGATTATAAACCAAAATAAAATTGTAAGTAATTTCATTAAGAACTACCACTGGCCGCATGGTTCATCGAAATTATAAACAAAAAAGGCGCTCAAATAATTTTTCAATTTCGCATCATTCGGAATAAAAGAAACAACAAAGATTTAATTACATCGTGAACAATTGTTCTGAGGGAATCTTTAATACGGAGATCTGGATTTTCACATTCGATTGTAAGACTCCATCCACCGGATTAAAAACTGTTCCTGTTATTCGATTGATTTAATTAATGTCAATTAAGTCTCTTGCTTCAAGATGAGACTTACCGATTTAATTGAACATTACTAAAGGTATTTCATAAAGCAAGACTTTCTTTTAGTCGGTTCGAAATTTTGGCTTTTAACACAGTCTTAAAATTCTATCATTGACATACTAATTTCCCTTAATACTAAATCCATAAGCCGTGATAGCTCACTTTCCGGGCGCTCGCCTTTAATTCAATTTACTCGAGCAACTTGAGTTCGATCCCCGGTGCCGGCACCAATGAAATTGTTAATTTTAAGTGCTGACTTATCACATGCTCAGTGGAGAAGGAAAACATCGTGAGGAAACCTACATATTTTCGAAATAATAACAAAAATATATTTTTAAAGACACGTGAAATCCGCAGTGGAGCCACGTGGTGGACTACACCCTGTGTACTAAGGAGGCCTTTACCCCGCATTGTGACACTTACATGCCGTTACTTTACTTTACTGTACTTTAACACATACGTTGTGTAAGCTGTTGCAGAATGTATAGGTACCTCTTTGGATGTACTCATATATCTTACCCGAATGTAATTGTACAACAATTAAATGTGACATAACAAAAACACTACAATACTACTTCTTTTTTACGTCAAAGAAGTTAAGTAGATTAGTTTCGGTGCATTTTTTGTTGATACATATTTGGCCTTTCAGTTCTTTGACTATATAAAACTTCATGGAATACAGTTCTAAAAAGGTTAGGTAGAAACATAAAAATCATGAGGAAATTGTAGGCCACGGACCGTTTCCGAGAAATAAAACAGAAGACGGTAAAGTAAGAACGCCGTTACAACAAGATCGATAGGACCATCCTAAAATTTGCAAACACTTGCGCGTCTCGGCCACGTATAATGTCCTTCATTTACATTAATTAGCATTACGATTTACAAACTTTAGCGGCAACTTCACACGCCTACTTCGCTTTAAAATTTATTGTATAATGCTGTGTTCCTAGTGCATGTATCGCGTCTGCGAGCATAAAAAAACGTCAACAAAAAATTTACCACCGGCTTAGTAAACTAGACCTGAACAGAGAAGAATCGGAAACTCTGCGGTCTTTTTCTTTTTGTTATGCAATTATACAAACTTATTTAGGTATAAAATCAGCAGCAGCCTGGGGTCTTGCAAGTGCAGAGCAAGAGTCATTTCCACACATCCTTGTCCTCAGTGTATTCTTGGACATTATAGTAGGCCCTTGCCTTTAAGGTAGCTTTTACAAATTGTTTGAAATTTTTTATACTTAGTTATTTATGGAAGTCACCTATTTTATTATAAAGTTTAATTTTATTATAAATAGGATGACATTGTATGTTAAGGCTGTCACTTGATCAATTTAGACGCAATTTTAAAAGTGAACTTATGGCTAAGGCATATAATACCATTGCGGAATATCTTGACGACGCCAATGTGTGGGGTTATTACTGTTGTTACTCACGTAGACTAAAATAAGACATAACTGTTCTATTATATGCTAAACGAATCGTTTTTAAAAAAAGCAACTGTTGAGTTTCTTGCCGGTTTCTTCTCAACAGAAACTGCTTTCCGAACCGGTAGTAACCTACGAACGTGTTAATTTTTATGTAAAATTTTAACATTTCAGAAGAACGCGCAAGCTTCGTGATTTTGTAATAGCAAAAGCGTTGTTAGCGAATAGATATAGTACGGCAGCGAGGTAATTATCTCTTATTCCATGATAATATGTGGAGATTTCTTTATTATTGTAAAGCATTCTTTAGGAAAACATCGAGTTTCGTAACAACGATAAACAAGATACATTTATCTTGTTTATCGTTGTAACGAATGAAAAATATAAATGAATTACAGGTGGTATAAGATACTTGGAAATATTGGACATTATTGTAAAAAACTTAACACTGCGTTGCATTGCAAAAAGTTAATTAATGTTTAGTATGTTTATGTTAACTAAGCGCTTCTAATTAAAGTACGAGAAGTCTTTTCGCTAAAAACCATTTCTTTTGACTCCTTTGCCGCAATTTACTTAATTTTCGTAGCATTTCCTCGTTAAGCGAAAAAGTAGGTTCATTTGGGAACTTGACACAAAGCAGTACTCTGCTGAGATAGTTAGTAATTCCTTTGGTTATTTTTTGAGTACGCCAACAATCTCGATTAAAGTTTAAAATTGTTAAAAGCTGGTAAAAGCCTGTAATTAGCTTGATTAGAATGATTTTTTTAGAACGAAATCAGGTGTTCGATGTTAATTCATACATTCGTAAGAAAAAAAAACTTACTACTTAAAAATTGTACTTATTTAGTGTAACAAAAGAACTGACTGACTCATTGTTTGTGAAAACAATATTAAATGGAATTGATAACGGTTTAATTAAATAACTCGGAATTATAGGTAACTAGCTGCTGCCAACGCCTACGTTTACGTAGAATAGGCTGAAGGCATTCAGACAGAAAGACAGATATACATAAAATATGTATTTAAATTATAGCCTATGTGTTTTTCTGATGTATATTAATATCGTCTTCATAATATTAGTAAGGACTAGCTGCTGCCTGCGACTACGTCTGCGTAAAATAGGCTGAAGGCGTAACATTTAGACAGAAAGACAGATATACATAAAATATGTATTTAAATTATCGTCTATGTGTTAATCTGATGTATAAGCTATATTATTCTAAAGTTTAATTAAAATCCATACAGTACATCCATACATAAAAACTTTCGCCTTTATAATATTAGTAAGGAAGTAGGGATGATTACTATAGACTGAACATTGGAAAGCGTCAGTTCATCATTCACAATCATCTACGATGTGCTATGACGTCGTCATTTAGCACCCGATAGAATAGGCACTCAATCATTTGCCAATTCATTGCAAATCGGAAAAAGGGGGCCGAGATCGTTCGGAATGAGTAACTCGAGTAGAAAAATTTCTTCGTTCGCAGTTGAACCATATTGGGGGCTGATAGATTGGATTTTGACAAAGAAAGTTACGTTTATCGGAATGCATGTAATGGGAATTAAAATCATATCTGAACAAATAAATGACATAACTTTTGATTGCTTAAATGTTACAAAGAGGAAGGTGCTGGCACATTTCACAACCCAATAATTAAATTTCCTTTTTTTTATATTAAGATTATTAATTTATTTATTTTTTTGTTTTCATTTTAATATTTTCTAGCTATTGCTAGTTTTGTAAGTTACTGTTCTCCTTAAATAAGGTATTTTATTCGATATTGTGATTACCGTTAATTTAAAATCATAGATGCAATGTTAAATTTAATTATTAAGTGCATCGCATCAGATTTTTTTATGTATTCAGTTGGTTAGCCTAATTAAATAAATGAATAATTTTACGTTGAGTAATTCAATTTTGTTTTAAGCAAAAGTGTTGACAGTTTAATTTAAAGGTGTATTCATAAAAAAACCTCCATTAGCTTGAAATACATACAAACCCTCACACCCATTAACTTGAAAGGCCGCAATTATTATCCCCTTTTAAATTGGCAATGGGCCGACCTTATAGCTAGTAGAACCTTTGTCTACTAACCATATAACCGATGGGGAAGAAATGTTATCGAGTGCCAACCTCGTATTGGCCATCGTAGTTGAGGACAGACCCCCACTACATACAGACTGAAATAATAATTATGATGATGTCGATATAAACTATTACTCAATTTACCACACTCTTACTGAGCATAAAATTATTTTCTTAATCAGAAAGCTAACGACAGTTTCTGCCAAAATTATTTAGTTCGGTCTGATAGTAAAAAAAAAAAACAAGTTTGTCTCCGGGCATCGGATTCACAAATTGTTTACAAGCCCCAAAGAATCAAAAATTAATGAATGGAATCCTTTAAATAGATTTATTGAATAATGTGTGGTTATTTAAATAAGTAACCAAAATACGGATGATATTTGGCCAAGAAGTCGTATTTAGTTAACGCTCTATCTTAAGAACACTGTGGTAAGGCCATGCAACTCTGTTCACTGTTGCACGAATAGGCAGGCTCGTCCGGATAAGTACCACGACCTCACAGAAGACCGGCGTAAAGTGGAAGTATAATACTTTCGCGTTTCGTCTGGTGAGTGAGGTAGCCGGGGCACACTTTACTTAAAGGTGGCAACGCATTTGCAACCCTACGTGTATTTCAAATGTCTATGGGCGGCGGTTATCACTTTACATCAGGTGAACCGTCACCTCGTTTGCCACTTTTTGACATTAAAAAAAGAATAGTCTTGTTTCCGTCCCATACATATGACAAGATTATTGTTATTATAGTATTTCCTAATAACATATTTGGTGCTAATATACGTTCACTCATTACAGCTTCAGTCTTTTCTGTCTAAATAATTTCCAGCGTTCTTAAACTTGTATTGGTTGTAAACGTAACGAATGAGTAATAAACTCTCAGATTGTATGCTTAGTGTTAGATTTACTTTAAAATAACTCTTGGAAACTTTTTCATTCCGTCGGTAAAAATACAACCTGTTAAACCTTGATAAAATTGTATTGTCTACGAAACAAAAGCGGGGTGCTCGTACATTGCAATGGAAATCGAATTCCCTTTGCTTATAGATTGGCAATTTCGTGCTTCCGAGTAAAGTGCTGAGATGGGTACTTAAACATACAACTCTTTTTATGCAGTTTGTCAGAGACAGTACAATGAATTATATAAAAATAAATAAAAGGCCGATTATCAACCCAACAATTACCAATCGATATAAAGTCGTATATTTTGAAGGTGGGTTATGTTATATAAATAAAATAGAAATCTTGCAAACTTAGGCCTTAACAGGGGAAATAGGAAAAACTAATGTTACATTTCAGAATTATACAAATTCTTATCTTTATGAAATGAAATAAATAAATATATATCATGCACATCAGCATCATGACTAACGAGATAACGGATTTTTTTAAATTTGAATTTATATATATATATATATATATATATATATACTACTACTTCATTTTTTTACTTTGCAAAAGACGGAGTAAAAGCGATCATATCGCTGTCTGCATATATTATATATAAAGTTGCACTCAGTCAATTCAGATCTCATAGGTATATGCTCGTATTGTGTCGAGGATATGTAATATAGTTTTTGTTATTATTTTTTTTTTGTTATACTTTATTTTTGATTTTATTGTTCTTAACTTTTTATATTCCTTTTTTATTGTTTTTATTCTACTTCAATGTTATTTTTGTTGGCTGTATGCATGGAGCTGAACGCCAATCTTACAAGGTATCCGCAGAAAACCAGTGCCGTGGTATTGTCTGCCAGGGCTATATACTGAGCGGAGACCTTTTTGGTGCATACATTTTTACAATCCTAATGTTATTTCTTTTTCTTTTCCCTATAATGTAATGCGCCGAATAAATATTTCTTTCTTTCTTTCTATATAAATAAATTCAATTTTAGAATTCAAATTTAAAAAAATCCGTTATCTCGTTCGTCATGACGCTGCACTAGGAACATGATTGGACATATTATAAAAATGGCAAAAAAAATATTTAAGGAACATTTCAAAGGTTAACATTTTAAATTTCCGAACGACTCGTTTAATAGACTCAAAAGTCATTTTTGAATATGCCCTTCAAAGGCCGCCGCGTACCATTGTTTCCGAAGAAACCAACGCCTTATAGTTGAAGCGATCAAAGAACGCAGAGAAGATTTCGTTCGCCACTGTTATCACTTTGAAGAGGTCAGCTCTCAGCTTGATGAAACAAAAATAGCGCCAATGCCGTGTGTTACTAATACCAAGGACTTTTCATTTTGGTCACACTAATTGTATAGACAAGACAAAGTTATCGAATCATTCCCCGTTAAAATCTTATTTGGCATCGACCCTTAAAACAAGACTAGCCAAGAGCTCTATCATTGTAGGCGAGAATTGAGATTCTAAATCGTTTTTTTTTTTTCAAACAAAATGAAGCACCTTTGTAAATGGCCCTCGGTCATATCTTTTTAATATACATAGTTTTATTAGTTGTTTATTATGTGTAGGCTTCAAACAAATATGTACTAATGCTAATATTCTATTAAATTGTTGTTTGTTCCTAACAAACGTTATATTCAAGTTTTAAGTAAAACATATTTGTTCGAATACGCTATGCCCCGACATTTGTTCGAAGTAATTTTCTGGTTTGATGGAGAGTGAAACCTATGTAAATTAGATGAAAACGGTTCAAAGTGTTTGGTACGGCCGCTCCATGAGAGACGTTGAGTTTTCCGTATTACAATCAATGAATATAAACATCACACACAATTGCAAAGTTTTATCACATTATGATAAAACGAATTCGAATAACGATAACGATAGCTTTTCCCAAATTAAAAGTATTAACTTAATATGGAACGGGCTATGCTCTGTATTTCTCTGCGTGATAGAGTTCGTAACTAAGACATCCGCAGTAGAACCAAGGTAACCGACATAGCTCAAAGGATTAGCAAGCTGAAGTGGTGATGGGTCGGCCATAAGCTGAGAATGGGAAGAAGCTATTTATCGGCAAAATACTTAATCAGGATTAGGATTTAAACCTATTTCTCGACTTATCTGTTATACATTCAGTACCTGGAGTACCGAGGAGGAGGGTTTTTTTTTTTAGTAAATCATGTATTTTGGATATATACATGAATATCTGTAATCCATAAAAAATACGTGTGTAAATGATAGTGATACGAACCGCGGCCGTCTGTTTTGGGGCCGCCCGATTACCGTCCGAGCTATTATAAAATTTATTATTGCAGCGAAATTTACCGTCATATTCGAATGATATTTTTCATTCCCTGAATACAGGGATAAAACGACATTTTCTAAAATTGAAACCTAGCTTGATCAATTTTTCGCCCCCGAACATACTAAATTTCATGAAAATCGCTGGAGAGAATTCAGAATGTAAGTCAAGTAAAGTGGGAGGCCTTCTTTATTAAAATGAGGTGGCTATGCAATCTATCATATTAGCCTTATCATCTTATATCATATTAACTGCACCTCTACCGTATTAGCATATTAGGTAACACTCTCGCTTGCCACCTTCTAACGAAACAAACTTACTTTTAATGTCGGCTTCGGTTGGTGGTTTTTTATTTTACCAGTCTTTACCAGTATCGAATTTAATTCAACACCGTTCAACTGTTTTGGCGTGACACAGTGGGAAACCATCGTTTTTATAACACTTTATTTTAGGGCACTTCCTCGCAACGCGGGTCGCCCCCGCGGGGCGTGTAAAACTGAATTGCCATGTGCCCCGGAAAGGTTAACGGGATCGTATTTTACACGTATACAGGGGTGGGCTTTTACCTTCTGATTATAATGAGCTCTTCACATTTCTCACTGCCTCTTACTTTGCAGCGCTGACGTATTTGTAGCCAATGATGTTTACTAATTTAGATGACACATGTTCATACTGCATGCCATTTAAAAGTGTTCCGCTTTACATTATATCACTACATAGTCTAAAACAAAGTCGACCCGCTGTCTGTTTGTCCCTATGTATGCTTAGATCTTTAAAACTACAGATCTTGATGCGGTTATTTTTACTAGATGGAGTGATTTAAGAGGAAGGTTTATATGTATAATACATTGTACCCGTGCGAATTACACCAATAAAATAAAAAAAGATTTGAGCGCGACAGTTTCGGTGCAGTATTGTCTATCATATCTACATTTATTTGTAGCACTAAAGCATTTCCGCTTGTAGAGATAACATTAAGATTTTCGAATTCATTTTTGATAACACGTTTTACTGTCACAGAATTTACGGAAAGATAATTTGTACCGTGGCAACAAAATCTCGGAACGGATAAATCGTTCCGTTCTCACAACTTCACGCACTCTTAGAAAAAAGTTACTTCAACGTTTAGTACGCGTACTGTGGTGATTAAGTAATTTTCCTTAACTTACATTCTTTCTTACCAAAACACCAATCAGAAAATGAAGTATCATAGAGTAATGTAAACTAAAGTAATTAGTTTAGATTAATAATCTAGTGCATATCAATGTTATTCATAGTTAAATAATTAGGCTTAAGTAGTTAGTGTAAGAATGTTTTATTATAATTTATATCGTTATTTTTTTTAATTCATAAGGTGTTGTTCTCAGAATTTGACAGTAAAGAAACATTGTAAAATTCTGAGAATAATTCCTATGCCACATTTAATTTAATAAATTCGTTTCATGTAGAAGTACGCCACCACGGAGTTTAATTTCCCAGAGGCCTTTTTAATATTATAAGCAATATTGTTGCGTGGTGTGACAAATTACTGAGACTGTTTAGTAATACAAGAAAAAGGAAAAAGTGATCCCTGATACTAGAGGGCCTTCTCTGAAATTGGTCTGAAAAGAAATGTAATAAAATATAATCCCGTACCTTTTAAGCCATATTATGTTTGGACATATTATTATCTTAAAACAAAAACGGTACAGACTTTGAGAGAAAAAGCTTTGATGTAATTGAGTTCTGTAATAATGAGTGATAATAAGACAAGTGAATTGGCGTATTTCACTTTTTATATATTAAAATTAATTATTGAAGAAATTTGTATTCGATTAGATGGTCCATATGATATCGAATTGCAACAGTTATTTGCTTTTAATGGTGTTCTGTAGCTGTTTTGTCAAGCTTGGAAAAAGAATTATGAAATACCTACTAAGTGTAACATAATGTAGCTGAGTTGTTATCGTAATTATATTTTAAAAATTTAAAATAAGTTTATTGGTCACAAAAAGTAAAAAAACATGTAATGATTGCCCGTGATAGTATTACAGACTGCTCTGTCTTCCACATATGGGATAAACTGTAATCAAATTACGTAACCAATTAAGTAATTTGGATTTTATATCACAGTTGCTAATGTCGTTGTAATATTACGGTTGAACTTATTGTATAGTGAAGGAGCATTGTAATCAATGTGCCTTTTGGCAAAGGTGGTTCTAAAACCAGATACTGGGTATCATATCACAGCCTTGTCCTTTCCGCTCTCAGCGGAAGCCTTACTCTCTCCTGATACGAAGAATGGGTGCTATTGCTAATATAACTCATTTGCGTATCTTTTCGCGGGTTATTTTAAACGTATTTTAACGTTCAGTAATTTCATTTCATTAAACGTGTTATATTCGTGTATAAGTGAAACTGTTACTAAACATAATCACGAGTTTTAGCTATTTCAAATCCATATGAAAATAAAGGAGTGAAAGGTTCTAAGTAATAAATTAAATTTTACATTAAATAAATTCGATCAAAATACTAAATTACATTAAATAGAAGAACATTTAAAGAGGTCTTCGTAACAAAAGTAAAAATTTATTCCTTCCGATTGCTACTGATAATTTATATGGAAACTTTGATTTCAAAAGATACCATAAAATTGGAAATTTGTGACGACAATCTTAAAGTTTGTCCTAAAGAGATTTTTGATTACGAATCAAGGACGATGGTTATTTTTCGACATAATCAAAAGAATCTTGAAAGTATCTCTGTATGTACAATCGAATGTATTACAAGACAACTTTTTTATTCCCTCACTTTGTATTCATTTAATAATTGATTTTCAGGAGCTCCTTACGTATCACCGGAACCCAAGATTCAATACCAATGACACATTGGAAGTACCAGCTTTCAAATAAAAAAATAATCATCAAAATCATTTCACTCAGTCGAAAGTTCTGTGGTAACAAACATAAATAAATACAGTCGAATTGAGAACCTCC
Organism: Iphiclides podalirius; assembly: GCA_933534255.1. Classification (NCBI taxonomy): domain Eukaryota; kingdom Metazoa; phylum Arthropoda; class Insecta; order Lepidoptera; family Papilionidae; genus Iphiclides; species Iphiclides podalirius. The sequence goes on along the minus strand of OW152831.1, from coordinate 10,975,488 downwards.
TCCATTTTTGCTGTCGGTTGAAAATATTTTAAGGGAAAATCATGGCGTTGAATTCCTCCGGCAAAAAAGAAATTCCGTAATGCTCAACCTTCGTAGGTAACAGACTCTTCTGTTTATATTGTTGCGCTTAGGTGAAATGGTACAGGCGTTTACTCTGAGATCGAAAATCAAACACACAGTAAATGCTATCACTTAACATAAAACTTATTTATGATTTCTTGAATTTACGCGGATACTATACGTCGCAAATAGAACTCGAGCTTCCAATACCCATGCATGAAATTGCCCCGTGGCAGTGATGGATTCTAGAAAGTTTTTGAAACGTCAGGAAACAAATTAAGTACTAAAAAAAATGCAAATAGTTTTGTTTGCAATTTTAGTATCGCTTTAATGTTTTAAATATAATTGTACATGCTAAACTTGAACTTTATATCATTATAACGTCCACTTTACAAACCGATAAATGAAACGCTCTAATATTTACACCAGCTAATGTATTTATTTGTTTAATTTTAAAATCATGCATAATCAATAGATTTTTTAGCTTTATGAAAATTTTTTTATACAGATAATCGATTGCTTCTACCAAGATTTTATAGTAATCTCATCTTATGTGATAAAATCTCTTGACTAGTAACAGATCCTTTCAACTTAATATATGTGATTATTCTGCAAGTTTAGTTAAACAACTATTATAAAGCTTTTCTTTATATCCTATAACTATATAAGCGCTGTAATGTGCCGCAATCGTATTGCATGTACAATAATAATAATAATTACATACAATCAATATTCAGTATGTTTCGCTCGTATAAAGGCGTTCGATACACCGCCAATGTTAAGAACGAATTCGTTGTAATAACCATGTAAATATAAAAGCATGGGTCTAAGTAAAATTGTGATACCGCTATAAAACAGGCAATAAAAGCTCACAATATATCGTACCAGATTGGCTTCGCCCCATTTAGTTTTTATAAATAAACCATTAGTGATTTTATATTTATTCGCAATGTCATTACTATCAAGCATATTTCTAATCAGCCTATCCGGAACTGGATCTTCACTACTAAATAATTCGACAACCGATCGTCAGCGAACAAAATGCTCGAGCAATTAAAATTCGCCAACGCGACGTTATTTAATCAAGACCTTCCACCGATGGAATGAATCGTTTAATAATTGATTTTAATATGAATTTGCAACAACTTTAAACATTTCAAGTGGTAATAAATATTTTGACTACAGGTAAATTACGGGATATCTATCAAGCAAAAATAGAAGAAATAATAGAAACAGTAACTTTTGTAGGGCCACGCAACAGTGTTCGCTGTTGATCGAATAGGCAGGTCCGTCCACGTAAGTACCACGACCTCACAGAAGACCAGCGTCGAGTAGACGTGTTACACTCCGGTGCGTGAAGTAGCCGGGGCCCATTTCATTAAAAGGTGGCAACGCATCCGCATCCCTACTAATATAAACCGACGCCACCTATCCGGCACTAACGTAAGTATTTTCGTCGGAGTGCTCATATCGCCCTTTATATATGTGCTAAGTTCCATATCAATTGGGCAAATGGTTCTCTAATTGTAGGTGAACATACATTGACACATACATTCTATTTTATATATATAGATTGATAACATTCATCGAATTTAGCCCCTCACTAATTGCAATAGGGGGTCAATTTGATATTTATTTGGAGCTACTTTAGTTTACCTTTTTTATGAACAAATTGATATCAGCACATAGTACAGTCTTACCGTATATTTTCTGCAGGAAATATTACATTGAAAAGTAAAAATCGAAACCTAAAAACATGTTAAGTGTCAGTTAGTACACAAGTATGTAAATATTTGTTGAATGTACATAAACTCGCTTGGGCGAGAATTTCATTTTTGAATTAGGTATGGTTTGACAACTAATATTAGCGAAGTTATGCGGTTGGCAACATGACATATAATATTTTTATCACTATGGTGTAATATTTATAAATATATATGGAATGATATTTATGGTATGATATTAGTATTACAATAATATGACGGTTACACTAGAAGCTTGTTACACTCTTTTCTACAATAAAATATATATATTTTTGTTAATCACGCTATTCTGAATTTTAATTTATTGAAAATCATTTTCTGCATTTTAGTCCTCTATTTATCTACAAAAATATTGTTTTTTTAGTTTTTTTAACTATTGGTTTTATCGCACCGTCTCGAACTACACTAGCAATTAAAGGTCTATCAAATAAAAAAGTTATGTGGCCTCTAACACGGCTTAAAATTGCGCTTTACAAGATAACCGCTAACTCCGGGTAAGCCGTTTGCGATTCGTTTATCTCATATGTGGTTACAATAAACATTTACGGCTAGCGAGGCCGGCTTTTACCCGCAACATACAAATAAATGTATGTAATAATTAGTCTACCAACTTACTGCATCATTGTAGTGTCAAGATTGTTATCAGGTTTGTTCTTCCGTTTAAAATAGTTTAGTAAGATGTAAGAGTTCTAACGTTTTTACCTTGATCCTAATATTTTACCTATTACTTAACTTGACTATTAACAACTTATATAACAACAAGCAGAACTATTGGTTATATCACCGACCGGGTTCGCAGCCAAAATCAAAGTGACCACTGCTTCATGCGACCATGTGTCCCTTGGCTCGAGTAGATAACGTCATATCCGTATCATATACAGTGTTGCCAACGCCAACAAAGAGCAAAACTTTTAAAAATGTTACGGCGAAGCGTACCAAGTGATGTATACAAAATGACTAGGAACGTAATTATTAGGATAATGCAATGTAATTTCACCAAGTAAATTTAAAGCAATCATCAGTATTAAAATATCTTTGACAATTTTGTACGTTCCATAACAATGCCGCCAAATTAAAAATTGTTCCCTGCATGAAATTCAAATACAACTTTTTTTTTTGATGACTTTAACTGATGTTAGAGCTTTCAGTCCGTAGACAATTAAAGCTTCACCGCTGATGCAGTGGTGGTGGGGAGAGGAGTGTCGGTATGGCGGTACGCTGTCCTACCTACCCTCCGTGGTCGAAACGTGGTAAACGGCGTTCCTTTTGAGGTTCATTTTGTGGTGCTAGATAGCCCATTTATTGAGGAAGGCATTTATATATGTGGTTTGAGCCGCGACAGAAAAGCTAGTAATTCAATAAAATTAATAATCTCAATTACCTTAATTATAATTTTGCGTAAAAATATACATATTACGCAAAAGAATAATAAAAAAAAAAACAAAAGGAAGTGACTTTTTGTTTCAATAATTTGATAAGATGTCGCAAAGTGTTCAAGTAATTCCGAAGGGATTCCATTAAAGCTAAGTAGATTGTGTCTTACTTCAGGAAAAACGCCTCCTTTTCACAAATTGCTAACGCATAACGAATACTCTTTAAGTTCCTTACGTTAAATGGTTTCCAATTTAAAGGGATATCTGAAGGCAAATAGGCCTATTTGTTGAAAGAACAATGTCTTTTTTTAGCGAATTGACAACTGCATACTTAACTTATATTGCATCTCGTAATAGATGGCGTTACAGCTATGCATTTCGCACACAAAAAAAGCGTTTATCTCTGTTGTCTTCTAGGTACAACCGCGTTACAGGGCGGTACCGACACCTAGCTACCGATTAATCAAGTTCAGTGAACGATCATCGAGGTCACGGTCCGTACCGAACCTCGATGGCGTAGGTGACACTCCTCTCTTAGTTAACGCATGCATAAGCATATGCGCGGCCCTACCCATTATGGAGGGCCTCAAACCCGTGGGTTATAGCTAGCCCACGGGTTCTGCGTTTGATGAAGCTATAATAGTCTACGGGCTGAATGCACTATCTTCAATTACAACATAAACATAAACATAAACATCACTACACTTTTCACTGTTGCACTGTTCACTTCACTTTCCTTTTCTTCTTTGCACTGTTCACTTCACTTTCCTTTTCTTCTTACTTCCATTTTGAGTCAACTGAACTGTCCGTTTAGCGTGCTGCGGACCCATTTTTGTAGGCAATACTTCCATCGTCTTTTCGTATAGAACGTTACTAGAGTGTGGACTTTTGCCCAAAATGTTCTCTCGGTAGACAAGAAATTTTCTATTTAAACAAAGTTCCGCAAAAAAAATTACGTTCTTATTATTTTATTACACTAGAACAATTTAAAACTGAGTTGTAATTAGGACGTCAACCCAGTAATCGTCAAATTTCTTTTTATTTTAACTATTTAAATCATATTTTAATAATTACAGTATATATTACATTGGTGAGAAATCAGGACAAAAACGCTTTACATCTTACGGGCTCGTGTTAAAATTGAATAATAAATGTTGTAAAAATAATATTATATTATTTTACCGTTCGTTTTTAATTCAGAATACGGATAACATAAGTTCTAATTCTTCCACTCTGCTTTTGAAGTTACGATCGCTACATGAAAACATGAAAAGTAAACTCTACTTCTACAAATATAGCTTTTTCAATGATCGTCTTCAATCTCTATTAATTTTCAGAGGCTCACAAGCATTTATACAATTTATCTATTGGCGGAGTTTTATTAAATATATAATTTTATTTATTGCTAATTATGTTGAAATTATTCTCTCCATATTATTTAAATTTTTAAGCATAACCCATGTTTAATTACGTTACCTAGTTCAGCTTTCAAATGTTTGGCTTAAGTGTTACAAAACGTTTCGCTATCAGATATCCGACTCGATATTACACAGACGGATTTAATATTAGACCCAGCCAGAGCACAGCTTACAGCTTCTCCGACTTAATCGACTTAATCGAGTTAGTGAATATCGAGTTCCACTGAATATTTGAGTGAAAATTAGTACTAAAGCTTATATTCAAACAAGTTCCCTATTGGAGCATTTGATGCGTTTTCTTTATTTACCTCTAACGAGGATAGGTGAGAGATTATTACGTACCATAGTGATTTATTATATACTACAGAACGCATATGTACTTAAAAGTCTTGGGCGGCGGTATTCACTTAACATCAGGTGAACAGTCTGCTCGTTTGGCAACTTTTCACATTAAAAAAAAAACTAGCACTAAATACATAATGCTAGTGCAATCAGTTCTTTGCCCGTTCTTCACTAGAGTATATGCCAAATTCTGATTTGTCACCGAGCACTGAATATAAGTGGTGGCTTATATAAACTATTTGCGTACTTATAATAAATCTACTCGTCACAATTAAAACTCGTATTAACTATGATTTTCCTTTTCTCGACACTACACATTTATCAATTGAAGTTTCGATGTGTCACGCTGCAAAGTAATTGAAAATTCATTAATTAAAATACAAACTCAATTTAGGTCCTTTTATAATTATTACTGCCACTTCCACTGCTACGAATATACTATACAAACATATTGAGGCCACATAATACGGTGACACATTGACTCGTTATTATTCGTAATTTCTTAAAGACGATCCCTGAAAAACAAAGGGCAATTAACGGTCGTCTGGGGAAACAAGTGCTGTCCACGTTCTAGCGTACTTATTGAGTCTCAAATGTGAGAGGACAAAAGAAAAATACCTATGTTCATAATCTTCTTAATGCGTGCGTTTAACAATGTTATGTCATCTAAGGGCCCATAGTTAAACGCACGCATGAGCACATGCCAAGGTATTGTCTTCAGCGTCGGGTCGTGGGTTTGATTGCCACACGGGACAACGTTTTTTGTGACCCACAGATAGTTTTTTCGCATCTGGGTGTTTGTCCGCTTGAAATTTATATTTGATAAACGTCCTTACAACACAGGATAGTGTTAAAGCTAAAGTAAGGACAATGTTTTTGAAAAATAAAATAAAAAATAACAATTAAAGGTTTTAAATAATTCATATAGGTACTAGAGGCGGTCACAAATTTAAATCTATCTATTAAAAGATTCGAGATGAGAGAACACTTCATTACGCGTCGGTAAAATCCCTAATAGAATTACAGATGCTTTCTGATTCAAAGGAAAATATTTCACTGCAAATAGAATCCTATTAATTAATGTTCCTTTTCATCGACGACCGAATTTTTATAGGAAAAATGTTTCTTTATTTTAATACTCAATTTACGAGGCAGAGTTCTGGTTTGCTGGCTTGTATTAATTTGTAAATTACTTTGAATCGTCCGAATTATCGTTAATTCTTTTAGGCTTTTTTCCAATTACAGAGATGCAAATATTGACATTTAGCTTTGAAAAGATTAAAAGTAATTAAATTATCGTAAACTATGCCGTTACCGAAATTCTACCCTTTTTTTTAATTTGAAAAAGTGGGAAACGAGCTGGCGGTTCACCCGATGTTAAGTGATAACCGCCGCCCATGGAAATTTGCAACACCCGTAGACCTGTACCACCTGTTGCCACCTCTAAATAAAGTGTGCCCCGGCTACCTGACTCACCAGACGAAACGCAGAAGTAACTCTTCTACTTTATGCGGGACTTCTGTGAGGTCGTGGTACTTATCTGGACGGGCCTGCCTATTCGTGCAACAGTGATCACTGTTGCGTGGCCCTACCACAGAAAAACCTTACTGAACTTACTGTTCTAATAGCTTACTTTTCTCGTAAAAGCTAATGAACGGCCTCGTACCAATAGCTAAATCGTGCACCAAGCGTTTGCCAAGTTCTTGTATACAAGAACCATGTACCTATTTACATGTTTTATGTATATGTGACAAATCATTTATGCAATACTATTTTTTCGCCCGCGGCTTCGCTCGCGTTGAAGCCCTTAAATAAATATCTTTCAACCCTTTACAACGCTTTTTTACATTAAAAAAATATATGCCTATGCACTTTCTCAGGCTCTAGACTATCTGTGTACCAAATTTCATTTAAATAGGTTCAGTAGTTTTGGAGTGAATGCGAGACAGACAGACAGAGTTACTTTCGCATTTATAATATAATAACATAAAATAATATATAATATATTAAATATAATATACAATATATAATACAGATTTATTAAAATAATTTGTCTAATTAATTAAAAAGCGTTATATTCTAACAAGTTTTGGAAGTAACTTTTCACACTTTTCAGACATTTCATTTAAATTCACAAAAAAAAATTTCATTTTGAAAATAAACACTAAGGAAATCCGCCATACTTTGTAATTTGTATGTAACATTAATTGTATGCAAATATTTAAGACTTAACTTACGTTTTACTTTTTTGATACAGGGTATTCAGAACATAAATTACGAAAACAATTTACGTCAATAATTTATGATAATTTGAGCATAAATTAATGAAAACTTTGAACATTAGTGCCAATTTAATGCATAAACAACAACGCCATATTTAAAATGCTACAGATAATTAACGACACACTTCTTTTACATTTTATATTTATTACCTATAACAATTTGTTAAATTTCGTAGTTAACATTAACATACATCTGACTGATTAATAATCTGTGACGTCCCTAATCCCTGCCATAAAATAAATTATGTTCAAAATTTACTTCTCTCAAACTAATTGGTACACCTATACCTACATTTTACTAGGATATATCGAAGGCGAAGTAACGCTCAGATGACCTAGGGCAAAATTCATTCCTCTTCTGTCTTAAGACCCGGCTAAAAGAGGATAATGGTTCACCTTGTTTACGCCAATGATATGAAGCAGGTGCTTTGTTTATAGTTTTGGCACAATATGAGATCTCAATGAAAAAAATTTTGTGTTTTATTGGTTCATCATCATCATCATCATCATCAGCCGCAAGACGTCCACTGTTGAACATAGGCCTCCCCCTTAGAACGCCACAACGAACGACACTTTGCCATTTGCATCCACCGGTTGCCTGCGACTCTTATGATGTCGTCGGTCCACCTAGAGGGAGGCCTTCCAACGCTACGTCTTCCGGTTCGTGGTCGCCACTCGAGAACCTTTACTCCCCATCGGCCATCAGTTCTTCGAGCGATGTGGCCTGCCCACTGCCACTTCAACTTGCAGATCCGGAGAGCTATGTCGGTGACTCCGGTTCTTCGGCGAATTTCCTCATTCCGGATTTTGTCGCGCAAAGAAACTCCGAGCATAGCTCTCTCCATAGCTCGTAGTGTGACTCTGAGCTTCTCCAATAGGCCAACTTTTAGAGACCACGTCTCAGTGCCATACGTCATCGCTGGCAACACACACTGGTTATAAACCCTTGTCTTTAGGCACTGTGGAATCTTGGACGAAAAGATATCGCGTAGCTTCCCGAACGCTGCCCATCCGAGTTGGATTCTTCGAGTGACCTCTTTGTCGAAGTTGGACCTGCCTAACTGGACCGTTTGTCCAAGGTAGACATAGTGGTTGACAACTTCGAGTGTATGGTTCCCAACAATAACTGGTATGGGTTCGACATGGGCATTTGACATGATTTTCGTCTTGCCCATGTTCATTTTAAGACCCACCTGTTGGGAAACGTTACTAAGGTCCCTGATCATAGTGTTAAGGTCCTCCAGCGACTCTGCCATTATCGTTTTATTGATTAATCACACAAAACCGGTCAAGTGCAAATCAGAACTCGCGCACTAAGGGCTCCGTACCATTATCTATAGAAACTGCAAAACATCATGTCTGTTGTATGCTAGGCCCGCATATTTTTTTTATTCTGTTATTTAGTGTTTGCTATGTGGAAACAGAAATACATCATCTGTGAAAATTTCAACGATCTGACTATCACGGTTCATCTTAGTAATAGGGTGCCGTTACACCCTACGTACGATTACGGAACTATCAGCTGTCTAACTATCACGGTTCATGAGACACAGCCTAGTCACAGATGGACAGACAGACAGACAGACGTCTTAGTAATAGGATCCCGTGTTACCCTATAGGTACAGAACTCTAATCAAACGAGTATTGAAACACATTACTGAAACATGATAAAAAAGAAGTTATTTCTACGAATATTTTGTTACAAAAATGAAGAGTGGATAAGGTTAACATTTTTTTGGAGTTATATCATCTATGATCGTTACCCGCGTAACCGTTTTTATAGGGTTACGTGGCAGATGAGCACCATTCACGACGTATAATGGAAATTCGTAATAATACAACGCTTCCCTAATTTACACACCCACTACATTATACTCCCCATCATATAATTTTATTAATAAATGTGATTTTTATGTTAAAAAATCTACCAAGTGAGTAGGTGATTCATCTGATGTTAAGTGGCTACCACCGCCCATTCATATTTACAACACCTGAGAGGTTTCAGATGCTTTTATTTATGTAAGAAGATGCCAAGCAAGGCGGTTTACTTGATCTCAAGTGTAACCGCCACCCATTGACATTTGCAAGACCAAGGCTACAGAGGCAGATGCGTTGCCACCTTTTAATGAATTGGGCCCCGGTCACATCACTCACGAAGACGAAACGGAGAAGAGTTAGCACTCCCACCTCACGCCGGTCTTCTGTGAGGTCGTAGTACTTCCCCCGATGGCGCTGCCCATTCGTGCAACGTGACAAGAAGGCCGGTTCATTACTCGCACAAAGGTTACACATTCAACGAGGAAATGTAGCTAGCGTTCTTGGACCAGTTTTGTAAGAATGTAATATAGTCACCTAGCTAATTAAACATAGATTTGAAATACTTTACATAAGTAAATTCTAGTAGAGTACAACATTCGTTTTTTAATTATATTTTTTTATACTATAGAGAACTGTAACTTTTTTAATATAGCATGTCTTAAAATCTTCGGAGTAGTTCAGTTTTTGAGAGATAAAAATAATTAAATCATAACACATAACGAGCACAAACTAACAATTGAGTGGTCAAAAGAAATACATTTTATATAAAATAAAAGAATAGTTCATATAATATATCCATTAAAAATTTGATTACCTTAGTAAAAAGTTTAAAATTAGTATTTTATTCCACATTCCCTTTTGTAGGTGCTAATTGTTTCGCACATGTGGAGAACAAAACGTTTTTAGGTTAAAAGCTTTCTTATTGTTCTCAGCGATGGCAAGGAAAAGTTTTTGAACTTAATTTCTCTATGTTTTAATTAATTATCTTCAGTGTGTGTTACTTGAATCAAGTTTGTATTAACTTTATCGATATTTTCCTTGAAAATTTTCAAAATGTTTATGTTATTTACAGCATTCCGATCGAAATACACGCTGAGATTTCGGATTACATTGTTTTCTGCCCCTTTGAAATTGTACATGAAATTTTAATATACCTTCCTACGCAATTATTACTTAATTAACTTCGTACTAAACATTATGCTTTCTCGATGTTCACCTAGTTATTACCATTTATGAGTTTTTAAAGTAATACTTGTAATGCTAGGTGCCAACTCAATCTCACTTTCCTTGTAATAAATAATAAAACGTTACCTTCACAGATTCAAATCTCGGCGTTTTATTTTATTTTCTTTACATATTGATGCCACACGTAAACACACACAATCCACTGAACATTTAATTTTTTTAACAAATTTAATTTAAACGGACCAAATTAATCAAAAGTAATTAAGTGCGCTGTGTGTACTTACATCCTAATGAAATCCACAGTGTAACTGCCTTTATAATTAACTATAAAATATCGCTGCAGAGCTGCATAAATACACAGTAATTACTGCGCCGGGGTTACGGTTCGGTTGTGAGTTTAAGGTCATTACACCCGAAACAATATGGCGCATGAAAAAACATCAGAAATAACAAATGTACAAAGATTTGTTAGGTCTCGGCTGATTCCTAATTGAAGTAGCACAAAAAAATTACATCCGAAATAATCAGGTACTAAAGCAATTGTTAAATTTTAGACGCTTGAAACGCAATGACGTACACCTATGGCTAAAATTTTCTGTAGTTTATTAAGTTCACATATCCCCTTATTGTATCTGGCGTGTAAATTAGATTTAATCTCTATATATAGCGTGTATAGAGTCTTAATCAGCTATCTCAACTGGATTAAGAGCTAACAATATGAAGTATTATTAAAACTACAAAACATTATTTTATTTCGTTTTGTGATGTCTTTATCATCATCATTTCTATTGTTTACGTTGAGTAATTCCCGCGAAGTAATAGGTGCATAAAACTTCAACAAAAATTATTTGTTAGAATTTTTTTATCTCCGCTAGTCAGCTATTCAATGCGACAGAGTTTTTCGCATTTACTTTATTTCACTCTTACACTTTTAGCTCATGAATAGCTAAAGCGCGCAACAATACTAAGGAAATACCATATTCATGAGCAGGACGATACCTACAAAGCTAGCTTTGACAGAGTAGCTTATTTGGCATTTCAACAAATCTTCTCTATTAATTTATATCGATCTATGTCACTATGTCTGGTGTAAGTAAAACTTACCAGTCTTTTGAGAGCAAATTATTGCAAGTTGTATTTCTAAATACAATTTGCAATCATTTGTCCTCCCAAGATTAATTTCCGCGATTTTGGTAAAGTAAACAATTGAATCGCGGAAATTAGAAAAACATATTAAAAAGGTTTTTAATCAATACAGAGTGATACAGAGGCAAAAGTAGCAATGGAATTAGTGTATTATGTGGAATAAGTTCCGAGTTTTATTAAAATTTAATTACCGCCAAAAAACAATACGTCACTGGTCAAGGTCAGATGATCAGCTTAAACTTTTCTATAACTTGTAAATACAGCGCTAGCTTAATAGTTATCCAAAAAACCACAGAGTTAAGCCTATATTTCCCTATATACAAAAGTACTCTGTGGTTAGGTTGTCGCGATAGTCTATCTAGCTACTTACACTTACAGATAAACACTTAGTTATATGTCGTTTCATAAAAATACAATCATGTGGAAAGTACACTAAAATATAAAATAAAATAGCCAAAAGATGTGAAAAAAAAGTGAGCAATCACATTTCTCGATTCTACAGGTATGAAATTCACGATTCACCGACGATATTTATTGCCAAACGTGACAAGCCTTATTACCATACCAAATACTGAAATGCAAAACAATAGTTTTCATTTAAAAAAAAATTATAATCAGAAAACTTATCAAGGACAACACGTATGTTACGCTATAATGTCCAAGAATACATTGACGACAAGGATATGTGGAAAAGACTCATGCTCTGCACTTGCAAGACCCCTGGCTGCTGCTGATTTTATACCTAAATAAGTTTGTATAATTGCATCAAAAAAAAATAACAAAAAGAACAAGACCGCAGAGTTTCTTGTTGGTTCTTCTCTGTGCAGGTGTAGTTTAGTGAACCGGTGGTAGATTTTTGGTTGACGTTCAATAAGAGCTTAAGTTAAGCCTATATTGAATAAATATACTTTGACTTTGACTTTGAAAAAGAGGTTTAAAGGTCATCTGAGTAAGGCCCATTTACATGATGCAAGTTCCTTGCCTGTTGTATGCAATTAAATTGAAGCAATAAATGATCACAACATATAACAAACATTCTTGACTATTAAACGAGTTTTGTTTCAAAACTTTTCTTAGTGTAAACAGCACACACAATAATTTCTAATTATTGTGTGTGCTGTTTCTTACCGCAATTCTTGTATTCAATCGCATTCTCTCTTCCTTTAAAAACATAAGTGCGATGACTGAGGGTGTTTAATCGCTGCTGTTCTTTTGAGGCAAGGAATATTGAGAAATAGTCGTAAAAAAAAGTTGTATCAAAAAATGAATACATCACAATGAAATAAATTAAATCGGCAAAATCTAACTTGAACACTTATTAAGAATAGTGGAAAACTTGTAACAAACCTTGCATACTTGGTTAACCAGTAGCGTATCGACATTTTGCGCTTCCGCCAAAGAGTTGACTCAGTATTAGATTGTATACGTATATTACATACAGCACAATCTACCATAACGACATTTAAACTTGGATTTTCCAATGGTGTGCCCAGGCACAATAACGATTTTATAGAACAATGTTAGAGTGTTGATTATTCTTTAAACATTTTTGTCTCCATTAGTCGGTTGTGTTACATGTCATATAATAGTCTGGCTGTATTTTTACTCGAGTGCCTTTCCATCGTTACAGTTGGCACTCTCCTTGGGTATTAGCTAAGTGGGTCGTCGACCGCTCGCGAAATGGGCAACGGCTCATTATGTCTAACGTACACTGTGCTGTAAGTGCGCCAGAACAATTCTTTTTAAGCCGAATCGCGGGAAATTCCGATTCGGCCCATTTAACCGAACGTCTGAGATATTGATATTCGATTAAACAATCTGTGATAAAAGCTTTTTGGAAGACTTTTTTTCCAACAAATATATTATGTGTTAAAGATTAAAGACTTAAGACTTAACAAATAGACATTTGAAAATAGTATTTACAAGAGATATGTGTATTTTAACAAAATTGTGAGTAACCGAGATTTTTCTATGTGGCCAATTTTGTTTGCACCAGTGTAGTACTTTATTCTGTTTCTGATTATGGCTACATAATTAACAAAAGAAGTACTTATTCTACGCAGACGTAGTCGCGGGCAGCAGCAGTTAGTAAATAAAAGATTATTTCAAACGCATCATTTTTAATTCTTAATCACGGTACCCTGCCCCAAAAGACGTAAAAGACGTTTACATTTTAGACATAAGTAATCCCTTTAAGCGGACTCTAAGTCCATCCTCCAAGTCCTCAAGGTTATCACAGACTTTTAAAGATTGCGATAGTTTAGTCTCAACAAAGTTAAACGCGTTCATGCCAGAATATGTTTCCTCTAGTCACGATTAAACCTGTTTAATCGTTCAAAAGTTAAGGCAAGTCATCCATCAGGCTAGATTAGCTCATTACGTGACGGAGTAAAATAAAATGTAGTCACGAATAAAAATGTAGCTGCAATGCAATAAGCTGTTTATTATGTCGAAATCACTATTACTACATAGTTGTACGCTGTCTGTCTGTCCATATGTAGATCTTTAAAACTACGCAACGGATCTTGATGCGTTTTTTTACTAGATAGAGTGATTCAAGAGGAAGGTTTATATGTATAATAATGTATTATGTATATACGCGCACCCGCGCGAAGCCGGGGGATCGCTCGTACATATTAAACCAGTCGGTGGCCTAGTGGATTGTACAAGTTACAATAAAAAAAAACTTCTGAATTTTTAACAATAATAAAATGCAAAATTAAACAAAGGTATGCTTTTCTTAAAACTAAAATTATATACAATTCCTTCAATAACCCCGACTAATCAGTGCAGTCGTGTCAACATCACCAGTAGAAAGTACAGAGCTTTTACTATTATACAAGCTGGAAAAAACTGACTTCTTCCTTGAACCCCACGCTGACGTAGGACAGCTAGATCAATATGACTATCAGTAGTCAAACGAATTCATTGTTTATGTGAAAAAGTGGCAATCGAGCTGGTTCACCTAATGTTAAGTGATAACCGTCACCCATGGACATTTTCAACACCCGTGGGGCTTAGATGCGTTGTCATCTTCAAATAAAGTGGGCCACGGCTGCCTCACTCAACAGACGAAACGCAGAAGTGTGACACTTCCACAGTACGCCGGTCTTCTGTGAGGTCGTGACTTACCCGGACGGACCTGCCCATTCGTGCAACAGCGAACACTGTTGCGTGGCCATACTACCAACGTATGTTCTCCAGCGATTTTGAGAGACCGACAGGAACTTCAAAGGGCCAGAAAATAGCAGGCCGAGCTGCACAACTATTCGAGAAGACTGATTCATCGTTAGCACTTTGCTTAAAGTCTACATCACACGGCTGCTGTTCAGAAAATGAACAAAATATATATATACATATATAGAACATTTCTTCATCTCACTAATTCGTTTATTTATTTATATTTAAAGCGAGCCCTTTCATCGCGGGATGAAATTAGGCATAAATTATTCATTCGGTGATTCGGCTTCGTCACAAACTCGTAAAATTTTGATTAGAAACATTTTAAAATTGGAATGATTACCGAAACTTAATAAAGCAATAAAGTAGAAATGCCATGTATCATAATGAACACATGATGACGTACATCCCCCCTTCAATCTCATAATTTCCCCCATTTTACGTAGCAGAAACATATAATCATAAAGGCCCTGGGCCTGGGTAACAATGGATTGTATCGAAACAGTACACACCAAAACAACAGTTTCTCACTTATTTAACGACTCCGTGGCGCAGTTGTCAAGGTATTGGCTTCGGCGTCGGGGGTCGTGGGTTGGATTCCCACACGGGACAACTATTTGTGTGACCCACAAATAGTTGTTTCCCATCCGGGTGTTTGTCAGCGTGAAATTTATGTTTGTAAAACGTCCTTACAACGCAGGATAATGATATCCTAAAGTAAGGGCAATGTTTTTAAAAAAGAAACAAAAGAAGAAAAAGGAACTTAAGACGCGAAGTTGAACAGCCACAGAAATAATCTATAATATACCTTGCCTGATCTACACAGCTAAGTTTAGCAGCAGCGTACACTGTTGCGTGGCCCTACCACAGTAATAAAATATACGACCTTCTCTTATTACTTTCCAAGTCTGAACAACCACATGTCCCCAAAGGTGTCACGGTTTATTATAAAATATAAAGAAAAAAATTTAAATAAAATCATGCAACACTGCTCGCTCGGGTCAGTTAGCTAAGAGAAAATCCAAGGCAAGTTACGACCGTGCCACTGGCAGGTCGAACATTAAAAATAAAAAAAAAACGACGAACTTGGCGGGATGCCTTCAAAATCCTTCATCATTAGAGACAGAGAGCTTATTGTTAATTGAAAACGAAGTGTTTCCGATGTTTAATTTAAGGAATAAGGGTCGTTCTGTAGAAACACAATTTAAATTGTCTCTTCGCCTGAACTCACTTTAGAAGCAATCTGATTTAATGGGGTGTATACATTTTAAAAATGTTTTAAATTATAAGTTACTAGTTGACACGCGTGAAATTTTCGCACAGTACTGTGATCACCATTCAATTGTATTTGGGTATCTTTAGTATCTTTGGCATTATCATACATTACTTATATTTTTTTTAAAAACTCTTTATTGAAATTTATTTATCTTGTACATTTTTCATCATTAGCAGTAAGGTTGTCGTAGGTTGTCGTAAGGCATAGGTAAGCTTGTCCTAATGGTGTTTCAATTATTAACAGTTAATAATTGATGAACAAGTGATTAACAATTTTATATACATATAGAGATCTATCAACTTGATTCCAGTGCTTGTAAGGTTTAAATCAATAGTTATCGTTAAATAAATTCATCAAGTATGAAAATTATACATTAATTACTATTTTTATTACGATTTTCACTTAAAATAAAATCAATCGAATATCCTAATCAGAACATTAAAATTATTTGTTTTTTAATTAACCTCTAACGTATTACGTATCGCATAATCTTTTAGTTACAAGTATGACGTCCTGTTTTTGGTGTGAAAAAAAAAAAACAAACCTTCATACCGCGTATAACACCATTTTGTATAATTTATCTGCCTCTGCTGTGATAAACACAATCGCATTTGTCTCAGCCGAAATCAAAAGTGAAAGTGAATTTTTATAAACAACTTTCCTTATAAAATGAAACTAGTTTACGGATTTTATCGCGTTTTAATTTTGATTTTTAATTCCCGACGTCTCGAAACCTTTCCGTGATTGTTATCCAGAGGGGTCGTCAGAGACAACTGAATCCTGTTTTAAATCCTTACTCACGAGATGAAGGTATGTTTACGTATTATCACTACATAGTATAAAACAAAGTCGTCCCACTGTCTGTCTGTCCCTATGTATGCTTAGATTTTTAAAACTACGCAACGGATATTGATGCACTTTTACTTAATAGAGTGATTCAAGAGGAAGGTTTATATGTTTATAATACATTGCACCCGTGCGAAGCCGGGGCGGGTCGCTAGCGTGTTATAATAAAAATAAAAATGCTGTCACCAGGAGCTATGCCATAACTCCTCTCGGTGAATCGGCATTTGCCCCGCTTCTAAGTAATAATTAGGCATTTTCGGAAGTTAGTCAAAGTACGCTAATAAAACCGAACGGCCCGCGTAAACGGCACTTAAACCTGGAGCTAAGTCAATTAAGGGACACTCGTTACGAATTTGAGGAATTTACGAAGGAGAGAATCGAGCGTTTTTCATCAAGGTTTACTTTAATTAAACATTCTCTTACGCTAAAAGAATTTATTACTGCGTTAAAAGCCGATGTTATACTCGATATAAAGTGGACGTTTCATGGAAGCAATATTAACGATTATCTATATATGTGACTACTAAAATAACGTCATAAATTAGACATGTAACATTATTTTGGCATCATTAGCAGGTTTTTAACTAACAAACACTCTCAGCCCTGCGCTTAAAAACGAAAGAAGGCGAATAAACTAAGGAATAAATGAAATTATTTGAAGTGTTTGAATACAGAGAAAACGAATTCGTCTGATTATTTTTGTTAACTATTGATTTATTATTTTATAATTTTTTTTTTTTCAAATATTAATACAAAGAAATGCGTATCCCTTGCTTACTTGGCTTAGGCCGTATTTTCCTTGTCAATTGTTATCAATATTACAATTGATATCTTTAATTAACAGACTTCAAAAAATAGTAGGTTCTCAATTCGACTGTATTTTTTTTATTTTTATAATTTTTTACTGAGTGAACCAATTTTTTTTAAGTTTTAAAGGAAGGAAAAAATATAAGACTGCGCGTCACTAAATTCGTGTTGAAAGCCGCTTCGTCTTACGGAATAAATTCCAGATTCGTGCCGTGTTCATTGACTGAATACGTACCTATCCTCTTCTTATAAATAAATCATCATACTTCATTTGAGCTACTTATCTTGAACATTTGTTCTCACATAAACAATTTAAAACGATCAAAAGACACCGCTTGCGAGGGTTGTGCCTGAATAATTTTTTAAATATGCATTTTTTTATGAAATGATAGATTTTCTTCAATATTAATTATACTGTATCGTTTAAAGTAATAAATCAAAGGGTGTATTATAACTTGGCCACTAGAAAAAAATCACTCTAAACTTGCATTAAAATTATACACTGGGCTTTATGGAGGTGGTTCTGGTCAGCTGGAACGGTACGTCCGCTGTAAAAGCTTTTAGCTTTCTCATGGCTTTAAAATAAAACGCTCGTACCATTTACAATAAACTTCTCGTCCAGCAGAGAACCTTATAACTATTCAGGTTCCTCATTAAGCACAGTAAATTTAAAAAAATATTTTTTTTTTAAAATATCACGAAACATTCTCGTAAAAGTCTAAATTCAAAGTTTGCGAAATGAAAGTTCGTTAAAATCAAACTAAGAAGGGGGATATATCCTATGGCGTTCTCATCGTGCAGGCTTCTTTATTCTTCTTTCTTTATTCAGTCCATCCTTCCGTGGAATGTGCAGGAAATCGCTTTATTGACTGCTTTTTTCTCATACGTATATAAATCACTATACCATATGAGCCGTGATAGCTCAGTGTCCGGGCGCTCGCCTTTAATTCAATATACTCGAGCAACCTGAGTTCGATCCCCGGTGCCGGCACCAATGAAGTTTTTAACTTTAAGTGCTGACTTATTACGTGCTCCGCGGTGAAGGAAAACATCGTGAGGAAACCTGCATATTTCGAAGATGTCTGAAGTCCGCCAATCCGCAGTGGGGCCGCGTGGTGGACTATGCCCTGATACCCTCTGTATAGAGGAGGCCTTTGCCCAGCAGTGGGACATGTACAGGCTGTTACTTACTTTTTTTACTTACTTATACCATATTTATACTTCACTTTTAGTGTTTTACAAGATCAGTGAAACTTTTATATCTTTCTACCCCGTCGGGAGTGAAAGATAGTGCTATTTGTATGTACCAAAGACCAACAATAAATTGATTAAAAAGTCTTTGTAGTTTTGTTACATTGATTTTCAGAAGACATTTTATAATAATCTTCCATAAATGTGAGAAAAATAAACTCAGGAATAAGACGCTTAATGAAAAACAGAGATCCATTCAAAGATTACATTAAAGTTGTACTATTTAAAATCATTTTTTTTTTATTAATCAATACTGATAACATAAAGACGAAGAAACGAAGCCTGGAATGACTGTAACCAAACTAAGACTAAAACTAATCACATAAACCAATTGTATTGTGTATGTACCCAACCTAGCTAAAGAATAATGACAATTTTATAGGCGTTTTTATTCTTGTTATCATTTCCTTGGCCGTATTTGGCATTCGTATTGCGTCAATTCAAAATAATCCGTTAAAATGAAATAAAGTTTTTATAGAAAACATTCATTCATTTTGAAACGGCTCAAGGTTAGATAAATCAATCTACACAGTTTTCCTATTCTTTTTAGTATTTTTTTAAATTTTTCAACGTATCGTCGTAACATGTGTCATTTCTTATTTCATCTTGAATAGTAGTCTCAAGATAAGAAATCAATTCAACACTCGTGGCTTTGCTTGTCATTAATAGTTATTTTAACATAAATTATTATGACTCGGCACGGTCTCATGCAATTACCGTTATTAATTAATAGTTAGTAGTAGTTAGTAATTAATTTTTCACCAAGATATTCTAAATGGCTTGAAATGTGTTATTTCAATAATAAATTGTAATGGAGCGACGTGGGAGGAGGCTTACACGTCTGCAAATAAACCTCTGCTTGTCGAAGAGCCCTAGAGATAACCGAGCCCTTCACAGTCTGCCTCTCATAGTAGTCTAAGAGCTAGCAACGTTTTCGAGAGAGAATATCATGTAGGCCAGTTTTTAGATATGTTATCTCTCTCACTCTCCCGGAAGTCATACGGGCTATCTGGCTGGCGGTAGAGGTTGGCTTGTTTTCCTGACGTTGCCAGCTCTCGTACCATAGAGTTCACTAGGGCGCCTTTTATTAAGGAACGGAAACCACTCATCGCGAGAGCCGCAATTAATGTAGTTTTTATTTTGACGAATCAGTTAATACTCTTATTTTAAATTTCATCTCAACTTCGTTTTATATTCGTGTCTTTAAAAAATTATTTAAAGTCTAATGTTGGGCAATGCGAATTTAGTTAATATTGTTATTAAAGTTACTATACCAGAGTGGCGGTATACTAAAGAAAGGGACTATTAAACTATTAACTAAAGAATAATAGTATCTTTCTTGCCTTAAGTTAGTTGTTTGGTATATTTTTATACAAAAAAGAATAAATCACTTATATTACATGTTACTTGATTGGTGGCACTAGATAAATCTTCAAATTATTAAGGTTGCACGATCGTTTTCTTTATACAATTCCAATTATTTACCCAATACATTTCTCATTAAGGGCTCATAATGAGTCTTTTAACACGCGTAAGTTGGATCCTAATTCCAGGCAGTCTTACTTTAGTTGTGACTTCATTTTTCTCCATTAATCTCATGTAGCTTCTCCACCGTATTTTCGATCCTCACTCATAAGCCTTGGTGGCGCAGTAGGCAGCGCGTAATTCTCATAATCTTAAGGTCGTGAGTTCGATCCTCACCCGAGGCAGTCTTACTTTTATTGTGACTTTCATTTTTTCAATTGTTAACATGCAATCTCACCATGTGTCTTATTATCAAGACACCCCCATAAGCCTCGGTGGCGCAGTAGACAGCGCGTAATTCTCATAATCTTAAGGTCGTGAGTTCGATCCTCACCCGAGGCAGTCTTACTTTTATTGTGACTTTCATTTTTTCAATTGTTAACATGCAATCTCACCATGTGTCTTATTATCAAGACACCCCATAAGCCTCGGTGGCGCAGTAGACAGCGCGTAATTCTCATAATCTTAAGGTCGTGAGTTCGATCCTCACCCGAGGCAGTCTTACTTTTATTGTGACTTTCATTTTTTCAATTGTTAACATGCAATCTCACCATGTGTCTTATTATCAAGACACCCCCATAAGCCACGGTGGCGCAGTAGACAGCGCGTAATTCTCATAATCTTAAGGTCGTGAGTTCGATCCTCACCCGAGGCAGTCTTACTTTTATTGTGACTTTCATTTTTTCAATTTTTAACATGCAATCTCACCATGTGTCTTATTATCAAGACACCCCCATAAGCCACGGTGGCGCAGTAGACAGCGCGTAATTCTCATAATCTTAAGGTCGTGAGTTCGATCCTCACCCGAGGCAGTCTTACTTTTATTGTGACTTTCATTTTTTCAATTTTTAACATGCAATCTCACCATGTGTCTTATTATCAAGACACCCTCATAAGCCTCGGTGGCGCAGTAGGCAGCGAGGCAGTCTTATTTTTATTTTGACTCATTTTCTTCATAGCTATTATTCAGTCTTATCATTTTCATTTTCTGTTTTGTTCATGATATACAGTCTGTAACCAGGCTGTATCTCAAGAGCCGGGACAGTTAGACAGTTGAAATTTTCACAGATGATGACAAACGAACAGACAGACAGGCAGAGGAGTCCTGTCCCGTTTTACCCTTTGAGTAAGGAACCCTATAAATTAAATTCGAAATAATACAAACTTTTATTTTTATATAAAATTCTAAATTCGTATTCTATAAATATTTTTGTGTCCAACTTATAACTTTAAAATTAAAACTTAACCCGACTAGGTAAAAAGAGATGCGGTGAAGATAAATATTTTTACTTTATTTTTGCGAATTGATGACGACACGATCTATCTAAACGAGAGTTTTCTGGATCGGCAATACAGAAATGGACTACATAGTTAGGGACGTTTTATTTGGAGAAAGAAGTAAATCTTCACGTCCCATCGAACAACGCCGTTACGTTGTGATATGTTCGGCTGTTAACGCGGCTAAGCGAAACACAAAAATGAACGTTTCTATTGCGTACTAATATTGCGTTTCTATTATGCGTAATATTTTTTTTATTTTGATAGTAAATATTTATTTTTTCAACCATGGCAACTCATTTTCCGAGCAGTCTATTATAACAATATAAAATATCAGAGATGTTTGATGTTCGCCATTCTTAATGGAGCGACTCTAATGTCCTTTTCAAAGAGGCTTTTTGTGTATATTCCTTTTTTAAGTAAAGTAGAATGATACGGAAAGAGATAACAGTGTGTAGAGTTGAAATATAACTACGCCAATTAGCGTAACTTCAATTTACCGTTTAAATATTTTATAGCTCATCTAAAATTGGACGATACATACTTCAAACAAGCTCTCCACGCATATGTAGCACTAGTAGACAGATATTCCCAAGATTAAGTGTAGATACTGTGTTTCCTAGTTCAAGTATAGAAAGGTTAAATCTAGAGTTATCATTTTAGGCAAAAGCGTTTTAGGCATTATTAAGGTCACCGAAAAATCAAAAATCCATACTGACATCGATATCTAGTCTACATTTAAAAAATGTTTATTAATTTTCAATAATAACTCAAAAAAATATTATAAGAATATTAAATAGTTCCACATAATTATTACCTAGATGAAATTTTTTAATTACCAAAAAGCAAATAAGTAGGGACATAATTATGGTAATTTAACTTGGAGAAATAAAGCCTCACAGTGTTAGTCAATTATAGTACCTATCGCCCATGTGCTAATGCTACCCTACCTTTTGAAACAAAAAGACGCTACTAGATAACAAAAACAAAAAAAAAACATGCATATTAATTAAATCATCTCCACATTTTGATTTAACAATCTCAATAAAATGTGGACAGCCATATCTATTTTTACCTTTTTACTCTGAGGTCTTTTAATAGAGAACAAACTCTTAAAATCGGTTAATACACATTTTGCACTGTTAATTTAAAGAAATACATATTATTGATAATATGATACAGTCTTTTGGGACATCTTACGTAAGAATTAACAATGAATGCATTATTGTCTTAATGTATAATGCGTCCATATCATACTCTACAATCATACAAATAACTCAGATTATTCGATATCATGCGGAACACATTCTGAAACTAGTCTATATTCTTTTTCTTTTTATAAATCGTCCTCAAGGTTCTGGTCAATATATTCACTGAAAGGAAAGCGTTTGTCTTATAAAAGGCGACATAAACCTGCTTAGCACGATGTATGGTCTATTGTGTAATTTATTTATCTCTTTACCTCAATTTCGTGAAGGTCTGCATATTCACCATATGCAGGATGACAACATACAATGTTTTAATTGTTCTTTTGATTATGGATTACTTAAAAGAAACGCGTGTCTTGCCGTCGAAGCAAGAATGAAAAATAAAGATTTTCATGCAACATATTTATGTTTAACTCCCAAAGGCGTTCTCTACCAGTCAACAGTTATTTTATTAATAATTAATAATTATTGTGATACCTGGATGCGGATACAATTTTCTTTACACTTATAATTTATAGAAGTAAATTAATTTCCAAACCTTCCCTTCTCGCTTTAACCGCTCATGCTTTTCACAGATACCGTGATCACGTTAACTTAGCATTATACAACTTGAACAAATTATTTCTATAATATTTTCAAGTTATACTTCGTTTAGGAAAAAATATTATGAGTGTAAAATTTTTACGATGCGCGCGCACAAAGACCCCTGAAAAGCGAAATGATGGTATTTCCATGGCAGCAAATAACAACTTTTTAACATTTACCTTTATTTCCAACATAAAATCGATATCAATTGAATTCTCTTATCTTTTTAACCGACTTCAAAAAAGGAGGAGGTTTTTCAATTCGACCGTATACAGCGTGTCGATACCATCGCGACAATAAATTAATACACATGTAGGGGATAACTTTTTAAAGTTGTATTAAACATTTAAATTCTTTAAACATCAATATTTACAGAGTTATTAAATTTTCCAAAACAAAGAACTTTAGAACACCCTTACCTATAAAAGCGTAACGTAAATTTCATTAGTAAAGGTCACAAAGCATATGAATGGGTTGAATGAATTTAAAAGAGACAAAACATACTGTTAGAAGGAGAGGCTTGTAATGCGACGCTGTGGCGCGAGTTGTATAGGATGTTACAAATTTTGTTTCTTTTTTACTTAATTAGTTTGTTTGAAAAATATTTTTTTTTAATTATGGATTTTGTTTAACGTTAACATTTTTTTATGATTATTGGCAAGTAGCGTTAGACGTGTGTTCATTTATTGTCGCGATGGTAACGACACGCTGTATATTTTTCTTTTTTTTATGTGTGTTCGTGGATCACTTTGTCGTTTATGAACCGATTTTGATGATTCTCTTTCGTTGGAAAGGAGATATTCCAAGGGTGGTACCATAATAAGGAAAACAGGATCTGATGCCATCATCAGATCCCAGAGAAATCGAGGGTCATCATTGAATGTTATAGGTATTAACAATCTTTTTAATTTTCTGATTGGTCTTTTTTTTTTGTTAAAAATTATTCTTGTTCTTTCTTCTTTTTTTTAATTAAAAAATTTACTGTAGCAACAACATTACTGTAGGATAAAATTATCCTGTGTTGTAAGGACGTTTTACATACATAAAGTTCACGTGGACAAACACCCAACTCCGAAACAAATATCTGTGGGTCTCACAAATAGTTGTTCCGTATGAGAATCGAACCCACGACCCACGGCGCCGAAGCCAATACCTTGGTGACTGCGTCACGGAGCCTTTTTCACAAACAAACAGTTTTTAGATATTTTTATTTTGTCACGCTAAACAAGTACAACTTCTTACGTGCTTCTTAGGATGGCGAGCGTGCTTCCAGTACATCTGATTATCACGTAATAACCACTGCCCATGGTCAGTTGTAACACCCGTAGGATTGGTGATGCCAATGCGCCACCTTTTAATAACGTAGACCTCGGTTACCTTAACCAACAGACAAAACGCAGAGGCACAACACTTCCACTTCACGCCGGTATATTATTTATGTTCTTATTAATAAAAAAGAACTAAAAATTTAAAAGTAATAATTTAAATCTGATAACAAAACTGTTATTATATGGGTAGGTATCTACATTGCAAACTTTAACGACAATTAACCATATTCGTAAACGTCACAATAATCCCATATCGTAAGTAGATACATACCTATTAGACATTTTTATTAAACCCTAAACTATTAAACTTTACACCTTGTATTAAATCTTTGCGTTTTTATCACATACTCATTTTTTTATAAATAAAAGCGTGTTACATTGTGATGGAATTTAAAGAACATTTAGCATAAAATTACACATTCAATCATTCTTTTTTTTATTAACAACAACATAATAAAAGCTTGTTTTTAAATTTTTTTCTTTTACTTTTAATTTTAACTCAGTTTGCTGGAGTATATTGAATTAAAAGCGAGTGCCCGGACACTGAGCTATCGTGACTTAACTATATTATAAATAATCGATGCGAAAAACGTGAAAATATTTTTTTCCGAACTATTATCCGTCTACAATCGTGCATAAAGTGGTGGAGGCGATCCAGTTTAATTGTCATTCGGACTACCACCAAAAGAAAAACTCCCCACAAATTAATCGGCCAAACTATTTTATGGGAAATACTGGCAAAATATCTAGGTATTAAGCTAGATAGAAACGCACATTCAAAACACATTAGTGTTATAGCCAACAAGGCGAAATACGTAATGTCTCATCTGGCACTCCGCGAGCATCTAGTAAGATGCTGTCGTGGAGATACAACGGAGCGGTCGGTTTCACCGTCTTATCGTCGACCGCCGTGCATTGGCGTTGTCCAACGAAGTCCAAAGCACTGGACTAACAAGCTACACTTATACCAAACAAAACTGAATTCTATTATTACCATTAGGTACGTTGATTTCAGACAATACTCACATGGCAACACAAAGCCGATAGTAAGTCAAGTGAGACTTTTTGGCGGGAAGTCAAATTGAGCGGGTGCTTTCAGTTTTTCTTCGTTTATTTTAATTGTTAAAAATTATTACTCAAAGTTAGCAAAAGTAAAACATCTAATTTCCTGAGTTTCCTCCCCGTCGATTCAAGATGGGGACGCAAAGCGATGGTGAGGACACGTTGGGAACGTGTCCTATAGAGCGAAAAAGAAAATACAAGCACACGACGACTACAAAAGAAGAAGAGAAGTACAAAATTTATTTTAAAAGTAATTATACCAGGCTGTTCCTAGAGAACAATTCCAACACTGAATATATAGTATATGTTGAGTCAAAAGAAAGGGAGAAAGTGGGGAACAAAAATCCCATTAAATTAACACAACTTTTTACGGATAATGTTAAAGGCATTACAAGTGTATATCGAATCAATGGATACAAAATTGGAATTTCATTCCAAAAGGCTGCTGCAGCCAATAGTTTTTTAAAATTAGACAGCTTCTTAGCAACACATAAATTGCGAGCTTTCATCCCCGCCCATTTGGTGGAGAAAGTAGGCATAATCAAATATGTTCCTACCGAAATTTCTAACGAGGAGATCTACAAAAACATTAGCTCTGATGCAGATGTTATCTCTGTCAAACGATTCATGAAGAGAGACGAAAACAAAAAGCTTCAACCTATGACCACAGTGGCAATCACATTTTCATCATCTACTTTGCCCAAGTTTGTATACTTGAATTTATTCAGGTACCAGGTGTCAACATTCATTCCACCCCTTACACAATGTTACAAATGCTTAAAGTTTAACCATTCAGCTAAAGTCTGTCGTGGGACACAAATGTGCTCTTCATGTGCTGGAAATCACCTCTACAAGGAATGTACATCGGATACTTTGATATGTATTAATTGTGGCGGGTCTCACCTCGCAATTTCTCGAGACTGTCCCATAAAAATGAAGAAAATAGAAGAAAAACGCAATCTAATCTTGAACCAAAATCGCACATTTGCCTCAGTTGCAGCTAAAGATAACAAGAGTTTCCCTCCTTTGAAACCCAAGGCCATCGAAAATGCTGTAAATAATAGTGAGAAAAGTTTTGTGTATACAAATTCATTTACTAACAAAAAAATTGTGTCTACAACTAAAGATATGGAAGTAGAACAAATTGCAAATAATGAAATTATTTTGAATGCTATAGTAAAGTCTTTAGTAACATTGGCTAACTCCTCTAGTAATGAATCTATAACAATGAATAAAATTAAAGAAGTCTTTTTGAAAAATTTAATTTAAATGGACTGTAGCTCTCATTGTAATAATAGTATTGAAACTGTAAAGTCTTATTTAACAATAGCCCAATTTAACATTCAGAGTATAAATAACAAAAAACCATTACTGATAAAATTTTTATTTGAAAACAACATAGATATTTGTATGTTAAATGAAACATGGTTAAGAGAGAATAGTAACCTTAAAGTGCCAGGTTTTAATATTGTAAGCCAAAATGGACCTGATGGTCATGGTGGTGTTGCTATTTTAATTAAAAATATGTTTAAATATGAAGCAATTCAAACACCTTATTATGATTTTTTACAAACTGCTGCTATAATTTTAAAAACTAATATTGGTGATTTGTCTCCTGTTGTGTGCATATAGTCCTCCAAGAGGTGGTCGTTTTAAAAGTAGAAAATTAAAGCGGATTATTGATGATTTGCCAAAACCAATTATGCTGTCAGGTGATCTGAATGCTCATCATGTTGCATTTGGCTGTGTTTCTTCCAATTCTAGAGGTAATGATATTTATAATTTATTAGATGAATGTGATCTCTGCATTTTGAACACGGGGTCTCCCACCACTGTAGGTACCATTCGCCATAATCCTTCTGCAATAGACATATCATGTAGTAGTCCTAATGTAGCTCATTTATGTAACTGGAAAGTCCATGATGACCCAATGGGTAGCTATCATTTTCCTACTATCATAAATATTCAAACATCCATTGAAAAATATGATATAGGTGCTCCTTCTGAGCGCTACATCTATAGTCGGGCAGATTGGTCTGAGTATTTCCGTAAAAGTGAAAAAGCTTTCAATATTTTGAATCTTGATTTACAAGATCCAATTTCTATCTATAATAAATTTTGTGATATTTTGTATAATATTAAAGAGGAATGTATCCCCAAAATAATAAATAAAACTGTTTACAAAATCAAAAAACCAGTTCCTTGGTGGGATAATGAGTGTGCCTCAGCAGTAACAAAAAGTAAATTAGCTTTGAGAACCTATAGATCTCATCCCACAATAGATAACTACATACAATATAAAAAAATAGATGCAGTTAAAAAGAAAATAATTAGTCAGAAAAAGAAGAATGCATGGAGAACATTATGTGAGACATTTAGCAGATATACACCTGTCAGCATGATATGGAATTACATTCGCAGATTTAAACGTGTAACTTGCAAAAAGCCCCCTAAAAATGATGAATGGATCCCTTCTTTTTTGGAAAAATATGCTCCAACTTCTCCACCTGAAAAAGAAATTGATGAAACAAGGTTAAATAATCTTTTTAACTTACCTGGAAATACTGAGGGTCATTTTCTCACTGAACCTTTCACTATAAACGAATTTAATATAGCTTTAAAGTCTAGAAAGGACACTTCTCCTGGTCTTGATGAAATTTCTTATAAATTAATTCGTAATCTTCATCCCAATGCACACAAAGTTCTTTTAAAGATTTATAATTTATTATGGAAATCTGAGTCTATACCAGATTCATGGAAAACACAATGTATTATTCCTATACTAAAACATGACAAGCCTGTAAATGATTTCAACTCTTACAGACCAATATCACTATCATCCTGCGTGGGTAAAGTTTTTGAAAGCATGCTCAAATTACGTTTGGAATATTACAGTGAAAAATATAATATCTTACCTGAACAACAATTTGGCTTTCGTAGAGGTAAAAGTGCCACAGAGAATTATATGTCATTTATTATCGATATTAAAAATTCTTTTCATAGTCATTCATATACAGCATGTGCATTTCTCGATGTGAGTGGTGCATTTGATAATATGTAAATGGATATTCATATTTTTATATGACAGATTGATGTATGTCAAATATAATAATATCTTACATGGACCTAGACATGTTTATAAAGGAACTATGCAAGGTTCCACAATTTCACCATTACTATATGGATTATACACTTCACAAATTAACAAATATTTAACAGACTCTACTATTAAATGTCTGTTATTTGCTGATGATATTGTTGTATATAGTGTAAATAAAGATGTAAATAATGCTATTATACATTTAAACAATGGCTTGTCTCAAATTAACACTTTTGTATTGTAGTTTAGGTTTAAACATTAGTATTAGTAAAAGTCGAGCAATGCTTTTTTGTAAAAAAGAAGTAAGTTTTGATTCAATTCCGTCAGTTTCTTATGAAAGTAATATATTGAACTGGGTACATGAACATAAATTTCTTGGAATTTATTTGGATAAGAAATTAACATTTGAGACTCATATTGGTCATATTATAAAAAATGCTAGCAAAGGTTTGAATATTCTGCGTTCTTTAGCCGGTGTTCATTGGGGGTCTGACCCTAAGATCCTGTCTATGTTATATAAGAGCATTATTAGAAGCCACTTTGACTATAGCTCCTTAGCCTATATGAATGCTAATGTTAATCTACTGAGGAAGTTAGATATGTATCAAAACAAAGCATTAAGAATTATTACAGGTGCTATGTGCTCTACTCCAATTCATGTTATGGAATCAGAGTCAAGTATAATGCCTTTAAAGTTAAGGCGCCTGCAGCTAGCAGAGAAATTTTGTCTTAAGTTATGTGCTAATAATAATAAGTTTGTTCTAGACAGGATCTTGCCAAATCAAGATCTTCCTGAAATATTTATAAATAATTCAAATATTAAAGTTGCACAGCTTATATCTGATCATTTACCAGAAATGTTGCAAATATGCCTGAATGTCAGAAACATATGTAAAAATATACATTTATCTAAACTTTTACCATTGTACAAAGTAAATTTTAAGTGCTTAATTACTAATATAAACATAGACATCCAAAAACTAAATAATCAGACTGAATTCCTGGATTATATATATAATCTACCAAATGTTTATGTACTGTACACAGATGGATCAAAGTCCTCAAGCAGTGTAACATCAGCATATTATGATCCTCAAACAAAATTAACTCAATGTTTTAAATTAGACAGTCAGTGCAGCATTTACACCGCTGAATGTTATGCTATTTACCGAGTACTAATATATATATATAATAATGTAAATAGGTCTAAAATCTTAATTATATCTGATTGTATGAGTGCCTTGGTAGCTTTGAAAAGTAATCCATTAAAATATAGTTCCAACTTTATATTAAATAATGTGAAAGAAATACTGTATGAATTAAGCCAAAGAGGAAAATGTATTACTTTGAAATGGGTTCCATCTCATTGTGGAATTTCCGGGAATGAGATAGTAGATAGGGCGGCTAGAGGAGAGTATGATGAGAACCACTCTTCCTTGTTAAAAGTTCCTTTTACTGACTTCTATCAGATGTTAAATGAAAAGCTCAAAATGTTATGGCTCCAATATTGGAAGATTGTAAGCGAGAAAAAAGGAAAGTGGTATGCCAAAATTCAGAACTCCCCGCCGCCAAGACCCTGGTATAATAGTCACAAGGACGCTATAAACAGAAACTTCATAACAACAATCAATCGCTTAAGATTCGGCCACTGTAGAATTCCTGCGCATTTAACAAGACTCAAAATTGTCGCAAACCCAAAATGTACTTTTTGTAATGATGTTGCTGACCTAAACCATATTTTCATGAAATGTCAAAATTATAATTTTCAGCGATTAATCTTGGTGTCCGAACTAGAAAATATAAATACACAGGTATTTATATGATTTGCCAAAACTTCTTAGGAATCCAAAATATTATAAGTTTATATATAAATTCATTGTAAATACAATAGGTATAAGTAACTTGTAAAAGTAGTTTTTAAGTATATGTAAGATAGGCCTAAAGGACTTGTTTTTCTCTAACTGCGTTGGTCCGGCAAGTGAAGTAAAACTACACTATAATTTCCTACTTCCAACCTCACCCTAGTAACTCATTCCAGAAACACTAACTATTGGCCGTTAAACTAATAAAAAAAAAAAAAAAAAAAAAATTAAAAATCATAACTAATATAACTTTTTGCATTTCTTCTTAAATAACAAATGTACTATTTAAAAATAAGCAGTTCACTTTTTGTTTTGTGCGTGGACTCTAATAAATAGATTATTCATCTCTACTATCATTGTTTTTATTGCTCAACAGTGTTTCAGTTGGCTTAGTAACATATTGTATATTGTATATGTTCATTATTGCATTCTGTTTCCAAAAAATTTCAGACCGGGAAAACTTTTACACAGGCAGAGTTTTTGGTGAAAATATATCCGATGTTAAATTACACATAGATGAAGGAGTTATTACAGGAATAATTCACACACCAGATGAAACTTACCATATTGAGGTATACTTTTCTATAGTTTTATTACTATTAATTATTATTTATTACTCTTCTTCTTCATGGGTTCAAAAACATACATGTTTTTGTAAAACAAATCAGTCTGTCCTGTAGCAATTAATGCATTTTGAAGACCAATCCTAGAAAAATTTACGAAAGCCGAGGAATGCTTTTCCGTTCAAAGAAAATTCAATGTTCCAAATTTCAAAACTTGAATTATTGTATGTAAAGAAAATCAGCAGTAATTGTATTAAATAAGATTTTATGTAATGATATTTTTTTATATATTAGTAGGAATAAAATTGTAGTTGTTGAGCAGTTTTCTGATCCACTCTCGCTGAATATGACACGCGTCTACATAAAGCCACAAAATACTGTGTTAACTGGAGCGTAATTGTTTTTTAATACAAAAAACAACTTTGAAACCATATATCACACGAACATAAATTTTAACATATTTGTTCAATTTTCCCTTTTTTAAAGGATCTTGTCTTGCCACTATTATATGACAAGACTCGCTACCCTTTTGTGCATTACGCCAAACGGGTGTTCTCACATCGTTATATTGATTAAAACTTGGATTGATTCAAATTTCAATTTTGTTTTTTTTTTTATATTATAGCTCCACTGACACGTCAGTGATTTTGCCAATAACTTAGTACGTGCAGGTCGACTTGGTTAGGGACAGGAGAATAATAAATTACTGGATTGAGCCACTTTCGGTTGCATTCCTAATGTCAATGGTGGTAGGGTGGTAGGGCCACGCAGCGGCCTCGGCTGTTGCACGAATGAGGCAGGCTCGTCCGGGTAAGTACCACGACCTCACAGAAGACCGGCGTAAAGTGGAAGTATAATACTTTCGCGTTTCGTCTGGTGAGCGAGGTGGCCGGAACCCAATTTCTAAAAGGTTGTCATCTGGAACCCTCGGGTGTAGCAGATGTCCATGGGCGGCGGTATTCACTTAACATGAGGTGAACCGTCTGCTCGCTTGGCAACTGTTCACATTAAAAAAATGTCCCCTTATTAAATACCTAAACACGCCATTGTTCCCTGACAGCCCTCGTGGCGCCATCTACCGGACCAGAAGGACGGCACCATGATCAGCTACCGCTCCTCCGATATCCGCTTCAGCTGGGCGCAGGGCGACGGCAGCAGACCTAGGGTGTGCGGATACGTGAAAGAGGGGCGAGGTACGCGTTGAGAGGGACACCTGTATAATGTGAAAGTGGTCATTTTGAGAGGCATGAGTTACGCGTTGATAAAGACGTTTAGTCAAAATCTTAAATAAAAAAAACCTTGCAGTAAGATATGGTACTACTTACTAGACTTACTTAACTTATTGCAAATAAAAAAACATCTTACTTTACGTGTGTGATGACTTTCACAACTCAATGACTCCCAATAAGAAGGGCTCGTGTTGTATTGAATCGTTTTTAACCGACTAAAAAAAAGAAGGCGGTTCCTAATTCGGTTGTATTTTTTTATATTTAGTCAGAACTGTGTCATTTATGAGCCGATTTGAAGAAATCTTGAATATGGTCCGATTTAGCTCCCACATGGTTCCATTTTTATTCCATTGGCATCGGACCTTCGACTTCGGAGATCATCGTTTTTTTTTTTAAATAATAAAGTGAAGAAACATTTGCGATTTCAAATCCCCCTCAAGTCCGTTTCGATGAGGTATCGCGGCTTCCAAAACCTCACTATTTTCCGGTCTACCTTTTGCAGAATTAGAGGAAGACGAGGACACAATCAACAGCGACCTGGAGGCGGAACACGAGCGCCTGGAGAAGCAGAAGTATCTAGAAGGCTCTAGAAGCGCGTCGGAGGGCGAACGAAAGCGGCCAAAGAGGCAGAGCGATTACGAATACACGCCGACCAAGACCAGGTGTCCACTCCTGCTGGTGGCAGATTACCGCTTCTTCCAAGAGATGGGCGCCAGCAACACGAAGACTACGATCAGCTACCTGGTGAGCTACAACCGCTGACCATGTTTTTTTGTTGTATGTGAAAAGTTGCCAAGCGAGCAGGCGGTTCACCTGATGTTAAGAGAATACCGCCCGTGGACATCTGCTACACCCGAGGGTTGGCAGATGCGTTGACAACCTTTTTGGAAATCGGGCCCCGGCCACCTCACTCACCAGACGAAACGCGAAAGTATTATACTTCCACTTGACGCCGGTCTTCTGTGAGGTCGTGGTACTTACCCGGACGAGCCTGCCCATTCGTGCAACAGCCGAGGCCGCTGCGTGGCCCTACCACTTACTTCATGTAACGTATAAACGGGAAGATACAATTATTTTTTAAAAGGCATAGCCGATGCCGCCTACAACTATTAGTTATCCATGAAGACAAATTTCAGCTCAGATGTAGATATCGAAGTACAGACAGTTATTTGCTTAAAGATCCCAAAAACGTTGAAAAAATAATAATGTTAAAATTATTGATCGTAAGAATTCAAAAGCATTTTTTGCCTCTTCCTTTCGTTACAAGTAAACGTGTTTTTCTGTTAAGACTACTCTTTTTGTGTGTTTATAACAAATAAGTTTCCTTACCTCGATATATCTAATATCGAAAGAGGTCAGCTGTGTCGTAATGAGTGGATGTTCCGAGAATTAAAGATAGATCGGGCTGGTCCTCTTCTTTTTATATGAAAGGTAAGCAGGCAAGCAGTTATCGTGACGTTAACTGCTTGGACATCTACAGCAGCTGACCAATAAAAGAGCGTGCCCCGGTTACCTCACTCAACAGAGTAATATACTTTTCACGCCGGTTTTCTGCAACAACAGAAGCTAGAACGGCCTCAGCACAATTTTCACACCTTACTTTTAAGCATCAATGTAACTTTTAAGATTTAAAAAAAACCTTATTGACACGCGTAACTGCATTCCGAAGCAGTGCTCAGCCATTCGACTTTGCCTATTTTCAGATAAGCTTGATCGACCGCGTCCACAAAATCTACAATGACACCGTATGGCAAGACAGACAGGTTTGTTTTGCTCTTTTACAATTTGTTGCTTAAATTATAGCGTTTTCAGATATTTGTCAAAGATAAATATACATACATGATCGTCGACCCGATTGGCTTAGTAGCTAGTGGTAGTCTTGCGTCAGAGGGTCTGGGTTCGATCTCCACCACTGATATGTGGATCCGTTGTCTAGTATTATAACTACGCTTAGTTTGGTACTTGGTAACGTTGTGTTAATATGTCCTGAAATGTCGTATACAAATTTTTCATGCATGCACTTTTATGGTCGTGGCCGCTATAAAAAGTTTGAAATAAAAATGTAAACAACAATATTCACAGTAGCAATTTAACAATAAAAAAAAAGTAAAGTTTTTGCTTTTTAAATGGTTTTATTTAGCTCGACACGTACGGAATTTATTTGTTTATTTGGGTCAAAATTAGAAATTGAAATTTAAGCACCTTCCGGTTGTCAGATTGATCTGAAATTTGGTACACACATTTAATTTAGATGAAAATACAATATTGTAGTTTTCAGTGCAAAAAAAAAAAAACAGAAAAAAAAACCGTTAAACTTAAAAGTTCTTAAACGGTTTTATTTTACAGTCAGTAATGCGGCGTGTAACACTTACAAATTACTCAAACTATTGCGTGTCGAGATATATTAACTGTTTAATACATTTACGTCCTTTTTGTTTTACAATAAAAATTTTAGAATTTAAAATATATCCAATGTGTCAAATTGACGATTTTACGCGATGTTATTAAAGTAGTCAAATTAAAAACCATATTGAAGATCATTCATGAAGTAAATAATACATTAAAAGAAAATTCTAATGTTGTCTACCCCTGATTGTACCCACAAAACATGGGTTGACAACATTTTTTGGCTCACGTTCAAATATCTATATTCAATTCAGAAGTATTACACTCACATATTGAAAAGAGAAGCCACTGAGGAAACTCAGCGGACTCTTCCTTATGGAGGATTTTGTTTTCCCAGGATATGGACGGCTTCAAGGGTATGGGGTTCGTGATCAAGAAGATCCTGGTGCATTCAGAACCGACACGAGTCAGGGGCGGCGAGGCGCACTACAACATGGTGCGCGAGAAGTGGGACGTGCGAAATCTTCTCGAGGTGAGGTATCCACGGTTATGAATGCCAGTCCCAGCGCTGGGCACGTCTCAATGGTGCAGGCTACGGACACCCATTAGTGGGCAAAGCGCGCTGAGTTTTGAATTGTAAATTCTTTATTGCAATGCATTCTTAAGACATCCAAGCATCTTAAATCTGTTTATCCTTTACATGAAAGTAAAGTAACAACCTATAAAAGTCCCACTGCTGGGCAAAGGTCTCCGCTGTACAGAGAGTAACAGGGCATCGTCCACCACGCGGCCCCACTGCGGATTGGCGGGCTTCATATGTCTTCGAAATATATTTTTTTATTATTATTTCGGAAATATGCAGATTTCCTCGCGATGTTTTCGTTTACTGCTGAGCACGTGATAAGTCAGCAATAAAAATTTACAATTTCATTGGTGCCGCCACCGCGCATCGAACTCAGGTCGCTCGACTAGATTAAATTAAAAGCGAGCGTCCGGACACTGAGCTATCACGGCTATACATATGGAAGGTACGCATTGTTACAGTCGGTCCCTAAAAAACTAGGCAATGTCCGTCAGATAACCACACGAAGCCAAGTTGTTACATTCAGTTACCAATGAGGAGGAGGATGCGAACAGCGGTCGAAGCGAGTAGACGTGTGTCATTACGTATATACATAGTATAAACTTAAGTATTACTGTGAAATATACCTAGTGCGTATAGTGAATAAAGTTCATATTCAATAAAAGTGCGAAATCGGCAACAGCAATTACGTTGTATAAATGTCTTTAAACTGAATGAGCTGAAAATGGACGATTGGTATTACTAGGCTATAAAAATTTCACATCGATCTTGCGGATACAGCTACCACTGTCTATGCGCTAAAATATATCCAGAGACAATTATTGTACCTCCTGTTACCCGTCTGGTGAGAGAGGCTACGTTTTCTTTATGTAAGAAAGTGGCAAACCTGCTGGCGGTTCACCCGATGTTACGTGACAACCACCGCCCATTGGCATTTGCAACGCCCGTGGGTTCGCAAATGCGTTGCCACCTTTAAATAGACGAAACGCAGAAGAACGCACTTCTACCATACGCCGATTATCTGTGAGGTCGCGGTAGTCACCCGGACGGACCTGCCCATTCGTGCAAGTCTACTCTAGTTAAAACTAAGTTCTAACTCCAGTTAAAACATAAAATACACGTCATCGTCCAGGTTTTCAGCCGGGAATACTCGCACAAGGATTTCTGCCTCGCGCACCTCTTCACCGACCTGAAGTTCGAGGGTGGCATCCTGGGACTGGCCTATGTCGGCTCCCCCAGGAGGAACTCCGTGGGCGGGATCTGCACCCCCGGTCAGTATTCCCACACGGACACGAGTAGACCGGAATAGAGATCAGTTGGACTCAGAGGTCGTTCAAGGTCAACGATCCAACTCGAAACACGGCCGACCGTCGACCTTTCGAATAAACGTACGCATATATCAAAAACATCCTTGTTTCACACGCCCGGTTTCTGAGACGCCGACCATCGTAGATGTCAACTAATCACCTGTCAAATGGCTTTTCAAATTTAATTATAGTTGCCAAAGGGATGGTTAACTCTCTGAATTGCCCGGAATGATTTTCTCAATGATCCGAATGATCAATTCAAAGACTTTAACCATCCTTTTGGCAACTCAAATGATATTTGAAAAGCCATTTGACAGCTGATTAGTTAACTTCTACGATGATTACGCCCGATTTCTGAAACACTGATCATCGTAGATGTCAACTAATCAGCTGTCAAATGGATTTCAAATTACAATTTAGGTACCAAAAGGATGGTTAAACTCTCTGAATTGACCAGAATGATCTTCTTAATGATCAAAATGATCAATTCAAAGAGTTTAAACATCCTTGTGGCAACTCAAATGACATTTGAAATTCATTTGACAGCTGATTAGTTGACATCTACGTTGATCAGTGTTTCATAAACCGGGACTGTCGACCCAGAGGTCGTTCAAGGTCGATCCAAGTCGAAAGATATGTGATCTTCAACTTTATGGATTCGATTTAAACGCTCATTCGAAGTTTGAACGTGTTTGTTAAACCTAGTACATACACCAACGTACGCGTAAATCGAATAGATCATTATTTCTTAGTGGTTCATTGAAACGGACAAGGACACTCGACCCAGATTGTTCAAGGTCGATCCAAGTCGAAAAATGTGTTAACTTCGACCTTATATTTTTTGGACACATTTTTACACACCATTCTCTAGTCCCAAACTAAGCAACGCTTGTACTATGGGTACTAGAAAACTGATAGACGTACTTAAACATACTTTTTTTTTGTAAATAAATACACATTATACATATATAAACACCCAGACACTAGAAAAACACTATGCTCATCACACAATATTTTTCCAGTAGTGGGGATCGAACCCACACCCTCTGGCGCAGGAGGCAGGTACACTACCGACTACGCCATTCGTGTCGTCACCTGTTTGGATTCGAATTTAACGCTCATTTGAAGTTTGAACACGTTCTTTCGACTAAGTTCATGCAGCATCATACGCGTCAATCGAAATTATCATTATTTCTTAGTGGTTGATTGAAACGAACATGTACACTCGACCCAGAGGTCGTTCAAGGTCGATCCAAATCGAAAGATTTGTGATCTTCAACTTTATGGATTCGATTTAAACGCCCAATCGAAGTTCGAACGCGTTTGTTAAAATTAGTACATGCACCAACGTACGCGTAAATCGAATAGATCATTATTTCTTAGTGGTTCATTGAAACGGACAAGGACACTCGACCCAGATTGTTCAAGGTCGATCCAAGTCGAAAGATGTG
The DNA here is from genome assembly GCA_933534255.1 of Iphiclides podalirius. Classification (NCBI taxonomy): domain Eukaryota; kingdom Metazoa; phylum Arthropoda; class Insecta; order Lepidoptera; family Papilionidae; genus Iphiclides; species Iphiclides podalirius. The sequence continues at coordinate 10,937,315 of OW152831.1, read as the reverse complement.
TTAACTTCGACCTTTCTGTATGGATTCGAATTTAACGCTCATTTCAAATTCAAACACGTTCGTTCGACTAAGTTCATGCAGCGTCATACGCGTCGATCGAAATTATCATTATTTCTTAGCGGTTGATTGAAACGGACAGGGACACTCGACCCAGAGGTCGTTCAAGGTCGATCCAAGTCGAAACATGTGTTAACTTCGACCTTTCTGTATGGATTCGAATTTAACGCTCATTGTTCGTTTGACTAAGTTCATGCAGCGTCATACGCGTCGATCGAAATTATCATTATTTTCTTAGCGGTTGATTGAAACGGACAGGGACACTCGACCCAGAGGTCGTTCAAGGTCGATCCAAGTCGAAAGATGTGTTAACTTCGACCTTTCTGTATGGATTCGAATTTAACGCTCATTTCAAATTCAAACACGTTCGTTCGACTAAGTTCATGCAGCGTCATACGCGTCGATCGAAATTATCATTATTTCTTAGCGGTTGATTGAAACGGACAGGGACACTCGACCCAGAGGTCGTTCAAGGTCGATCCAAGTCGAAAGATGTGTTAACTTCGACCTTTCTGTATGGATTCGAATTTAACGCTCATTTCAAATTCAAACACGTTCGTTCGACTAAGTTCATGCAGCGTCATACGCGTCGATCGAAATTATCATTATTTCTTAGCGGTTGATTGAAACGGACAGGGACACTCGACCCAGAGGTCGTTCAAGGTCGATCCAAGTCGAAACATGTGTTAACTTCGACCTTTCTGTATGGATTCGAATTTAACGCTCATTTCAAATTCAAACACGTTCGTTTGACTAAGTTCATGCAGCGTCATACGCGTCGATCGAAATTATCATTATTTCTTAGCGGTTGATTGAAACGGACAGGGACACTCGACCCAGAGGTCGTTCAAGGTCGATCCAAGTCGAAAGATGTGTTAACTTCGACCTTTCTGTATGGATTCGAATTTAACGCTCATTTCAAATTCAAACACGTTCGTTCGACTAAGTTCATGCAGCGTCATACGCGTCGATCGAAATTATCATTATTTCTTAGCGGTTGATTGAAACGGACAGGGACACTCGACCCAGAGGTCGTTCAAGGTCGATCCAAGTCGAAAGATGTGTTAACTTCGACCTTTCTGTATGGATTCGAATTTAACGCTCATTTCAAATTCAAACACGTTCGTTCGACTAAGTTCATGCAGCGTCATACGCGTCGATCGAAATTATCATTATTTCTTAGCGGTTGATTGAAACGGACAGGGACACTCGACCCAGAGGTCGTTCAAGGTCGATCCAAGTCGAAACATGTGTTAACTTCGACCTTTCTGTATGGATTCGAATTTAACGCTCATTTCAAATTCAAACACGTTCGTTTTGACTAAGTTCATGCAGCGTCATACGCGTCGATCGAAATTATCATTATTTCTTAGCGGTTGATTGAAACGGACAGGGACACTCGACCCAGAGGTCGTTCAAGGTCGATCCAAGTCGAAAGATGTGTTAACTTCGACCTTTCTGTATGGATTCGAATTTAACGCTCATTTCATTTCAAATTCAAACACGTTCGTTCGACTAAGTTCATGCAGCGTCATACGCGTCGATCGAAATTATCATTATTTCTTAGCGGTTGATTGAAACGGACAGGGACACTCGACCCAGAGGTCGTTCAAGGTCGATCCGAGTCGAAAGATGCGTGACCTTCGACTTTTATTTACAGATTCGAATTTAACGCTCATTCGAAGTATGAACGGGTTCGTTTTAAATGAACTTGACAGTTGACAGTTGTAACTGTCATAATAAACGCTGCAGTGCCCGAAACGTTAGACTTACATTTATAAAATTAAACGCGATAAAAATCGTAAATAGAGTTTAATTTAAAAACTGTATTTGTTTCCAATTTTAAGTAACGTTTTTTATCAAACGTTTGATAAACATTTTATTTTTTTATGAAACGTTTGGTAATAATTTAATATTATTACTGTTATACGTTATCGACAGTATGTATATACATACATATTGCTTCTGTATTGTTAAATATAATTTAAACACACTTTATATATATTTTTTGAGTTTATGTTTTAAATACATTATTGTTTATTTTACTTTGTTTTCGTTTTCAGCCATTTCGCTGCGAAATGTGAGTGTTTTATGTTGTTTTTCGTTTGCTTTTTACGCTTGTTTATTTATCGCTAATTTAACTGTTATATTATTATATAGGAGCTATAACGTAGATTATTATGTTATATACATCTTCGTTATCAAAATTTTTATTTATTTAATATAATGTTCTGCATGGCGAATCTATGTATTATATGTATGTAAATAAGTGTAATGTAACTTTACTTTAATCGACATTTGATGGGTACATTTAACACAGTAGTAATAGCTAAGTATTTGATCTTTGTAAATAAATATTAAATAAAATTTTAGGTAATTAAAATGTATGAACGAGCCAATTAAAGAAATATGGTCAGAAAATTTATGGGTGTCAGAATTCTAAATACGCGGCAGATTTATAACCATTTTTTTAATTACATAAATGCTAACAGGCTGTGGCCACTAACTATAACACTAAACTACTAATTATAGGATTAAGTTTTTATTAACCATCAAGTTGTATATAAAATACAGTATTATTTACACTGTATTGTAAATGCAGTGTAAATAATAGTAATTTAGGATACAACACACTGTTTCATTAATTTTTAATTTTGTAATTTTTGCCCCTAGCTTCGATTACAATCGTTTTTATCGATTTAGCCTAATATACGTGTATTGAACTTTTAAAACTTCACACTATCATTAAAACTGCTGTAGGGGTAATTTAAATGAACAACATATAAAAATAATTTAAAATAATGTAATGTACAAATAAGTGTTTTCGTGTATCTATCCGAACCGGTGGTACCTTACCAACTTCTGTATAAGTTTTTATGTAAAATTCGTTCGGGCCGGTTGGGCCGAGAGCGGCCCCGCGCCGATTGCACGCTGTGACGTCACGGGCATGCCACGTCCGCAGAGTACTTCAAGAACGGCTACACGCTGTACCTGAACTCGGGGCTGAGCTCGTCGCGCAACCACTACGGGCAGCGGGTGATCACCCGCGAGGCGGACCTGGTCACCGCGCACGAGTTCGGCCACAACTGGGGCTCGGAGCACGACCCCGACGTGGCCGAGTGCTCGCCCACCGCCAGCCAGGGCGGCTCCTACCTCATGTACACGTACAGCGTCAGCGGGTACGACGTCAACAACAAGGTGGGTACGCGCACAGCGTCGGCGGGTACGACGACAGCGAGGCGTGTACACGTACAGAGTCAGCTGGTACGACGTCAACAACAAGGTGGGTACGCGCACAGCGTCGGCGGGTACGACGTCAGCGAGGCGTGTACACGTACAGCGTCGGCGGGTACGACGTCAACAGCAAGGTGTGTACACGTAAAGCGTCAGCGGGTACGACGTCAACAATGTGTGTACATGTAGAGATTCAACGGGTACGACGTCAACAAGGTGTGTATATTTACAGCGTCAGCGGGAACGAAGTCAAAAACGTATTTACACATACAGTTTCAGCGGGTATGAAGTCAACAATCAGGTGTGGACATGTACAGCGTAAGCGGGTAGGACGTCAACAAGGTGTGTACGCGTACAGCATCAGCGGGTACGACATCAATAACGTATGTACACCTATAGCTTCAGTTGGTATGAGGTCAATAATAATGTATCAAAGTTAATGTATGGTCAATGTAATGGCGCTTACCACCTTCACATAAAAAAGCGGTTCACCTGATGTTTTTTACGTGACAAGTAGTATTATATACTTCGATATTCTTTGTATAAATTTCCTATTTCGTTAATCTTTGTACGTGGATTATTAATGGAAAGTCACAATTCATCACTAAATAAACCACCACTGCTTCGGACCGTCGCAAAATTCCATGTGTTCGTATCGTTCGGCGTCCGCAGCGCTTCTCGCCGTGCAGCCTGCGGTCGATCAGGAAGGTGCTGCAGGCCAAGTCGGGGCGGTGCTTCTCCGAGCCGGAGGAGAGCTTCTGCGGCAACCTGAGGGTCGAGGGCGGCGAGGAGTGCGACGCCGGCCTCTTAGGTCTGCAGCCGGTTCGAATCCGGCATCGAATTTCCTTCTTTTCTTTTGTTTCATGTGGGAACTAGTGACCCGCCCCGGCTTCGCACGGGTGCAGTGTGTTATACATATTCCTCTTGAATCACTTCCTTCCTTCACTTCCACAGACCTTCCTCTCGAATCACTCTATCTAGTAAAAAAAAACGCATCGAGATCCGTTGCGTACTTTTAAAGATCTAAGCATGCATAATGACAGACAGACAGCGTGACAACTTTGTTTTATACTATGGAAGTGGAATACGAGCTGACGGATCACCCGATGTTAAGTGATAACCGCTGTCCATGGACTTTTCTCCGTGGATTACTCCGCCTTTAAATAATGTGGGCCCCGACTGCCCCACTCACCAGGCAAAACGCAGAAGTGTTAAACTTCTACTTTAAGCCGGTCTTCTGTGAGGTTGTGGCACTTACCCGGACGGACCTGCCCATTCGTGCAACAGTGAATGCTGTTGCGTGGTCCATACCACAGTCCATGGGCGGCGGTCATCACTTAACATCAGGTGAACCGCCCGCTCGTTTGCCACCTTCTCATATAAATAAAGCAATTCATGATCATCCTCCCGCCCTTATCTCACATAGCTGCGGTCGGCACATCATGTGAATCACGCTGTAAGCGTAAGCTACGTTTTTCACTATCGGCCGCGTGCCTGACGTCAACCCTACTTGGGAAACAAACACCCAGATCAGGAACAATTATCTGTGAGTCGCACAAATACTTGTTCCTTTTAGGAATCGAACCCACGACACCCGACGCCGAACCTAATACCTTAGCGACGGCGCCATCGAGTCAAGATAACGCCAAGCATTGCTGTAAATGCAATAAAAACAAATGAATAAATGTTTTTTTTAAATAGTATGTCTACAGAGGATAACATAATAAACTTTATTTGGAGTAAGCTTTTTGACAATTCATTTCATACCAATATGCGATCACAAGCCAAACTACAACTTATTGGTGGTGGATAAAGATCATTTTCGTATGTATTGCAGGCACAGAGGACAACGACATGTGTTGCGATAAGAACTGCAAACTTAGAAAGAACCAAGGTGCCGTCTGCAGGTAGGTTATGTGTTGAACCGTATTTTTGCATTAAAAACCATTAACTGTCTTGATCCTAAATCTTAAAGTTTGTTTTTACGGTTATGATTGATTTCGTACCTATATCGCTTTAACAGTCTGCCGATTATGTTTTATGTATATCGGTCCTTATTATTCTATGTTACTTTTGAACTAAGAAAAGGAAGAAAAGAAAATATATTTATTTACCGAGAAAACGAAACTGTTTTAATATACTGAAACATTTACAATGGTTTCAGTATATTAAAATAGTTTCATTTAACAGCGAGCGCTGTGCCTAACTCGATCGTATACCGTACAGTACATTTTACAAATGCACCCGGTATGTGTGTAAACTACACACGTGTGGGTGTACTGAGTACTGTCCATTTACCTATGTACCCGGTGTACGTGTGTATTGTACTCGGTGTACATCTGTGGATTATACCAAGTGTACCCGGTGTATACCGAGTGTATTGTTCCCAGTGTACATGTGTAGACAACCCTGTGCACACGTGTTGATTGTACTCTGTGCACACGTGTAAATGATTTCCAGTGTACACGTGTTGACGTGTGCGTGTACCCTGTGCACATGTGTGTATTGTACCCGTAGTACACGTGTGTATTGTGCCCGCAGCGACAAGAACTCCCCATGCTGCGCGGGCTGCGTTTTCGCCGCGGCGGGCGTGGTCTGCCGCGAGCCGGCGCACTCCGCATGCGAAGGGGAGGCCACTTGCAACGGCGCCACGGCCGACTGCCCTAAAGTATGTCCGCACCGAACGAGCGATGTCTCTCTCCGTCATATAGGCTTCTGACGCGTCCGAAAGGGACAGTAACAGCTGCCCCTCCCACCGATCGATCGCTGTATCTCTCCATACCATAGGCTAGCGACCCATCAATAGATCTCTTCTCTCTCCGTCCCATAAGCTTGCGACGCGTGCGAAAGGGACGGCATCTGCTGATTCTCAAACTCTACCTGATCACCTGCCACCAATCGATCGCTGTCTCCCTCTCAATTTTCAAATGCGGAACTTTGTGTTAATGTGTTTGATCAAAAGGGATCGAACATAGCGAAGAAACGCTCCGCAACCATTGAATTAATCGAATTGTTAAATATTACTACTGTATACTTTACTTTATTTATTTTTTTCATATATGTAATTGTTAAGCGAATTAGATGTAAGTTAGTACCAACCCAGTCGTAAGTACTGACTTACTGGAGACTGCTCCAGCCCCCAAGATTGGCCGACTTCACATGTCGAAAATATTTTTTGTTATTTTTTTCGAAAATATGCAGATTTCCTCGCGATGTTTTCCTTCACCGCCTAGCACGTCTTCAATTACATTGTCGGTACGGGGAATCGAACACAGGTTGCTCGAGTATATTGAATTAAAAGCGAGCTCGGACAATGAGCTATCACGGCTCTTGAACGGTGATGCCTTCAATGACGGAGAGCAGTTTTAAACAGTAATCAGAGTTGGTACACATTCGGAAAGTGATGCATCTAAAATCAAGATGAGTTTAACGTCAAAGCTACCTTCCAGCGGTTAATTAGCCTACCCAAGACGTGGATTAGCGACCAACATCCAAGCCGTCGCCTCATTCCAGGCACCAGCCATAGCGGACGAGCACGAGTGCGCCGAGAGGGGACGCTGCCGGAACGGCTCTTGCGTGCCCTACTGCGAAACGCAGGGGATGCACAGCTGCATGTGTGACATAGGTCGGTTGCAAACACAGCGCAAACATGCTAATATAGACACAAACACACACGAACACATAAATACAGACACTTACACAGGCAACGCATTTGCAAGCCCTCCTTTGCGAGGTGTTACAGATACTTCATGGGCGGCGGTGATCAATTTCCAACGGGTGCGCCGTTTGCCCCGTTTTTCCATTAAAAAAAAAGATATGTTTATATCTTTTTTTTACATCAACATACAGATATAAACACATCGACACAGACACAAACACAGCCGCAAACTGCACGCACTTCACGCGAGCAGCTGTCGACATTAATCGTTTGTCTAAAGTCTAAAGTTAGACAAGCGCAAAGATTATCTAAGTATATTTTTAATCGTCAGCCTAAACTTTAAACATTTTATCAATAACTTTATTAGCTTATTATAATAGCGATATTTGATTAACGCTTAATTAATACTACAGAGTAAGCTATGAATTCCTCACAATTAGTATTCACCAATTGTCCCAATAATCCGACTTCAAATGTAAATATGACTAAAAATGCTTCAATCATCTTTTTAAAGTGACTTTAAACATCAAACCACTATTGACTGACTACAAACAACACTCTTCTCACTAACCTCCACACTTGACCTTAAGCACGGTGATGTTTAGTAATGTATATGACGCATGTCCATACTGCGCGGCGTTTAAAAGTTATTCCGCTTACATTATATGACATAAACAGCGTGTCGTTACCATCGCGACAATAAATGAACACACGTCTAACGCTACTTGCCAATAATCATAAAAAAATTATTAACGTTAAACAAAACCCATAAACAAACTAATTAAGTAAAAAAGAAACAAAATTTGTAACATCCTATACAACTCGCGCCACGGCGTCGTATTACAAGACTCTCCTTCTAACAGTATGTTTTGTCTCTTTTAAATTCATTCAACCCATTCATATGCTTTGTGACCTTTACAAATGAACTTTACGTTACGCTTTTATAGGTAAGGGTGTTCTAAAATTATTTATTTTGGAAAATTTAATAACTGTGTAAATATTGATGTTTAAAGAATTTAAATGTTTAATACAACTTTAAAAAGTTATTCCCCATATTTGTGTTCATTTAATGTCGCGATGGTAACGACACGCTGTATAAGTGAATGTGACAGATGATATAGAACGTATGATAAGGAAAGAGATAGCAGTCTATAAAGTTGCCACTCAGTTTCAATGGGCCAGTGTCGTATCCACCTTGTACATGTATATAACACCATTGCTTAAGCGGTAGAGCGGCGCTTACGGTGGTAGAGCCACGGAGCAGCCTCGGCTGTTGCACGAAAGGGCAGGCTCGTCCTGGTAAGTACCACGACCTCACAGAAGACCGTTTGCAAGTGGAAGTATAATACTTTCGCGTTCCGTTTGGTGAGTGAGGTGGCCGTAGCCCAATTTTCAAAAGGTTGTCAACATATCTGCAACCCTCGGGTGTAGCAGATGTCCATGGGCGGCGGTATTCACTTAACATGAGGTGAACCGTCTGCTCGCTTGGCAACTTTTCACATAAAAAAAAGGAAAAAAAAAGCACGTCTCACTGAAGTAACTAATCGCCAGTTGCGGACGCGTGCAAGCGTTGCTGTAGAAAAAGCCTAAACAAGACTTGCTTCCCGGTTGCGCACAACGATATATTGCCCGACGGTACGCCCTGTATACAAGGCTTCTGCAACAAGGTGACTACTTTTTCGTTTTTTTTTGGGATTATTTTTTTTTTTTCTTTTGAAATATATAATATATAATTCTTTGTGAAACTTTAAATTGTGAATTTTTATACAGAACAAGTTCTTTCGGCGGTGCAGAAAAGTTTTTGTCCATTTATCTACAATAATGTTAAATTATAATTTTTTTCTTGCAACCCCCTGACACCAAAAATATGGACATCAGTTTTCGAAGAAAAAAAATTGCACCATGATCGATCCGTTCGTTTAGATAATAAACTAACAACTAATTAAATAAACTACGCGATAATATCCGTAAAACATTTTCCATTGAACCATGTATTATATTCGCGTAAGAACGACAAATCAAAGTTTGACTTTGATTTCGTCTCGAACAAACTAGATGTGTTTTTCTTTAGATTAACAAGAAAAATATCTTTTTTCTTCACGGGGGAGTGAGTTTTTTCATTTTTCAAATCTCTAAATAAGCGAAGTTAGTATTATGAACATCATAGGTAGGTATAACACTAGAAAAATATGTCCATAATCGAATATTTTTCCATTAATGAGGATCGATTCCACCACCTCTGGCAAGAGATGTGTTCACTATCCACTTCCCCCCCCCCCCCTTGCAGGGCGTCTGCGAGAAGACCATACAGGACGTGGTGGAGCGCATCTGGAACATAATCGAGGACATAAACATAAACAACGTGCTGGGCTTCCTGCGAGACAACATCGTGGGTGTGGTGGTGCTGGTCACCGCTCTGGTCTGGATACCGGCCAGTTGCGTGGTGAGACACCGTTCGTTTTTATTACAATCATTTGACTTGCAATGTGTGTTTGTTCGTCCGAGAGGAATCTTGCAACTGAATTTTAAATCAGTATGTATTTATTTAATGCACGCTTGTTTTGGATGACAATGCATTCTTAGCGATGTGACGTCATTCTAATTCCAATATGGCGGATCATCCAAGATGGCGGACTGGTTATTTTTTCTGCACCCAGTATGGGTATCAAATGAAAGGGATTGTTGAGGAGACGACAACTAATACGTCAAATATCTAACGATAAAATCCAATATAGCGAAAAAATAAAAAAGTAATTAATGGTAAAAAAATAATGAAAACAAGCTTATATTTAATCGCCCCAAAAAGAAGAAAATTAACTTTCAATTAGATCAAAACAGTCAATTAATTTTGTACATGTATAACACAATTGATTAAATGACATGAAAGCTTGTCGCGGAAAAGCTTTTAAACAATTTAGACTGCGACCGTTCAGATCAGCTACGTGGACAGGCGTAGGCAGCGGCAGCACCAGAAGTACCTCGAGTGGGAGAGACAGCACGACCTAGTCCATCCCTCTTCCCCACGGAAGATCATCCACACCAGGTATGTTGTTACGTGAGAAGGTGGCAAACTAGCGGGCGGTTCACCTGTTGTTAAGTGATAATCGCCGCCCATGGACATTTGCGACAGCAGTGGGGTTGCAGATGCGTTGTCATCTTTTAACAAAGTCCCGGCTACCTCACTCCCCAGACAAACGCTGATATATTCTCTTATGAAGATGATATATTCTCTTATGGGAGTGTTAGAAGTAACACTCTCCCACTTCGGAACGGAACTTGCAACGGAAGACTTGCGTGGCCCTACCACAGTCAATGTACTGGCGTTTCAATTATTACCTTAACCGAATTCAAAATACAGCGTGTCTTTACCATCGCGACAATAAATGAACACACATATAGAGGATATATTTTTAAAATTGTATTAAAGATTTACATTTAGACATCAATATTTAACGAGTTATCAAATTTTCCGAAAACAAAGAATTTTAGAACAACCTTACGTATAAAACTTTAATGTAAAGTTCATTGTAAAGGTCACAAAGCATATGAATGGGTTGAATGAATTTAAAAGAGACAAAACATACTGTTAGAAGGAGAGACATGTAAGGCGGCGCCGTGGCAACGAATGAAAAAGTCTCTGAATGTATGAATCAGTCAGATGTAGTTGTATAGGATGTTACAAATTTTTTTTTCTTTTTTACTTAGCTTGTTTGAAAAAATTTTTTTTTAATTATGGATTTTTTTAACGTTAATATTTTTTTATGATTATTGGCAAGTAGCGTGAGATGTGTGTTCATTTATTGTCGCGGTGGTAAAGACACGCTGTATATACAATATACATTCGTTCAGAAACTAATTTGATAAATCATGTGGCCATTTAAGTTCGATCTTGAAGATCTCGATCTTTAAGATTATCTGTTGTCGTCGAAAAAGGAATATCGAATTTTCAATTTCCCGCCGTAAGTAATTTTTCTATTTATGTACGTATAACGTTTTACGTCACAGATTGCCGAAACAGAAACCATCCGGCTTGAAGAATATAATACAAGGCACAAGTCAACTGTAAACGCACTTTAAGTACATTAAAGTAATAGAAAAAACATTAAATATTTTGTGTTGTTTTATTTACAATTAACAAAAACTATACTTTTATCCTTAATCCTTTAAACGAAAGAAAGCTAGGGTGTACCAGAACATTTATTCTTTCGATTCTTACCTTGAATATTGATATTTTTTTTGGAAAGACTAGCCTGGGTAAAATTAATAAAAGACGTTATTTATTATATATTATTTAATTTGCTTAAATTAGTTCTTAACGTAGACTAAACTACATTATGTGTATATCGCTGTAATTTGTATTTTAAATAATTGATGGTTAAAATAAATCAAATTTATAACATAAAATTATATTAGGTACTTAAAATTTGTAACATTAAATTACCATTACATAAAAATTTTAATAATTTTCAGTTTTATAAATTAATTTTGGTTAAATAATACTTTCAAAATATATTGGCTTTATTTGGTGTGTGCTTTGTTTTAATAGTATCTTAAAGTTTCACTTATTTTATCACGAAAACAATTTCACTTACCCTATCTTGTACATTTCCTTAAAAAACTGTTATACACCAACAATAGTTGAAAATTCATTGTTAGATAAAACTATTTTAAATTAATATATATTTTATAAATACCATAACTTAAAAATGTCCTTATATAATATTTCTATAATTATCTTAATCTATTGCTACATCTAACATTGAAACTATCAAATATCCTAAAAAAACTGTTTCATTTTTCAGCAGACAGAAGAACAAGTGACCTATTAAACGATTTTTTGGAATTTCTTTAAAATAATGACGTCTTATATAAATTAACTTCAAGGTATTATTAAATTAGTATAAATACAAATTATACATGCGTATATTTATAAAAGTCAATGGAAACACGCTTTATTCAAAAGAGTAGTTCCATTAACGGAAACACTTATCATGTATTATAATTTAACTAAAATTTAATTAAATACTATTCTATAACATAATTCCTTATAATAACTTACAGTAATTTAAATTTAATTCATATTAATAAATGACTCGAACTATAATTAAATATGCATCATGAATAATTACTATTAATTACCTATTCCATAAAGAAAATACATTCTAACTTCATTTATTTTGTCAATGTGAGTGTCCCCCTACTACCTCACTAACCAGACGAACTGCAAAATTAGAAATACGTCCATTCTATGTAACCATCATACTACAGAAGTCGCACATAAAACATTAGCGAAAGTAATATAATTTAAATAGAGTAGGTACTAAATATTGTCCATGGTCGACTAGAAGAGAAAGCTTTCAGCTTTTTGCCATTGCTGCAAGGTTTTTTTAATTAATAAAACTTTAAAAAACCGAGGAAAGAACAGGCTAATTTCGTAACGGATGTACGAAAGTTCAACTTTCAAGGCGAACTTTTTTCTTTCTTAATTGGGGAAGAGACCTTAGTTCTCCCCAATTAAGGTCACTTCCCACAACACCGTATCATACAATGACCGTGCTAGGAGCGTATCAGGCAGTCTAGTGGGAACGTTCCTAGCACGGTCATGGTATGATACGGTGTAGTGGGAAGAGACGTTATTTGGGGAAAACTAATCTGATAATTAAAAGCATACTATTGAGCCGCAGATGTTGGATCCTACTCCTGATTGAGAGCTGTTAATATAAAAAAAACCGGCCAAGTGCGAGTCGGACTCGCGCACGAAGTGTTCCGTACCATTATCTATGGAAACAGCAAAAAAATCATGTATTTTTTTATCAGAGTCTCACTTAAATATTGTTTTATTTTTAGTATTTGTTGTTATAGCGGCAACAGAAATACATAATCTGTGAAAATTTCAATTGCCTAACTAAAACGGTTCATGAGATACAGCCTGGTAACAGACAGAAAGCGGAGTCTTAGTAATAGAGTCCCATTTTACCCTTTGGGTACGGAAACTTAGAACCTAGAAACATCCCACTGCAGTACAAAGGCTCCGTTAAAGTCTATATGACAATTGCTCATGTTAATATTAGTAGTATTCTTCGCTTAAAATTCCAGCCATATCGGCAATTCTAAGCTTATTACAAATGTCTTATCTAACTTGACTAGACTTTTTTTTTAAAACTAACCAGTCTTATAATAGGAAACTTCCATTAAAGCATTAAATTCATTCATTCAAAAGCCTACAGGACGTGCGTTTAAATAATAAGAACGAATTTGATACTAACAGAACTTGGTATGGGTTGGATTGGATAAAGAAAATTATTACCGTTTTAATTCACACTTACCTGAGCTCTAAACGAATCTCACTTCGATCGTGTTCCCCATCGCACACATCTTGTTGAAATGCTCTGATTATATAGTCAATGTAATTATTTCAATGTCTTATTTAAAATAACTCATAGCCACATTTTTATTGTGGCATAAAAAGTAAGGATAAGATAATAAAAAGAAATCGACGCAATCTGACGTACCCGTATATAAACAGGGTGATTGTTTAGACGAATACTTTGACATAACGTTAATTGAGAATTCCATAATTCAAAAAAAAATTAGTATTTTATTTTGACAAGATATAACCAGAAATATATCAATACAAACATTGTTTGTTTATCACGTTAAGAGTGGTCACCCTATTGATAAGCGGTGTAGTAGTTATGCGTTCAGCGAACAGTTTTAGTGCTCGTGAATAGGTATCTTGTATCTTGTATTAACTGATGTTTTTGCTTTCAGTCCCGAGACTATTAAAGCTTCATCTGACGCAGAACCGGTGGGCTAGCCAGAACCCACGGGTTTGGACCCTCCGCGACGGGTAGGGTCATGCGTGCGTTTAACTACCCTAAGGGCCTCGAGGTCGCCGGTTCGGACCGTCGACCTCGACGGCCGTCGACTGTGCATTTAGCTAATCGGTGGCTGGGAGCGGTGAAAACCGCCCCGGAACGCGGGTGTACCTTGTGTACGCGTTGTGTGGGTCTCGCCGTGCTCGGAGGCGAGGGCGAACTGGTGTGATTGTTGTTACACTAACTGTGGGTGTAGTGTTATCCGGCGGGACCCCCGGCGGTGGGTCCATCGTATCTAAGTCCTCTTCGTCGACCGGGTCGATGAGGACGTTTCGCGGGCGACGCTTGTTTACGTTCGCGTTTGTGTCCGGTTGGTAGTCGTGAATAGGTTATTGTATTGAGACGGTAAGACAGGAATTTCTAATAATAACGATTTGCCATTCCATTCGTTCGTTCATCCTCGTACAAATGATAGTTGTGCGCGTTTAGAACATCCTCACGTGTCGATAACGTTAAAAAACAAAATCTAGTTGTGTCTGTGTGCGTACGTGCACGTATGCATAGGGTGTGTGTGGGTGAGTGTGCGTGTTCGTACCTACGTGTGTGTGTGCGTGTGTGCGTGCTATTCATTTAGTTAAAACTAGTTGTGTCTGTGTGTGCATGCGTACGTACACGCATGCGTAATTTTATGCTATCCATTTAGTTATGTCTATAACGTTGTAGTTTTTCCTTGTGTATTTTAAAAGGATACGGTAGCATCTCTGCGCCTGCGCTGGATTCGCGAAACGGACCAAGGCGCACCCCGCCCTGGTCAGCTCCAAGGACATCACCTGACCGACCTGAGCCATTTTCTCGGAGAGCAGGGGAAACGTGGTCGACAGGGGAAGCTGCAAAACGTCGATTAGGCGAGCTTTCCAGAATTTAGTTTTAACTGTGGGAGGGCCACGCTACAGTTTTCACTGTTGCACGAATGGGCAGTGTGAAAAAGTGAAAAAGTGTGAAAATGTGAAAGTTGCCAAACAAGCAATAGATCTAATAATAATAATAATATTAGATCTAATTAGATCTAATAATCAATAATCTTGACTGATGACCTCACTGAGGTAGCCGGGGCCTACTTTATTTAAAGTTGGCAACGCATTTGAAACACTAGCGGCGGTTATTACTTAACATTATGTGAACTGCCAGCACGAATTCCATTTTGGGAATAATATATATTAATATTTATTAATATATATTATATATTTCTACCTTTTTAATCTTTAAAGTAAACCGACGTTCTTTAAGTTATGACGTTGTAAACAATACTCTATCTACTGTAGTACATTGGTTTAGTGCTAACAATTTACTGTTGAATAATAAAAAAACTAAATGTATTAAATTTACAACTTCCAATGTTAAACATGTAAAAACTGATGTACTTTTATATGGGGAAGCGTTGGACCCTATTGACTCAACGGTATTCCTTGGCATAACTATTGATGCCAAACTGCAATGGGGCCCCCATAATAATAGACTGGCGAGTAGACTTAGCTAAGCAGCTTTCGCGGTCAAAAAAATAAGACAGTTAACTGATGTTGATACGGCTCGCTTGGTATATTTTAGTTATTTTCACAGTATAATGTCTTATGGCATTCTGCTTTGGGGTAACGCGGCCGACATTAATACAATCTTTATCTTACAAAAGAGAGCTATTCGTGCAGTTTACAATGTGGGCCCCAAAGAATCGTTAAGAAACTTGTTTAAAGAGATAAAGGTATTGACTGTTGCTGCTCAATACATTTTTGAAAATGTTTTTGTATGTCCATAAAAATAAGGATAAATTTTTAAGACATAATAATGTTCATGATATAAATACTAGGAACAAAAATAAATTGATCCTACCCACAATTAGACTCCGTAAAATAAGTAAATCTTTTATGGGACAATGTATACGTTATTACAACAAAATTCCAGAAAACGTTCAAAATGCATCAATAGCTAAATTTAAAAAAATAGTAAAAGAACGTTTGTGTGTTAAAGGCTACTATAATATTAATGATTATTTAAATGATAACACACTCTGGTAATGAACTGATCGCTCCAGGCTCTTTCAATCGGAGTTCTTATATTGTATTTTAACGAATTTATGTCAAACTGCTTATTTAAAAAAAAAAAGCCCGCTGAGTTTCTTTCGCCGGTTCCTCTCAGTACAGTGGCTTTCTTTTCCGAACCAGTGGTAGTGTTTTGACTATCAATAAGTGAGTGTAATGCTCCTATGTT
Source organism: Iphiclides podalirius (assembly GCA_933534255.1). Lineage (NCBI taxonomy): Eukaryota > Metazoa > Arthropoda > Insecta > Lepidoptera > Papilionidae > Iphiclides > Iphiclides podalirius. The sequence goes on along the minus strand of OW152831.1, from coordinate 10,921,286 downwards.
GAATAAATACATTTGATTTTGAATGTACATTAACATCTGGATAGTGACAGAATTCCGTTTACATTGCACTCATCTAACGTTAAATGGCAAAGAGGCAATGCAATATAAAGGTAACAGGTTTAAAGATGCGACATATGCACAGATTCATAAAAATAAAGAAAGAGCTGGAAATTGCTGGTAGAATAAATAACTCACATTGCTCAATTCCACTGTGGCGGTTGGTCCCTTACACTGCTGGGCAAGTCTATCGACTGGACGATTGTTCAAGTTAGGCGCAACATAACTCGCCCAGGTGTTGGCCGCCATTCCGGGGTTCGCGGGCGGAGTCTGGTGCCGGACTGCGCCGGGATTGAAAATTCCCGGGCCTCTTAGTCCGGGGACAGGGCAGCTTTGGTGGCCGACGTCACCCCCGGAGAGCCGTACCACGGTTTGCGGCCGGTTCGGTACGGGCGGCTCGAATCGCTCGGCGCCAGGCGCTCGGCCCGATTGGTACGGACCGGTGCTGTTGGTTATCGGTACGTTGGACGGGTTCGGGTACCCAGGGGCGGACTCGGAGCTCGGCGGCCGCGGCTGTTTCGTAGGGTTCCCTTTAATCGGCGTTCGGCTCTGTCCACCGCCCCTCTCTACGAAGATCGAGCGGTCCACGGCGGAATGGCCCCCCATTATGTGCCGCGCGTACTCCTTGGCGATGTCCCTCAGCGGTCTACCGCCCTCCCCCAGCCCTGGGCCCACGTCAGCCAGCCCCTTCGGGAGGATCACCTCGTGCGGACACTGGTACATCGACACCTTGAGCACTTGCCCGTATAACAGCCGTCCGTTCAGCATCGACACGGCCTACGGGAGATTTGGTACGGAGCGATGAATGATAAGTGTGTGCTCCATGAAAGTTTACTGAAACGTTTAAATCTAGACTTGTGAGAAAAATATAAAAGTGTAAAAAGACCACGGACCTAGAGCTCGGTTTTTACACTGAACTGTTGTATAGGATCGGGAAATTATTGTAAACTCTTTAAAGTCTGTAAAAAAGTAAACTATGAAACTAGACTAGTAATATTTGCTAATGGAAAGGTAAGAAAATTATTGATGTATACAGAGTAACTATAACTAAGGATACTTGACACAATATAACATTGACAATTAGGATGGAGTTGACACAGGCAAGGTTATATAACGATGATGTGAGAAATTTTTCAGCCAATAGCCAAGATGCCCACCGCCTGTAACATATTTTTACACAACTCTGTCTATTAAAAAACTGTGCAAGTCTTGTACTTACTGTGAATACCAGATATGTTGGAAACATACTTTGGCGTAAATAAGTACTCGTTATAGATATATAAAACCTCAGAAACCAGAAAAACACCGTGTTCATCACAAAACGTTTCTCATCTGATTGGTGGGGTTCGAACCTAAACCTTCTGGCGCAAGGGACAGTACACTATCACTACGGCAATAAGGTCGTCAAAGATGGCAAACGAACAGGCAGTTCACCTAATGCCAAGTGATTACCGCCACCAATGGACATTTGCAACACCCGTAGGTCTGCAGATACGTTGCAACTTTTTATTAAAGTGGGCGCCGGCTACCTCACTCACCAGACGCAGAGGTATACTTCCACTTCACGCCGGTCTTCTGTGAGGTCGTGGTACTTACCCGGACGGACTTGCCCATTCGTGCAACAGCCAAAGTTGTGGAGCAGCCCTGCCATTTGGTAATTTTTGAAAAAATTATATGTAACATCTAAAATAGCTTGTACTATCTCACCTGGACCGCTTCCAGGGGGTGGCTGTACATGACCTTGGAATATCTTTCTCTGGTCATTATCACGTTGCATATCACAACTTGCCCGGCGAGCTCCAATACCTCTTTCAGCTCCGATTTGTCGCATCTGAACTGATCGACCAAGGAAATTCACCCATTATTGAGTTACCGTTTCGAAATCAAGTTCGGCCGCTAGGAATACAAGTGTAGTAGAAGTGTAGTAGAAGTGTAATAGAAGTGTAGAAGATGTGATAGTCTCTGGATCCAGTGACAGTGCAGTAAGCAATGGGTAAAAGCAGGTGTACTACGTTCATGTTATATCGAGGTTACATTACCTACTAATACAAGTACTGCTGTACTGTTTCAACAAGTAGTGGTGTAGTGGTGTTATGGATACAATGACTAAAACCAGAAAGAAAAGATTTACGCCAGTTGCGATCTCGCGAAGTGTCATGCGATTTTGTCAAAATTTCTTATTAATTAATTCATTTATTTGTTTTAACATAGCCTATACATTATGGCATAGACATTAGCTAAGGTAAAAAATCCACAACAACAGAGGAATGGAACAATGCGTCCAAAGAGGAAAAGAAATTCATCAGAAAGAAATGTCATCCACCGATTTGTCGGTTGAAAGAAAGAGTGAGGATGACTACGGAATATCTGGAGTTGAAGAAGTCCTTTATTCAATATTATAGTTTCATATGTATTTAATTGTATATCTGTTGACCGAATAATACAAACGCAAAAACGTCTCTACGCTGATTAATTTATACACACAAGAATAGAAATAATAAATAGAATTATATATAATATATAATGAAAAATGCTAAACAAGAAATCTGAGACCATCTAGAGTCAAATTATGGAAATTCTATCTAGTGATGACAAATATGTAAAGCGAAAATAGTAAATAGCGATAAAAAATTATAATTTTTATGGAGAAAAGGGGCAAACGAGCAGGAGACTCACCTGATGATAAGTGATTAACGCCGCCCATGAACACCTGCAACACCCTATTATATTCCTCCCAATTGACAACCCCCCCCCCCTCCCTCCCCCTCCCCAATACCACCCTACGAGAATATTATAAGACTATATAATACTACCAGAGACTAGTCGAAAACCAGACTTACGTTAGAAACGTGCACCCATCTGTCGATTGGCGGCCTTATCCCCAAGGACTCTAAGTAGTCCGCCCTCAGACCGTAAAACCCTTCAGGGTCAGGCGCCACGTCCACCTCCAGAGGCAGAGGCGACGGCGTGGTCGCCGGTTTGCACTCGCTTGTTCAATGACAAAAGACACTTTGTTCAGTACCCGTTCTACGTTATTGTAATCTCAAATAAATAATTTTGTTATATATATTATAAAACTGTTCATCCGGTTCGTTGGATTTATTGAAGTATAATAAAACCGTATAAAAACTTTTAAGTTAAACGGTTTTATTTTATGTTTTTTTTTGTGCACTGAAAACTACAATATTGTATTGTCATCTAAATTAAATGTGTGTACCAAATTTCAGATCAATCTGACAACGAGAAGGTGCTTAAATTTCAATTTCTAATTTTGACCCAAATAAATAAACAAATTCCGTACGTGTCGAGCTAAATAAAACCGTTTAATAATAACGTGATCGCTGACCGAATAGTGATATGGTTAAATAATTAGATATTCATAAATGAAAGGTATCCGGTTTGCACTCGCTTGTTGAATGACAAAAGACTCTTTGTTCAGTACCCATTCTACGTTATTCTTATCTTTTCTTTTATATGATAAAGTGGCAAACGAGCTGGCGGTTTACCCGATGTTAAGTCATAACCGCCGACCATGAACATTTGTAACACCCGTAGGTTTGCAGATGCGTTGCCACCTTTAAATAAATTGGGCCCAGGCTACCTCACTCATCAGAAGAAACGCAGAAGTGTAACACTTCTACTTTACGCCAGTCTTCTGTGAGGTCGTGGTAATTACCCGGACGGACCTGCCCATTCGTGCAGCAGTGAAAAATGTTGAGTGTTCCTTCCACAGTTAAAATCTCAAATAACTAATAACGTGTTCGCTGACAGAATAGTAATATGGGTAAATAAGTAGATCATAACATGAAAGGTATCCTATTCTATAAGCTTAAATCCACTTCGTTATATTTCGCTTAAACAAATTGTCAATAGATGACATTGATTATCATACATTCTCCATAGTTACGAAACGAAAGTTTTTCTTGTGAAAAATTTAAACTACTGGTAACATAAAAAAAAAACAAAGCTTAAACATGGTGTTTGAATCATCAAAGTTAATAAATGAAGTTATGGGGTACCGAAGAAAAAATCTTGGATAAATAATATATATAGATTGAAATGTCTGTCTGTCGACTTAAAAAAACGGTTGTCATAACCTCAAATAGAGAAACTTTACCAAAAGCTAAACAAAGCTCGATCCTGTTGTCTCTCTGTTTCCTATGTGGAAGGGTTAGCAGATATATAGAATATGTATACATTGTTAATTCGTCGGCGCTGATAGAAATTTACTGTAAAGTTTTCTAAACCTGTTATTTCTTATTGTTATAATAGGAGAAAACCTGATCAATGACATGCACAAACCTATAGGCAATTCATTCTAGTCGATAAAGACTCTTGAACAATTCTTACCCTTAAATAGAAAGCATGATCGCTAGTCTCTGACAATATAAAACTAAAAATAATAAAACTTAGTGATAACGATTTTACTTTAACAAAAAAAAATACGTAAATAATGTGAAACTAGTTGATTTCTGTTTTTGAATAGAACACCAGTAAATATTACATGTAGCCTTTTTATCTACTCAACCATACCTTTTATCGATAAGAAGGGATGTTTTTGAATCAATGTCACTGTCTGAATCCTCTGGAACTGGAAGGAAGACGAGAACATTATTGATACAGTAACTGTTGATGAGGCAAACAATGGAATCCTTCCTTTTTTCTTTATGTGAGAAGGTGGTAGAGCCACGCAGCACCCTCGGTTGTTGCACAAATGGGCAGGCTCGTCCGGGTAAGTACCACGACCTCACAGAAGACCGGCGTACAGTGGAAGTATACTTTCGCGTTTCGTCTGGTGAGCGGGGTAGCCTGAGCCCAATTTCCAAAAAAGTTGTCAACGCATCTGCAAACCCTCGGGTGTAGCAGATGTCCATGGGCGGCGGTATTCACTTAACATCGGGTGATCCGTCTGCTCGCTTAGCAACTCGTTTGGTAACTTTTCACATAAAAAAAAAAAGTGGCAAACAAGCCGGCGGGTCACCTCATGATAACCGCCACCTATTGTCATTTGCAACACAGATGCGTTTCCACCTTACAATTGAGTGGACTAAGGCTACCTCAATCACCAAGCGAAACGCACAAGTATAACACTTCCATTTTACGTCGGTGTTCTGTGAGTTCGTGGTACTTACCGAGACGGACCTGCCCATTCGTGCAACAGCGAAGACTGTTGCTTGGAAGTGCCTAGTATGTACACAGAAACCTCTGCAACTTTCTGACTGGCCCTTTTGTCGCATACTACGAAACGCGGCAAGATAATATAGGCGGGTGCTATTCTTTGGTAAATCTAACCATCAATTTATTATGTAGTCAGTAATAAAGTTTTTATCATCAACTTGATCGAAATGACTTCTTGGGTTTACCAAAACATTATGCATCGTGAAATAAATGTGTTTAATAGATTTTGTCACGATTTGTTTGTAATGTTGTTCCTTACTTTTCCAATATTGTGTAGCATCTACAAATGTATGCGTGAGACAAACTATGTCCATACATACAGTTACGTATACATAACAAGAAATCAATTTAGCGGTGGTAGGACCACGCAACAGTTTTCGCTGTTGCACGAATGGGCAGGTCCGTCCGGATTAGTACCACGACTTCACATAAGACCAGCGTAAAGTAGCAGTGTTACTCTTCTGCTTTTCGTCTGGTGAGTGAGGTAGCCGGGGCCCACATTATTAAGAGGTGACAACGCATCTGCAACCCCACGAGTGTTGCAAATGTCCATGGGCAGGCGGTTATCACTTAACATCAGGTGAACCGTCAGCTCGTTTGCCACTTTCTGACATAAAAAAGCAGGTCTTAGCGGTGTCTTAAAACCAACTGTGACTTGCAGGCAACATGTTGATAATGATGATAATGGTAAATTAGTCACATCAATAATTCTTGAATAAAAACCACATCATAAAATCTATGACTATATAGTTTGTATGGAGGCAGGGGGATGGACCACACAAGTCTAAAGATTAATTAGAATTATTAATACTTTGATATTTCATCTATTGAAGTAGGCAAGTCTCTATGAAAGACTAGCCATGCCACTGACATTTATTATATTTATGATTATTTAACTAGCTTTTAGCCCGCGGCTTCGCTCGCGTTGCAGCCCTTACATAAATATCTTTCTTTAACCTTTCAACCCTTTACAACACTTTTTTCCAATTAAAAAATATGTCCTTTCTCAGGCTCTAGACTATACATGTACCAAATTTCATTTAGATTGGTTTTGTAGTTTTGGCGTGATAGCGAGACAGACAGACAGAGTTACTTTCGCATTTATGATATATATGACAATTGAAATGTACTCACCAATAAAAGCAACAGACAGTTTACGGCCTTTCACCATCTTCAGTTTGAGTTTCTTTCTCGCCTCATTACACTTTTCAAAACTCAAGAATGACAGCCGTAATCTTTGACCAAAGTCTGGGTCTCCACCATCCAAATACTCTATAGCGTACACATCAATTTTCTGTAATGGATAAACAAACAGATTATTGTTTGTCTATTTTATTTTACAACTGCCCTGTGAGCCATGATGGCTTAGTATCCGGGCACTGAACAGTAATACAAGAAAACCAAAAATGTATTTTGAAATGTAATTTGTTATTCCACTTACAAATATTTTTTAACTGAGAGAATTACATATCAGTTGAACAAAGTCATAAATTAGGATAAATTAGGTTCCACATTTATTTATCTCAAACTGATTAGGCAGGAATGTTGAGTGAACATTAACTATGTATATTGAGAGCCACTAAGACCTAAGTAGAAATAAGTGTTTGTTATTTATGGTTTTTAAATATCTTATAACACCATATTATCCACCAAAATTTAAGTGAGTTACCTCTTAAAATTACCAATAAAAACGAATGAATGTTGTTTTATTTACATGCATTATATGACAAATTATTTCGCTCCAATTACTCCTTCAGATTTGACACCTAATTCTTAGATTGCCCTAGTACCATATACAGATATAAAACTTACTTAAGATAGTAAACTACAGTAAGTTATCCTTAATTGTAAAAAAGCATGAAGGTTTATAAAAATACTTACATGATCCTGAATGAATTCAGTGATTTGCTCAGAAGTCCATTGAAAAGGTATATTTGAAACCAATAAAGCAAAAATCTCTTTTTCCTCTTCAATGTCATCTTCATTTGAATTATCTTCTGCCTTTGCAATATATTTGTCATCTTTACATATAGAACTCTTTCTCTTTTTGGCTTTACTAGAGCATTGGATGGATTGATTCCCATTTTGGATAACAGATGTAGGACTGGTAAGTAAACGTTTTCTTACAGTATCACTTTTGGTACACCGAGTGTTATTAGCGGTTATTAAGGAAGTTGGTTCACTAGATTCAGTACTTTTCGCTTGTATATCGCTAACATGAGCACCATCCATGTTTGTAGGAGTTTTTATAATTTAAATACTATTTTCAATATCTCTATACACATTATACACTGATCAGATATGAATTTTCATTCATATAAATGTTCAATCTGAACACAATTTTCAAATGTAAAATTTTTAAATAATGTTAACTAATCGAAATTCTTATTAAAAAACTTTATAGTTTAAAATGGATGATATCTTGTAATGGACAGACGGCAACAAATATTTTCACTTCAACTGCATTGCAAAATCACCAATATCGCTTATTGAAAATAGAATATAAGCGATATATAAAGCGTTATTTGGTATAAATAATAATATAATAACTCATTTTATGTGCAGTAGCGCACCAGTATCCAATTTAAATAATTATTGTAATTGTAAACAGATGAACACCGCACCGTAAACACAAACAACAATCTGAGTTCTGACCTGACCCTGAAAACTGATGACAACTGACATAATGACACTCAGTCACAGATGTAAGCAGAGAGAATGTAATCACTACGATTAGATAGTAGCACAGAGTGCATTTACTGAAATGGATAGTAGTATTCACAGTGTATAAAAGTTGCAAGTTACAGTTTACACTAACACTTTTCACTGGTTTCTGTGTGACTAAATGAAAGTATGTTTACGGATATATAACGTTTATTTTAGTTTTATTTCCCGAGCTCGATTCTTGGCTTGGATCGCCAAAGATACACGGGGGGGTCGTGTGTAGGCTGCCAATCAGAAACCTTGCACTTGCCGTCTAGCGTGCTGAACCATGTGTGTGTTTAATGCGTGCTGTGCTAGGCGTAGTAAGGCATCAGCGGACGTTTAACTGTTTTCAATCGCAGTTGGGTTCCATTTTTGTATACTCAAATAAAAGAATAGTCAAATAAGTGCATGAATAATTATATGTTACACTTTGGTCCTCTGCCGGATGATTTCGTTTCGAGCATAGATATATATACTTAGTACCTTTCCATAGCAAACTGAGCGAAGCGTAATCGGTGGCCCAGTCTCACTGCTATGTTCCATGCCTCGACCCTGTATCATGACGGGCAAGACGTTTTGATTACAGACTCTGCTCTTTAGGTATTGTGGTAGTGGCAACGAGAAGATATGCCGCAGATTCCCATTTGCTGCACATTCACCATACATCTTCTCTAAATGCGACTTCCAACAAGTTTATTGTTGCGTTAAACGTTTATCGCTACCATGGTATGAAAGCACTGTTGCGTTAAACGTTCAACGCTCCTGTCCTGGGGAGGGGGAATAGAAAGAGGCAGAACTCGTCCTGTGAATGCGTGGCACTTGAAGGCATGTGATTGTTAATTATTTTAGATATATTTTATGTTTCTATTCATTGCATATATTTTTATATTTCTCCACTCGAAAATAATAATTAAAACATGCGATCAATTGTGAATTGTAAGCAATGTTAATAAAGTTTGTCTTAAAGAAACAATATGATTTAACTAAAAATCAATTTCCACCCTATTTTCCCTTCCTTTTTTTTTTCATTTCCACATTACGAAATTTCACTTCTTCCGCACGAAGGGACTCCACGCACAATATTTTTTAATAATGGATTTTTTTTAGCCATTACATTTTTTTATTATTATTGGCAAGTAGCGTTAGATGTTTCATTTATTGTCGCGGTTGTAACGACACAGTGTATACTATTCATATCTCAGGATAATACGGAAAAATACTATAACATTGATAATTTACCAATATAAATGCCAATGCAACATGGGTCTAGGTTTTTTTTATGTTTAAGCCTTAGTGAATGTGTTAACAAAGGCCAACGCTAATGGTATGTCTTACCTTTGATAACTTGTGTTTGTGCTGAATGGCGTGGGTGTTTATGGGTTGAGGTAAAGGTTTAGGTTGTAATAACGTGGTTAATGACAATGTTTTTAAACAATACAAAGTGGATGTTACCACGTGTTAGTAAGATTGCTTAAATTAAGCTAAATGAAATAAACATAGATGCAATTTCATTGTGTTGTGATTAAAGATGGTAAAAAAATTGAGAATTGTGCTAATTTTTAGGGATGTCGAGAATGAATAAATATATAAAAATATTTATAAAAATATCTAACGTGACAAATATCCTATAATAAAGAGTCGTAAACAGAAAAAATATCGGTATATCAATATTTTTTTAAATATCCATACATCGATATTTTTTCAACATCTCTACTGATTTTATTCCTACTGACCAATAGGATTTTGTTTTTCAAACCCTTTAATAGTCTTGGAATTGAAAGCAAAAACAACAGCTAATACAAGATACAAGAGGATTTTGTACTATAATTATAGTATTGGTACTATAATTTCAAGCATAAATCCATATCTAAGGAAAGTACGAAAACGAACTATAATTTCATTACTTTATCTAAATGACCAATATTATACCATACACTGCCAATTCAACATCTAAAGAAGTTCTTTCGGTTGTAATCACGTTGTAACTCTTTAACTTTTTCGACAATAATTGGATTTTTTCAATACTCCGCTTTCTCAAACAGTCACTTTGCACCCAATAAAGTAATTAACAGAGTTCATAATTGTCCAATAATACGATTATTTTATTATTTTTATGGTACGGCTGTTACATTTTTATTCAAAATTCTAACTGATAAGAATTTTCTGCCAGTTGATGAGTAAACGAATTTATTTTTTGTGCATTAACTATGAAAATAATAGTGAACCAAAAAATTATAAAATATAAATAAATAATTAAAATAATTAGTATTTGGCATTAAATTATTTTGATTTTAAAATGTTTCGTATTATCTTTTTTACCGCACCTAAATCTAACCCTGCTACTGACTGACTTACTGAGGACATGTTAACAAGATTAAATTCTACGGATAAAACTATTATTGAAGAAATCATAAACTTGGAAGAGGAGTAAATTAATGCCTGTTAAAATCGAAATTATAAAGTGTACTATATATTTTTTTACAAATACTATGCTTTTAAATTTTTTGTACTATCATTATAAATATCATATAAATCCAACCCTGGTCTCTGAAAGGGAGCTATTGATTGATAATTGAATTGAATTATTGAATAGTTTGATACATCATACCATAGATCATAGATGATACACTTATATATTGAGTTGCAAATGATATTGATTATATTATATATATTTAGTTATATATTATATATATTGAGTTGATAATGAAAATTTAGTAAGATAATACCTGTCTACAAAAGTGGTGATAAAAATGATCCAGGCAACTATAGACCTATTTCCATATTTCCATCTCTTAGTAAAGTTTTGAAAAGCTAATATTAAATCAACTTTTAGTTCATTTTAATGTGAACAAAATCTTTCACGATGAGCAATATGGATTCACTAAAGGCAGATCGACAACAGATGCGGGCGTCGCACTTGTCAAACATATTTATAACGCCTGGGAAAGGTCACAAGATGCAATAGGTGTCTTTTGTGACCTTTCAAAAGCCTTCGACCGCGTAGACCATAAAACTCTCCTTCAAAAGCTAGAATATTATGGCATTCGTGGCATCGCCCTCAATCTCATTGCCTCTTACCTTAGTAATAGAATTCAAAAAGTATCTATAAATGATGTTAATTCCGCTGGGTCCCAGATGAAAATGGGAGTCCCACAAGGATCAATCTTGGGCCCATTATTATTTTTAGTATATATTAATGATCTCCCCTTTTATGCCAGTGGGTTGTGTGATGTTGTACTGTTTGCTGACGATACATCGCTTATTTTTAAAGTTGACCGAAACGTATTAAATTATGACGACGTGAATAGTGCACTTTCACATATCCTCCACTGGTTTACTATTAATAATTATGGTATTAAATGCCAAAAAAAACAGATGTATTCTTTTTAGCCTTCCCAGTATAAGAAGGAAAAGTTTTAGTTTAATATTAAATAACGTACCCATTAATCCAGTTGAGTCTGCTATATTTCTGGGAATTACAGTAGATTCAAATCTCCAGTGGAGTCCCCATATATCATCTCTTGCGAATAGGCTGAGCTCCGCGGTTTTTGCGATTAGAAGGGTTAGGCAGCTAACAGACATCGACACTGCCAGACTTGTTTACTTTAGTTATTTTCACAGCATCTTGTCTTACGGCATTTTGTTGTGGGGTAGTTTTGTATATACGTCATAACCTTAATTATTACCTAAAGAATAGTGACAGACATAAAATAAACACTAGAAATAAGGACAAACTTACTACGCCATTGTTTCGTCTACAAAAAGTAAATAAGTCGTTCATGGGGCAAAGTGTACGCATGTATAATAAAATCCCACAGTCGATATTAAGTCTGCCGCTTGACCAATTTAAATGTAAAATTAAAAATCAACTGATGATTAAAGCATATTATACCCTTTCAGAATATCTCGACGACGCCAATGTGTGGAGTTAATACTGTTGATACTCACGTAGGCTAGAATAAGACTATTATACCTGTATATTATATTGTACCTTGATATTTTTGAAAAAGAGCAACTGTTGAGTTTCTTGCCGGTCTCTTCTCAACAGAAACCGCTTTCCGAACCGGTGGTACCTTACGAACCTATACACATAATCTTTGATGTAAATTTGACGATTCATAAGAGCGCGCAAGCGTCTATTTGAATAAATATATTTTTGATTTTGATTTTGATTTGATTTTGCAGTGTGACCATTTGTGGCAGATTTATGCCATTTGGGCAGATTTCGCAGGCAGATTAGGCTGACGATTCAAAAAAGTGGCAGATTTCAAGGAAATCTTTATTATTTTTGAAATACAATTGTACGTATAAATTAATATTAATATTTAAAATGATTATAATATTCTATGTCGTATTATTTACTTTTATTAATATTTGGTAGCAAATTATTTTCTGAAGTGTCAATTTTCATCCCACGCTATACAGTACGGGAATTTCCCGATTATTGTATTTTAATGTACATAAGTCTTATGATTATGAACGGTAACAAATCAGCAACAAGGTTTATTTTGTTATTAATATAATTTATCGAGGCTCATGTCAACGTTTTTGTATATATTATAATTTTGTATATATTCCATACCTTATTCTCTTTTGGCGTTTAATGTATGTAGTTGTATCTTCCATGCATGATGAAGAGAAAATATTTTTTGCTTCCTTTCTGGATTTCCAGAGCTAAGGAGGATCCTGATGTGGCATTTTGCAAAGCTTGCAATTGTAAACTAGATATTATTCTGAAAGACATTTTCAAGTAAAAACTAAATTTTTAATTTACTTTTTAAATATTTCCAACTTTGAAAAGCTCTTTTAAAAGCTCTTTGCCGTAATCCTAAAGGTGGGTGGATCAAAATTCTGATAACGTTGAAATCCTCATAAGCGCCGTACTTCACTAGATGATAGAGCGAAACCGATGGAGACAGCTCGTCGATCAATTGAAAATGAGTCACGATCCTCAGCGGTGAGGGAGAGGGAACGACCAACAAGAAGATGTTAAATGCCTTATGCTGAAGAATGCCTATTTAATGAAATAATTATTCTGTACTGTCTCCAATATTATAATATGATGGCAAATTTTTGGCATTTTTGGTGTTGAGTTTGGCAGATTTTTTGCTGGTGTTGGGCAGATTTGCCATTTTTGAAATGGTCACCCTGTTGAGTTGAGATACTACCTTAGAGTAAAGTAATACTACAGAAATGGATACTACACTACTACAAACAATCTACAACAACAACATGGGGACTTTTTGATTGACGTTTAACATAAATTTTAAAAAACAACAAAAATCAATTTAGAATTCAAATTTTACGTTTTATTATTATAAAGTAAAGACCATTATAAGAAATAAGTAATGTCAATCGGTGATTTTATTTATGTCAAAGGCATGAATCCTGTAAGTTATAATTTTGTTCCATGTAAGATTGCGTGTATTATCGATCCAATTATGCCAACACTGAGTTTATTCAAAACTGGTATTTTAATTAATTGTAAAATATAGATTTAAGATCTCATTCATTTTAAACCTTTAACCGTAATTAGAATAGGGAACACTTTTATAAGCATGCCAATGTCTAAAACTATGTACTTTTTAGTCAGAATCAGAAGAAGACGTACGCGAAGAACAGAATGATATCTGGGATGACTCAAAGTTGGAACATGCATACGACAAGGCTCTATCAATTGCAAGTGATGAAGTGGCAAAACGTTTTGCTATGTCAACTAATACACAGTTTAAGAACGAATCCAGCACAGAAAAAGGTGTGGGTTTAACCAAGCAGCTATTGTTTATAACGATAACGTGTAAAGCCTTTTAATGTCCCCCTGCTTGGCAAAGGCATCTCTGTACAGAGGGTATTAAAGCCTAGTCCATTATGGGACCCCACTGCGCATTGGCCAATTTCACATCTTCAAAATATATTTTAATATTTTTTTATAATTCAATTAAAATATACAGGCTTTTCTAAGTGTATCCATTTTTTCTATTAAATTCTAGACATAAATAATGTTATATAAAAAGTATATGATACTACTACCGAGTCTGAACCTCCTGTGTAAATTTGGGCACTTCTCAAAAAATCTCCCAGTATATGTTTCCTCACAATTTTCCTTCATCTCTGAGCATGGAAATCAGCACTGAAATTTTGCTTTAACAATTTAATTTGTGCTGTGACCGGGATTTAAACTCTGTTTGTTTAAGTACATATAATTAAAAGTGTGCTATTGTCATAGGTGTTTTTGAATATGTAAAACTTGACTGAATATACTCTGTTCTTGAAGGTTCACTCATATATTGATTGAAGAAACTAAGACTTGCATATTACATTCCAATATATTAATATAAATATATAAAATATATATAAAATAAATTTTAAACAATATTTCCCTACAGACGGAGAATTGAAATATGACATGTACATTAATTTATATATGAGTTTTATTGTTGCAATTTACCTTTATATTTATGCTTTCATATTAAGGCAACTTGACATTCTTTTCCCTTTATGGGTTTTCTCTTTTGCAGATATATTAATTTCATGGGAGTCATGTTTTATATGAATTTACTTTTCATAAATACTTTTTTTTTAGATCATACAGAAGAAAACAAGGTTGAGCCATCCCAAACGAGTGGGGCGAAAAATCCACGTAAAAAAGTGATACAGTGGAAAGCTGGTATGGCATGCCGAGCAATATATGAGGGAGATGAGCAGGAGTACGAGGCGTTTATAGAAAGCCTGATCAGCGACACAGAATGTGTTGTAAGATTCTTAGGTATGAGTTCTAAAATGGACAGTTGGGATTGATTAAATGTAACAAGTACTGTATATTGATGCAAACTATTAATGTCAATACAAAATATAAATGTTCTTTTGTTTAGCAGTATACATTATTTTTTGTTTGTTACTAGTTTATTACTTTAACTTTAGTTGGGCAACACAACAGCGTTCGCTGTTGCACAAATGGGCAGGTCCGTCTGGGTAAGTACCACAATCTTGCATGAAAAAAATTGGTAAACTCAATATGATATTAAAGCACTCAGTTATGATCAGATGTGGTTATGATTGCTGATAAATATGTTGATCACATAAGCAAAGAAAATTATATGTAATAATATGAATTAAGTTTGAAGTTCAGTATGTGTGTGTATCTAACTATTGCATAAATAAGTCCCTTTTTATTCTTATATTAAGAATAAAATAATAAATCTCACTTGACAGGTATAGCAATACACGAACAAGGTTTCAATTGTAAATGCTAACAGTTAATGTCGTTTCAGGCTATGATAACTCGGAGATAGTGTCAATAAGCACATTGAAGCCGTCTTTGGGTAAAAACGAACGCACCCGTCAAATTCAGCAGGCGCTATGCGATAAAGCGGATGACGGATTCGCCAGTCAGTCGCCGGATAATATGGAGTGCAGCGACGTTTGCCACTAGCGCTGGTAGCGCAGGTTGTATTTTGTATTATCTATTGTACCCTTCAATAGCGGACAATGCAATACTTTTAAAAGCCATGAGATCGACCGTGACTATTCAGTACACAGAGTTTGTCACGGAAATTATATTCACTGGTCGAAACCGAAGCTAAATCAAAACCTCGTAAATTTTATCATATAAAAAATATGGAAAGAAAATTATCTATTAGAGGCGGCACAGCTTAACAACTTACCTAATTTGAAATATAGAATGTAATAGTATAAATATGAAAGCATACTATAATTAATTATTTAACATAATATGAAAAAAAATCATATGCCATTAATACTAGACGGTGGTAGGGCAACGCAGCAGCCTCGGCTGTTGCACGAATGGGCAGGCTCATCTGGGTAAGTACCACGACCTTACAGGAAACCGGCGTAAAGTGGAAGTATAATGCTTTCACATTTCGTCTGGTGAGTGAGGTGGCCGGAGCCCAATTTTCAAAAGATTGTCGACGCATCTGGAACCCTAGGGTGTAGCAGAGCAACAACAAAAAAAATATACTATATTCAGAATATATCGTAATCATTTTTATACTATGTCCCTAAAATAATTTTAATATTAACTAAAAATGCATGTGCCAGAAGTGTAACTATAATATTTAATAATTAAATTTAAATTATAATCTTATTTTAAACAAAATGTTATAATTTTTATGAGAAATAAACTTCTTTAAACCGAATCATAGAATGAACACTATTCTTCTAACACATAACTTGCAAGGCCTTATAATGTCTATTTGTGAGGTGTTTTGTTCAAAATGGGTCAAACCTAATTTTTCCTACCGTTTATCGCAAGTCGATTCCTAGCAACAATACTATTGAGTTATATATGAACCACATCTGTTCATTATATGGATGCCAGCTCAAAAAATCTACAGTAGATAGTTTTTTTAAAACCAGCCAGTCGAGTCGTGTCGAGTCGGTCTCGCGCACGAAGGGTTCCGTCACCATTATCGATATAAACGGCAAAAAATCGTGTTGTGTGGGAGCCCCACGTAAATATTTCTTTATTCTGTTTAGTATTTGCTGTTAAGTTGTTATGAAGCAAAAGAAATACATCATCTGTAAAAATTTCAACTGTCTTAAATATCAGGGCTCATGAGATACAGCCTGTTGACATAAGGACAGACAGACAGACAGCAGTCTTAGTAATACGGTCCCGTTTTACCCTTTGGGTAAGAAACCCTAAAAATAGCTTTTTTAATTAAGAATATAACTAACGCCATGCCATAATCTTTAAAGTTTAATAACATGTATTTACATTCCCAGAAAGGTCATTCAGGAAAAAGAAAGCACAGAAGAAGAAGAAGAACCAAGGAATGTCAAACTATTTGCCAGAAATGGGCTTAGGGCAAATGTCAATGCTCAACCCTGCTTTCTTAGGAAATGTGAGTATTAAGCTGTTTCTGTATTAAAATTATAAACAATTAGTCAATCATTAATTATCATAAAATTGCTTCAACATTTTTATGCATTTACTCTGATGAAAAAGTTCTTTATTTTATGTCTTGTGCTTTGCCTGCACACGATATAAAGCAATGACTGCAACATAGGAAATTACCGTCCTTTAGTAATAGGTAATAGGGATGTCAGATGTGAAAATAAGACCCAATATTTTCCAAAAATATCTATATCAATATATCGGGTACAATGTTCTCTAAAAATTTTTATATTTATCCTAACATACCTTATTCTTGTCATGTGAGATAAGTTAAGTAAATCATAAAGGATAATAATTATTTGTTAATCAAACCAATATTTATTTGATTTATGTGCTCTTGGGATACCTTTCTGATGATAGTGAGGCTATTATTTGAAAGGACAGGGTTGATAAATATTAAACAGAAGAATTTTTTTGTATTCTTTTCTGGGTATAATAGACTCATCAAGTTCAGTGCGCTAAACATGCCACCATTGATCTGAGGAAAATATCGTTTTATACCTTTTCTATAGTTAGAATTTTATATTGATGTATGTAGTATAATGAAAAATTAAAAATTGCTTAAAATTATCGATACATCCAACAAATAAACGATAATGCATCGATATTTCTTCGACAACCCTATTGCGTATCACAGTAGCGGTTGGAGCGAATGCGAGATTCGTATGGGTATCGCTATGAAAGGAGTTCGCAGTAGCAATCGGGCAATCTCTATTGCCATGATAAAGCGCGAAGATTATATTCGTGTTTACAATTAACGTTTATAATCGCTTACAGCTCGGCACGATGGACATGCCGCTACCACCGCCACCCCCAATTGGTTTCCCATCCGGACGCAACAATTCCGAAGAGCAGGCGATATCGTCCATGCTGCTCAGTTGGTACATGAGCGGTTACTACACCGGACTGTATCAGGGAATGAAGAGGTAACGCAATACGAATATTCGTGTATTCAAATATGTATGAAATTTGGGACCAATCAATCAATTTAAACAGTATTACAAAAATATATATTTCGTGAAAACAAATGTTAATGTAGGGTGTATTTAATGTGTTTTTGATGATTATTAGATAAGACTTCGTTATACTTCTTTTGGCGTTATATTGCCTGTTTGAGCAAGATTCATTAATTTTGTCTCTTCAAAAAGTTCTTTATTAGGTGTTAGGTAAGGTTAATACAGCCTAAATTTTGTTAACATTATTTATAGTTACACTGTTTATTTTAAGAGAACTATTTTTTTCCTAATCTTTTTTGCAGCGAAAATAATATTCGTTCCTTTTCGTGGTGTTGATCGTTAATAAGTTAAGTTGGAGCCAATTATTTAATAAATTAAGATCTCTTTATGCAGAAGACACGTATTAGACTATCTATTGTATTTACATAATAGAACAAACTGTATTATCTGCCTGGTGCCTTCTATTTAACCCTACATCGAGTATATAATTTATAAATGAAAAATAGCAGAGGGCCCAGAATGAATCCTTGGGGAACACCACATTTAGTTTTTACTATTTGTAAAAACTAAATGTTTGTATCTCTTAGAAATGTATAATTTAAACATTTTATATGCTATCTGTTGTACCTATGTTGGCAAGAAGTATTTTGTGACTAACATAAGTACGCTTTCTAATGCTTTATTTTTAAGTCAATAAAGACACCGAGAGCAAGTTTTCTTTGATCTATATTAAGTCTTACGTTTTTAACAAGATCGATATCGGAGTCACGGGTTCGATTCCCACACGGGACAAGTATTTGTGTGACCCATAGATAGTTGTTTCGGTTCTGAGTCTTTGTCCACGTGTAATTCATGTTTATAAAACGCTCTTACAACACAGGATATTATTATTCTATAGTAAGGGCGATATTTAAAAAAATTAAAGGAAAAAGAAATGAAGTTGTTTCGAATAAGTCTAACAATCCCAAACACGATCACAATGCTAGTTTCTGTTAAGACGAAGTTTGGTTCTAGGTTTGGACTGAAATAACATCTGCCGCCTAAAACGACATATTTGGTCGACAATGAGGAAACTCGAAACATCCGTTGGTTCTTTACTGCAATGTGCGTTTTCATGGTTTTTTTTTTTCAGGGTGAAGGAAAACCGAAGAAACCCGTCAAACTAAATGGTAGAAAATGCATATAAATAAAAAGACGAACATTTTTAAGTAAACTTTTATTGTCACCTTACACAAACTACCGCTGGAAATAGAAATGCTGTTACTATTAAAAATAAATTAAATTATGCCTCCAGATTTCTGTGTAAACTATGTACAAAATATACATTTGGATATTTAACTTTTATATATCATGTTTTTTTTTATATAATCTGATTGGTGGGTTTGATTTTGTTCATAACAGAATTCCATCTGCTCAAAGTATCCATTTATCTTTAAACGTCACAGATTAAAAATTCTCATATATAATGTTACATTACTTAGGACAGTATTTCAAAACGATACTGAGCATACTTGTATTATCTACATTACACTAATAACTTATAATAAAGGCATATCTCGATATTCATATGGTTTTATTTATGTCAATAAAATAAAAAAAAAAAATTGAAAAAAAGATCATTCAATTTTGACAGTTTAAACAAAAATGAAAATTAATTTGATTACATGCGAAGTATCTTTTTTTTAAAATTTCGACTACTTATGCCTTATTAAAATTATATTAAAGAACATAAAACTCTATTAAACATTAAATTTAAATAATTAAAACATGGCAAAGCAGCAGATCTGCTGTGGCAATATATTAAAATAAGAAACAATATTTACAAGTACAGTATTATACAATTTGAATTTAATTCAGTTTTTGATGAGCTTACAAACACGGCCCTTAAATACAAATCGTTCAATTCTACGTTTCGGCGCGAAGCTCTAAACGCGCCAAGCCAAGAGTCACTGCGGTTGAGGAATGTAATCAATATAATATGAAGATACGGTGCCACCAAGATGACGATAGTCACGTGAATTATTATTGGGGGGATATTCATTTGATTTCGCGTCTGGTTGGGTTTTCAAATAGAAATAAACATATATATTGCATATATAAAATAAATGTTATAAATAAAAATAAACATATAATACATACATAAATAGGACCCAACAAGACGGAAACCCTCGGCAGGGGAGACCAAACGGCCGAGGGTTAGGACTTAGGGCGAAAGGGAGAGAAACCGGCGGACGATGCATGCGGTATCGAGGAGCACCGCTTTCTGCATTTGAGCTTGGAGCGATCCGTCTCGGAATCCCAGTCGCCTCAGATGTTCGGAGAGGCTGACTGGGATTAGGAATTATTATTTATTATTTTATTTAAACTTTTACGCAAAAAAATAAACACTGTTTATAGGTGGACTTAATGCCTAGTGCTGCGAATTAAATCTAAGTTAATAATTCACAGCTCACAAATGATCAAACCCACAAATAATCTCACACTCCGAGAATGTCAATAAACCAACATGGGGAACAATACACGTTATAGCAATAAAAAAATGTAGGTTATATATATATAGATGCATCCAAATACCTCACACTTTTTTTTAGTTAATAAGTGTAAGATCTTTGGATGCATCTCGATGACAGCGCCATCTTCGGATTTTCTTTCAGCGATTGATTAACTCCCTACAATTGCAATTTTGATACGTTGTAAGATCTAATAAGTGAGACCATGTTAACGTTTATTTTTCTAATCTTTTAACAACTTGAAAAATGTTACAGTGACTGAAAATATTTCTTTCAATTTAATTGCGACATTTTGAAGGCAAATCGCATCACAATACAGTTATGAAATTAATAAAATATTAAAATCAATCTGTTTACAGTTACTGTTGTTGTACTGAAACAATGTGTGAAATTCATGAAATGCTCTTTTGATACATATAGTTCCAGCATTAATTGTAAATGCGAATATGTATTCATCCCGCATTTTTTGTTTAGTCTGTTAATATACAAATTCTATTTTACCAAATTTGTTATAACACTAATTCTTAATTTTGGTGCCAGACAAAGTAGGTTAGATGTAATTCTGGATATGTTAGAAAATTTAGTAAATAATTTTTACTTTTTAAAATATAGTTCCCATTATTTTGGTCCCAAAACTCGATTTTTATTAATGTGTTATTTTTTTTGTTAGTCATAAGTTGCCAGTTGTCTTTTTAAATAAAATGCATCCGTTTGAAATATGATTTCTTTTAAATTTTTAATAATTGTAATGCTTATATAATTAATTGTTAATTGCATTATCGTGATTCTACTATCACATTTATTTGGACAATAATATAATATGCCAAAAACTTAGCGTTAATAGTATCGAATATTATTGGAGAGACGTGGCATTAAATGAAGTCATTGATAAGTCCATCTTATTAAAAGAAAATAACTGCTTCCGCCATAATTAAACTACAGTCATTCTTGGTGCGATAATAAATACAGTGCGTGCGCATATAACAACAGAAGACTCGATGTCAGGAGAAAGGAAAAACGCCATATTTGTTTCAAACATGGCCGCCGTGTCTGTTTATTCCGATCGTAGCTTCGTTCGTAATTACGTTTAACATCGAAATTTCGATTGGTTCGTTTGTAAGCTATGTAAATGCAACCCGCGTGAATAATTACAGTCTCTTAAATATAGGTTGATACGCGGGACATTGACGTACAAATATGGTTCCGTATTTTTTAAACAAAAAACGTACGTAACACAATTCGGTACTTCATTTCGTAATGTCACTTTAGTTTATGAATGTCAAATGAATGTCAATGTCCCGCGTATCATCGTATATCAAACGAACTGTAATAGGGGTGTTTAAACGAGGGTGCTGAGCTCGTGCGTGTCGTGGCTGAGGTCTATGGTCGCAGGTGGGACGCCCGGCGTGGCGGCGCCCTCGCCAGGTGGCGTGCTGGTCGGCGGCCTGGTGAATTACAAATAGCGACCTGTCATTTCTCATCTATACATGAACGCACACGAAAACTTAATAATATTATACAGCGTGTCGTTACCATCGCGACAATAAATGAACACACATATAGGGGATAACTTTTTAAAGTTGTATTAAACATTTAAATTTTTTAAACATTAATATTTACAGAGTTATAAAATTTTCCAAAACAAAGAATTTTAGAACAGCCTTACCTATAAAAGCGTAACGTAAAGTTCATTTGTAAAGGTCACACAAAGCATATGAATGGGTTGAATGAATTTAAAAGAGACAACAAAGGAGAGGCTTATAATACGACGCTGTGGCGCGAGTTGTATAGGATGTTACAAATTTTGTTTCCTTTTTACTTAATTAGTTTGTTTGAAAAATATTTTTTTTTTTAATTATGGATTTTGTTTAACGTTAATATTTTTTTATGATTATTGGCAAGTAGCGTTAGACGTGTGTTCATTTATTGTCGCGATGGTAACGACACGCTGTATAAAATTGAATCACTGTCTAATTATTATCGAAAGTTACACAGTTAATAAATAAAAATGAATGTTGATAAGCGCATAACTCAAGAATGGCCGGATCGATTCGGCTAATTTATTTTTTGTATGTTGTTTAAAGTCCACGGAAGGCTTTAATCATCATCATCATCATCATTTCAGCCTGTTTGAGTCCACTGCTGAACATAGGCCTCCCCCACAGACTGCCACGAAGTACGATCCTGAGCCACCTGCATCCATCGACTTCCGGCACATTTGCACAGGTCGTCACTCCATCTAGTGGGGGGTCGGCCTACACTGCGATGGCCAGTACGAGGCTAAGGTTTTAATACTATAAAAAAAAAGAACGAAGTCTGTGCGGGCAGCTTGTATTAAATAAAATTAAATCACTGTCTTATCATTATCTAAAGTTACACAGAATAATTGTGTTACAAACAAGCTTGTATTCTTGCGAGTCACAACAAAATATGGTAATCTTTAAAATAAAGCATATAAAAAAGTAAAGTTAAAACCTTTTGATGTATGCTACTTCTGGACTAAGACTTCCTCTGTACAAAGGGTTTAGTACATAGTCCACCATTTTTATATGTGGCAACTGATCAGTGAGCGCAAATAAAAAATTGAATATAAAATAATAAATAATTTAAAATACATTTCGAACGTCCCATAAAAGATTTACTCATTCTTCGATGTCCAGCTGTTGGTACAAATGCTTTATGTTTGTGTAAACGCGAGGCTGATAATCACCTAATGATGTACGGGCCGCCTTGCTGGAGCAGCGTGATGGGGTGGCTGTAAGGCGCGACGCTGTGGAAGCCGAGGTTGGCTGGCGCGGTGTTGTTCAAGTGGCCGTTGGCCAACAGCGCCCCGTTGGCGGCGGAGCCCCCGCCGGCCGCGGCGGGTTCCTGCGAGCGGAACGCCTTCACCAGGCTGGTCTTCTCCTTCTGCCACACGAACACGTTGTGCACCATCGCGCAGCCGCAGAAGACGATGCCGACCCCGATGAACACCGACGTGACAATCGCCGGCGTCGAGTGGAACTGGATGAAGGTGTAGAGTATGATGCCTGGCGGTGGGAGGAAGCTGATGAGAAACACCGTAACGCCGACCGAAAGAGTTCTCACCTCGTCAGGGCGTCACATAATTTTGAGACACCCTGACGAGGGAGGATAAGCGATTTATCAAATACGCAGTTGGTTTAAGCTATTAGAAAGCGTCGCTTTTCACACTTTTTCGATGAGCAAATAAGTTTGTTTAAGATGGTTGCTATATCGTCGTTATTCGGTTAAAAGTCAAGACTGCTTCGTACAACTGTTACTAGCAATGGAAAACTTTACTTGAATCATTATGTGCATTAAACAAAAAATTTCTTTGAATTATTTCTTTATGTGTGAACTTGGCAAGGGAGCTGGCGGGTCACCTGATTTTAAGTGATATCCGCTGCCCATATTTTAGATATAATATATATTTAATAGAATATTTAAAACACTCGTAGGGTTGCAGATGCGTTGCCACCTATTAATAAAGTTGGCCCTGGTTACCTCACTCACCAGACGAAACGCAGTAGTATAACATTTCCTCTTCACGCCGGTCTTCTGTGAGATCGTGGTACTTCCCCGGACGGACCTCCCCATTCGTGCAACATCAAGAGTGTTGCGTGGTCCTACCACAGCAAATTCTTTATGCACAAAAAACAAGTTTTTTAAAAGGCAGACCTAATGCCAAAGACATTTTCTGTTGGGCGACCACGGATGAGGCAAAATAGTTGAGGTAAGTGCACAAATAATAAGAGAAACGAATAATTTAGAGACGCGGATAACTTCTACGATGATCAGTGTTTCAGAAACCGGGCGTAAGTACGTTATAAATACCATAACGTACTATGCAGGACAACTGGGTATTGGTGTTTAACGGATTTATTTTTGCGTTCACGTTAAGTTACTATTTATTAAGTCATATGCAACAATTGTTGCATGCAACATTTATTAGATTTTTAGTTGAAATTTTCCCAGGTGATGTATTTCTGTTGCCGCTATAACAACAAATAAATAAAATATTTAAGTGGGGCTCCCATACAACAGATATATTGTTTTTTTGCTGTTTTTACAAATAATGCGGAACTCTTCGTGCGCGCGAGTCTGACTCGCACTTGGCCGGTTTTTTTTACTTTAGTGCGCCTTAGTTGGTCATATTGCCAGTTTCTATTGCGCCCTGTGTTGTGGGTTCGAATCGAACCCGACAACCGAGAAAGAAATTAGGGTGTTCCATAAATTATTGTTTCCAACCCTTGTTACCTCGATTTACCAATTTTGTAAAATTTCCTAGGACAGGATTTATTTCCTAGTGTTGTAATAAAAATAAGATTTTCTCAGCTCATAAAAAAAATAAACACGCTCTATAGATTTGAACATGATACATTACCTGTCAAAAACACCGGTATCGATATAAAGAAGCCACCGACAGCACACACGCGCGTTATTGCCGACTTCTGCAGGTATTTATTGGATCTGTAACAAATTGGGCACAGATTAAATATGATTTCGGTGTAAAGAAAAATATACAGATAAAATGGCTGTTAAAAGGAAGCGGTTGGGTTGAATACTTGAGAAATTACTGCGTAAATCGACCAGAAGCAGCATAATTGTTTAATGGAAATTCGATTAATCGATATGATGTTTAAAATCAACTGAAAACATATCGAAACTCGTTTGGGCGGTAACTTAACGGATCTGGCACCTGTTGATCGGGTGCTGTCAGGGTTGTCGACTTTCTCGCCATTTATAGATAGCGTAGACTTTCACGATCGTTAAAAATAACGTGAGATGGGGCGTCATTCACCGGTTATTTTTCCTTTTCAATGATCAAGAAAAAAAAACTGGAAAGGTTGTGAATGGAGTTGTCATTTTAATAATACATCAGAAAGTCTTACTGCTGTCATAAGCCATTGAGTTACTTGCAGGCCTAAATTAATACGTTTAGAAATGTTTGCTGGTTGCCGAATATTTGATAAGTATTAGCTTCTCATGGATATTGACAATGGACAAAACCTTTTGGAACCTTTTCAAAACCGATTGGACAAAAACCTTTCAAATTAAATGCGTGAGATAAGAACAACGAATAAGAACAATTTATGTTAAAAGCAAATTAAGTTGTTTGCAAGTGTGATAAATAATCTAAAAAATTGCCAATACCAGTGGTAAATGTGTATTACACATAAAAATCTTAGAAACTTGATTATTTGTTGATTATAATACTACCCCAAACCGTTTGATGTTAATATAACGACCCAAGAAACTTACCTAGCTATGTATTTAGGTTAAAACTTGAAAAATTTTAGTTATTCGTAACATAAGGCGAACAGGCAGCCCTAAGTAATAAACGGTCTTCTGCAATTCAGCGTGTTGCCCCATGTCACTGACTCATGACACGGGCTTGAACCGACAATATTATGTTCATTGCTTCGTAATGATTACGCATTCAAAACGCAATTATTGCAATAATAAATAAATAACTAATTTAATCCGTTAACAATTGCACTTTAAAATTATGCGAGACGATTTTCAGAAACGATTTAAAAAACCATTGGCTTACGCGACCTGTGATAGTAGAGTTCTCCAGTTGGGGTTCTAGAATGTTCAAAACGGACAATTTATGTTTGAACCTGGCATAAAGGCCTATTTATGAAAACGACCAGCAATTTTCTTTAGGTACATAGCATAGCCAATGTTAACTTAAATCAGAGTTCGATTATCTATCCAAAAAGTCTATGCTATCGCCTATTTTATATTCATAAAGTTATTTAAAAAAAACTCTATGATTTTCAAATAATAGTACAATTTTTATACATGTTTTATTCGCGTATAAATATCAGAAAGTCGCTTGTAATACTCTTAATAACATGCTTACAGGTGTAGTTTACATGTTCGTGTCGAATTGATCCTTTCATACAGTAAGATATCATCATTAGACCTACTTTTATGCTTGCGGCACCAACCCAAGGGTTCCTAACGGTTTTCCCAATTGTCGAATGGAAGTTACGGTTGGCTGGCTGTCGGTAGGGATGCAGAGAGATAGCGGTATTTTTTTAAAAATAAGTTCGGTTATTAACGGATATAGGTAAAAATAACGGTAATTTAAAGTAGTTATTGCTTGCTTGTCTCGCATTCTCAAAATTTTAAATGCTCTTGCTTGGTGTATTAGTATAAATCGTAAAGATATTAATATGGGTGTTTAAAAATTGTTAAAACAGCGTTTAATGTTTCGACTAAAGACTTAGATAACGATTTTTATTTTTGAAGGAAGAAGGCAACCTCTCCCTACTCCTTTGTTAGTCGTAGTGTTTATGTCACTAATAACATGTTTTTTTTTTCGTAACTAAGGCAAATGAAATCAAATCATTTATTCATCGAAATAAGAAATATATATTTCATCTAACTATCGATAGTCATTTTTTTAAATCTACCACCGTTTCGTAATGAGGTTCCTCTAACGGAATTGAGACATTGACATATTATACTATTTTATCACGGTGAACTTATTTAACTAGAAGGACCACTTAATAGAAATAACACATTTTTAGGGTTCCGTACCCTATTCCTAAGACTCCGCTGTCTGTCTGTCTGTCCGTCTGTCACACAATAGGCTATATCTCACAACAGGCTATACCTTTATAGTTAGACAGTTGAAATTTTCACAGATGATATATTTCTGCTGCCGCTGTAACAACAAACACTAAAAAACAGAAAAAAGTGGGGCACTCATAAAATGATATTTTTGCCGTTTTTATAGATAATGGTACCCTTCGTGCGCGAATCCGACTCGCACTTGGCCTATGTTTTTTTTACCCTTTAGATGACGCTGTGGTGAAGATATTCCCAGCGGACAATATTTTGTAATTTTATACAAATAAAATAAAAACACAGGTATCTATATAAAGACGCCTACAGCATACACGCCGGCTTCGGCGGCGGGGGCCGTCGGTTCGATTCCCAGACGGGACAACTATTTGTGTTACCCACAAATACTTGTTTCGCATCTGGGTGTTTATCCGCGTGAAATTTATGTTTGTAAAACGGCATTACAACAAAGGACAATGTTATCCTAAAGTAAGACCAATTTAAAAAAAAAACAAAAAAAAAATATAAAATGTGAATCTTTTATTAAGGCCCATTTACACGGTGCAAGTTTCTTGCCTGTTATATACAATTAAATTGAAGCAATAAATGAGTTGCATTGTCTAAACAGCACATAACATTCTTGACTGTTGAACAAGACTTGCATCAAGTTTTTGTTTCAAAACTTTCCTTGGTGTAAACAGCACACACAATAATTTCGTAAGCAATTCTTGTATTCAATTGCATTCTCTCTTCCTTTGCAAAAATTAGTGCAATGAGTGAGGGTATTTAATCGTTGCTGTTCTTTTGAGGATAGAAATATTGAGAAAAGGTCGTAAAAAAAGTTGGATAAAAATATGAATAATAATATATGGATCATAATA
Source organism: Iphiclides podalirius (assembly GCA_933534255.1). Taxonomy (NCBI): domain Eukaryota; kingdom Metazoa; phylum Arthropoda; class Insecta; order Lepidoptera; family Papilionidae; genus Iphiclides; species Iphiclides podalirius. The sequence goes on along the minus strand of OW152831.1, from coordinate 10,893,502 downwards.
AATAAATCTCAATGAAATATATTAAATCGGCATAATCAACTTGAACACTTATTATTGACCCATTTTTTTAAAAAAACAGGCCTTTGTAAAACGTTCAACACTTGCATGAAAAATTTGTCAACGCAAATACGTGCAATACTTGAAGCAACACGCCAATAAATTGTACACGCACATACAAGCATGTGTTTAGACAAGTCAAAACTTGAAAGCAATAATCGCCTAAACATAATTGCATTGGTGTAAACAAAAGATATTTGCAATTATTTCTTGTCAAGACTTGCATTCAATAATCGCATTCAATTTAATTTACTATATCTGCGTGTAAACTGTTGCTTACAATTCTTGATGGTCAATTATTGCGTGCAACTTATTGCATTCAATTATTGCTCTTGTATGTACAAGAAAATGGCATCGTGTAAATGGGCCCTTACTTTGTCTAAGGCAAGTAACTAATGCTTGCTACAGACCAAGTAATGAGATTGATTTAATACGATTAAATATTGTCACAGTGATTGTTCGCCCTGAATAAATAAGTTTCAATACAAATATATACCACGCCAAACAAATAGTCGTAGCAATAAACAGATAAACCACATTTCAAATCACTAAGAACAATGAAACTTTAATTACGGTTAATCTTTAAACTCTAACATTATGTACTAACAATTTCTCTACAGCTAAATCCAATTTTACAATGGCCATTATTAAATAATTCGCACGTAATCAACTGTTAGTAAACAGTTATTTGATAAATACACGCGGGATAAGATTATGTTATCAGTCGAAGTTTGCGCCTCTCACAGAGTCGCCGCCATTTTACAAATTCAGTTTTGTCAGCTGACGAAACCGGTCCTACGCTACGTATCTACACTGCACAAATTCCAAGTAACAGGTACGTAGGTACATATACACGGCAAAGTTGTCGTGAACATTCCTCGTTTCGACTTGTGAGATTTTATTTTCGTTGTAATGGCGGTCGAAATGGCGGGAAACGTTTTCGCGCCATCGTTTACTTACGTTTATGACCGATGATTGCACGTTATACGTCATATTTCATAGCACTTTCACGTTCCGATATCAAGCAATGTTGGTTTATCTAAATGTTGTTATGCGTTTCACGATTAACGTTTTCTTAGCTTATCGAATTTTAATAGGGTACTGTTCTCTTTTAAAATATTTTGATAATTCCCATATAAAAAGTATCTTATACAGATTAGTTATCTTACATTTAATTAATTTATGTCTTGGCCAAACGTATTATTATCGTTATAAGAAAAAAAATTAATAAGCGGTCGACACGCCTAGTGTCCCGCCAATTATTTCAGAAAAGGAATTCTACCTGCCGCTTTCATTGTTGAACAAAAATCGCTATGAATGTAGTGCAAGGTGAACACAAATATCTGTGGTATCTGTGCCATTAAAATTCCAGTGTTTTTTTTTTTTTAATTTTAAACGATGTTTATTTTTGTACAGCACTTTTTAATTTTTTCGATAAGATTTTTTTTCAATCTAACATCCAATTACAGAACATTTGAATTAGTGCTTGTAAGCCATAAAATTATACATGTGATTAATTTTCTTCTTGATATACTTATATACTACATGGCGGCTAAAGCGTAGCTGTAAATTGCACTAACCTCTTAATCAGGTTAATCGCAAATTCCTAACTGTTTCTGTCCCTGTTTTACCATACCAATCGAGACGAAACAGGTATATTATAAATAAACATTTTTTTCATTTTTCTACTACTCCACGCGTCGTTTATAGGATGGAGCCTAAAATAAACGAATAAATACGGAATGCCATTGTAACATCTGTGATGCGCGGGAATTTGCACGTTACGCGTTGTTTCGCGTGCACTGCTGGCAGGCAAAGATTTATTATGTTATTTTATTTAAATGTGGTTCAAAAACTGTTTTAAAAGGAAATTTTTATGTTTTCCAATCTAATAGCTCGTCTAATAGGTCGTAGCTATTTAGGTATGTTTAAAAAGAATGAACGTCTTGAATAATTTGGAAGTTCTCTCGCAACTATAATAGAAACGATAAAACTACAATAATTACTTGAATTATTTAGGGTCCTATATTCCCATCAGGATCATCACGCCATGATAATAAATGCCTGATTGCAATTGATTGTATTTAAATGTACCTCTAAACAACAAGGACAAACACCCAGATGCGAAACAACTATCTGTGGGTCACACAAATAGTAGTCCGTGTGGGAATGGAACCCAAGACCCTCCGACGTCGAAGACAATACTTTGGCAATTGCGCCATGGAGTCATCAAATAAAAAGTCAATAACAACGAATACAATAGTTCCTATTTATTTGTAAAACGTATTTATTTGCCGTCAACACTATACGAATACGACAGTAAAAATTAAGGTAATAGTGCTACATTAGCTGGAAAATCGCCGAGATTTGACGTCGAAGTTTCGAATATTAGCGGTACATACAGCTCTGATGGCTAAATGTGCACTGATAAGGCGACTTACCTCAACCCTACTTGTTGGCTTTAATAACTCGACATTTTAATAAATAAAAAAATAAATTAAATTATGTTTTCGGGACATAGTATTTTTACATACCTGTGGCAGGGTCAGATTGCAGCTGTTGCACGAATGGGCATGCTCATCTGGAGTCGTACCACGACCTCACAGAAGACCGGCTTGAAACAGTATCATACTTTTACGTTTCATCTGGTGAGTGACATAACCGGTGCCTACTTTTTAAATGTTTGCCAATGCATCAACAAGCCCTCGTGTGTTGCAGATGTCCACGGGCTGTGGTAGTCACTAACATCAGGTGAGCCGCCTTCTCGCTTGACAACTTTTCACATAGAAAAAAAAACAACGTTATCTAGTACCAAACTAAGTAAAGCTTGGTACTAGGTACCTGATAAATAAACTTAAACATTTTCACTTTTCTTTTGGCTTGAAAATCGTAAAATGTCGATGACACAATATATTTCTTGTAGTAGGGATCGAAAGCACACCCTCCGGCGCAAGAGATCGCTTCACTATCCACTACGTACTATATCATCACTACATAGTATAAAACAAAGTCATCCCGCTGTCTCTCTGTCCCTATGTATGTTTAGATCTTTAAAACTACGCAACGGATCTTGATGCGGTTTTTTACTAGACAGAGTGATTCAAGAGGAAGGTTTATATGGTTTATATGGGTTCGCTAGTTAAAAATATGCAAAGACACATATTAAACTAGGTTGTCAGCTTGAACTGACGGGGCTTCCTGTAACGTAATTTAAATATTACAATCCACCGAAACTATTCACGATGTAGTAATCGCATTATATGCATTATTACATGCGACAGCGGATTATTTTTACGCGGCGTAAGTGAATGACAATGGAATAGCTACTCTCTAGTAATTTCTACGGCTTCCGTCTATGCTTTGCGGATATGTGGGTCGTATACTTGCAACCCTTTTCATATACTTGCTGACATATTGGATGTTATCGTGTAAATTCCGGTAAAAATTGGTAGCGCCCGATAAAAACTTTATTTATATTAATATTAACTCCAATTATTATTAATGTTATTAATATTAACTCCATCATTTATTTGTGTTGAGTAGATCAAATTCCAATTGTTAAGTTCCTACATTTAAAAAATTAAAATAAAAAACCTTTTTCCCCTCATGTAAATATACAAAAATAAACTGAATATCGTCATTATTTATTTATGCTCAGTAGCTATAGTTATTTTTTTTGTTTCTAACTTTAATGCAGTGAAACAAAACTTACCCTTTAGAAGCAAGTATTTAATCGGTAATGTGGGGTATGCGGTATATATTAATTATTTTTTACGATTTGCAAGAGAATCTTTCTCCGACAGCTACATTAACTAGAAATAATTATATCCAGTACTTAAAAGTACTTTAATCTAGCCTCTCTTTACATGCAAGGATATCCGCTCCGCAATCCGCACTTACAGGGTTTCATAACCCGTTCGGTAAACTTTATATGGGGATGTCGCATTTCCCGCTGACGTCTGGGGGACAGATTAAAAATAAAACGCTCGCCGCAAGCGAGTTTTGTATGGTTAGAAAAGACTTATAACATGTGGTCATGAACACAAAATATTTTAATAAATCAATTATTCTCTAATTATAGTAATACTGTAGCTATTAAGTATGGCTTTACTCACAATTTCAAGATTAATATAAACTTACTTTAATAAGTGTTACTTTTTAGTAAGATGTCTCTGCTTAATTCAATTTAAAAGTCGTAGTTTGGTTTAAAAGTAAATAATAGTATAATGATACAAAGGAATCGTGTAAATTATAATTGAAAGTGGTTAGACTCGTTACAGTAATAGTTTGGTACTTTATTGTGTTTGTATGGTAGAGCTACGTATCATCTTTCGTTTTCACTAACATTTAGGCTCATACGGAGAAGTACCATGGCCTCATAGGAGATCGGCGTAAAGTGAAAGTATTATACATTTCATTCCTGGTCAGTGAGGGTAATGGCGTCCTTCTCTTAAAGGTTAATATGGCATTTACATGGCAGCCAGGATATGTGCGAAATCCATGCTTATTTGCCACTTGCGCAATTAAAAACCTTTTTAAAGTTATACTACTTCTTCAATCAATCAATCAAAAATATATTTATCAATTAGACGCTTGCGCGTTTTTATGTATAGGTTCCTAAGGTACCACCGGTTCGAAAAGCAGTTTCTGTTCTGTTGGTAGAGCCACGCAGCAGCCTCGGCTGTTGCACGAATGGGCTGGCTCGTCCGGGTAAGTACCACGACCTTACAGAAGACCGGCGTAAAGTGGAAGTATGACAAATACTTTCGCGTTTCGTCTGGTGAGTGAGGCAGCCGGAGCCCAATTTCCAAAAAGGTTGTCAACGCATCTGCAAATCCTCGGGTGTAGCAGATGTCTATGGGCGGCAGTATTCACTTAACATCAGGTGAACCGTCTGCTCGTTTGGCAACTTTTCACATAAAAAAATAAAGAGACCGGCAAGAAACTCAACAAGTTAATCTTTTTCAAAAGTATCAGTTTACAGTATAATAATCCTATACGTGAGTATCAAGAGTATTAGTTCCACACATTGGCGTCGTCGAGATATTCTGCAATGCTTTAATCATAAGTTGACTTTTAAATTTACTTTTAAATTGATCGATCTTGATAATAATAGTACAGTGACCTTAAGGTAAATTGTGAATATATCATATTTCTTATTTTATAGTATCTATGTTTGGCTAATTTCGAGTGAGAAGCTCCTACAAGACTGTGTCAACTTCGATCATCAAAATATGTTTACTGATACATCGGCCACTAAACTGGCTGCAAACTTACCGCCCACGTTGTGGGTCTATACAAGTTTAGCTATCCGAGTTTCTTATCGATCTATTAAATAACGGCGCGATTGGTTCATAAAATACAACTCCGAAGATGATTTCAAACGAAACGGTTCCAACCTAAAAACTTACTTTACAATTTCAGTATGCCACTAATGGTATTTTTATTTTTGTTCTGAATTTATTTCCATAAAGGTACTTTATTTTATGCCAGCCTTATTTTGCGGAACTATGTATATCCAGTTTTTAAATAAATACTTAATTTGGGCGCGATTAGGAAATTGTAACTCTCATGTTTTTTTGTGTTTTTTTTTATTTATTAACCTAACACCTTACCTCTTTAAATGACTCATTTTATATTACTTTATAAGTTTCATGAATATTTATTAAACTTTCATTCTGTGTTCTTCGTTTAGGAATTTGAAAGTTATATTATTACTATATATTTGTTAGGGTAATAAATATTATTAAACTGATATTTGATAGATACATATACATTATATTTATAAAATTTACTTTTACGGTTCACTTTGAAAACAGGTTTTACTTCAAGCGCGCGTAACGAATATTAATTATCACAGAGGCTAGATTTCGACCTTACCTCATCAATTTGCAATTCTCTAAGTAAGTATACCTCATTTAAATACAAAGTGCACCTTCATTTCTTTTGTTTTAACGGCCTTCACGCAAAATTAAAAACTCAATACAAGAATTCAAACTCAATTTTAGTTATAATTGTAAATAAAAAAAAAAACAACCAACTTAAAGTGTCTCACTATACATTTTCTATTTTAATTTTTTGGAGTTGAACTCCGGTCCGGTCCCATAATAATTATTTTATTTTATTTATTGTATTATTTAACATGGGACTATATGGGTACAAACCGAAACCAATGCAAAAATAATTTTTAAAATCGTTTCTTAAATGACCGTATTCTGAGGTAACAAACAAAAAATACAACCGAATTTAGAACTTTTGGAAGTCGTTTGAAGAACCCTGTTATATCATTCGTTATTAACGTATAAATTTATTTTGCTTTTTCCTATTAAATATCGAAATAAAACTCCTAAAGTAGGTACTGCGATGTAGTCACCTATGATGTTAATTAATTAACTATTCATAATAACATACATTGATAAATGAAGGAAAATTTCACGTACCATCGATTTAATTGTTTGAATTCTTCCGTGCGAGGCAACCCGGCTAGTACTTTGTATGTTTTAAGGAACACCCATCATAAAAAGATTTGATGTTACCATTTGGAAAAAGTATTTCCACGAAACACAAATCTACCTAATGAGAGTAAAAATAACACTTAATATAATCCCTGCATAATTATAACAGAAATAAAACACGTATTTTAAAAGGTCCAAGAAAAACCAAAGATCCAAGGCCCCTTCACATCTCAAAACGCCACAATCATGATTATGCGCATACATTACAAAAATGGCTCACTGATCTTTTTATTTTTATCACGGATTCAAATGAGGATTTAATATAGAACAGACACATTAGTACATATAAGATTTCCGCTGACATTTTTTTTGAATTTGAACATCCTAATACGTGAGAAAACTTAACTTTCACAATAACAAATACAATCGAAACTTCTAATCAATACAATATTATTGCACACTTGCCCTAAATCGCATAATATCGACTGTTTCAATCACATATCACACCTCGAATAGCACAGGTTGCGTGTATGTCCAGTATAAGAGTATTCTCTCGTATAATCACTTATCACTATTTGTATTACTATGAATGATGAAAAATGACTACGTAAAGTATAATAAAGCAAACATCCCCTCGCTCAGCGTCAATCTCAAATCAATTATTACAAAGCGACTTAAAAGCAACTGCACACGAATCGAGGTTTTGTTTGCGCCGCGTTTATTGGTTTTATCCTTCTTATCGGTTACTAAATGAAACTGCCTTGCTGCGTTGCCTTATCGCTATAATACGTCGATAGATGTAGGAAGTATTCGCTTGTAAAGTTAAATTATACTAAAGTAACATCCCACACGCACTGAGTCACTGCTGGACAGTCTTCATTTGTATAGAGCGGCTGTTTACAATACATTTATCTTGTGGGTCCATATATAGATTAATTCAGGACGATTTCCTTTATTGCCCAGTTATACATATATTAAATCGTGGTTAAACAAATGAGACTAAACGCTCGTGGATTAGTTTGTGTCTTAGGGTATAAAATTATTCCTGTTAAGTCAAAGATTTCTATGAGCTAAATTATATCAAGAACAATAGTCGAAGCGATTGAATATAATTTGTAAGAATAAATCAATGATTAAATGAGACATTTGCTCTGTCATCTGCCATTATATTTACTGTTGGATGGTGAGAGCAGTCCCGGAAATATTGATGTTAATCAGAAATATTAAATCCATCGAGACCGACATATACAATCGTGGATAAGTTAGGAAAAATTCTATGTAACAAAACTGGTGCTTCAAACCTGTAAGAATAAACCCTAAAATAAATAAGACAATGTTTCGTTGTGAAACATTTTAGATCACATCGATGACGTCCTTTCGATAAGTGGTTTCAAGGTGAAATGAGTAACTTTTCGAAACACACATAACTCATGGTATGTATAATGTACCGTAGCGGATGTCTTGGTCATTTTAACAAGTTTTCTGTTCATTACGAAACCTGTATTGAACGTCAACTTATCATGTTACGGTAACTTATAACGTAACGATTTCTAGGTTTTTCTTTAAATAGAAATATTTTCGAAATATTTTTTTTATTACTTCGAAAATATGAAGGTTTCCTCTAAATGTTTCCCCCACCGCTGAGCACGTGATAAGTCAGAACTTAAAACTAACAATTTCATAGGTGCCGGCACCGAGGATTGAACTCAGGTTGCTCGAGTATTAAAGAATACGAGAATTAAAAGCGAGTGCCCGGAAAATGTGCTATCACGGCTCGAATCATAGAAAAATTTTTAAAAATTGAACGCTACAATTTAAGGAAGTTATAAATATGTAAAAAAAATAAGTATTTGTAGAAAGTATATCTTTCATGAAATAAATTATTTCATTCGCCATCTTGGTACTTCGCAATCGCAGAATTGCAGTGCGAAATGCGTGGAATTGATGCTGAAAGACATTAATGCTGTCAACACTTCGCGGCTTTGATAAGGCGACAGGTGTTTGCATATTTGATGAAGAAACGATAATGGGCTGTAGCTATAAACTGGCCAGTTAGCGTTGATAAGACAATTACTTCACATCACTTCTAATCTAAGAGAGTCACCTAATTAAGAAACGCTTGTACTATGGCTACTAGATAACTAATAAACATACTTAAACATACTTTTCTCTTGTAAATAAATACATATTATACATATATATATATATATATATATATATATATATATATATATAATTCTTCTGTGCGTGTGTATGTTACAGAACAACTCCTAAACGGCTGGACCGATTTGAAGGAAATTTTTTGTGTGTCTTCAGGACGATCCTAGAATGGTTTAGATTCACAATTCGTTCTACTACAATTTTTTTTTAAATTTTTTTTCGAAAATGTTTACATTTCACTAATACGTTTGTTTTATTTCAAACTTATATATTGACTACCAAAGGAGTTCCCATTATATAGAACTTTGAATCGAATACGATCGTCGATCTAACAAAATCCGGGAAGCTCCTAAGAACATAAAACCAAATAGGCATTAAACGGCAGAGATTAACCTGCCGTTTAATGCCTATTTGGTTTAATGTAATGCACCTAAACTTGTATATGCTACATAAGATAGGTCATGCAATTCATCTCGCAATGCTATGACTGCCCTTGCTTCTAGTAGTATCATTGCATAGTCGATTATTTTATTTTTCACAAATTAGCTATGAACTTTATATTCTGTATACTTTGTGCCACAGTTGAAAACGCTATCCATCTTTATAATAAATCATCAGAGTAAGTAACAAAACAAGTGAGAGATGAGGAAGAGGTAAAAAGTAGGGAAAAAAGAACAGTTGTAGTATAAAAATACTGTGGCCTACGCGACTGGGCCATCTTTAAACAGAAGTATCAGATAAGAAGTAATAATAAATATAAAAATTGTATCCATTGTCTTGCTATGACGCGTGCCTTGTAAAATCGTTTCTTTTCATAAAATTTTTATAGACGTTTAAATACATATTAACTATCTTCTGCAAATTCCTATTAACTATTCCTGTATGTACATGTTTTCACGCCATTACACGCGGAAGCGAATTGCATAAATGTATATCTACATATATATACTACAAGCACTAAATAATGACTGGTCGGACTTTTATTCTATTTCGAATACCAGTAGTAAGCATCAAAGAGTTTTATATAATCGAGTGAATAGATCACTGTCACAAGATTTTTGTGTACATAATCAGCGCCTAGATTTGGAGTGACATAAGGTATAAACTTGGATAGCATAAGCTGTCTGTCCGCGTTAATGTACAAACTTGTGTGTGTGTGTAACATTAGTACCAGATAATCGTCGTCCACGAAACAGGAAAGCCCTAAACACACAACAACCCGTTTACTTGTACCAACAATGGACGACGCAAACAAAGCCTTGATATCGTGCGTTATCTTCAAAGGGGAATATAGTCGGGTGTCAGGTTCTCCATTCGGTTTAATCAGGGCGTGTCCTACGAAGAATCCAGTCTGCCGTATTAGAGTCGGATGTCATGTGCTCTCGGCTCAGTGCTCAGCCACCCAACAGTCAGCACATCCAAACTCAAATTAGGAATTATTTACTCAATAAGGAACCCGATACCAACCCTAAGATAGAAACCCTTTGTCCGGCACCGAGAGTGAGTTTATAATTCAATTCAACAAAAAGTCTGACCGTTTATTTCACTTTTTGGTATTTGCAAACCGATATATCAAATCAAAATGTATAACATGACAACTTCCTTAATAAGTACAATTATCTACATTAAGATGTAACAACTCAAGAGCCATTGACAAAATTAACTTTGCTTTTCTTCGCTTCTTGATTCGAAGATTCCGAATAATATTAAATGTTTACTCGTCTAACAATACATTTAAAATGCGATGAAAGAATTAATCATTTTCTTTCACTGTGTAACATAACTGATTCGTCAGTGTTCAGTTAAAGCAAATCGAAAAGTCTATTAACATATAATTAACAGCCACAGCTGATAACAATAGACAGAGTCCACGAACGTATACTAACTTTTATAATGTCATTGTTAACAATGACTGAAGTAAAATTATAAACTTGGTAAAAACCAAGACAATGTTCATTTGGCCGTATGCTTGGTTGACACTAAAAGGCAACAGCATAGATTAAAAATGACGTACTGTTCATTTTTAAATGGTACAAAAACTGCTACTTCAGTATATTTCTAACATCTAACCCCTGGATAAATTTGTGCCTAAAGATTTGATAGAATTATTTAACGTACTAAATCAAAAAAATCAAGAACTGGTTATAAGACGTTCTTTCACAATTAAGAAGGGAATAATATTCTATTCCACGCCAGCTTGATTAAGAAAACAATGATTAATATAATCATTTCCATTCTCTTACATGGAAATAAATCTTAATTACTTTTAGTTTTCCGTCACATAATTTAAAAAATATATAGGTACTATACATTTAATACTTATGAAGCAGCCTAAATTTTATGCTGAATCATAATGACCGATAAATGACATACTTGACGGTCGCATGGCAACCATGCAATATATTAAATGAAACTACTTTACGGATTTTTACGCGATAAAATCCGTAAAGTAGTTTCGTTTAATATGTATAATATTCGCGTAAAATCAAGAAAACAATATGTGAACCATGCAATATGTCAATTTTTCGGCTATTTATTTCGATATGATATACCTACATTTTGTATTGAGGCTTCTTATTAAAAAATTAAAATAACACGCGGGCCGTTTTACACACAGTTAATATTTTGTTTTATTTGTGTTAAGGGCTCCGTACCCAAAGGGTAAAACGGGACCTTAGAGAGAGAGAGACCTGAGAGTCTTAGTAATAGAACTAAGACTCTGTCTGTCTGTAGGTCTGTCCGTCTGTCACCAGGCTGTATCTTATGAACCGCGATAGTTAGACAGTTGAAATTTTTAATTTTTTTCTTTTGCCACTATTACATCAAATACTAAAAAACAGAATAGAAAAAAAAAGTGGGGCTTCCATACAAAAGATATCATTTTTCCCCCGTTTTTAAGAATAGTACGGAACTCTTCGTTCGCAAGTCCGATACTCACTTGGGATTTTTTTTAAATCGATTTCTTTTTCATTTACCCAAATACTACGCATTTCATCTCGTCACAGGTAACTTCATAGAAAAAGCATATTATACATATAAACATATGGGTTTTTTTTTTATTTTTTTGTGACGTGTAGTTTGCTGTTAGCCCGGCGGCTTTGACAGCTTCGGCGGAAGAGGTCCGCGGGCAGACGACCCACGGACTCGGGAGAACAACGTAGCTGGTGCACGACGACGACAAGAAAACGCCGTCCACTCCGCTGCACCCTGCTAACGAAAGATGGACAATCGACTAACAGGGGGGGGGGGGGGGGGGGCACGACACGATCCAAGGGCCCCTCGGATGGAGGTTCGAACCTCGGCTTGGATCGCAATCGATATGGGGACCTACCCAGAGGAAGGAATTAGGTTGAAATTGTGATTTAATCCCGAGACGTATTGGCGTTGCGATATCGCTTAGGGATGAATAATTATACAAACAATTATTCATTAGAGCAATTTGTTTACGAGATTTGTTCATCTTTATTAACATGTGTTAACGGTGTTAACAATGTTAATAAAAACAATGCATTCACGAAAACATCGTCCAAAAAATAAAGGTTATACCATTAATCACGCAGCAATTACGAGCGCCCATACACTCGTAATTAAATGACAATGACAACACGACGTAATGATTCAAAAACGACCAGGCACACGAGTATATCGCGTGTAGGCCGTGAATCTGGGACCTCGCCTTCGCCGTCGATTGCGCTGAGCCATATGTCTGTATGTTAGTGCATTGTGTGTTATGTGACGGACTGCGCGCGGGAGGATCGCGGCGGGAACATATGGGTTGTTTTATTCATGGTTAATGTTTCTGTTGTTTTTATATCATTTTTATATCAACTTTTATTTACCCAAGTACTATACACTTCACAGTGTTAACACAAACGCAATCGTTATTTCTCATTTGAAAACGGAATAGCGGGAAACATCGCAATGCGTTTTCGTGTACCGCGATATCGCTACTGCCCCGCAGTACAATCTGAACGCTTTACAGTGTTAGCACAAACGTTATTATTCATTCGAAAACGAAATGGCGGGAAACGTCGCAATAGGTTTAACGCCGCCATATCGCCACTGTCTCAGTACAATCTGACGGGGCGCCAAGCAAATCGGCCGCGGAACGGACGAATTCCCGTCGCCGGAAACACGCGGCGGGGCGGGCCGGCCTTGACTGGGCCTTCAAGCCATCTCCAACCTGTTTCGGAGATAGAGCTCTGTAAGAAAACGCGCCCATTCACATTCCACGGGCTCCCAAGCGGCGAATGACGTTTAAATTGAATCACCCGCGTGATCTGACGTTTATCTGTCAATAAATTATAACTTTTTTTTTAAATTTAAACTAACTTCTCACGGGTGCAATGTATTATACATATAAATCTTCCTCTTGAATCACTGTATCTAGTAAAAAAACCGCATTAAGATCCGTTGCTTAGTTTTAAAAATCTAAGCATACATTGGGACGGACAGACAGCGGGACTACTTTGTTTTATATTATGTAGTGATGTTCATTTACCTGAAAAAAATTATTATTTAAAGTTGTGTAAGTCATCTTGAGCCCAGAGACTAGCACTAAAAATTTATTTGTCACTTTATTTTTTCATATAATCTGACAAGACACTCTGCTCCAACTCTTTACACACTCTTTACTCTTACTCCCGGTTTCTGAAACACTGATCATCGTAGATGTCAACTAATCAGCTGGCTCAAATGGCTCTTCAAAGTTAATTTTAGTTACGTAAAGGATGTTTAAACTCTTTGAATTGATCATTCTGATCATTAAGAAGATCATACTACTCAACTCAGAGAGTTTAACCATGCTTTGGGCAACTAAAATGAAATATAAAAAGAATTTGAATTCATAACATCACAATTAACACTAGATTGTTCCTTCATGTATCATTATGCTTAACGTAGACAATTATCTAATCCGCGTCAATTATTATCTGTGGGTCATAAGAATCTCCGTAACTTGCGTGAGTCGAACCCACGACCAACGGCACCGAAGCGTATCGCTCAGCGATTGTGTTAACCAACCATTAAATTCACATCAATTTCACTGTCTTATAGAAAGAACAATATTTTCCACATTTAAAATACCTTCTTTTCGTTTCTCCTCCGATCTAAATCTAGTTGTTGTTCGTGAACTAAATTGCGTAAATTTACGTAACATCGTAATATCTACACGAGTTATTTAATAACTTTAAAATATTTTATCGTTTTTTCTAAACATTTTATCTACTAAATCACACGCAGGCTATAGTTTTCAGGTCCTAGTTATATTTAGGTTAAGACTGAGATATGTTAATAGTATACTTATTAAAAAAATGAAGTAGTTAAGGGAATTCTAATAAAAAGGTCTTCTTCATTTGAAGAATACCATGAGGACCAGAAGTTTCGAAACGCTCTAAATTTACTTTCACCCTGACCGATTTTGTAAAAAGTAAAGTAAAGTAAACTAACAGCCTATACATGTCCCACTGCTGGACAGAAGCCTACTCTATACAGAGGGTATCAGGGCATAGTCCACCACGCGGCCCCACTGCGGACTGGCGGACTTCACATATCTTCGAAAAAAATTTTTTTGTTTTTATTTCGAAAATAAGCAGTCCGACCAGCAGACCGATTTTGTACTTACTGTACTTCTTGTACATTTCTTCTACATTTATATTTCTTCTACATTTATTTTAAGAATATTTTTAACAGCAATTTCAGATCGTTTCTGCCCACGCGGGTCTAAATTTTAGAACCGAAACTACAATAAGACGTTCCTAAGTGCTTTACGTTGAGAATAAAAGTAAGGTTTCACTAGTTGTGTAAAAACAAATATAATACAATTAGAAATTTATATGTTTATTTAGATCTCGCCTTTAGTATTAATTCACTAAAGTTCATAAAAATTGGTCAAACATTCTAGCTTGTTTAAGATGGATGCAGATACGAATCCCACAGCTACGAAAGTTTTTAACGATTTTTTTGAATCTAGGAAAATTCTCATTCATCATCATCATCATTTCAACCTGTAAGCGTCCACTGCTGAACATAGGCCTCCTCTTTAATTCTTCTTACGCCTTTAATTCTCATTAAAGATTTAATAAATAATTCTCGACTTTGAACCATTTACTTTTGAACCTTTTTTAAAGCTATTCTCTTTAATATTTAATTGGTAAAATTGAAAGGTGAGGCGCATTCATTATAACGACTTTCAAATGTTGTGGTAAAGTGGAATTGTTTTGCTAACGGATACATTAATACATGAGCCAGGATCACGAATAAGCGGAAAGTTTAAAAAGTTTAAATGCTTTAAGAGCAGTGCGGTAGGAATGATGTTACGCAATTTAATTCGAGGACCAGAACGGAGAAAGTGAGACTTGAACCTTTTATTTAACGATTTTACAGAATTCTTTTACAAACTCTGTCACAATAGTACTCACTCCTTTCAAAACGATTTTTTTTCTCATTGAGCCTTCATCAAGATTATCCTTACCTTAAGGTCCGAGAGTGCTTTTTTCTTATGTGAGAAAGTCGCAATCGTAGAGCTGCAACCACATTGTATTTCAAGTATTATTCACGGCGCGGCGCAACGTTTTGTAACATTAATCGATCTCCGCGCGGAACTATTTCTGAGTATTGGATGCATTTTGTGTCAATAATTTCGAGTAGTGGGTATTTATTCAGTAGTATTATCGTTTTGATAATGAATGACGGTCGTGCAAAATTTATTCATTTATTGATGGATGGTTTATTTGGGCAATTTTCGATGCCATTTCTACGTTACATATTTAATTAATGATCTCCCCTTTTATGCCAGTGGGTTGTACTGTTTGCTGACGATACATCGCTTATTTTTAAAGTTGACCGAAACGTATTAAATTATGACGACGTGAATAGTGCACTTTCACATATCCTCCACTGGTTTACTATTAATAATATGGTATTAAATGCCAAAAAAACCAGATGTATTCTTTTTACCCTTCCCAGTATAAGAAGGAAAAGTTTTAGTTTAATATTAAATAACGTACCCATTAATCCAGTTGAGTCTGCTGTATTTCTGGGAATTACAGTAGATTCAAAGCTCCACTGGAGTCCCCATATATCATCTCTTGCGAATAGGCTGAGCTCCGCGGTTTTTTGCGATTAGAAGGGTTAGGCAGCTAACAGACATCGACACTGCCAGACTTGTTTACTTTAGTTATTTTCACAGCATCTTGTCGTACGGCATTTTGTTGTGGGGTAGTGCATCAGATATAAATTCTATATTTATTCTTCAAAAAAGAGCTGTCCGAGCAATCTACAATATCGGAGCCCGGAATTCACTCAGAGATCTTTTCAAAGAGGTTAATATACTCACTGTTGCTTCTCAATACATTTATTGTAATGTTTTGTATATACGTCATAACCTTAATTATTACCTAAAGAATAGTGACAGACATAAAATAAACACTAGAAATAAGGACAAACTTACTACGCCATTGTTTCGTCTACAAAAAGTAAATAAGTCGTTCATGGGGCAAAGTGTACGCATGTATAATAAAATCCCACAGTCGATATTAAGGCTGCCGCTTGACCAATTTAAATGTAAAATTAAAAATCAACTGATGATTAAAGCATATTATACCATTTCGGAATATCTCGACGACGCCAATGTGTGGAGTTAATACTGTTGATACTCACGTAGGCTAGAATAAGACTATTATACCTGTATATTATATTGTACCCTGATATTTTTGAAAAAGAGCAACTGTTGAGTTTCTTGCCGGTCTCTTCTCAACAGAAACCGCTTTCCGAACCGGTGGTACCTTACGAACCTATGCACATAATCTTTGATGTAAAATTTGACGATTCATAAGAGCGCGCAAGTGTCTATTTGAATAAATATATTTTTGATTTTGATTTTTGATTTTGATTCAGCGTCATCAACATTAATGAAAAGTCGAGACTGTAAAATGTCCTAATCAAATACGCGTGCCGTTTATTCAATAAGTAATTAATATTTATTATATTTTTTCACTATTAAAACCTACTTGTTTGGGCCGAACTTCACGTTAAAAAAAAAACTTGAAGTGTGCACTTTGGACAAAATTGGCTTTCAATGCTTGCACATTGGACAAAATTGGACATTGCAAAACCGACCACGGACATTTCTCATGAACGTGGGAAGGAATACGGGTGATGTATTGAGTAGATATTGATATGCAATGCACAAGAATTTCCGACGGAGAATTCTCTGCGGGGGGTTCAATCGAAATTGAATACAACCCCTCCGAGATAAAACTGAAAATTGAATGAGCGAGATTCACCAATATTCGTCATATACATGGCACACGAAATGTGTTGATGTGCCCCGCAACGAGCAGACAGCACTCGAAATTGAATTTTATGTTACGACAATAAAAACGAAAATTAAATATACCACAGCGTTGTAAAGACACGACCCAGGCGCGGTTTAAGTTGAGAACCGGTCTCAAATATTTGCGGCTGACCTCGTGTAGTTCATTCAATAACTTCATAGGTCGGCATTAGCGTAGTTTTTACTAATGCCCCGTCGTGGTTAATGAGCGTGTGCAGCGCAAATTAATCCAAAATTAGCTCTATCACACTATAATAAGGTTGACTGTCTTTTACTAGTGCACGTTTCGGTGACAACATGTCGGACACAATTTCCGATGAAATCAGTCTTCAGTGACAATTTCCCATCAAAACAAGAATGAAATTTAGGCGATATCGTGATAGCCCATTCTTTTGTCAATACTCATCACATACGATATTACTTTACAATGCTGTATAAATAAAATCACTACATAGTATAAAACAAAATCGTCCCGCTGTCTGTCTATCCCTATGTATGCTTAGATCTTTAAAACTACGCAACGGATCTTGATGAGTTTTTTTTTATTACATAGAGTGCTTCAAGAGGAAGGTTTATATGCGTAATACATTGTACCCGTGTGAAGCCGGGACGGGTCGCTAGCAAGGGCGGATCCAGCTTTGGTGCCAGGGGGGGGGGGGGTCACATAGTGTGTTAAGCGTGTTTGTAATCATACATAACATTATATTATATTAATTAAATACTGAAAGTACTTACATTAAATCTATATTGTGAATTTTAATTAGTGATCCACCTAGGTCGTGGACCCAGCCCAGGGGGGGGTCATGACCCCCATGACCCTCCCCCTGGATCCGCCCTTGGTCGCTAGTTTACATAATTTCACACAAACTCGATCCCTTTACCATTTTAGTTTCAATTATAATCACTATCAAACAAAGACTAAGTACACGTTGGGGCATTTTTTGGTGTTATTTCAACAAGAAATATTATTTTATTTGCCAAAAAAGTAATTTAAGTAATATATTCCAGCAATAAATTTAGCTAAAATTTTATTAGATTCATTAAACTTACAACACTGTTATAAATTGAACTAACACTGCCATAAATTTAATGTACCTACGCCATAATTATATTTTATCGCCCACAAATTTTGGTTCAATTCCCTAAATATCCCACAGGCGGAAGAAACATCCCATTCCATTTTTGAACCAGACATTGACAGAAATGGTTTAATTTTTTTTTGCTACAAGTACAGAAAGGAGCTCTAGCAATTATACTTCTCTCTCACTAACTTTCCGATTGGCTGATAGAAAATGCCTTAGGGCATTAAACCGTTGGCCATTTGTACCACTTAGTACAATAAAGTGTGCAAATAAATAAATAAAAAGGAGTGTAAGGTGACGTCTTTTAACCATGGAATGTTCAAATTTTATTTTCAAATTAGTAATGATTTTGATGAATCTAATTTATCAATCAGATGGATAACTTTCGACAGAAATTAATGTTGTATAATTTTAGAGATGATAGAATCTAACGTAATTTTTAGCAACTGCAATGACTTTTGGATGCGTCTAACAACCCACCACCACCAACACCATTCGACATAAATATGAATAAATGTTTTAACATCAATTACGATGTTATTGGGCGCTTTTCCGCTGAAACATTGCATAAGGAAGTAAAGAACCGTTCGAAATATGTTATCATAACAGCGATCCAATATCAATCGGTTTACGGTGGCCATATTGAAAAAAATAATTTGGACAAAAGTCCACTGCATACTTTTACGTGTACATTATATCCTTTACATTCTTTTAAAATTGTTACTACTTGTACTACAATACCTAAGTGCTTTTTTACAATCTCTATTCTCGTCCAAATATCGAATCATCGTTTAGGGAGCTACATTTAAGTCAACATGTCAGCTTTTTAATTAAATAGTACAGAAAAGTCATGGTAGCAAAATTTTAAGTTAAAATAAAATAACTAATAATAACTTTTAAATTTTATAAAGAATATTAATCATGATTCGTTACTTTATAGGTTATGTATATCATTTTATCTTTGCGCCTGCTTGACAAGTAATT
This sequence comes from Iphiclides podalirius, assembly GCA_933534255.1. Classification (NCBI taxonomy): domain Eukaryota; kingdom Metazoa; phylum Arthropoda; class Insecta; order Lepidoptera; family Papilionidae; genus Iphiclides; species Iphiclides podalirius. The sequence goes on along the minus strand of OW152831.1, from coordinate 10,874,429 downwards.
TTAATATTTAAAAGAGCATTAATTCCAAATTAGTTATTAGATTAAAGAAAATATGAATTTATTATGGAATCTGTTTATAATATCTCTACTTATTCGCTCTGGGTAAATTGGAAAATATATGTTACTCATTTGGCTATTATAGACATTGTTTTTCAAGTTAGCGAGTTAGAGTATCGCGCGGGAAGAATTACCTACAAATAAATGTTTTACAATTTTACCGTGGAACAAGCCGTGAAGGCCTGTAATAAAATTGTCGTAATTTATTTTTCCTACGCGACGCAACATAAAAGTATAAGGACTGTCCAGACATCTCAGATTACTGGAAACCCTACTTATAACTGGTGTTATTTTAGGTTTACCTACTTACAACGAATGCAAGTTGCGCGCCAACGCCATGGCGCCGACGCTTTTGTGACGTGCACATAATGTTCCGAGCTCTCATCAAATTCATCGCGCGTCTTCAGGATTTACGTATTTTTGGGCTTCGGCGCGACGATGTTTCAGAATAAATCAGGCACCAACGCGGATGCGTTCGAAATTCAAAGGCAGGATCGCCCGGCATTTCAATATGGCGGGAATGTTTTTAGGTTATGCCACGAATGCTTACTGAACTCGTGCGAAGCTTCTATATCCCTAAATAATGTAGTTTACCTTTTCGTACATATGTAATATGTATACATTCGTACATATAACTATTGGTAAGTTTGGGAAAATGCTTTGTATTGTCTTCAAGACTAAAAAATTAAGGCATTGTCAATGTGAAAGAGGAAAAAAAAATATTTACCAGAAAAAGCTTACAGCTTTAAGATTAGGTAAATAGGACACGCAACTAAATTTAACAAATATTAAATAAATAAGAATTTAGTAATACATAAACAGTAACAAAACACAAAGACAGTAAAAAAAACAAAGTGAACACATAAATATAACTGCTGTTATACAGTAGTTATATTTGTGTTCAGTAGTACTGTATAACAACAGTTATATTTATGTGTATAAATAAAACGAACGAAAAGTTAATAAAAAGTGCGTGCATTGACTTTAAGTCATCGTAACTGGATACACGAAGCTCTACCTTCGCTTTGTAATAGAAACACGAAAATCATTGCATATTTGATATTAACATAGATCCAACCTAATCAACAGCTAAGTATGATAGCTACCTTCTGAAATTCGAAGACGTACGGCGAATCGATGGTTATATTAAACATACGTAATTAGTCAATAATTAAATAACAATAAAAGAATTGATAACATAACGATATTACTTGGTTGAGTGTAGGAGTCCTCAAATTAGATGAGTCTTTATATATCAGAGGCAAAGACATATAAAATTTAATGTTTATGGGGAAATATAACTATTTGTTCATTACAATCAACAAGGCCCTTCTAGCGTAGAACAAAGAAGCTGTGTTTAAACGGTTGTAAATTTTTGTTGCATTTGCTACGCCTAAATTAAATACTCGAAATCAAGTTTTACATAACGTAAAACGAAATGTGTACCACTTTTTTATCTCGACGCGGCCAAGTTGCATGTTGCAACTGTGTGGCCGTGTGTACAATCTTCCACCTGCCCTCAATAGTTCGTTATAACACGTACCATCTGCATAGGAATGGGCCAACACCTTTAAATTGTATACTAGGTAGAGTATAGAACTGTATATTTAAAAATAACTAACACCAGTGTAAAAATAACCAACAAACTATTTACAATTTTCTTCGCACCAAATCAAAATAAGGAGAGATAAATAACTTCGTTTATTTTTACTCTCGACATCTCGATGGCTTTGCAGCATTTAACTCTCACGCGTTAGACGAATGTCACCGCCGGTTTTTTGTTTTTTAAATGGTAGCTGCTAAACATACTTAAACAATTTGCGAGTATTCTATAACTGGAAAGAGGCCATCGCACAAACCGAATCCTTTCAAATTAACGATATTCTTTGTTTCTTTCTCCTGCCCTTATCCCAACTAGGTGGGGTCGGCATAACCTGTGACTCTGAATTATGCTGTTGATGGTACTAGCTGGTACTACTTATACTACCGGCCACCTGCCTGACGTCAACCCACTTTAGGAACTTGGGATTAAACACCCAGTTCCAGTCACATAAGCACTTGTCCCGTGTGGAAATCAAACCCACGACTCTGGCTCCCAAGCCGATAGCTCAGCAACTGCGCCGTTTCAATATAACGATGTTGCCCCATAAAGAGCCCTACTGGCTCGACTAGTCATTAAGTTATCTGTAGTGATGAGTTGATAAACCATTTCTTAAAAGGTACAAGTGCGTCGCTTTCGAGCATTAAGTCATTAATTAACATCACTATTTCACATCCGGTAAACATACGGTCTACGTTTACTAGACTACTGCATATCTTAAGTTACCTGATATCTAATGGTTTTGGAAAAACTTGTCCTTACAGAAGTTATATGTTGTATTTTTGTATTTATATAGAAATGAAAGGTATGTTTATTAATTACCTTGTGCCAAGAGTTAACAAGCTTTGCATAGTTACATTTATCCGTTCTATTTAAAAGCTTGCAAAGTCCTCACGCAACCAGCGTAGCGAAAACGATTGATAATGCGCAGATCTCGGCTCGGTGTCTAGCAATTACGATCTCAATCAGATTTGTCAATTAGCTAATCTAAAATACGTTGTTATCCGAAATTAAGTATTTTCAGTTAGCATTAACCTTGATGAAGACTTTTTTATATTACTACTTTATACAGAAACATTTTTAATAAAGTTAGCTTGTAATTGAAGTCTACGAATACAGCTGATGTATCGCTTTGAATTGATTCGAAATTTAAAAATTTTACCGTAATTACATTATTACATAAATGTAATAGACAGCAATCAAACATCGCACAATATTTATCATAAAACTAATCAAGAACATTATATAATCGTAATGAAAAAAAAAATCTATAAAAATATACATTTGCAAACATGTTTAAAACTAATATAGCAACATTATTTAGAAACACTAAAAGTTCTAGCAATTCTAATTGAACATCGCCAAATGAACTTGCTCGTATCAATCAAGTTACTATAGTAAATATTTCAGGAAGCAACTGACAACTTACATATACAAAAGGAAAAGTAAAAGTCAGGAAACCGTAAAAACCACTATATAAAACCGGCTTTAACAGTAAAGTATTAACCTGGCACGATTAATAACTGTCAACTACAACACTAGGATAGTGACATACACCAACCTAGCACGTTAACGCCCGGTCGAAAGATTACAAGGTAGACAAAATGGCCGATTCAATTTTTACAAATCATGTACACTTATTAATTTTTAATAAATTGATTAACCACTTGAAATTGGCGGAATTGTGATAACTCAAAAAGAAGCCATTAATAAACGGATGAAGAAGAAAGGTTAAAAAATGGGACATCACAAGATTTTGGCTTCTTTGGAAAAATATTCACAATTTGCTCTTAAGGACTTGGGCTTAAGGCACGATGCCACATTCAGATTCCCAGAGCTCACTCAGAGCAAAGAGACGGAAGCTGTCAAATCAGAGATGTACAGATATCGATAAATTTCCCACTTGCAGGCAAGCGAATGCTAATTGAAAACAGACTTCCTGTACCGGTTTCATATAGGAATATATAGATTGTGTTTAGATAAATCTTCTAGATTCGGTCATCAAAAGATTTATCGGTGGTAGGGGCAAGTAGCAGTCTCGGCTTTTGCACGAATGGGCAGACTCGTCCGGGTACCACTACCTCACAGAAGACCGGCGTAGAGTGGAAGTATAAAGGTCCATTTACACGATGCAATTTTCTTGTACATACAAGAACAATAATTGAATGCAATAAGTTGCACGCAATAATTGACCATCAAGAATTGTAAGCATCACGCAGATATAGTAAAAATAATTGAATGCGATTATTGAATGCAAGTCTTGACAAGAAATAATTGCAAATGTCTTTTGTTTACACCAATGCTATTATGTCTAGGCGATTATTGCTTTCAAGTTTTGCCTTGTCTAAACACATGCTTGTATGTGCGTGTACAATTTATTGGCGTGTTGCTTCAAGTATTGCACGTATTTGCGTTGACAAATATTTCATTCAAGTGTTGAGCATTTTGAACAGAGCTGTTTATTTTTAAAAAATGGGTCAATTTAATATATTTCATTGAGATTTATTTATTATTATCCATATATTATTATTCATTTTTTTATCCAACTTTTTTTTACGACCTTTTCTCAATATTTCTTTCCTCAAAAGAACAGCCACGATTAAATACCCTCACTCATTGCACTATTTTATGGAAAGGAAGAGAGGTTGCAATTGAATACAAGAATTGCTTAAGAAATTATTGTGTGTGCTGTTTACACCAAGGAAAGTTTTGAAACAAAACAGTCCTTAAAAACTGTCAAAAGAAACTCTGGGCAACTCTTTAGGGATGAAATGTACGAAAAGCCTTCTTTATGATGATTTCTCTAATCTAAGCGAGTAAAGTCAAAACTTCTACGGATTTTAAGTATATTACGGATTTTACTCTTGGTTATAATTCCAAACGTTACGAATACTATGCAGTGCTATTCCGGACTTCCAATTTAATAAAATGTACATATATTTAGGCTACGTTAAATATATTTATGTTCTATCGCGTTTTAAGTTGGTTGTATGTTATCTTATCACGAACTTTTTCAACAATTCTGATAGTGGTGAATGGTGACATGATCCCAGTTGGTAGACGCATCAACTCAGTATTGGCTACATTCTCGCGAATGCCTCCGCGCGCTCACATTAAGAAATGATAGACCAGAATGGCGGCTGTGAAATTCCAGGTCGTCGGAGGCCGGTGTCTTTGAACTGGTCCAGTGCTCTCGGCGGCATGCGAACGCAAATACCTATAGCCACGAACGCGGAAGGCGGCGGACACCGCTATTTTATCTGTCCGTGTGTAGCTTGCCAATAGCAATGAACTTTAATGCCCCGTTTCTATGTTGCTGTGTGTCAGAGCTGCCTTTTTAAGGTTAGAGTTGCTGTTTTGACCAAATTTACAAATAAAAAAATAATGATGCTCTCATCTGATATACTCATTATCAAATAAATATGTCCAACTAACCGTAAAATTATTAAATAGCATGAAAAACCCATATTAATATCGGCTCGAAAATTTTAATCACAAAAGACATTAACATATTAGCATTATTTTGAGCCGACAAAATATAAATAAGTAATCGATAACTACATTTCGCGATAAACTAATGATTATCTAAATTAAAAACTAAGACGTTTAAAATATAAATGTTCCTAGTATTCATTTTCATTTAAATAAAACAAGTTTCATTTCTAATTTTAAATGAGGTCAAATATGTACTCACTTAACTCTCATAACGACTTACGTGGGCGAAACAAATACTTTATCGCCCATAAGTCACCACAAACTAAAATATTATTTTATATCAATGGGTCTTAAAAAAATAAAATACCATAGCAAATTAAGTATAGCAAGTTCTTCGACGTTTTTGTTATAAATTCTTGACCTAAAAACCGTTTTACGATTATAAACATGTCCACCGTTATCTCATATTACATTCTTTTTGTTAGCTTTTTATTAAAAGATTTTGACACTATATTTAGATACATTACAATAGATATTAATTTCTATATAAGTGAAAAATAAATAAAAAGAATAATAAATAGTTCGTTTCTTGTTATGTCACTTTTCTATGTTTAGGATCACTTTACAATTTTACAAAGCAAACAGGGCACAAGGTTTTTTATCTGTGACATAAATATATTGCGTAAACTTACGTTACGTTTTTATTTTTCACATGAACCTACTCCAATCGATGTTTCTTGCGTAATCAAACGAACTTGGAACTTTTTTTGCTTTTGGATGTGGACATTTTAATACCGTAGGTAGATCTTGCATAATCTCAGTATGCAGTGTAGGCAATGATGTTCTTATAAAGATGACGCATGTCCATACTGCGTGGCTTTTAAAAATTTTTCTGCTTTTTATCGATATATGACATATATAAGTGAATGTGACAGATGATATAGAACGTATGATCCAGAAAGAGATAGCAGACTAATTAATTACAATAATTGCCGTAATTTGAGTGGCTCAGTTTCGGTGCGATTGTTTTGTTTTGTATGAGAAGGTGGCACGTTTAGCGGTTTCATTTTACCAATGGTTACAAATTACTTGTTCCTCAATTGTATTTAGAACAGAACTAATGTTGACTTAAAACAGGAAATAGTATGTGGTAGTGGTCCCTAATTTAGCCTGAACCACTTACCTGAGTAGTCTTTGTTACGCCCCATATAGAGTATTCAATGCACTCGGGTAAAAAACGCATATACGTAGATTGTTTAGACGAGGGTGAAATAGACTACTGCGTTCGGAATCAAATCAAATTAAAAAAAAGCATTCACCCAGTTGGGTGGCTTGAGCAGGTGTTCAGTTTCACTTCACGAAATCGTTGTATTACTCAACGTTTACGAGGCAAACAATAAATAAATTATTTTTATTTTTATAATTTTAGAGACACAACGCCATTGTAATTTTGTTACTGTATTTTAGGTTCGATTAAAATTTGAATGAATAAGTTACAATATTGTATTATACGTTTTATGATTTTGTTTACTTCTATTTTACTTTTCTCTTCTTTATAAATTTTGAGTTAAGAGTATAAGTATATCTAGTTTTACACACCTACCTATCATAATATAATGATTTGTTTCTCATCAATCTTATGTCAGGGTTTGCTGGAAGAAAACTCTTTTTAGGGTTAAGCTCGCGTTTGTACATTTTTTTGTAACTTTGTTTTCACTTATACTCTGTGTACAATAAAGAATAAAGAATAAATAACTGTCAAAATCAACTACCGCCGTTATAGGAAATGCATAACCACGGAGTCGGAATAGAGTGCGGAAGTTCAGTATCATAACCACTGTATTGCGGAAAAAAACCGTCCTACTACCACCCTTTCGCACCCTAATGGTACGTTGTTAAAGATGAGATGACAAAAAGTTAGAAATACAGATATTATATATAGAATATTACGATGGCGCGTGCGAGGGGCTTATCAACGGTTGGGCGCGGGCGCTGTTTTTATCGCGCCATTCACAAATAACCGCCAACGTCGACCGTTAGCACCTGCCTGCTGTACACAACGCAAACGTGACGTGATAATATAGCTCTTAGAACTGATCAGGGGTGGAGGAACGTGGAATAAATGCGGCGTTTAGACGTTTGTTTAGCTAATAGTCATCAGTTGCGCCTTATATGCTGGTCTGATGGATTTACCGCGACGGAACCGACTGATTGAATCTCCGATTTGCTTTCTTAAGAAAATGCCGTTAACGCGTTAATTACTCTACAATTTGGTGTAGGTAATCTTTTTGTCTGGTGAGTGATATGAACTCTCGCACTCTCTTTATTGCAATAGCAACTGTTTCTCTACGCCTACGTCGGGGGAACCGCCTCTTCTATTGGCACCTTATCTCATAAAGTACAGTCAGGTGCAATTATTTATTACATCTTACACCATGCGGACCACAACACTTGTCGCAACAAGTCGCGGCCCGCGCGAACGTTCGAAATTCGCGGCGAGCGCGGCGTAATCGGAACAACCGGTTGCCCGCCGCGGCATTCTCGACGGACGGGCGGGGGGCTGATTGATGGGCACTCACCGGCCGTTCGGCGCTGACGGCGAGTGTACCAGCTTCACCGCGAACAGGAACTGGATCGCGCACACGAGCAAACAGCACAGGTTGAGCGAGAGCGTCAGGGCGCACAGCGCTAGCGTCACTTCGTACACAACGGCGAACTCGTCGGGGGCGCCGGTGCCGGGGCGGATATCTTCAGCAGGAAGAGCAGCGCGAGTAGCGCCAGCAGGAGGCTGACGAGGCAGAGGAGGGCGAGTGACGTCAGAGCCTCCTCAGTAGCGGCGCGAGCGCTGCGGCTGCGCAGCGGTATCGGCCTCAGCTGCAAACCGGTGGGGTTCCCGTTGGCTATCTTCGGCACGGCCGGCGCCTGCACCGGTGCGGGCTGGGCGCCGGGGCTGACGCTCGCAGAGGTCCCGCCCACAGAGTGCTTGGACGAGTCGAGCGTGGACACGTTAAGGGGCAGGTGGTGGTGCGGCCGCCGCGGCATGTTCTGGTAGCGTTGGTCGGCATCGTTCGCCGCCGGCGGCCGCTGCGCATGCTTCAACATAGCGCGGCGCGAGCGCCGTGGGCCGCCATCGTCGACCGGTTCCCGTACGTGCGGGCGCGTTTGCAGCGACACGACCGCTCTGTTCGGCGGACGCGGCTCGACTGGCCGCTGCTGCCCCCCTCTGCTCGCACTCGCACCGGTGCAGGGTGCACTGTGTGCCGACACCCACCCCACCCGCTGTTAGGCCCGCGTACACCATTAGATGTGATACTGTATAGCGATGATATGCTGTTTGCGATCTTGCCAACATGTCGACGGACTCTACGGTGGTTCTTAACTTATTTACCAAAAGAATATTGTGGACCTCACTTGCGAGTATACCGCAACTATACGCACTTTCTGCATCAACTCACACGAAAAGACATTGTTGGCATCATTGAATAACAGGCGGCTGAAGTTGAAAATTGCCATTTTCCATGTACGGCATTTCGTTCATGTCTTAGCGCTGCAGATTGATAGTTATTTTACTGCTGTCATGTAAAAAATTATCTATCTTTTAGTCGCTGACTTCTTCTAAAGAGAATCCGTGAAGTTATTCAAAAGAATAATATTCAAATATCTCGTCAGCGCAGTTGCTAAGCTATGGACTTGGGCCAAGGGGACATGGGTTCGATTCCCACACAGGAGAAGTGTTTCTATGACCCAATAAGAATTGCTGTCAGGCATGCAGCCGGTCGTTAAAAACCAAGCCAAAAAACGTTAACAAAATGATTCATATCGACCTCTCATTCATGGCGACAAACACTCTGTGTCTAAAATATAATCATTTTTTGTAAACAATGGCCCATACCACGAGGCCACGTAAAATATAATTTCTTCGACTGCTTTTAATATACTTAAGTCACTATCAGTTCCATAAGTGAGTGATATTAGTTTATATCGAGATATATCACATCCCGTAGTGGACACACGTCTTAACCTTGCTCCTGCACCCGTCGAAAATTCCACGACAGGCTCGCTGTTTACAAGACGCGATAGTGTAACGTAAATAAAATGTTTGGTCACGCGTGGCCAAGCAGTGAAATTTCAATGTCGCCCGTCACACATTCATCGAGTGCCGTGATGTTTACAAACTATCATCGCAACGTAAACACTTTCGGTGTCATATTCGCGGCGATTTAGCGCTCGGGAATGTTTCGTTGTTTGTAATGCAGGAAATATGTCCTTTAAATTCAAATATCTTCATTCAGCATAGACACGTTAAATATAGAAGCATTAAAACGTGTTGATTGACATATTTTCTTCATTCAGCATAGACGCATTAAATATAGAAGCATTAAAACGTGTTGATTGTCAAACTGTACTACCGGTTCGGAAAAAAAGCCACTCACCTGAGAAGAAACCGGAAGAAACTCAACGGGACAATTTTTGACAAATGTAACAAACATGTAAACAGTATATACCATTCCACTCGAAAGAGGAGTTATACATTGAGTTATACATTCATTTATTTCATTCATTCTTGATTTCAAAACCGATCTGAACCCATATTTTGGAGGAACTCTGCTCTTTCTCTTCGGATAGAGCTGGTCTATCCGTGTAACAGGAACTCCTTTGTATGTCGTCTACCACAGAAGAATCTCTTTCTAATCTTCGATTTATGATAAAAGTTAAACGGTCCCTTGATTGTCTTGTCAATTTACAAAGTTGTTGTTAACGTTGTTTTAATGGTTTTAAAGTGGTTCCTAATTACGTATGGTCACAGTTAAATGTCGTAATAACTGAGTGGAGTTGATTAACAGATGAATGAAGCTGTTCAAGTTCAAGAACATGTTCCGTCCAATTATCGGGTCCCGCAAGGTAGTTTTTATCTCTCAAGCAGCAAAAGCTCCCAGCGAACAAGCATTACGCAATGTAGAGACGGCTCACGCAACTTAGAGCGAAAATTTTAGAACTTTTTTATACCTATACATACAGCACAATGTTAATGTTTTATATATTTTGTACATAATCGTTTGTTGAAACAAAAATAAACGTTTTCATCGTCGACAAATCAATTTCATTGGTCAATGGATAACGTTTTGAAGCGCGTACGGGTTTTTAATATTTCGATATTACTGTCAAATGACAAAGCTGATGTTCTATCGTTTTGTCGCGTTTCGTCTCGTGAGTAATCTGCATTCTGCAACATCTAAAACTTATCAGGTGTTGTAGATGCCCATGGGCGGCGATAATCACTGAACATCGGGTGAAACGCCAGCTCGCTAGGCAACTCTTACTCTACTTAATGACCTCACTCAATAGTGTAATACTTTCACTTCTCTCTGTTCTTCTGTAAAGCCGTGGTACTGGTCTGAAGAGCCAGCCCATTCATGGAACAGTAGTTTATGTATTTCGATCTGGAGACGTCTTAAAATTCTTCACGGTGCAATAGAAGACACGTTAGTAAAAGTGATGTTTTGAAATTAATGACAAATATTTTCATATCTTTTTTTTGTGAAATGGTGGCTAACGATCTGTCCGTTCACCTGTTGTTAAGTAATAACCGCTGCCCATTAACATTTGCAACTCATAGGGTTGCAGATGCATTGCCACCTTTTAATAAAGTAGGCCCCGGCTAGCTCACTCACCAGAAACGCAGAAGTATAAAACTTCCACTTCACGCCGGTCTTCTGTGAGGTCGTGGTACTTACCCGGACGGACCTGCCCATTCGTGCAACAGCGAGGACTGTTGCGTGGGCTCACCACAGTTGTGATTACTGAGTATGTTAGAGACACCGACAGCTTGAAAGTGTTGTAGTGACTGAGAAAATAATGAGCGGTGTTGACATGGTATGGACAAGGGGATGAGAAGGGATGAAAGTCAGTAAACATTCCTTTACGCCATTGGTTGCCTGGAAGAGAACGCTATGAAGCGCTAAGGCCGCCAAATTGTGCATTCCATTAAATTGTTTGTCTATTGTTAATTTTGTAAGTATTCATTCATTCATTCATTCAAAGTCATGTGGCTAGAAGAGTGATTAAAATGAACATGAATTACACAAGTAAAGCTAGAGGAACACCTAGAAAGATTTGGATGGACTGTGTTAAGAACGGTATGCCGGTGAAAAAGGGGAGTATTGAGATGACCGGCCGACAGAGGAAAGTAGAACGAAAGGATATGTTGTTCCGTCCTCACTTATGGAGTGATATACGAGTGATGAAGCCAGGAGAAAGAAGAAGCTTTCGTATTTTGATTGCGGTGGATAAGACTAGATTAGATTATAGATTTCTATCACTGGTATATCAGAAGCATGTATCATTCATTGGTCATTCTTTTTCTTTTTCTTTCTTTCTCCTGGCCTTATTCCATCTAAGTGAGAACAACTTGTGGCTAGGCCTTTTACGACTGGCCGCCTGACGTCAACCCAATCAATTATTGTTTGACATTAAAAATCCACTACATAGTATGAGACAAAGTCATCCCGCTGTGTGTCTGAATCTATATATGCTTAGATCTTTAAAAGTACGCAACGGATGTTGATGCGGTTTTCTTTAATAGATAGAGTGATTCAAGAGGAAGGTTATATGTTAAATCATGCATAATGCAGTAGAGAAACACTTATAATTTTAGTGGTTTCTAATGCGATATCGAAATCAGCATTGCACCCGTGCGAAGGCGGGCAGGTCGCTAGTCTAATTTAAAGCTAAATAGCTGGTCTAGTATCTTTGTTCGGGATAGGAAATGAGGCTTCGATTCGTTTAAAATACATCAAACATTACACATACTTCTTCTGAATTGAAGTTGACGACGAATCCAACTCATATTTCAATAATATTTTTTAGTTTTATTGAATCAACATTAATTAATATTCATGACTTTAATTACGTTGACCGTGTCAAGATTTTGGCGATGTAATGGAGTAAAGGCAATAAACATATGATAAAATAAATAAAATGCACTTATGCTCAAGGAAAGTTTTATATGTTTGTCTGTATATGAAAATTTTTAACCGAAAATGAATTTATCTTTACGCTTATGATTTAAGTTATTATTAAAGACTATTAGAGATATATAAAATTCTCGTGTCACGGTGTTTGTAACTGAACTCCTCCGAAACGGCTCGACCAATTTTCGTGAAATTTTCTGTGCATATCGGCCAGGGTGGAGAATCGGACATCTATTTTTCATCCTCTGGTAAGGGTCGTCCACCCTAAACAGTTTTTTCTACCCTACAAATTCCATAGAAATAATTTATATGGCAGAACAATGTTTGCCGCGACAGCTAGTATTATTTATATATTTAATCTACATTTTATTTATGTAAAAAAAACTAGTGTACTGTGTATCAAGCCGGGAGAAGCTAAAATATTTTCGGTTGAAAAACAGCATCTAATTATGTCAACATAGTCTCCAGAATAAAATATTATACTTGCTAAATTATCTTTATAAAAGTTATGTACCTATTACAAATTACACGATTACTCTATGCAATTTTATCTGTATCCGTGCGAAACCGGGCAGACTTTAGTGCTATATGTAAATTGCGAAGAGGATTAATGGTATAAATAACGGATTTATACAATTACATTATTACGTACATAAAGCGAATTGGGTCAAGAACATTCAATCCAACGGCACGAGTAAACAAATCACCTTAACTCATATCATTGGAATAAACTTGAGATGAGTAAAACTTTAATTCTTCTTCGATAAATTATAACTTATTTATTAAAATAACAGCTGCTTACTGTGGTATCGGTACGACGACCCGAATGGCGTAGTGGGTGGTGTACCTGCCTTCTGCGCCAGAGGGTGTGGGTTCGATCCATACTACTCGAAAAATATTGTGTGATGAACATAGTGTTTTTTAGTGTTTAGAATAGAAAAGTATATTCAAGTGTTTTTATCAGTTATCTAGTACTATTTGTTCAGGCAACTGCAAGTTCCGAATCACGTGCACAAAAACAGTTTTCCTTACTTATTTCAAATTACTTAAATTTATGCTAACAGCATAGCATATAACTTTGTCTTTTCTTCTAAATCAAAATAAGTAACGTGAGCTTGTTTTATCTGTGCATTGATGTCTTCCTCATTTAATTAGGCTTAAGTTACCAAGTTGCGATGCTCGATTAGCAATGCAAACTGCTCAACTGAACCGCTTGGATGTATCAGGTTGACTGTCGTACATAATTGACGCGATTTGATATCTCAACTTCGTTAGATACAGCTACAGTACGTGAGGCGTTATAGGTTAAATTATTATTACAACACTGCCTTACATTTACAGTGCCTGTGAGGTTGCAAATGCTTTGCAAACCTTTGAAACGGTGTACTTCGGATACCTCACTCGCCAGACTAAACGCATAAATATAATAATAGTACCTGGAGGACCGAGCTTTGCTCGGCTATTTTTTTTGGTAAATCATGTATTTTGGAAATAAAAAAATAAAAAATAAAGAAAGCAATGATCTGGTATAGAAAAAAAAGTAAAAAAAATAAGTGTGTGAACCGTGATCCGAACCGCGGCCGTCTGTTGGGCCGTCCGATTACCGACTGAGCTATTATAACATTTTTTTGCGGCGAAATTTAACGTCATATTCGAATGATATTCTTCATTCCATAAAAACAGGGATAAAAGGACATTTTCCAAAAATGAAACCTAGCTAGATCGATTTTGCGCCCCCGAATCTACGCACACACTAAATTTCATGAAAATCGCTGGAGCGGTTACCGAGATTCCACTACACGCCGGTTTTTTGCGAGGTCGTAGTACTCCCGGACGAGCCTTCCCATTGCTGCACCAGCAGAAGCTGAGACAGAAGATAAGATGTAGATAAGATGATAGAAGATATATATATATATAGAAGATAAGATGTCTTCTTGTGATGTCAACTGTAGCTGTACGGATGGACATAGTTGTTGACAATGACGGTCAACAGGAAAGTAATCACAGTTTACGGTCTGTGGGGGTTACCGATTGCCGTTAGAGCCGTGATAGCTCAGTGTCCGAGCAACATAAACAAATAAGGATTTGCTAGTTCTTAATGAATAATAATTTAATGAAATCTAATATATAAAATTCTCGTGTCACGATGTTTGTAATTGAACTCCTCCGAAACGGCTCGACTGATTTCCGTGAAATTTTGTGTGCATATCGGCCAGCGTGGAGAATCGGTCAACATCTGTTTTTCATCCCCCTTGATGTTAATGGTGGTCCACCCCAAACATTTTTTTGAACCCTACAAATAATTTATATGGCAAAACGTTTGCCGGGTCAGCTAGTAACTTAAAACGAAAATTATAATATTAATTACTTTGTATTATAACTATATAAGATTTTTTAAACTTTGTTGTCACTACGATGATTATTTTAAACACAAAATAAAAAAAAATTATTACGATTAATTTTCATATTATGTGCTACTAGTCTCCGCACTCAAGATGAAACCTTAAATTGTAAACTTTTGTTCATTTAACTAAAAATATTGCGTACCATAGTAATACTGTAATTTAAAATTTTGTATTTATTCATTATTTTAAACACAAATTGGATTCGATGTAGAGTAGACAGCAATCGCTCTTTGTTATCGAAATGTGAACCAACTTGTGAAACGCCCTAGAGTTTCACAATTTCTTGCGTTGTTATCGCGGCGCTTGGCCAAAAGGTATCGAGCAGGAAGTTAGGGTCGAGCTTTTTAGATAGCGCCCTAAAAATTAAACGGGCATTGAACTTACGTGTTAAACTATTTGATGAGTCTTACAGTATAGTTTGCTACAACGTGTTACAACTAGTTATTGGAATCTAACATAAACGTTATTAAACTATTTGATGAGTCTTACAGTATAGTTTGCTACAACGTGTTACAACTAGTTATTGGAATCTAACATAAACGTTATTAAACTATTTGATGAGTCTTACAGTATAGTTTGCTACAACGTGTTACAACTAGTTATTGGAATCTAACATAACGAAAGCGTTTATGTAACAATCTACACGAATTAATTGTTGACTGCTTATCGAGAATGTTGGTGGTGATAAATATGCTAACTTACTTCGCCGGCTCAGCGACCAAAAGAGGATCTTGGACTCCGACACGAAAGGACGACACTGCTCTCGACAATTGCAATTGAGTTCTTGCCAATTGGCTTTTTTTTATGTGAAAATTTGCCAAGCCGGCAGACGGTTCACCTGATGTTAAGTGAATACCGGACATCTGCTAAGCCCGAGGGTTCCGCATGCGTTGACAACCTTTTGAAAATTGGGCTCCAGCAATCTCACTCACCAGACGAAACGCGAAAGTATTATACCTCCACTTTACGCCGGTTTTCTATGAGGTCGTGGTACTTACCCGGACGGGCCAGTCCATTTGTGCCACAGCCGAGGCTGCTGCGTGGCCCAACCACCGTGAATTTGCTGTTCTGATTGGAGAGCGCTCAGATCTCTCTGGACTTCATCTTTCCAGCGATATCTGAGGTGAGCAACTTAATAAGGTGGCTCAGGGTCCGTTCAACTATACTTTTAATAAGGCGTCTCTACGGAAGAACAATGAACGTTCGAGGCTTTGCAAGAAGGCTTCTTTTATAGGCATAGGGCATATGGGAGCATCTGCCTGACAGGTGGTGAGCACGCGACGACGGCGTCGGCTGTTTTTTTATAAGTGAATTGCCTCCAATGGTTTATCGCCTGGATTTCCGATGGGACTGGTTTAGCGTTCATAAACATGGGATACTCAATCCGTCTTTATAACGACCGAATGGGTTTAATTTGACACGTAATAAGAGAAGAATATAATAAATAAGAATGGAGGAATAATAAAAGTAATAAGTCAAAACGTCTCGATTAATATCAGTCCCATATCAAGCTTTTGCGAATTAAATATAAAGTTCTGACGAGGACACTGTAAAATTAGTGAAGAACGATTGATTGTTAACCGACTTCAAAAAAAGAAGGAGGTTCTCAATTGTAATAAAATCTCAGAGGTAAAAAACATAAAAAAAAATACAAAAACTGTATTTTTTTTATGTTTTTTACCTCTGAACTTTCGAATGAGTGGACCGAGTTTAATGATTCTTTTTTTTATTCCAAAGCTCGTGTTCGTGATATGGAACCACATGGGAAATGTGGTCCCATATTAATTTCATTGTTATTGGATCTTTGGCTCCGGAGACACGTAGGGAACACCTGAAAATCAATTATAAAATGAATACAGAGCGAGATATTTGAAGTCGGTTTTGTTTTTCGTTAATAAAAAAATGACTTGTGTATCAAACGAGTTCGATAAACTCGTATTCACTTTTGACCAAACCTTTTTGAAAACGAATACGAATCTCATTTTCTGTGTAAATTTTCTGAGTAAGCATCGAACGCGTAAAAACGCCAGTTTGAAATCGCGACTCCCGTGTGTTGAGACTTATGCCTGTTGTATCCGCTACCGGATAAATAACTAATTGATCCGTGTGAAATTGTCGTACTGTAGCGTGGTTAGTTGCCGAATGGTAATTGTACTGCTAAATAAGTATTATTTGACAGCATTGTTTGACAAACAAGTAGAATATAATTTAAAAAACTAAAAAACCCGATTGTAATTTTTTATTTTGATATACCCAGTGCCGCTCTCACAGTAAATACGAATCTAAGGAGACCTCGCAAGCTAAAATCCATCAAGCCGCCCAGGCTGCAGAGGATGCCAAACAATTATGTATACATAAATAGATATATACATACATACTCTCGTAAAACATAACCCTCCTTCTGGCGCAGTGGGGTAAGAAAGGTATTTTGAGGGAAATATGGGTACATCTGACTGAATCTGTGAGATTTCTTCATAACAGCTGCTTCTATCTCAACGTCATCCATTAGGTTATATATTATTAATTACGATTTTCCGATCTTCTCTTTATTGCAATCACATCTCACGTTTTAATATTGCTTCTGCATAAATGAATAAAATGATAATGATCAGAGATGTTGTGTTAAGGTAAGTAGCAGCCGGGGTTGGAACCTGTATGATCATAATAAATCTAAGAAATCATTGTAAGGACAATGTCCGCGGTGTCAATGCAGTAGCCTATTGTAGGGTGACCAAGAAACTAGAGCAACGAGTGTTCGAAGATATTAATATTAAAACAAGTCCATATAATCTTATAATTTCGTTAATTTGTAATTAACTAATTTATATCAATTTATTAAAATTTATAATTTCGTTAATAATATTAACGAAAAACAAAACCGTCTTCAAATATCTCGCTCTGTATTCATTTTATAATTGATTTTCATGTGTTCCCTACGTATCTCCGGAGCCCAAGATCCAATACCAATGAAATTAATATGGGAACACATGGGAAGCACCAGCTTTCAAATAAAAAGAGAATCATCAAAATCGGTTCACCCACTCGAAAGTTCTGAGGTGACAAACATAAAAAAAAATACAGTCGAATTGAGAACCTCCCTTTTCGAAGTCGGTGAACCGAATAATAGTTTTCTATCACAATGGTGCAAATTACGTGAACTAACAAGACTGTATCGAAGTTATTTTCATCCGACTGCAGTGAGAATGAGGCACTTAATACGGTTGTATTTCTATATGCAAGGTAACAAACCTTAGAAGTCGGCCATTTACGAAAGTATTTTAAAAATTATTATTGCATTGAGTTCGGTTTAGTTCCAATGTGATCCTATCTTAATTTCATTGTTATTTACACTTTGGACTCCGGAGGTTATCGGGAAGCTCTTCAGCGGTTTTGTTCTTTGGTAATAAAATTGTTTTAGTTGTATTTGCCAAATATTTTTAATTCGATGTGTCTACTTAACATGAAAAAATTTCAAATAATTTTGATATGATTTTCGAATCAACTTTACGTACCTTTGACGAAATAATAACCATAGTATTCATAGAAGGCTTGCTACATAGTATTTACTAGCTATGCCCGCGACTTCGTCCGCCTGGAATTTAAAATGAATAA
The DNA here is from genome assembly GCA_933534255.1 of Iphiclides podalirius. NCBI lineage: Eukaryota > Metazoa > Arthropoda > Insecta > Lepidoptera > Papilionidae > Iphiclides > Iphiclides podalirius. The sequence goes on along the minus strand of OW152831.1, from coordinate 10,856,349 downwards.
AATTTCTTAAATAAAATAGTCAGGCCGCGAATGCCGATGACGTGGGTTCAATTCCCACAGCGGCGACAATCTAATCCGTAATTTTTCTACATATTTTACATGTTCAATCTTAAGTGCAAAGATTAGCACTATAAACAATTTAAATACCCTATATAGTTTTTACCCTGATAAAAAAAATATATTCTAATGTAGTTTATACCCTAACATAACTCTAAAATCCATCCATACCTTACGGGATCGTTAAACGTTTCCAGCGCTGTTTTGTGAAGACATGTCCAGTGTAAACACTGGTCGGTATAAATTATGGTGTGTAAAAGGTGGTCACCACGCGACGTTACCCGTTGCGTGTGACAAGAAGAGCTGGTTACCTAAGAATGCCGCCGGTCTGGTCGGACGCGGCGGCGTCGGAAAAACTCGCGCGGCGATCGCAAATGAAAATCAGCGCGAAATGCAGAATCGATGCACGACTATCTAAATTTCATCCTCAGTTTCATCTGATGGTTAAACTATTTGAATTGATCATTCTGGTCAATTCAGAGAGTTTAACCATCCTTTTGGCAACTAAAATGAAATATGAAAAGCCATTTGACAGCTGATTGGTTGACATCTACGGTGATCAGTCTTTCAGAAACCGGGCGTCAGTTTCATTTTTATCCCTCCAACGCTACCGTGTACGTGTTTTATCTAAGAACCGACTTTCGGAGATTGGAAACGCAACAGAAAACCTTGTACGGAAGATATAAATCACATAGCATTATTTGTACCGTATAAACCTTTCTTACCCATTATAAACATCATCCTTACTCCGTCTATGTGGGGTCGGCACAGCATGTGAATCTAACAATATGATTGGTGATATTGGCCACTTGGAAATAAACACCTAATTGTCTGTGGGTCAAACATATCTTTGTCCTAAGAGACTAAAAACTATGTCTCTAATAAACACAATGTATTAGTAAAACTATGGCATATTTTGTATTTATCCTTGGTGTTTCATTAGCGTAACTGGGATGTACAATTTAGTTTTGAATAAATAAATTAGAATGAGACTTGTCAAATATATAGAAAGGACAGTTATTCAACGTGATATAATGGTCGTAATAAAATGGTTCTATATCTAAGGTACAACAGACCAGCCTACTGTCAGTGTTATTATGATAAAATTCTGACCTAGACCTATAGACGAGGACGGCATGCTTGATCATTCGTGCTACCAGTTATTTATTTATTTTTTTGTACATTTTTTTATATTGTTTCATGTTTCTTTTGATTTAATAACATCATATGTTTTTTGTTACTTTTTATAAGATTTTTTTGTTAATTTTTGTCCTTTTGTGTCCTTTTTCTCGTTTCTCGCACTAAACCGTACCAACTGAAAAGTAAGCACATGCCTGACACACGCACATGTATGGATTGGTGGATACATTTCCGATCCTAATTGACTTTCCCATTTTTGTTGTTTTTTGAGTTTCTATTTTATTATAATTTTAGTTTTTTACTTTTTTTTGATAAATGTATTGATATTTCTTTTTTTTGGACTCGGGACTGTATTCCCCAATTTTTTGGTCATTACTGAAAATCGGCGTTGCAGTTTCACTGTCTAATAAATCTCTTTCTTTCTCTTTCTCCTATTTAAGTCAGAATCTGTTTAGCACTTTAGTAGGCTTACCATTTAATGAGCTGAGATAGTTCAGAAGATTGTTTAAATTTACTTCATGGCCTGGTAGCTTTCTTTACTTGTCCTTCCCAACTAGGGCTGTCATAACTTTTCGAAATTGGTATTTTTTTAAATACTTAAAACGTGTTATTCTCTCGTCTTTTGTTATATACAAAAGATGTTACATCCAAAAGACGTTTCGAAGTATAATTATTCACAAACTTAGTAATCAAGACCATTCTTTGTCCTTCCAAGTCATAGACTTGTTGACAATTAGTTTTTAGGCTCATCTACTTTATTCCATCTTCCAGTTTTTAAAAAGTTGTTTTATTGCCAAGTGCCAGTTTAATCAATATTCTTTTAGTAAAAGAAAAATTTGTCTATTAAAAGATTAACACAGTTGATGCTTATTATTTATTTCCGTTAAAAAACGATCTTTTCTTCTGTTTATAAATATTTAAAAGATATCTTATCGAAAATTTCAATAAATACCTGTTTTATTAATTTAATAACCTCTTTTATGGTCAAGTATATTAGAATATATCAATTCCGCACAAAAAGGACCGTTACGGTGATCTTTCTTGATTCAGGTAGGATCGTTACAATGACTATGAATAAAAATTAAGTGGTTGCAAATGCATTTAAGTTATTTGTATATGTTACTTACTATTTAAAACAAATTTAACAGCCCTATTTGTTGCACTAGCTGTACTCTTATGAGCTTGTTTTTGCTTTTATCATCTATGGGAGTTTTGTGTTTTTGCCCTCACTGCTTGATTATAACGTTCCTATACCGTACCAACCTATTCGTACATAAATATTTTGTACGCGTACACATACAACATCATAATGTGCTGACTTATAATTCATCTTGAATTACATATTAGAATTTTGCAACAATATTTTTAATACAGTAATTGTAATTGTTTATTAATATAAATTATTAATGTTGTTTATTCAGTTTTGGTATGGTGTAACATTTTGTAAAGTTAAGTCCATTACTTTATTTTACTGCTAACTTTTATCGCCACCTAGTGCCAATGAGTTGCACATGCTTTCAATCATATTTTTTAATGAATTATTGCGAGTTCATAGCACCTACAAATATAGGATGTATCGTACATATTTATCTTCACGAAAAAATGCTATAATGATCTGCATCTTTTTTGCTGTTTTATTTAAAAGACAAATAATACTATTCTATGATCAGTAGCTTTATAATTGTCGTTAGATGGCGCTATATCAAACGCAACCAAAAGTATTTAATGAACCAATAATTATTTTACGTTATATGACGAAATGATAATTATCAAGAATTGTTTAGTGTTTAATGGTCGTATGACATAACTATAGGTAAGTAGTCTTGCGGATGAACTCGGCTAGAAGTGACAACAGTGGCTTTCTCTGTGGCTGAATATTTACACGCGAGTATCACGTCGTAAGTTTTACAGAAACAATATATCAATGTGTTTATCTAAATGAAATAATTTACTGAAATTCTATGATTTATATCATTCAAAATAAAAAAATATAATATAAAAAAACTAATTTCATCGGCATCCACTTTAATTTATACTCACTTATTGTCAATAATTACATTATAACCTATAACTTTATAATCGTATACGAATTATTTAGGATCAAAGAGAATACAACCACTACGTTCATATACGATTATACATTTATAGGTTATAGTAAAATTAATTTGTAATGAATAAAATTACAAAATGCGTAAAGTAAAATAATAAAACTTATTCCTGGGACATTTCAATACTCGTAATTATTGTGCATGTTAATATAAAATACAATCAATTTCTTATACACATAATTTATAAGTAGTTACAGGATTTTCATACAGTTATACCTATATAATATTATAAAAGTAAATAAATATGAGCACTATTTAGATAGGACACGTTGTCTATATTTTATAGGTACTGTAAGTAATATAAGCATTATTTAATTAATATTGTATATATATTTTTTTAATATTTCAACTTTCTGCGAGTCACCAACACCCCACCACTCAATCGTAATCCCATCGCGCCACAGTTTAGGGGTAAATGGGAAAGGATAATAAGATGTAGGATGCAAAGGTGGCTTTATGGGGTACGATGGTATAAGTATGGTATTAAATTGGATAACGAGTGCTATGCATGTTTAGGATGCCGTCGATAATGGGCAAACAGCAGTCCTTCGCATTACAATAGTCTCTTCCAGACGTAAAAAATTAAAGTAAACAAGAAAGTAAAGACATCGAAAATAGGTACTTCTTCAATAAAAACGTTGCCAAGTTAGCATACTGTTCACCTGATTTTAAGAGCCCCTGAGCATTTACGGCGCCTGACATATTTCAGAAGAGTTCCCGGGCATTACAAATTGAGCGCCGATTACTTCACTCACCAGACGAAAACCAAAAGTGTAATACTTACATTTCACGCCGGTCTTCTGTAAGGTCGTGGTTCTTCTCCAGACAAGCATGCCCTCAATTTACACATGGTCTCTCGACAACAGGTGCATTTACAAGCCTTTAGTACCCACTACTGATTTGTGTCTTAGATCCTTAATGGTGAAAGTACCGTTCAAGTCTATTTAATTTACCCAAAGCAAAACAATCACAACAATAATTGAACATCAACTAATGCTGGCTCGACATTTAGTCATAGTAGTATTCGACTTTCAATATTCGAAGACATAGATGCCGAAAAAATTAAACCGATCGCAAATTAAATGAAACTACATTTACGGATTTATCGCGTTTATACCCCGACATTTCCGATTCTTTACAGCGTTCATGGTCACAGAACAGATCGCAATATACAAAAACTAAGCAATTAAAGTTAAAAAAAAATGTCTGATGAAAGGTTTCATGAGAACGCAATTCATTGCATATCCATTGAGAATGTGCTTGTTTTATTATGCACATGGAATTGGCATCACTTGTTCAAATGTTTCGATAAATATCATTAAAGCACCGACATGTATACCCATTATCTCAAGTTGCGTAATAAAGAAACCGTTTTACATTCATATCGAGTCTTATCTCAGGTTTGTGTTAAAATATACGTCCAAAAATATATTCACATTTACTCACTCTTCATCATATCATTATAACATTACTGGGAGTACATAAATATTTAATAAGTTTATACAATTAAAAAAAAATAGCAGAAGACAAAAAATCTTATTATTCGTTTGAAATTAATTTTGCGCTCGCCTTTAATTCAATATCGAGCAACTGAACTCGAGCAACCTGAGTTCGATCCCCGGTGCCAGCACCAATGAAATTGTTAATTTTAAGTGCCGAATTATCACATGCTCAGCAGTGAAGGAATACATCGTGAGGAAACCTGAATATTTTCGGAGTAATAACAAAAAAAAATATTTCGAAGATATGTGAACTCCGCCAGTCCGCAGTGGGGCCGCGTGGTGGACTATGCCCTGATACCCTCTGTACAGAGGAGGCCTTTGCCCAGCAGTGGGCATGTATAGCAGTATAGGCTGATACTAAAATATCATATATCAGGGCATCACATAATATATCAGAGCGCCTGACAAAATTATTAAAATTCGAAGGAAAGTACAAGTACAATGATGTACTGATAGGTACTATTATGCTAAGTAGAATTAACTACAGCTCTCCAGCAAGACCCGTACCAAATGTTCGATTAATATACACTTAATTGCCTGCAAACGCGCTGCGCTCCGTAAATCTCACTTTTTTACACACATTGCCTAAACTCCGCCAATTGGTCGTTCGTTGTAAATGACACACGTGACTTCTCCTCATGGAAAGTTGACTAAAATCCGCTCATTGATCGTTCGGTGTAAATAGCACTAGTGACTTCTACTCAAGGGATGTTGACTAAACTGCCAATTGACCGTTCCGTGTAAACACCACACATAACTTCCACTCATGGGAAGTTGACTAAACCCCACCAGTTAATCGTTCGATGTAAACAGCACGCGTGACTTCCACTCATGGGAAGTTGACTCCGCTCATTGATCGTTCGGTGTAAATAGCACGCCTGCCACCATGGGAAGTGGTACTAAGCTAAACTCCGAGTTTCAATTGTAAATGACACAGACGCTCATTGACTCGGTGTAAATAGCACTAGGACTTCTACTCAAGGGATGTTGACTAAACTGCCAATTGACCGTTCCGTGTAAACACCACACATAACTTCCACTCATGGGAAGTTGACTAAACCCCACCAGTTAATCGTTCGATGTAAACAGCACGCGTGACTTCCACTCATGGGAAGTTGACTCCGCTCATTGATCGTTCGGTGTAAATAGCAGCGGTGACTGCCACTCATGGGAAGTGGACTAAGCTCCGCTAAATTATTGTTCCAGACAGCTCATGGACGTGATAGTGATAGGATGTGGGGCTTCGGGCGTAGCGGCGCTGCGCAAGCTTCACGACGCAGGCCTCAAGGTGCTGGGCCTCGAAGCTGAAGATCGCATCGGTGGCAGAATACGCACGGTCCAGTTCGGCGAGAGCTGCCTGGACATAGGTGCCGCTTGGTGCGTAATGCTGTCAATTTGGAACCGTTCTCTAGTAGCTCGAACTAGAAGGCTCAATGGGCAGCGGTGTATTAGTTTCTGTTAGTAAACGAACAATGTAAAGTAGGAGAAGCAAGTTCTCTATTTACAGTGTAGCCCTATCGAATAGTTTAGTTAGTACACTGAAGTAGTATATTTTCGAATTTTCTGGTACCCTGGATAGCAAAACAAAGATAGTATATTACTTTGTTGTGAGTGAGGTAGCTGAAGCCCAATTTTCAAAAGGTTGTCAACGCATCTGCAACCCTCGGGTGTAGCAAAAGTCCATGGGCGGCGGTATTCACTTAACATCAGGTGAATCGCTGGCAACTTGTCACATTAATATATACATATATATATATATATATATATATATATATATATATATATATATATATATATATATATATATATAAACGTTTTTTTACGTTTTCCAGGTGTCACGGAGAAAAGGACAACGTCGTGTTCGAACTGGCAAACCCATTGGGTCTGCTCGGAAGACCCGATAACCCGGACAACAAATGGTTCGTTCTTTCAAACGGAGACCTAGTTGAGGAGGGAAGAGCGGAAACGCTAATCGACGCTCTCAACCAAGAGGTCGGGAAAGCGGAAAAGAAGAACAAGAAATCGATCAGCGAATGCGTTCGAGCCGCGTAAGTGTTTGTGACCGAATAAAAGAGGCATTTATGTAAATATTCTTCTTGCCTCTATACGTATCCCTGAGTGCTGTCGGTATAATACTGAATTGTTTATCATCATCATCATTTGAGCCTGTTTGAGTCTCAGCTGAACATAAACCTCCCTCGCCTCGGAACACAGTCCTGATACACCTGCATCCATCGACTTCCAGCAACATTACATAGGTCATCGACCTAGTCACTCCATCTGATACGGGTTGCTCTACACTACAATGGCCAATACAAGGCTGCCAATCGAGAACCTTCCTGCCAGATCGTGTATCGGTCTTCGAGCTATATGACTAGCCAGCCCATTGCTACTTACTAAGCGTCTGAGCTATGTCGGTTATCTTTGTCGTACTGTTGATGTCCTCATTGCGAACTCTACCACGCAGAGAAATGGTTATATTAAACGGTTATTAACCGACTTCCTCTTTGATAATGCAGGGTTTGATTCCCAGACGGGACAAGTATATACGTCAGGCATGTGGTTGGTCGTATAACTGGGCCAACATCATTAACAACATGATTCACTAATATTCTGATAGAAACTGATCTCGATTATTAGGAACTTATTATTTAGTGGTACTTATAACTGTGGTAGGGCCACGCAGCAACCTACCATGTATAACGATCTCACAGAAGACCGGCGTAAAGTGGAAGTATAATACTTTTGCGTTTCGTCTGGTGAGTAAGGTAGCCGGATCCCAATTTTCAAAAGGTTGTTAACGCATCTGCAATCCTCGGGTGTAGCAGATGGCCATGGGCGGCGGTATTCACTCAACATCAGGTGAACTGCCTGCTCGCTTGACAACTTTTCACATAAAAAAAAATTATCTTTATGCAACGTCGAAGGACCTTTGTAATAGTATAAAAAGACCTAGAATTTGTTTCCAAGATTAACAAATAATTGCAATATCTTAACGACATATGCAATGTCTAGTTTATGTCTACAAAAGGCATATTTCTGTGAGTTTCTGAGGTTCACATAAGTAATTAACTAATATTGCTTTGTGTGCGTCCTGAAAAAAATCTAAATTAAATGACTAACTCTGAGCCATCACAAGGTTTAATCACAGTTCTGAAATGTGAATAGTATATATTTTATGTTTCAGCGCTGACACCAACGCTACCTTGAAAAAAGAGCCACAGCTCTCGAAATACTTCGTCGAGTGGTTCGAGAAGAACAGCCACGTGGGAGGTCAGACTGACCCGCGCGAGGGCAAATCGTTGCGGGGTCTGGAGGAGTGCTGGGGCTGCGAGGGAGAGTTTATGCTCAACTGGAAGGGGAGAGGCTACAAGACAATACTGGACGTCTTACTCGTAAGTATTGAAACTCCTGATATTTGAGCCCAGTTCAAAGCACTTACTTCAACCATATACGTTCACTGCCAAATACGTTCGGTCAAAACATTTAAAAGTTCATTTGTTTGTTTTTATAATGTGATAGACGCTGCAGCTTTGTAGTTTGTCAGTAGAGAAAACGGATATTCACAGATATGTTACTACACTTCTCAGTCACTTAACGACTTATCCATCTTGGTCAATATTCGGAAATATAGAAAAAGACAAGAGAAGAAACATCAGAAAATGGTTCAATGATGTGTTACGTATAGAATTTAAGAACTTTGATCAATAGATGAAGTTATGAAGAATTGAGTGTTAAATTGAAACAGGAAGGAATTGGGGATCTCTGTTATTATAATTAAATATTCAATTGCATTAGTTACAAACAATCAATCAAAAAAAAATCATCAAATAGTAAAATTTTTATATAAAATGCAATATATGTGTTTTGCTGTGACGTGTTGGAAATCTAAAAAGCAACATCGCCTTTGGTTTTGATATATGGACCTGCAGCAATTCAAAAGGCTTACGTAAACTTTTTATAACATTTCTTTACTTTCCACCGTCTTCAGATGATCTAATTCTCCTGTACTTTGACATTATATACAAATATGAAAGAATATTTGAGTTATTCATTTTTAATAATAATTTTATAATGATGATGTCTAAAAACTAATTCATATTGAAACTTGGAATTTCCTGTTCTATTAACTACATAATGTTTACTGCATAATGTTTAACGTAGGTATATTATATGGGATGTGATGCAGCAACTAATGACTTAGCGGGATTTTTAACCATTAGTTATGAACACCGTTAAGTATGCACTTCATTCACCTGATACAGCTATTTCTTAGTGATTTCGTTTTCTAAGAAATTTCTACACGATATTAATAAACGGTTTTTTTTTTCACAAGTATTCAATCTGTATATTAAACAAAACAGATTAATAGATACAGTTGCATAGAAATAATCCTTATCAGACAGCTATCGATATTCACATCGAGATCTTAGATATGCACAATAGGAAAAATCGATATAATTCTCTCCAAATACTTATACAAATAAAGATTTTAGTTGGAAATATAAACAAATTTCTTTCATCATCAGAGAGACATATGTTTTAATGGATTCCAAGTAATGCTTTTTTAAGAGCCTATCTCGAATAAATACTCTTACCTATCCTCATTTTAGCGTTATAGAATATTTACGTGGGTCAACATATGAGTTATTCAGAGCGTTCAAAACGAAGAAATAATGTATAATCAATTAACCACGTGTTTATTTCACAATTCCATACTAGATTTTTCTGCTTACGACGGTAACACGATGGACATACTGGAAAAAATCAATCCAAACGCGGAATGAATGGCGAATCATTCTCAACACACCCTTGTCCTCAATATATCGTTCCACGGAATAGGCTTAAAATTTCGTTGTTGGTTGCCAAGCTTAATCTTACGCTCGGTTTCTGAAACACTGAGCATCGGAGAAGTCAACTATAATCAGCCGTCAAATGGATTTTCATTTCCATTTTTCGTCCCTCCAGAACAAATACCCTGATCCCGCCAAGGAAATACCGGTGAAGATTCTGCTGAAGAAGGAGGTGGACAGCATAAAATGGCGGACAAGCCAGCCCGGTCACGAATCGGGAAACCCGCTGGTGCACGTGAAATGCAAGGACGGTAGCCTGTACGCAGCCAAAAGCGTTATCGTCACCGTTTCAGTGGGAGTGTTGAAGGAAAGGTAAAGAATACATTTTTAAAGACCTTAAAACCTCCTGACGAGAGACCTGCTCTTTTATTTTAAAAGTTGGCAAGCGACCGGGCGACCTTTTTTATCTGATAAGGTGGCGAACAAGCTGCCGGTTCACCTGATAAGTGATAACCCATTGAAGTTTTTAACACCCATAGGGTTGCAAATGATTTGCCATATTTGAATAAAGTGGGTCCCGATCTCACTAACCATGCTGAATACAGAAGTATAACATCTCCTCTTCACGCTGTTCTTTTATAGTATATTTGTATATTTATATATATTTATAGAATATTTCTTCTGTGAGGTCGTTGTACATACTCGGACGGACCTGCCCATTCGTGCAACATAGAAGACCGTTACGTTGCCCTACCACAGTCATCTGATGTTAAATGACTACCGCCGCCCAGGGAAATCTACAACACATGAGGGGGGAAGATGTGTTGCCAACAAAATAAAATAGTTGGCCCCGGCCACCTCACTAAATAAACGAACTACGAAAGCATATTGTCACTCCAAGCTGGTCATATTCAAGGCCGTGCTACTTCCCCAGGGAGTCCTGGACATTCCGGCAACAGCAGTAGTTGCTACATTACAATTCATGTGACTATTGGTTACCCTTAACTGTTCTTTTTGTTTCTATCTAGGAGTTGCTAATATCTAGAAATACAGAAACGGTTTAGAAATATTGACATATTATAAATTGCAAAAGCTAGCGGGAAACCGATTCTTTACTCCATTTCCTGGCGGCCACCGAAATTGTAAGGCGTCTTTTTTATGTGAAAAGTTTCGAAGCGAGCAGACGGTTCACCTGATGTTAAGTGAATACCGCCGCTCATAGACATCTGCTACACCCGAGGGTTGCAGATGCATTGCAACCTTTTGAAAATTGGGCTCCGGCTACCGTACTCAAACGCGAAAGTATTATACTTCCACTTTACGCCGGTCTTCTGTGAGGTCGTGGTACTTACCTGGACGAGCCTGCCTATTCGTGCAACAGCCGAGGCTGCTGCCTGACCCTACCACCGTAAAGTCTACTTTCTTACTTCTCTTCTACTTAACCCAAACAGGCACAACCAACTCTTCGATCCGCCGTTGCCACCAGAAAAGACCGTAGCAATTAACAGCCTCCAGCTGTGCGTCCTGGACAAAATCTACATCGAGTTCACCAAGCCCTGGTGGCCCAAATCGCCTGCAAACTTCACGCTTCTCTGGCGGGACGAGGACAAAGCAGGATTCTCCGCCGACGAGAGATGGGTCACCGAGATCCCTAGCCTGATCACTGTGGAGCACCAGCCGAATCTACTCCTCGCCTGGATATACGGGACCGGGGCCCAGGAAATGGAGAGACGCAGCTCGGAGCAGGTGAAAGCCGGCATTGAGAAGCTGATGGCGATTTTGAAGAGGCGCTTCGAAGTTACTCCAGTTAAGGATGTCATTAGGTGAGTTTGTTACTTCGCACCTTCGAATACTAGGCATTCGTTGCGAAGGGACTAAGTTAAATAGGTGTCGGTTGTTGGATCGGGATATAAGACGGTATTAAATAAGTAATGAAACGGTATAAAACTGTTAAAGTCCGGTTCGAAGGACCAAATTTCTTGCTAACAATTATTACGTATTCAATATCGTATTCTCAAAGTGCACGTATAAGTTTGTATAATTCAATATAAAATTTATAATTATTTAAATATTATTGCGTTGACCAAAAATTTAAACATAGTTAACGATTTAATATGAATACTTAAAAAGCTTACGTTGTAGCTAATTGCGTTTTAAAATTACCTCACAATAACGAACAGAGGAGAACAGAATGTCCTGGTGATTTTAGGTACGATTTAAACCTAAAGCAGTTTCAGTCTAATAGGAAATTCAGACAGATTTTTTCAGCCGACTCCAAAAACGGAGGTGGTTGTCAATTCGCCTGTATTTTTTTTTATGTTTGTTACCTCAGAACTTCCAAATGAGTGCGCCGATTTAAATGATTCTTTTTTCATTTGAAAGCTGATGCTTCCCATGGGGTCCCATATTAATTTCATTGGTATTAAATCTTGGGCTCCGGAGATACATAGGGAACTCCTGAAAATCAATAATAAAATGAAAACACCGCGAGATATTTGAAGGCGGTTTTGTTTTTCGTTAGTAAATAAATTTACTTGTTCATCCGTCGTGTCGATTTCAGGTCGCAATGGGCCGCGAACCCGTTCGCCAGGGGCGCCTACTCGTACCGTAGCGTTATGACCGAAGAAGAGGCAGGGGACGCGGTGGCGCTCAGCGAGCCGCTTTACCGCCGCGACGGGTTCCCGGTGGTCTGCTTCGGCGGCGAGGCGACCTCCCACCGCCGCCACTCGGCGGTGCACGGCGCCGTGGAGGCCGGCTTCAGGGAGGCCGACCGGCTGATCGCCATCTTGAAAAAGTGACGCGCCATCTTGAGAAAGTGACGCGCCATCTTGAAAACGTACCGCGCCGGTTTCCGACGCGTTCGCAAATAGGGAATTGGGAATGACGGGTGCGTTCGTGAAAAGTGCTTTTTTTTTGAGATTGCATACGCATATTTTATGTATATGTTTTAACGTAATAAAATATAATTATAATGTAATGGAAATAAATAATGAATTTTACATGAATAATTTTAATCTTAAACGGTGATAAGGTGCATATCAATAAATGTTTGCGAATGTAAACAGTGTATTTTTACTCGTGTTATAGACACCAGCAGTATACACGAAAATGGAAGGGAGTTTATATTTTATAGGAAAGCTTGTGTTTGTTTCAATTCATCCCACACGCCACACGGTGGTATACGAATTAAATATGAAAATTTCTGTATACCGTCCAGTTTATATGTCTTATCTATGGTACCATCATCGAAATCATTTTTTTGCATTGTTTTCGAAAATATCCAGATTTTCTCAATATGTTTTCCTTCATCGCTATACACACGTTAAATGGAAAATATGACACATGAAAATTAAAACTTTAATTAATAATTTTATTTAACACTAAATTAAAAATGATTCCTTTATATAAGGAACAGAAACTACAAATATCTGTTGTCTTTTAATCCTGATAACATTTCACTGATACAACAGAAAATTGCGAAAAGAGCACACAGTGAAGGACCAACCATCAACGTGGTGATGGTAATTGGCGGTTTGACGAGTTGCACGATGGTGAAATTTAGATGAATGATGTGAAATTTAGCGGCAGGTTAATCCGAACAATTATCTAATCCGAACAATCTATCGCATATATCACATGGGATCCTTTACCCAGAGGATGTGGATGAGGATGAAATGCAAAAGGATGCTCCCTTCGCAAGGTCAAAGAGTTGAGGCGATCTGGCAGGATTCGAGCGGCTCTTCGTTTGATGCGGTCAAATAAAAGGAGCTGGTATTTCAGTGTCCCCAACCTGACCTCTGGTCAAAACAGTATTCGATGTGCGGCCGAATCTGTTCTTTATAGAGTCAAAAGTCAAAGTCAACATTTCTTTATTCGGTATAGGTATATTTTAAGCCCTTATTGAACGTAAACCCTTATTAAACTACCACCGGTTCAATAAACCAGACCTGCCAGAGAAGAACCGGAAAGAAACTCTGCAGTCTTATAATTTTTTTCTTTGAATTATTTAAGTATATACACAAAAGTATATATTTACGTATAAAATAAGCAGGAGCCAGGGGACTAGCAAGTACAGAGCAAGAGTCATTTCCACACATCCTTGTCCTCAATGTATAGAGCAGTAAAGGGGCCGGCAGTAATACTATCTTGAAGACACCGAGCTTTTTAGGAGCCAGCTTGGCTTTTCCTACCAAATGACCGCGAAATTGAACGCTGCTCGATATGTCAACGCTAGGAATTCCGATCGAATATGTGGGTGTCAAGGAAAGTGCCTTCACAAGAAGGAGATCCGACAAGGGTTACCTCCTCGCGGTCAACGCGCACACCTGTGTCTTCGTGGGGTTAAATTGGATTAACTTATAAAACTGAACAAGATAATGCGTAACAAAACCTAGACTCCAGACAAAAAATTATTCCGACACTCGTCAAAGTATTCTTGAGAAATATTTGCTAGGCCGGTATGTATTATTTATATTCATAGTTTGTATAAATGTTAACTGTAAATAAAACGATTACATATAATTATATATCGTTAAGGTTTTAATACCGATATTGTAATTCATTTAATATAATTCCCCTGTTTCTTTTTATTTTTTTTACCGCCAGCCTAGTGTCCCTTACGCTTCGTGGGATTATGAAGATCCTTTACAATCAGTTTCCATGCTCCTCTCCCCATGTAACTGATTGATCTCGACTACATAGGTGAGCAATATATAGTGTTAATTTTTCCTCTATGAAGCTAGAACGACTTGTAAAGCGCGTGTTATAAATTGACCTTAAAATGCAGAGAAGAATAAAAATGACTAAAGGTGCCGTTTCACTACCTTTATCACAAATTTTAAAAGTTTACACAATAATTCTATCTTTTTTTTTGTTTGTGTTTGTTTTTCATTGCAAAAGACATTTTATATTATGTATAGTTGCTGATGCCGTAAAATTAAATTGTACTACGATTAAGTAATGACTTTAAATTTCGAAGTGTCTACTCTGCCACTAGTGGCCATTTAATAAAAATGAATACTGCGGCTAGTGGTAAGTTAAGATATTTTTATTCTGCCGCAATAGATAGAGCAAGAAATAATGGTATTCTTTGCATACTTTTAGTGGATTTAGTTAGGTTCAAAGATCTGACACAGAGGAGACACAGAACACCTCACAGTCTTGTGGTGCCCTACCTGGTATTACGAGAATTCTGGCGAGAGCGTATGAAAGAGTAAAATTTAACATTTGCGGCCGGCTAGAGACAAAGTACCGCATTTTTCCCATCTAAAACACGTATTTAAATATTTAAGTCCTACATATTACTGTTTTCTCCCCTTTGGATCGACCCAACGTTTTCGAAAAACTGCAATTAGCAGTCTGTCTTATTGTCGATTAAATAACTGGGGGCAGAATATTTTATGTTAGACTGGAACTGTTAGAACTATTTCACGACTTACATATATTTAAAATTAAACTTTATTGGATTGCGTTTGAATACATAATACTTGCGGTAAAATTATTTTTTTCTTGTACTACCTCTAGCGCCTAAGTAATTCTATTTACTAAATGGCCACTGGTGGCAGACTAGACACTTCCATTAAATTATATCAAGGGTTAGGATAAGATTGAACTAAAATTAACTTTTTTGTCGTTGGAATTAAATTCAGATTAATACACATGATACACAAGGATGATACGCTATCACATGATTCATAATACACAATGATGAATAGTTGTGTAGATAAAACAGTCCCCTTTTAAAGACATTCCAACTGATTTATTTTATAAATCAAGTTTAAGTTAGTCAAAGCGGGCTACTAATTCGGTGAACTTACTAATGTCTCGAGATCGACTCTAATCTTCCGTTCTGAGTAAGTTACGCACTAATGTGTTAACGCCTTGTAACTGGTTTGAGAACCAGCGAAATGCCAACTAACATCATTACTCGCCTTGAAGCCGGATAAGGATATTGTACTCCGCGTTGCGAAACAATTTTTACGAAGCCTTTATTGTAGCTTTTTTGAAGATGGGGTAAAGAAAAAGCAGTAATATATCAAGAGTGTCGTTTTAATAAATTTAATCTGTGTATGTACTCTTTTATTTCAACACTCGATTTATATTTCAGGCGGTTTGTGATCACATTTCTTGTAGTTACACAGAGGATCGCGACAGTATTGTCTCAGCAAAAGGTTCCGGAAAATATAACACAGGCAGTGGTCAGTGGTTCTCAAACATCAGGTAAGGTTTACACTTTTATTCTACTTTACAAACTTTTTAGACTGTCACATAAAGAAGAATATCTGATCAGCCTACAAAAATATGAGGCGATTACATTGTATAGTGATTCTCAGTGTATTTACCCAAATGAAATTCTAGGGAACATAGGTAATATCAAAGTATTTGAAGATTTTCCTCTTTTTACATTATAAAAGTATAATAATTAATTCACCTTGCCAGATTAACCGTATAAAAAGTTGGTGGGAATAAATAAAGGCACGTTGAATTTATCGTCGAATTACCGACAGATTATTATTTATTTATTTAAAAATTTATTGTTTACACCCCACAATAAGGCCAAACAAAAGGCAAACTTAATGCTAATAAGCATTATCTTCCAGTCAACCCTGGGAGTAGTGAAAAATTTGACGTAGGTGCAAAACAAAATCTAAAATTGTATTTTTGACGTCTGTTTGAGTTTTGATAGAGATATTGGACGTCGTGTCATTATCCTTACAACTGTAATATAAATCACCAAGTTCAGTGTATTAGTGTGCGGAACATGCTTTATTGTGAGGCATTCCCGCTTGTTGTGCGGACACTTCGTAATCTTGAGTTAATCGAGAGATGACACCATCATCACTCCGCGGCGCATTTTTTTTATTAGTTTTTTTTATGTGAAAGTTTGCCAAGCGAGCAGACGGTTCACCTGATGTGAAGGTCTGTAGATGCGTTGACAACCTTTTTGAAAATTGGGCTCCGGCCACCTCACTCACCTGACGAAACTCGAAAGTATTATACTTCCACTTTACGCCGGTCTTCTGTGAGGTCGTGGTACTTACCCGGACGAGCCTGCCCATTCGTGCAACAGCCGAGACTGCTGAGTGGCCCTACCACCATCGAACTACAGGACGTTGTGTAAAAACGTATCTTAAAATATTTATTATGATTCATTTATTTACCTAAGCTACTCGTTAATTCGTTATTTTAAATACGTAAATTCTCATTTAACAACGACATGAAATCTGTAAGAGATTTCAACCGATAATCGGCTCATCGCGATATCTCTGGAACCATAAGGCGTAGAGGCTTGAAATTTGGTAGGAATATTCCTTTCGCCGAGTAGAGGTCAGCTAAGAATTTCTTATTTTACCGAAATTCCACAAATAGTTTGCCCGATCAGCTAGTAAGCAATTATGTATAATAAATAGGAATCGATTCCTTGGATGGTTTGATTGTACTTAGTTGTTAAAGTTCAAACTGAAGCAAAATACAACACGCAATCTTCTTTTGGGCAGATCATGATGTCATGATATTGCTTACCTATTATACATATACGACACAATATGTCATATTATATTTCCGCGCGCTTTTATTTACTTGCTACCTTGTATAAACTCCTTATAAATAACGATAATCCTTGTAAATAACGTTGGCTATATCCTTAAAACTAAAATAAGCCAGATCAGATTTGTGAACTGACATTCCCATTTCGTTTAAGAGACAACAGCAACATTGAAATGCGGTTTCTCAAATCCGGGAGGTCTTATATATCGGTTCCAAAACGGGCCTCTTGCGGATTTCGGGGAGTTCCCTTGGATGGTCGCCATCATTAGGTATGTAATCGTATATAATAATTGTTCGTACACTTTTTCGCTATGTCCCTAAGAATAATGTGCAAATTAAAATTAATAATATTCAAAATCATAGCATGATAATTTAGTTACAGGGTATGTAAAGACAGACATGCAAATTGCATGTATACGTTTTAAGCAAATTAGAATTATAAAACTAATTACAAAATTAATTGGTTTATTTTGTTTTATTTTACATAAAAATGAAATTAGCCGCATTTAATAATTTGTTTTTTATGCAATTAAATTAATTTGAATAAAAAAATTTCATCATCATCATATACGCCTGAGCCATAGGCTCAGGAGGTTGTGTAAAATGAAACCCGAAAGACAAAAAGTTATAAAAGATGAGTAAATCAATTATTTGATTGATTCATCTCCCGCGTAGGAATACGTAGAAAATAAATTCAGACAGACATCTTGGATTTTTTTTAAATATTATTTTTCAAATGTTGCGTAGTTCGCTACATTCGCTTGCATTATATCTCTTCAACAGGAAGTCAAACGTCTCGTCACATCAGTGGCAACAGAAAGACTACGTAGCTGCCGGCTCCATCATCCATCCGTCAGTGGTGCTTACCACCGCGCACTGGATAGGCGAGTTGAACCCAGGCGAGGTAACATATTATGTATATTTTTACTTTATATAGATAGATATAGTGATTATTATCGATTTTTAAAAAGTAGGTAAGTTTTCGAAATTATCACGCAATGAGCATATTGACAAATTCGTTGTATAAAATAACATCTAAAAACCCTGCACTGCACATGTCTTGTAATTTAAAAAAAAGTCTAAATTTCATACAGGCGTCTCAACTAGGCAAAGGCTCTCTGTATTATATCATCATTTAATTAATAGACTTCCTATTCAAGATAGTTAAATAGTATTTAATATCCTTTTATGTCCCCATGATCAGATCAAAAGTCGAGCTGGCGAGTGGGATACCTCTGGGATGGAAGAACTGTATGTCTACCAAGAGAGAAACGTAATGAAAGTCGTGAAGCATCCGGACTTTTTTAGTGGTGAGGAAATAAAACCTCATTTTCGTAATCCGGCGGCCGCTCAGAGACGTTAGTTAGCACTTGATGGGTGTTAAGTTTTTTAAACATGTTTGAGGGTGGGTGTAAGAATTGGGTAGGACCATGCAGCAGTTTCTACAGTTGTACGAATGCACTGGTACGATCATAGGAGTACCACCGCAGAGAAGACCGGTGTGCAATGGAAGTATTATACTTTCGCAATTCTTCTGATGAGTAAGGTAGCCGGGGGTCTATTTATTTAAAGATTGGCAACGCATCTGCAACGATTCACGTGTTGTGAATGTCCATGGGCGGCGGTAGTAACATCAAGTGAAACACCCACTCGCTTGCCCACTATGCACCTAAAAAATACATTACAATGCAGTTCGCGATAACTCAGGATGGCTGACTTCTTTATGTCAAAGACACTTTTGATTTTTACAAGTGAATTTTTCTATATAAATACTTCCTTGCCTTACTGTTGTGACGAACCGGTTCTTGTCGACATAAAGGTTAAATATTTTCAATGCGGAGACGCAACTAATGTTCTTTGCCAAGAACTTTATACGATAACATCTAAAAATACTTACAGGTTTCATTTAAGTAAGTATTATTTGTATTCAAGCATGACTTCAAATATTATCCACGATCTATCTCGGGTGAAAAACCGATAGTGAAATATTTAAAATATAATTATATCCTAGTTCTGCGGATACCTAGTTAAAAAACTATAGTGTTATTTTTATTATCAAATCTTGTGTCGCATTAAAATTACCCTCCAGAATTTTGCCGTAAAAAGTAAAGTAAAGTAACATGTATAGGCACATGTCCCACTGCTGGGCAAAGGCCTCCTCTATACAGAAGGTATCAGGGCATGGTCTACTACGCGGCCCCACTACGGATTGGCGGACTTCACATATCTTCGAAAAATATTTTCTTTGTTATTATTTCGAAAATATGCTGGTTTACTCACGATGTTTTCCTTCACCGCGGAGCACGTGATAAGTCAGCACTTAAAGTTAAAAACTTCATTGGTGCCGTCACCGGGAATCAAACTCAGGTTGCTCGAGTATATTGAAATAAAGGCGAGCGCCCGAACACTGAGCTATCACAGCTCAGCGCCCGGACACTGAGCTATCACGACTCGTCATGAGTCATGTCATTTGAGTCGCCAAAAGGATGGTTAAACATTTTGAATTGATCATTTGGTCATTAAGAAGCCATTTGACAGCTTTATTAACTTCTATGACGAGTGTTTCAGAAACCGGGCGTGAGACCTTGAAACGAGATTAGATCGAAATTTCAACTTTGACTTTGACATTACAGAGTCGTTGGCGAACGACCTCGCCTTGCTGTTCTTGGACGAACCTTACGACCTACCTCCTGCGCCGCATATGGGCTCGGTGTGTGTCGCACAAACTGTTCCAGTACCAGGCAGCGAGTGTTTCGGCATGGGATGGGGCCTAGGCGCCAAAAACCGTAGTAACGTACTGATGAAAGTAAGCAATCATTAATGATACGTTCGTTCTATGCTAATGGAACTTAAGCTCTGAAGAGACAGTTATGCAATGACGAAAATGATTAACTAGGTGAAGTAGATACTTACAATTGTAACTACTTCGTTAATGACGTAGGCCCCGGAGGTCGTGGGTTCTATTCCGACACGGGATAAGTATTTATGTGACCCAGAGACAGTTGTTTCGGGTCTGGGCGTTCGTGCCGGGGAGAGAAAAATCAAGTAGGCTAGTGGGTCGTAAAAAATTTAAACCTAAAAATACCATTAACAAGATTAACATCATCATAAAATGTCCTTGACGCATTCGCCAAGGCATCCGTTTCGGCGCCGTGGGTTCGATTCCCACACGGGTCAACTATTTTTGTGACCCACGTATAGTTGTTTCGGTTCTGGGTGTTTGTCCACATGATATTTATGTTTGTAAAAAAAGACTGGCAGACCAAAAGTTTATGCGATGCTCGAGATGTACGAATAGGTCAGGTCAACGCAGGAAGCATCGCGATCTCGCAAAATACTAACGCAAGTAGAAGTATCTAAATTGGCCTTTCTAAACTGGGAACACGCCTTCAAACGTCATGGACGTCTGTCAAAGCATAGCAATAGGTGAACGGTGAACTTGTTCAATTGCCATTAAATGCAAATAAAAATCAATGAGATTAAGCGCTAATAACAACACAAGGAAAAGTAGACAAATAAACGACGTCAAATCACCAACAAATATATTTTCGGCCAAAATCGATTCGAACCCGCAAACTTGTTTATCATATTATTTTCACCCGAATCACAAGAAAATCTAAAAATAATACCAAATAAACTTGTTTACGTAATACCACTATGAATTATCGGATAAAGACAGCGCGAGGTATGTACGTAGCAAAAGTTAACAGGAGGCCTCTTGCGCGCATTTGGCCTTAAAAAGCGTTTTCATGATTAATTATGACTGATTTAATAGACAAAAGTCATCCTCCATGTTACTTACACTGTGGTTATTTATCCGTACCATTATACCTACCAGGTTATTCCTATTTGCTCAATTTGCAGCTCAAAGTGAACGTGTTGAGCCGCGACGATTGCGAGGAACTGATGAAGAAGACCAGGCTCGGAGACTCATTCCAATTGCACGAAAGCTTCGTCTGCGCCAGCTCCGCCGAAAGCTGCGAGGGGGACATTGGAGCATCGCTCGTTTGCCCAATTACCGTAATAATCGATAAATAGACTAATAGTAACATGTTAGGTAACGGTATGTAATTGGGTACAATTATAATGTTTAATCTTAAGTGCAGAGATTAGAACTAATAAAAAAATTTTAATTTCAAAAAGGATGGCGACATCTCTGGTTTGTGAAACGATATTCGAAATTGTTTGTAGTCTGGAAAGGATATAACAATGGATGCGCCAAGCATTGTTTCAAATGTTAAACAATATTAAGTTAGTAAATAAAAGACGTTGAGATTTTCGTTGGTGTGGCAATCAGCTTAGTGGCTAAAGCGTCAGGGTGCGAATCCCAAAGACGTCGGTTCGATTCCCACAGCGGCGAAAAGCTTTTCGTTCCTTTTTTCTACAAATTTTAATAGGACCAATTAATTCTTTTTAACCTAACCTAATAATTTCATCTTCGTGCCGGCACCAATGAAATTGTTAACTGTGATAAGTGTCGAATTATCACATGCTCTGCTGTGAAGGAACACTTCGTGAGTAAGCCGGCATATTTTCGAAATAATATTAATAAATAAAATTTTTTGAAATATATGTGAAGTCCGCAGTGGGGTCACGCGGTGAACTAGGCCCTAATACCCAATTTATAGAGGAGCCCTTTGTCCAGTAGTGTACTTATAAACTTACAAGTATAAATGCTTATTTAAAACGAAAAAAAAAAACTATCAGGTAAAAGGGGAAACATAACGCGGGGGTAACATCAGGCAGTGCCTTGTGTTGTGTGGTGACGGCTTAAACTAGGCCATGGTTAAAGCAAACATGCACACGCAAAGGTCTTTACAGAACCTCGGCTTGAATATTTAGTTAGGACTGACTTTACTTTGTTTTGCCCAATTATCTATGCACAGGAAACAGACCTATTAAGCCTTCAAAACTTTCCGAGTTCAGTTTCGTAACTGAAGGTAACTGACACAGCGGCGACAATCTTTTCGTACTTTTTCTACATGTTTTAATGTTCAATATTAAGTGCAGAGATTAGCACAATAAAAAAAACTTTAAAATGAATTGCTTTAACCTAAAACATTAGATGTGATCCGAACGCCTTTATCGTAGATAAAGACCGCTTTTATTTTAGGTTTTTTGCTTTATAGATTTGGTGTGGAGGATCTTTGTGGAAAGCGGTGATCACACGCAATCACGATTTTTGATCATGATCGTTGATTTCAGGGCGATAGCGCCAGATTTTCGCTGTACGGCCTTAGTGCGTATCGAGTGAGCGAGCCGGGTGCACCGTGCTTGTATGTCAACGCGCCGTCGTTTTACAAATGGATCGGAGAGAGCATGGCCGAAGAGGGATTTAACACATCTACCTACACATACGAACAGTCCTAAGCTTAGCTAACAGTTGGGTTAATGAATAAAACGATTAAATAAATTATTGAATGGAATTATTTTATTATAGAGTTCGTTAAATACCCGCCGTCGCAGAAGATACGCAATAAGAAAAGGTTTAACGATCCTCCGTGGGGATAAGAGCTACAGATACTTTAAATACGCCAGATTATGACATTTAATAACTTTTATCAGCAGTATGAATATAAAGTAAAAAATAAAATTTTATTATATGTAGACATAGACAGACATAAACTTTATTTTGACAAGCAACAAACAGCCCAAAAAATTCAAAAAATAAATGACGTGAACATAACAAATTGATAATATGTGTACATTATATAATAATAACTCTAATGCCTCTTAATTCCTGCTGACACAAAACACCTAATAACCTAATAACCACCCACGGGCATATCCAGATTTCAGTTACCTTACATAGGTAATAATACCTTTTAAAGGTAGTACCTTATAAATGCATGCACAAAATTAGATTTTTGATGAAATTACCTAAATAAATACTGTTCTGTTAGGAAATAGAAACGATGATTGATTTTTTTAAAAGAACTTATTGGCCAGTAGGGCAAACTGAACAGAAGTTTCACTAAAATTCTAAGTAAACCGACACAATCGTTATTAATTCGGATAGAGCTTCCGCACTCTACAACGGCTGACGAGAAAGTCCCCGAACACGGCGAGCACTGCTCCGTTTATAGGCCGTCGCAGTGTGCTACTACCCTCCTATCTTCTAACACGGCCTCTCCTGACGACTGGTCGTCCTCGATCCTGAAGTGCCCACGCGTTGGTCGTGAGTCGACGGAGTCTTCAGCGTTGTCTGTACACAGCGGAGCAGGTGCTGCGACCACTGCTGGTGTTGATGAGTAGGCTCAGAGGGGTAGTCAGCATTGTCTGAAACCAAGCGGGGGTTATCAACGGGGCCTTGAGACATTTTATCGACGATGATACCTCTTTCCAAATATCTGACTAGCGAGTCGAACGCTACAGTTTGTATGGTGGCTTTAGAAATTGCTAACACATGTAACTGTCAACATGATGTACGACTGGATATTGCACATATACACATGACTAACAGGCTAACGCCGATATGACTTAGCACAGCGCCAGACTGGCTCCAATGACTTAACAAAAATTTGCTAACGCTAGAATGACTTGAAGCTAGATGAGCTCGTGGTAACGGATTGTGTTCGACTAGCGACACCATTCACTAAGAACAAGATAAAACAGCGACTTGACATTAAGTCAACGCCTATGTTCGACTAGCGAGACTACTCACTACGAACAAAAGAAACCAGCGACTTGACATTAAGTCAACGCCTATGTTCGACTAGCGAGACTACTCACTACGAACAAATAAACCAGTAGCGAAGAATGTAGCACTCCGTCGGCCACTCTCCGAGCTATAGCACCATCTGTTCCACAGCTGCCCGCGTTCTCTTGCGCGTAGACTTAGAGCCATTCACTCTCAGAGAATGGTCGCACAGGTCTCAGGGTTCCACTCGCCCTCTCGTGGCGCCATAAACTGTTCAGCTACATACGCAGTCTAGCCACGGGCTCTAACGAAGAGTTTCAGCTCATAACGATCCCTGCATAGCGCCCGAACCACCCGGTACGGCCTACGCATACCTGGATCAAGTTTTCCCTGCAACTGAGAATAATTAAGCACAAATACAAGGTCACCACCTTCCTTGTACTTTCAAGAGGTTAACGGCCTTTGGTAACCCACTCAGATCTGATTCAGCCTTATTTTCAGCCAGCCTCTCGGCCGTCCTTTTTCTTTTAATCTTCCTTAAATACTCATAAAGCTACACCACTGACTACTCAAAGAGCAGACGTTGATTTGCACTAGGCTACGGTTACGGTATTTTGGTACAGTTACTAACCCAACGAATAGACAACGTATTAACTACCTGGCGCTCAGGCATCTTCCTAATAAGATTCCTAATACGATCATGAAACATAAACAGAAAGAAAACTACGAACTCATTTTACATTTTCAAAGTCTAAATTTCTTTATTCAAAATAGGCTTATTTTAAGCTCTTATTGAACGTCAAAAACTAACCACGACGGGCGAATCTGCGGGTCAGTAATACCCCGTTTCACTATTACCGATACCAGCTCATCACATAACTCTCTAACGTTGCGTAGCCTTAAAATGAACCGACGAGCATAGTCTGCGTATGTAAGGAACTAATCCGGATCGAAACTCATAATTTCGTACAAAATGTTCACTATGTAAGATTTTCTGGGACACAAACTCAACTCCTTTTTAAACTCACTCCAACTGCAGTCGTTTGTTACCCATTCGTTAACCTCTTAACTTTTTGCATCCCCTTGTAAATAATTAACAATACGAAACAGACATTCATGTCATTAGCATTCAGTTCTAAATTCAAAATGTAATGAGTTTTGTTAGATCTCACCGGTATATCTTATCCGACCCGCACTTATGTGGTCTACCACTGCACTCACTGAAACGCTCCGGTGAAGACGGGACCACTGAATCCAGCCCGCCTTTGAAGCGCGCTCGCTTACTGGGCCGCGCTTGACAGCGTTGACGTCTGCCACGGACGCCACAGACTGCCACAGTGGAAGCACAGCCACAGACTGCCACAGCGGAAGCACAGCCACTGGCTGCCTTCTTTGTGACGAAGCCGGAAGCTGTTGTTCCGCCAGTGATGTTGATCTATTCAAAATTTGTTGCATTTTTTCGATTAGAACATTGCTAGAAGAGATGCGTCATTCGTGACGCGAATTACGCTGTCTAGAATTTGAACTGTTGGTTACTCGAACGTCATTTACTTTCACTCTTTTTATGAGGCATAAATTTCAACAGATAATCGCAAATAAGGTGTATTTCGAATCAAATATCAAAAATTTGCCAAACAAATTACTAAGTAGTCATGACAAAACAAAATGGAATCTGAAGTAAAGATATTTCAAAATGTATTCACAAATAAACCTTTATTCCGGGTTTAATTATTAAACTGGAACGTACTCACCAAACCTGTCGTTTACACTTAGCCAAAAGATAATGCCACCATTACTTTATTACCACGATTTACTTACGAACCAATATATTTTCTTTACGAGGGTAGGCACCCAATGAATAAAATAACTCGCCGATTGTTTGAAAACTCAAAAACGATTCATATCAGGATATACGGAGTTAAGACGCGTAAGTTTTCGAATCCCACTTCTGGTGTTAGGAAATAGAAACGATGATTGATTTTTTAAAAAGAACATATTGGCCAGTAGGGCAAACTGAACAGAAGTTTCACTAAAATTCTAAGTAAACCGACACAATCGTTATTAATTCGGATAGAGCTTCCGCACTCTACAACGGCTGACGAGAAAGTCCCCGAACACGGCGAGCACTGCTCCGTTTATAGGCCGTCGCAGTGTGCTACTACCCTCCTATCTTCTAACAGTTCCATATCTGAAAAATTTATATATCCAGTAATCTCAAATGTTTATTTAATTTAAATAAAACAAGTGGAAAGTGCTGAAATTGCTTTATAAATAAAACTTTTAAAACAATCGCATTTGTTTTTGTGAGAGAAATTATTTAAGACACTTATAAAATGTGTATAGATAGTCCAGATTAAATAAACACTAAAAATAAAATGGTACAAGGAATAAAAAAGCCTAGTTAAATCACCAACAGACTGTTGAACTAATATCACCGAGACTCAACTTCTGTCACGCACAACTACCTATTTCACTGCTATCAATCTTCCGTTAAGTTTGTATAACACCCATCAAATATATTGCAAACTACATTTAGCTATTTTCGTGGGGAGAAAACTTTATAAAACAGTGAAATAAATAAGAATAAAACATTTTTAAAAAGCATCAGTGCAAATTCCAAAACATAATTTATTTGACTGTGCCATAAAACATAGAACACTAAAAAACCTTAATATGTAAAGAAAAGTCTTTAAAATGATGTTTGAATAACAAATATTATGCTTGTTTGTTGTCATTAACTTATCACTTAAAAAATATGTATGTATACAAATTTGTATAAAAACTTTGCTATAAAATAGTAGTTATCTCTAAGTGGATTTGGTCCTACGGACAATAGACAGATGGGCATTGGTAACCTAGGGCCTTAGAGATAAAGAGTATTCCGATGCCTAGAAAGTGTCCATAAAATAGAACAAACTACCACCGTGTGACCGTAGCTTAAGTTATTAATTTCAAATAAAGAACCAAATATGTTAAGAGCTCAACAAAAGTACATCAAGTGAGATAGATATGCGCTCTACAAAGGTTTGTTGTGATAACAAAATTTAAACACACAGCTAAATAAAATATTTAAATAACAGTTTGGAAATTTTTACAAAACTTTAGCCGCTTCATAAAGTTTATTTTCGGACTTTATTTAAAAGTATATAATTTCATTCACACTCTATAATTATTACATTTATATTTTTCTTAGACCATCTTAAATTTTATCTGCAATAAGGAACTTGCTCTTGTAGCATTAGAACCATTTTGTTTTACGAGTAAACTCTTTAACACAAACATTTTTGTGGAAACTATTTCAGTTAACACATGAGATACTAATTATCTCTACCCGTTAGAAACGCCAAATAAAATCTACGTACAATAAATGTCACAGACATCATTAAAAATGTCTGACTATAGGCACACAAGTCCGGATCATAGACAATGACTGCCTAAAGTATGTCAGGCATAGACAACGTTCATAATGTCTGAGCACACGGGTCCGGGCCATAGACAATGACTGGAAGTCAGGCATAGACAACGTCCGACTCTTTGACCTTCACGCTTATCTCGACCTTATCGTCCTCGACGTCCGATCCGTCTCCCTTCAGCCTGACCGAAAAGTGGGTAGGGAAGGTTAACAAGAATCCGTGAACATGGCACACGGGTCCGGCCCATAGACAATGACCGCCCGAAGGACATCAGGCATAGACAAAGTCCGACTCTATGACCTTCGCGCTGATTATGTTCCCATCCTCGTCCACGTCGCACATGGTTATCTCGACCTTTTCGTCGTCGACGTCCCGCGATTCTCCCTTCAGCTTGACCGAAAAGTGGGTGGGCGAGGTCTCTGTCGCTTCCGCCACCTGCTTCAGCTCGAAGTCGAAGGTGTTGCCCAGCGAGCGCTTCGGCCCGCTGTAGCCGCCCACTATCTTCTTGGAGACCTCGATCTCCTCGATCCTGGTGGTCGTCAGACGGTACATCCCGTCCTCGCTCAGTTGATACCTGAAACGCGCGAGCTTTGTTAGCGCTGGACAAAGTACGAGACGTTGTCACCGTTTCAGTTTTCTATGAGTTATAACTGAGCGGTTAAATAGGTTAACGCTTACATGATAATCGTAAGTTGTCGTTATGTATACTTCGTACAAGAACCAAACCTTAAACTGCATTTTGTTAGCGCAGTGACTATTTTGGCGGTTTTTCGTATTCGCTGCATTAGCGTTTATAATGTCCCGGGAAAGGCTTTCATTTCGATGGCCGGAAGTTATAAGTGAAATCCATATAATCCGTAAACTATAGCTCGGTTAGCTAGACCCGAAAAATATAACGCCTTCATAGAAGAGCGGCGAGAATGAAAATGATTTACATATGCGCATTTGTCCAAAAATTGGGCAAATTTTCACAAGTAACAAGCTTGCTCAGTTACCATAAATTTGCGAAATAATTATAGCAACAATTTCGAAGATTTGTGAAATTCGCCAATTCGCAGTGGGATCGCGTGCTGGATGCTCTAATACCCATAGTACAGAGGAGGCCTTTGCCCAGCAGTGGGGCATAAGTAAGCTGTTACATTATTTTTTTCTTAGTATCGAAAGCTTCGTCACATAATCGCAATTACCCACCTGAAGCGACTGTGTCCGAAGGGCCATTGGGCGCCGTGCACTTTGACCAGGTGCGTGGTAAGCCTGGTGCCCCTCGAGAACACCTTGGCCTCCTTGTCCGGGCAAACGTGGCACGCGTACTTCCGCGGCGTCCTGGGCTTCTTCCTGGGATCACAAGACTCCTCGTCTGAGGGGCCAGAATCGCTCCCGTCCCCCTCCCTATCGCTGCCCCCCTCGTCCTTCACTTTGCGCCGCCTCTTCCGCGTGTGCGTCGGAATGTGTTTGCGCAGGTCGCATTTCGTCACCGCCCTGTAGGGTTTGTGTTCGGCGTGAGGATTTCAAATGATAGTAAAGATCTGTGAATGGTAATACCTTTTATTATTTTTTATAAAATTTATTATGTTATTGGGATCAGATAGTTAAAACTAAAATAATCGAGATTGGACTGAATGAGATATTGTTTTTATGTGATGGGTTTGGCTATTGGATGGGCATTGTAAGTACTAAAAGAATATTTAAAAAAACTAATGCAGGTGAGAGATGAAGGCAAGCAATTCCATAAAGAGGCTGGGACAATGTGGGCTCGCTACAATTACAGTAGGGGTTTGCCTAACTGTTAGTAGCGACAGTGTCTCACCTGTAGGAGCAGACGAAGTGAATCAAGAGCGCGACTGAAAGAGGAACGCAATGAAGTCCTATCTTGAAGAGGTAGGAACAACAGTAATTATCTGGGGTCGCAACCGCTGAGTAACAATGAGGGGTCGCTACAATTACAGTAGGGGTCTAGAGAGGCAGGGAGCAGTAGGGGTTTTCCTAAAGCCCAACTGTGATCAACAACACGGTCTCACTTGTAGGGCCGGTCTAAGTAAATCGAGAGCGCGACTAAAAGAAGAACGACTAAAATCCTTACCTGGAGCGGCAGGGAGCGGCAGAGTGTAAGGGTCTGCCTATCTAAAGCCCAACTGTGACTAACAACAGAATCTCACCTGTAAGGCCGCTACAGTAGGGGTAGCCCAAGTAGGGTAGGGTCAGCAATGTTGGGTCGCTACGAGTAGAGCAGGGGATTCCCTAAAGCGCAACTGTGATTAACAACAGGCTGTCACGTGTACGGCCCCTACAGTAGGGTTATTCCAAATATGGTAGGGTCAGCAATGTTTGGTCGCTACCAGTAGAGCAAGGGATTCCCTAAAGCCCAGCTGTGATTGGCAACAGGCTCTCACCTGTAGGGGCAGTGCGGGCAGGCGTGGGTGCGCGCCGCCTCCTTGCCTAGATGGCGGTAGCGCACGTGCTGCGCCAGCGCGGCCAGACTGGGCGCCGACATGTCGCATAAAGAGCACGCGTACAGCGACACGTGCTGGCGCGAGTGCTCCTTCTCTAGGTACTCTGTGGCGCATGCCAGCCCGCAGAACGAGCAGTTGTAGCTCGATTGCGGGTTCACGTTCTGCGAACGAACTCCCGGGTCAGGGTAGTGTTGGCAAATGATTCTGATGATGTGTTGTCGTGCATAAGAACAAAGGTCGGTCATTTCTGACGAGTGATTTGAACTTTTTTTTTAATGTATTACGAGATGACCATTGGATGATCTCAATCTATTGTGACTATCAAAGTCACCAATTCGTATCTTACGAGGTAACAAATTGAAAAGGACATATGAAAAATATTAGATATTTATTAAAAATATTATATATTGCATTACTATATGAGGACCAAAGTGATTACGCCGAAAGTAAGATGATTGTTTGAAGCGATATGATTGCATTCACAAACTAAGCAAAATGTACCCGTAAAAATGTTCACATGAATTTCCAGGGCTTAGTTAGTCATCAGAAATTATTTGCCCCACGTGTTCCGAACTCGGCCGTTCAAAAGCGAGCACATTTAAACTTTTTTGCTTCGCCAACTACATAGTCGTGATACTCCCGACGTTCCCATTCTTGACTTTTGATAGCGATACGGGTAAATTGCCTTTGGTTTGACCCCGACAACGCAACAACTTTAAAACGGGCAAGTTGTACCTGGGCTTTAGCTTCGTCTTAAGACCGATTTATACTGGCCAAGTGTTTAGTACAGTATACAAGTACAGTGAGTAAATTACTACTCGACTAAACACTTGACCGGTGTAAATCGGGCTTTAGCTCCCCCAGAAGCGCCCGCAAAGGCTTCGAGCGCTGGCAGGGTCGGGGAAGCGGGCGAAAGCGTTCCCGTGCCCTGGCGACATGCGCGATATGGGTGGAACATCGTGGGGATTTTAGTCGGTGCGAGTCCTTGCCCCCACGGAGGCGTGGGGGTTTTAATCAGTGCGAGTACGACACAACCCGTCCTTGCCGCCGCGAGGGCTGCTATGCGTAGGCATTTCCCCCAACTTAACAAAAAAAAATAGTGTTCACCACTCGCCTGGCGGCGCAGGTGGTCGCGCAGCTTTCTGTTGCTCGCGAAGTGCGCGCCGCAGTGGTAGCACGCGATGAGCCGCTCGCCGGTGTGCGAGCGCACGTGCGCCGCGAGCAGCGAGCGGCGCGGGAACGTCGCGCCGCAGCCCGCCCACGAGCAGAGCGCCGGCTCGCCGCCCACGTGCAGCCGCACGTGGTCCACGAACGTCTGGACGGCCGTTGGAAGGTGAGCCGCTTTAGGGTTGGTACAACGCTGGACTAATAGCTAGCTTCAAGAGTAATAGTACTCCTATTCTGAATATACAGTTTAGGTTGTTCAGAGCATCGGCGCGCCCCCCACGTGCAGGCGCACGTGGTCCACGAACGTCTGGACGGCCGTTGGAAGGTGAGCCGCTTTAGGGTTGGTACAACGCTGGACTAATAGCTAGCTTCAAGAGTAATAGTACTCCTATTCTGAATATACAATTTAGGTTGTTCAGAGCATCGGCGCGCCCCCCACGTGCAGGCGCACGTGTACCACGAACGTCTGAACGGCCGTTGGAAGGTGAGCCGCTTTAGGGTTGGTACAACGCTGGACTAATAGCTAGCTTCAAGAGTAATAGTACTCCTATTCTGAATATACAGTTTAGGTTGTTCAGAGCATCGGCGCGCCCCCCACGTGCAGGCGCACGTGGTCCACGAACGTCTGAACGGCCGTTGGAAGGTGAGCCGCTTTAGGGTTGGTACAACGCTGGACTAATAGCTAGCTTCAAGAGTAATAGTGCTCCTATTCTGAATATACAGTTTAGGTTGTTCAGAGCATCGGCGCGCCCCCCACGTGCAGGCGCACGTGGTCCACGAACGTCTGGACGGCCGTTGGAAGGTGAGCCGCTTTAGGGTTGGTACAACGCTGGACTAATAGGTAGCTTCAAGAGTAATAGTACTCCTATTCTGAATATACAGTTTAGGTTGTTCAGAGCATCGGCGCGCCCCCCACGTGCAGGCGCACGTGGTCCACGAACGTCTGAACGGCCGTTGGAAGGTGAGCCGCTTTAGGGTTGGTACAACGCTGGACTAATAGCTAGCTTCAAGAGTAATAGTACTCCTATTCTGAATATACAGTTAAGGTTGTTCAGAGCATCGGCGCGCCCCCCACGTGCAGGCGCACGTGGTCCACGAACGTCTGGACGGCCGTTGGAAGGTGAGCCGCTTTAGGGTTGGTACAACGCTGGACTAAAATCTTCGAGAGTTATAGTACTCCTTTTCTGAATAGAATAGTTTAGGTTTTATTTTTTATGTGGCAAAGGAGCCGGCGGTTCGCCCGATGTTAAGTGATGACCGCCACCCATAGACATATGCAATAGTCGAAGGGTTGCAGAAGCTTTGCCACCTTAAAATAAATTGGGCCCCGGCTACCACACTCACGAGACGAAACGCAGAAGTGTAACACTTATATTTTACGCCGGTCTTCTGTGAGGTTGTAGTACTTACCCGGACGGACATGCCAACACCATTGCGTGGCCCTACCACAGTTAGGTGTAGATTTTAACATTATTTCCATATGAGAAAAAGTAAGATTACGGCCCATAAATGTCCCACTGCCGAGAAAAGGCCTCCTCTGTAAAGAGGTATCAGGGCATAGTCCACCACGCGACCCCAGTACGGATTTGGACTTCACATATTTTTCTAAATATTTTTTCGTTAATATATCAAAAATATGCAGGTTTCCTCACGATGCTTTCCTTATCAGCACTAAAAATTAACAATTTCGTTGGTGCCGGCACTGGGGATCGTACTTGGGTTGCTCGAGTAAATTGAATTAAAGGCCAGCGCCCGGACACTGAGCTATATGGCTAGCGTATGACACATTCGTTAATTGTCCAGTTGACGAAGGAAGCAAAGGTCAGTGGAGGAGTTAAGTCACAAATAGAAAGTAACCTGCATGGAATCGAACTTGCATGTGCATCCTACCCATAGGCAGGTATGCTCGCTTATGAATTTTGGCAATTGATTGCGTTTGGTAGAGTCCTTTTTACATCGCGCCAGGTCGAGTGTTGCCCTTCCGTTGTAACCGATAGCCAGGAGTTTTGCATGATAAGAGTGGTAGTTTATGTGGCGGATCATCTCGCAATAGTTCGTCGTTTTGTGGCCGCACACGTCCCAGAGACAGACATATTCTGCATCTGGAACAAAAAGCACATGTATAAAATAGGAATTAAATTAACTAGTCATTATATTAAAAAGCATAATTGATTAAGTAGAATCATATGGACATTCACAAATTCATGCCTATCACACAGACTAGAGTTCCAATCGCTTAACTCTCTTGCTTATGTCACACTTAAATCTTATTTTGAGTTTTTTTTATGTGACAAAGTGGCAAACGTGCTGGCGGTTCGCCTGATGTTAAGTTATAAGCGCCGCCCACGGATATTTTCAACACCGGTAGTAGATGTGTTGCCACCTTTTAATAATTTGGGCCCGGCTACCTCACTGACCAGACGAAACGCAGAAGTGTAACTAACACTTCTACTTTACACCGGTGTTCTGTGAGGTCGAGGTACTAACCCGCAAGGACCTGCCCATTGCAGTCTTTGTTATACCTCTATAAAAGTTTAACACAATCATTGATGGTAATAATCACACTTACCAGCTTTATCATCAGTTTTAATGACATGAATATCAGAAATATGACCATTGACATGACTCTGGAACAATTCATAGTCGGAAAACTTCCATCGACAGGATTGCCATTCACATTCTAAATTCAAGTCCTCTATGCGCAGTTTACGAATAGACTAAAAACAGAAGAGACATATACAGCTTTACAATTGCGACAATAAATTAACACATGTCTAACGCTACTTGCCAATAATCATAAAAAACGTTTCAGAGACTTTCATTTGTTGCCACAACGTCGCATTACAAGTCTCTTACCTACTAACAGTATATTTTATCTCTTTTAAATTCATTCAATCCATTCATATATTTTGTGACCTTTACAAATGAACTTTACGTTACAGTTTTATACATAAGGATGTTCTAAAAATGTTTGTTTTATAAAATTAAATAACTTGGTAAATATTGATACAATTTTAAAAAGTTATCCTCTATATGTGTGTTCATTTATTGTTGCGGTTGTAACGCTATATAAGAGAAAAAATTGAGGTATAACAAATATTATCAGCCTTTGGTGCTCGTTGTTGGACATGGGCCTCTCCTAGTAACTTACTAGTAAGTATAATATGAAAAATTATAAATGTGGAATAAAAAATGTATTAAAAATATTTTCATTATTTATGAACTGCTGATCAAAGATATGCATTTACAAATAATTTTTATCGGTATAGAAACTAAATCATTGAAGTAATATTAATTACAAGAACCGGCAGAAATGTTCTTATATGAACAAAAATTAAAACTTGAGACTTAACACTAAGGCAGTAGTCGGCAAAGTGCGGCTCCAGAGCCACATGCTCTCTGCTCTCTGGCACAAATATTCATGGAAGGTGCAATCATATTTTTATTTTTAAAAAAAAAAAAACAGAAAAAAAATTATGTCTTATTTTGATAAATTAAAATTCTTCTATAAATCGAGAACATGATGTATAATTTTCTTTTCTTAAGTTAAAAGGTACATTAGTTAATTAAAATTTTATGTTTTTGTAAAAATACACAAAGAATATTGATTTTAATTTTATAAATTTTCATAACCGTAAACACAAACCATGTACAAGCTACCGGTTGAAATGGTTTGTATGTTTTCGACGTACTCCGGTGTACACCTGATTGATTAGATTTGTTAGGCGTACATTTTGATGTATATCAAGGAGCTATGTTCCATTCAGATGACCCAGGCCTTGGTGATTAAATGGCGGCGCGTATTTTTAAATTGTAATAATGGTATAGGTTTATTCTTTATCAATTAAAAATGTTGGTAAAAGAAAAACGCACGTGGCGTTTTTGTAAATAAATTGCCGCGAAGTTCAAGCCAACTTGTCAACTGACATTTATCAAGTCATTAAAAGATAGACACTAGAAGCATCAGATTAAATGTATAGTGTATACTATACTTCAGGAAGAACAATAAACATCTTCGTATGTCTTTGCTAGGAATTACAAACCACTGATTTCGGTTCCACTTCTGGCTCATCTACTCCGGGTGGCACCGTGGCTTCATCTTCTGCAGCCGCTAACAGAAAGTTTTTCCTATCTGCGTTTGTTTGTATTATAAACTGAATATCGTTTTTATTTTGTAACGATAACTTCTTTGGTTCTTGTTCATTTTGTTTCTGTAACCAATCTATGCACCGAAATAAACTAAACTTTTTTTTTGTTTCATCCATAATCACCACGTTTGATAAACATTAGTTTTGACTCTTTTGACAGTCTAAGTTAAATGCAAAAGTTAGCCAATCGTTTTCTATTCATTTTCGCGAAGCTTCTTTTGCTTATATTTTGAAATTAAAAATAATTGGTCTATTTACTATTGACTTGTTGACAGTGATGACAGGACAGTGGACACTAGATTAGACGAAAATAAGTTTTTTAAAGAGAAGGCAAACGTCAGTACTACCATTAAGCAACTTTGTAAATATTTAAATTCATCGTACATATATTAATAATAATTAATTTTTGTTTCCTATACATTTTTCTGTGCGATAAAATTAATTCACCCTCAATATATAACTGTTCACTTAAATCAAAAGCGCTCCTAACAATAGATAAAAATAAAATAGATATCAGCTAAAATTATCGTGTACAAAATATTTCTTCTAAATCAAAAATTAAACGAAAAGAAAGATAATAATTATTTTAATATGATAGAAATATAAAATGGAAGAAAATATTTCAGTAGCTAAGTACTTTCTTGATCTTGATATTTTGCATACCTATTTGTATAGGGATTATAAAACTATTTCCATACGCCCTATTCAGGATTTTAATTAAGAGTTGTTATAAATACATATTTTATTACATAGTTCCTTCCCAGGAATTTGCTTTGCTCTTCCTGATTTCTGTCTTAATATTGTCATTTTGTAAACTGTAATAATAAAACGTGCGTGCATGCTGCAGACTTGCGATTTAAGTGCGGCGTATTTATTATACAAGGCGAGTCCCACGTTGTCATAAATACTTCTTATC
Source organism: Iphiclides podalirius (assembly GCA_933534255.1). Classification (NCBI taxonomy): domain Eukaryota; kingdom Metazoa; phylum Arthropoda; class Insecta; order Lepidoptera; family Papilionidae; genus Iphiclides; species Iphiclides podalirius. The sequence continues at coordinate 10,820,470 of OW152831.1, read as the reverse complement.
ATCTTTGGGCGAACATAAATAGTTCATCTTGTTAATACTGTCGCATAAACCGCAGGTGACGGCACGTAGGTCATTTGTCCGGGGCTGATGAAATCAACTGTTATAATAAAAGAAGTAGTTAACAAATTAGACCATCTCGCATTACCTATAACTACAAGAATGCCGAACATCAAAGTGTTCAGTGGAAGCTCGCATCCTGATCTAGCGCAAAAAATCGTCGATCGCCTGGGCATCGATCTCGGCAAGGTTGTAACCAAAAAATTCAGTAACATGGAAACGTGTGTGGAAATAGGTGAATCCGTTCGAGGGGAAGATGTTTACATTGTGCAAAGTGGCAGCGGTGAAATAAACGACAACTTGATGGAGCTCCTTATTATGATCAACGCGTGTAAAATAGCTTCGGCGTCCCGCGTCACCGCCGTTATTCCGTGTTTCCCGTACGCGAGACAGGACAAAAAGGATAAGAGCAGAGCTCCTATTACCGCTAAACTTGTCGCCAATATCTTATCAGTGTCGGGTGCAGACCACATCATTACGATGGACCTTCACGCGTCTCAAATACAAGGCTTCTTCGACATACCCGTCGATAACCTCTTCGCCGAACCCGCTGTCTTAAAGTGGATCAAAGAGAATATACCTGATTGGAAGACTAGTATTGTAGTGTCTCCAGATGCGGGTGGTGCTAAAAGAGTGACCTCCATTGCCGATAGACTCAATGTGGAATTCGCGCTTATTCATAAAGAAAGGAAAAAAGCTAATGAAGTAGCTTCTATGGTGTTGGTAGGTGATGTGAAAGATCGTACTGCCATCCTTGTGGATGACATGGCAGACACCTGCGGTACTATTTGCCATGCAGCTGAAAAGTTAATAGAGGCTGGAGCAACTAAGGTATATGCCATTCTTACTCATGGCATTTTCTCAGGGCCAGCAATATCGCGCATCAATAATGCTTGTTTGGAAGCAGTAGTGGTCACAAATACAATACCGCAAGAGAGGCACATGCAGGAATGCCCTAAAATCCAGTGTATTGATGTTTCCATGATGTTAGCTGAGGCTGTACGACGTACCCACAATGGTGAATCCGTCTCATATCTATTTTCTAATGTTCCATATTAGTTTAATTTCAAGCTTTAGTTTAGTAATTCGGTAAGCAACACTTCAATATTATTGCTTGTGTTTGTTGTACCTTAGCATATTCCTAATCTTGATTACAGCATTATTTCATTGCAAACCTGTGCTGTACATTGGTTTCTACAATTTAGATTCAGTGTCACTGTGGGAACCGCAGCCTTTTAGTTTTATATAATAATCTCATAAGTTAAATGTAAGTATAGCATGTAATATCATTTAGTATCCATACATTTTCACCTTAAATATATATATATTTTTGTCTAATGTCAAGGGCTAGTTGTACATGATTCTACTAAAATATGGATTGGAAAGAAGACAAATAATTTGTTAATAAGGAGGTAAAATTTGTTGTAAATCAATTTCATCATTTATTTTTGCATTTATATGATCTTTAGGTTTTAAATATGTAAAATGTAGTAACCATATCTATTTAGTTATTCACTTCTGGAAAATTTGATACCCAAAAGACATTGCTAAGAGTTAAATGAAAAGTTGAAAAGTTAAAATGGCTTAAATTTTCTTGTATTTTATTTTGCTTTACAATTTCATTGTTTTGTGTTTTGATGCACATTAAATATTTTGTGAAAAACATCAAAACGCTTAATTGTTAAATGATAATCTTTCAGTAATTAGGAATGATTCTGTGTCAAGTTTTCCCTGAAACATGAAATTGGTTATTTTTTTAGTATTAACTTGTAATGCACTATTAAATGTTGTATGTAATTTACATGACAAGTTGTATAAATGGGGCTTATTGATAGAGGAAGGTTTAATTTTTGCTGTACTCATTTTTTATTGTTATAAGGATAAAAAAACAAAGTTTTTGTATAAAGGTGCAATATAAAAACTGAAAGATTTTTCTAAATTTCTATTGAAACTGTTTGTAAATTTGGTCCATTATGCAAAAGTATTTAGGTAATAAACATATAATTGCCATCTCTCTTTAATTTTGTTTTTATTTTTTCTTTTGTTTTATTATTATTCTCACATTAAAAAAAGAAACATAATTGTGTTATTAAAAAAGAAGTGAGAGAACTTCTTATGTACTGCATAAATATTGAACAAATATTTCTTTGCATCTGCCCGGTGTTAGCTGTTTCATAGCCAGGAATTACGGCTGGTAGTTTCACTCTTTTCGACTCAACAACTATATAGGAACCAATATGGTGTATCAAGACTGTACAGTTTAGCCAAGATAGCTACATAGTTTACATATCACTTATACAGTCTGAAAAAATTATATGCGATGAGTTTGTCGAAGATCAGGAGTGTGAGGTAGCAATTACTGCTCTTAAGAAATCCAGGAAAATGGAACTCAATAATGCATGTCGAAATAATCGAACCCGCGCCCGTGAGTTGTTAGTTGACTAATGAATTTTGCTGATAAGCCTGTAGTGCCATTGGAAGATGATTTTATGAAGAAAAGCCTATATATTAAGTCCCTAACTGGGCTATACAGAGGGTATTAGGACATGGTCTACCATGCGACTCCATTGTGGATTGGCGGCCTTCACATATATTTTTTAACAATTACATTGGTGCCGGCACCGGGGATCGAAATCAAGTTGCTCGATTATATTGAATTAAAAGCGAACGCCCGGAAAATGAGCTATCAAGGTTCATTTATGAATATTATACAAAATAATAAAACCCTAATCAAATCTATTTGGATTTATATTAATATCAATTATGTTGATCAATGAGTTTTGAGTTTTGCAATGTGTCATTAATGAATCAAGAAAAGCATTAAAAGTATGGCAAAGCTCCAAATGATCTGTGGCCATGTCAAAAATAGAAATCATTTATAAAAATGGATCACGTTACGTTCGATTTATATTAATTCACAAAGATGCTAATTCCTTTTTTTTATTAAAAATTAGCTGATTAGCTGCCCAGACAGACTTCGTTCTGTCAAAAGGTTTTTTTATAGTATTAAAACCTTCCGTGGGCCTTAAGGAACATACAAACAAATAAATTAGCCGAATTGGTCCAGCCATTTTTGAGTTTTGCGCTAACCAACATTAATTTTTATTTACATAGATTTTAGTAAAAATTTACGTAGAACGTAAACGTTTACGTGAATTAATATCCCTTTAGAGCGTTATTTTATCAGTTGATTACATTAGACGATATCAATATTACACTTGACCTGGGGTCGGGTGAACTGATGCAAAATGTTTGTTTGTGGGCGCGACTTGTCGTCATACGACGCCAGAGGAAAACAACACATCCGCGATGACAGCACACATCAACAAACGTCGTACTCGTAACGTCAATATGTTAAAGAGCGTAACTTCAAGGTCGCTCTAATATAGGCGGAAGAATTTGAATATTTTCAAGTTCGTATTAACAGATCGCCACAGCAAAAAGTGCTTAAATATGCGAAATAGGCTTCCAATAAAATTATTTCGCAGTGGCAGTCTTTTCCAACACTATTACGTTATGATTCAGATACACGGCCCATGTCGTTTCCGATTGTAGGTTCATATCCCAACCAAGGCTCATAGGTGAAGGCATGCATGACCTATTTATCCATTTGAACCTTATAATTGGAAGTCGTCATATACGACACTATCGATCAGCGGACGTTGCCTAATTAGGTATAACGATCAGATAAACAATAACAACTTTCAAGTGGTATGTGTTTTTTCCAATTTTTTTAATGGAAAAAAGGGCAAACTATCAGGAGGCTCACCTGCCGGTAAGTGATCACCGTCGCCCATGAACATCTGCAACATCGGAGGGCTTGCAAATGCGTTGCTGGCCTTTTATGAAAGAATATGCTCCCTTCTTGAAGGATCCCAGGCCGTAACGGTTCGGAAAGGTTCCACAGAGTGGAATAAGCCGCCGCCGGCGGTCTTTACGGTGGTAGGGCCACGCAACAGTGAACACGGGTTAGTACCACGAACTCACAGAAGACCGGCGTAAAGTAGAAGTGTTACACTACTGCGTTTCGTCTGGTGAGTAAGTGAGGTAGCCGGGGCCCACTTTATTAAGAGGTGGCAACGCATCTGCAACCCTACGGGTGTTGCAAATGTTACTTAGCATCGGGTGAGCCGCCAGCTCGTTTGCCACTTTCTCGCATAAAAAAAGAGTGGTTGTGCGAGGCAAGTAGTAAAATAATGTTAATGTATAATTTTAGACAAAACCTAGTTTTTAAATTGGGCTCATAGGGCTCCGAGATATATAACAATTTTTAATAAAATTGCAATATAAAACTAATAAACCTATAAGCTCTTTATAATTTCTTTCCAATGAGAGACCTTTGAAAAATAAGCGTAAGAGTATTTGATAAAATATTTATAGACGTAAACAGGTTTTTTAATATTCTATTCCTAAAATTGTCTAACCGGTAGAAAAGTATTCCATTTCTATTGGACGTAATAACGACAACAGCTTAAAAATAGAATCAAGACAAAAGACTTGAAGGTTAGGGGAATGAACATATTGTATACATATTTTATTTTTGGAAATGGATACCGTCTTAGGTCATCATGCCTTTATTTACTCAAAATCAAAATTATATTTATTCAAATAGACGCTTGCGCGCTCTTATGAATCGTCAAATCTTACATAAAAAATTATGTCTATAGGTAAGACACCACCAGTTCGGAAAGCAGTTTCTGTTGAGAAGACCGGCAAGAAACTCAACAGTTGCTCTTTTTCAAAAATATCAGTTTACAATATAACATACAGGTATAACAGTCCTATTCTAGCCTACGTGAGTATCAACAGTATTAACTCCACACATTGGCGTCGTCGAGATATTCCGTGAGTATCAACGTATTCTATCAACGTATTCCTACGTGAGTATCAACAGTATTAACTCCACACATTGGCGTCGTCGAGATATTCCGTAATGGTATAATATGCTTTAACCATAAGTTGACTTTTAATTTTACGTTTAAATTGGTCAAGCGGCAGACTTAATATCGACTGTGGAATTTTATTATACGTACGCACACTTTGCCCCATGAACAACTTATTTACTTTTTGTAGACGAAACAATGGCGTACTTCATTTCTCTGTAAAATATAAAACTGAATGTGATTTTAAACCGAAAACCCCCGATCATATACAAGTTTCGATTGTCAATGTAATGACTTTGTATTGTTTAAACAAGAGGCCATGCGTTGTACAAAAGATGTTTCATTGCAGTTTCTCAATCATCTTATATACGTACTTTCTCCTTACACAACAGAAGTCCCTTTTGCACTAATGGGTCCGTCCGGGAAGTACTGAGAACTCGAAGAAGACCAGCGCGAAGTGCAAACTGCAAGTGTTATACTTTCGCGTTTCGTCTGTTGAGCTTGAGTGAGATAACCGGGGCCTACTTTTAAAGCATGTTTACGCATCTGCCCTAAGCCCTCAAATATTATAGATGTACGTACTTTTTCAAATTTTATTCATTCATAAAATCTAAATTAAAAATCTTTCTGCTGTGTTATATGATTAGTAAAAAGTGCCTCTATGACGATTTTGAGGCGCCGTTTTAATCAATAATTACTGCAGCTGGTAATAATTTTAGAACAGTGTTCATTGGTTAGGACGATACTACGATAGCAAAGAGGTGTCGTAAATTTTTTTCACGTAGTACCTTTATTCAAACACAACATTGAAGTAAACATTTGGCAGTTTCAAACACCACGATTTGTGGTTTGGATATCAAATAAACTTTTATTATCTCTGTTATGTACAACAGATGCTTAATTAGTGGTGATAGAAGGTTCACTTCAGAAAGTAACACAGTCGGAGTAGACACCGAGAATAACTGTTCTTCTGCTGGCAGATTTGATCCGTTGGTCGCCCTGGGGACATGGAAGATTGCTGCTTCTCTACTCGCTGTAAATACACAAAAAGTAAACTAAGTTAAATAAAATTAAAAAAAAAAAAAAAAAAAAAACAAAAATCTGATCATGAAGCAAAAGGTAGCTATCGTCAGACCCGATTGATTTATATTAATTTTTACGGAATATCGCCTACGCAAAGGAGCGAGAGGCAAAAGGCGCGACTACTAATAATTACTTTAAAAAACTTAAGTTAAACGGTTTTATTTTATGTTTTTTTTTTGTTAATTTTTTTTTGTTAATATTGTATTGTCATCTAAATTAAATGTGTGTACCAAATTTCAGATCAATCTGACAACGGCAAGGTGCTTAAATTTCAATTTCTAATTTTGACCCAAATAAATAAACAAACAAATTCCGTACGGGTCGAGCTAAATAAAACCGTTTAAAAACTGGCCAAATCTGGCGAGTCGGATTCGCGCACGAAGGGTTCCGTACCATTATCTATAAAAACGACTAACTATCATGTCTGTTTTGTGGGAGCCCCACCTTAATATACTTTTATTCCTTTTTTAGTATTAGTTGTAATTAGCGGCAAGAGATATAGATAATCAGGGACAATTTCAACGTCTATCGTGGTTCATGAGATGCAGCCTAGTGACAGACAGACAGACAAACAGCGGAGTCTTTGTAAGAGAGTCCCAGAGAGTTTTGCCGCCCTAGTCCCGGGCCTACTCGGCATATATCCGCCACTGCTGCGTGCCCAGGAAATACTTTATTCCGCGAGATTACTGTATTACCAAATAACTAGATTTGTTACGCAATATATAAATATTTTCTCCACAATTTTATTAATTTAATTTTGATATCTGAGTTTTACAGATACTAGATATGGAGGATATAGTATTTTAGTGTATACCATTAATCAGTACCTACTTTCAATTACATTTCAACGCACTAAGAACAGTAGCAACGATAGTTAAAATTTTTTATTAAAGGTCAATTAAAGCGTCACAGCGCTAGTTGAATTATGATGCAAGAGTAACGTTTTTATAAAATAGGCGCGGCTTATAGTTCAGTAAACTCTACATATTATTTTTTTATTCTTGTAAAATATACACGTAGACAACATACAGCATGATGTATCAATAAAATTGGCAAATAATAAAACTGTCAACCATAGTTTGTATGGGACTACATTATAATAAATGAGTAAGACACAGTAGTAGCATGTTAGTTTATATATGAGTACAGAAGCTTAGACAAAGAGAATTTCACTATATACCATTTGGGGTCCAAGCCGAAATTCGAACCTTGAACTAATTTGTTAACTAACCATCATTGAGTGCACCGCTGGCTTCTTTGCTACTGTTTCTGAGTAGAGGTTTATTTAATTGTCTAGCGGAGGTATGCATGCTTTTCTCAAATCAAATTCTTTTACAACAGCCCTTGATCTGCAATGAGTTCTCAAGTGTAAAGTGATAAAAAACAATTCAATGCTCTTACTAACTTAATAAGTTTTACTCAAAAAATTACGGTCAGACAGAGGTCAGACAGCGAGGCCCCCTTTCGCGCGGGACCTTAATATTTGCTATTCTTGTTACGTTGGTTAATCCGGCACTAATCTTTTTTAATCGATTTCAAAATAGGAGCAGGAGGTTATCAATTCTGTTACCTCGGAACTCTGCTTTTTATGAACCAATTTGAAAAACTCTTTTTGCATTGGGTTCGGTTTAGCTCCCTAGTGGTCCCATATTGAAATTCCTTTGTTATTCGACCTTTGAATCTGGAAACTCCTCAAACTCAAATAGAAAATGTATAGTGATTGATATATAATAATGTGCTAGTAAAATAAAAATGTTTTTATTACAAAAAATAAATACTCTTTACTACCGTCATAATTACGGTATCCCGTGATTATAAATGTCTCATGTAACAAACTTCATCTTTCAAACATTTTTAAAGAATTTCTAAATCTTTTCAATTGTTAGGTTGAAAATAGAAGCCAAGAACGCCAGTGGTAATAATGTTTGGATAAAACATCGTCGAACAATTAGTGGCATTTCTTCAAACGAATAAGAAGTGTCTTACAAACTATTTATTTTTTAATTAATGCTAGGGGAAGCAAAACAAGGTGTTTTTTGTTTATCCTTTGCCATAAATGAGCATGGTATAGTAAAAATAAAAAAAACATGTTTCACCATCCCTAACAAAATATCCAATTAATTTTTTTACTAATATACTCAGTAAGTATTTATTTTGATCTTTAAAGAATAGTTCCATAAAGTAACGATTATTCAAGATTTTAACAAATTATGTAGGTACAAATGAAATAATTGTTTTCTTATTCGGACGAAAGACAACTGGCATACTGCCAAGTATACTTGGGGGCTAATTTAGAGAGATGAGAATAAAGTTTTATAACAATTATTTAAAGTAGTCATTAGAAAAATGAAAATTGTAATCCATTTGTTACTAACGATCTAAATAACATGTGATACGATTTCAATAAACATGCAGTATTTGTTTAAGCAATACGATAACCCCGTCACCCGGCGTCTTATAATAAATATTCTTTGAACAAACGAAGATTTTGAAATAATATGACGTTGGATAGGTATTTCATAAACAATAATAACAGCGATGTGAGATTATTCTTGAAACATTGCTGTTCGGATTGAAATAATATGTAGGTACCTTCATAACGATTCATACAAATATTGCTTTTAAAACTATTATAAAGATAATAAAGAATTATAATCGCTTTAAAAATATAAGGAACTATTTACGTATGTAAACGGAAAATAATTGAGGGACATAATAACAATAAACATTAGACAACTCTAATTATTATATCGATTCGATTTAAAATTGTATAAAAACTAGCGGACCCGACAGACGTTGTCCTGTACACACTTCATAAATCTGACAACTTTACAAATAAAAAAATAATTTAAAAACATTCTCAAACTCCTTGCTCTCCGCTTGAACTCATACACCGCTCCGAGCTTGTCTTGTATCTTGTATTAACTGATGTTTTTGCTTTCAGTCCCGAGACTATTAAAGCTTCATCGGACGCAGAACCGGTGGGCTAGCCAGAACCCACGGGTTTGGACCCTCCGCTATGGGTAGGGTCGCGCATGTGCTCATGCGTGCGTTTAATTATGGTGTGTCATCTAAGGGCCGTCGAGGTCGCGGTTCGGAACGACGGCCGTCGACTGTGCATTTAGCTAATCGGTGGCTGGGAGCGGTGAGAACCGCCCCGGAACGCGGGTGTACCTTGTGTACGCGTTGTGTGGGTCTCGCCGTGCTCGGAGGCGAGGGCGAACTGGTGTGATTGTTGTTACACTAACTGTGGGTGTAGTGTTATCCGGCGGGACCCCCGGCGGTGGGTGCTCCGAGCTGAAATACAGAAGGTGGTGCTCCTAGAAACCGCCCGCATCGTCCGCCAGTTTCTCTACCTTTCGCCCTAAGTCCTAACCCTCGGCCGTTTGGTCTCAGCCTCCGCCTGCCGAGGTTCCTTCCTTGTGGTTGGGTCCTATTTATTTTTTAATTTATTACATACACTATATATTTTATTTATAAACCGATGAGAAAATAAATAAATATTCCTCCAATAAAAATAACAACAATAAGTTTATTGATTACAAAAAAAACATACAATCATTAGAAACCCTGTACTCGTAGCCTAAAGTACGAGTATCACATACTTTAGAACGGTGACTGTGAAGACATAGAGGTCTTGTACTAATTTGTAGTAACACAAATTTTGTAGGTTTTGGAATCGCCAGGAATTTATAACGAAAGATAAACGCTATTAAAGCCGTAAAACTGGATTATTTAACATTATACTGTAATCTATCAGTTCACGATGTTACATTATAATGTAATCAACAAAGAAAAATTGAGAAGACTAAAAGTTCTTTTCCTCGTGCGATGAGTCGCAAAGCTCATTGTGTCGGGAAGTTAAGCGAGTTTCTACAAGTTGTCCTTTATGTCAGTTTTTAACTTTCCGAGATAAATGGCTCTCAATTGATACCGAGAAAGACTTCCATTTAAGCGTATTTAAACTTTTAAACTCCTAATGGGAAAAAGAATGTTGAGAGATTTATTACAACTTCTCTTGCGAGTAGATAACAAATTTTTTCTTTCATGCTGACTTTGGAGGAATAAAAACTACGTACTACTAATAGGTATATTTTATTTCATTATAAATGTACTACGGAGTACGGAATATTGTCTACCGTTGTCTTTTAATATTCAGAAAAGGTCTACACTATCCGAACGGTCAGGCAGATGCCGGACATCAGAGAATCGAATCCCATAACCGGAGCATTGTCTTGAGAGGTCGCGCAGTCTGACAGTCTCGGCACCAGTACGATAATGGGCGTAACCCCTCGTAGGTGTGGATGTGGCCCGTTGACGGAACAGTCGATCATGCGTTGCTGGACGGATAAACGCTTTAAGGGGTTCGATTCTTAATCTCCTTTTAATGACCTGATGTAGCGTCCCGATGTGCGTCGAATAAATAGATAGGGTGTAACACTTTTTGTCTCTGTCCAACTAAGGTAACAGTCGTAAGCATGAATACAGAAAAGCTTGTGACAGTACGGAAAGGAACACTTTTTAACCGACTTCTAAAGGTACTTAACTTTTTTTCTTACCTCAGAACTTTTGACTGAGCAGACCGATTTTGATGATTCTTTTTTTTATTTGATAGCTGGTGCTTCCCATGTGGTCCCGGTATACGGTATTAATTTCATTGGTATTGGATCTTGGGTTCCGGAGATACTTAGGAAAATCCTTACTTTATATAATGGTGAAAGTTTGTACGAGTAGGTGGATGTTTGTTCCTCTTTCACATAAAACTACTGAATAGATTTTAATGAAACTTTACAATAATATAGGTTATACATCAGAATAACACAATACCTAATTTATAAAGATGTGTGAATTGTCCAAAATATAGGTAATGATAAGTGTCAACTAAATAGGAGATATATTCGTAGTAGGAGGCGAGATATTCTGGTGTATATAATAAAAACTTATTGTTAATTCCCTTTGGCCGCGCGGGCGAAGCCGCGGTTAACAACTAGTCAATTATAAAATTAATACACAGCGAGATATTTGAAGTCAGTTTTGTTTTTCGTTAAAAAATGTTTATTCAGTAACAACTGCGACCGCGTGTAACACTATATCTCTAAGGCAATAGTCGTAACAATGAATACAATACAGCTTCCTCACGCGTAAATTACCGGCGTAAAGTACAGCGCCTGGTATGGATGCCGACCGCTTATTGTCTAGGTTCCAGACCAGGGTAATCCGGAAGGCTCAGATTTGAATCCTAGCAGCGGCGAAAAATTGCAAGTTTTATCTACATTTTTAAGTGCAGAGACTAGCACTAAAAACTAAATTTCAATAGCAAAGGCGATTTTATTTTTCAAATATTCTTTGTAAGTGTAGTTTGAGAGAGTGTACTGTAGAGGATGTGGACAGCTTTATCTAAAGATTTTTTTAATAATAATTACATTTCCTAAACTTTTTACAGAATCGTATTGTAAGTCTACTAATGTACCAGTTTTGTTAACGTTTATTTAACGAAATTATTTAGTATTATTGAAGACTCAATTTAAATCTTTATGAAACTGTAATAAAGGCTTAGATGTCTGATGGGTTAGTTAGTGCATTAAGTAGTGCATAGACTTGAATAGTACTAACCTATCGTTGTTTAGAAATGCAACACAGCATTTGCGATATCATATGGAATGGATATAACATTTATCTACCACCTGGGTTTTCCTTGAAACATTAAGCACTAATATACATCACTTTAAACACATCATTAAGCAACCATCATTCCAGTTTTCTTCTTTTTCCTTCCCTTATTCTAATTCCGTTGGCACATGTGAACATGTGGTTAATGGTATTAACTATTTTTACAACCGGCCGTCTGCATTACCCCACCCTCCTTGAGATTCATTTAAAATTAATATTTATTTATAGTGCTAGTCTCTGCACTTTTAAATATTTTTTCAAAATTTTAAATATTTTTTTTTATGTGAAAAGTTGCCAAGCGAGCAGACGGTTCACCTGATGTTAAGTGAATACCGACGACCATGGACATCTGCTACACCCGTGGGTTACAGATACGTTGACCTTTTGAAAATTGGGCTCCGGCTACCTCACTCACCAGATGAAACGCAAAAGTATTATACTTCCACTTCACGCCCGTCTTCTGTGAGGTCGTGGTACTTACCCGGACGAGCCTGCCCATTCGTGCAACAGCAGAGGCTGCTGCGTGGCCCTACCACCGAAAATAATTAATTTTGGTAGATAAATGAACAAAACTTTCGGCGCCGCGGGATTCGAACCCACGTCTTTTGGTTTCGCGCCCAGATGCTTTACCAAGTAAAGCGGCCGCTGGCCTCACTGCGCGAAAATCTTGCCATCTATGTGCCTTCTATTGCATTTGTAGCAGCTGCAGCGCAGTTTCGGCTCATTTTACAGTTTAAGGTCAAAATAAATTCCCATGTGGAAATCGAACCTGCAACGCCGGCGTCGAACTCACCAATAATAAAAACTATTTGTGAAATATATTTTTGGTGTCATGCAGAGTATATACTCTTGTTCATAAGTGTTGTATTAGTTTTTTAACAAACTAATTTTTTTTAAAAACTAAACAAACTTGTCACGTCTTCTTGCACATGGTTAGGCTTGGAGAAAATGTAAGACGGAGACATGTCATTTTTCACATACACTGCACTCTCAAAGATGTATAACAACGGCATTGGTTAATATTTCTATTAACCAATAACATTCTAGTAATAAAACAATAATATGGTACTGAATGACACAAAGCGCTAGTTCTTATAGTTTATTGTTCACTTAGTGTGTGTGGTGGCGTGGTGCGCCTGGGCGGCCGCCTTCCTCATCTGGGCGAGGACGTTGCTCATCTCTTCACGCTTCCTCTTCGCACGGATGTGTGTGCCCAGGCGGCGTTTGAGGAACTTCAGCGCGCGCTTGTCCTTTGACACCTGCACGAAGAGTTTATGGTTTTTATTTGTCTTTTGTATGCACAGTTGGGTAGTAAGTCCCAAAGACCACAGCAGCTTAGAAGATCTATTGTAGTCTTCCCTTTGAAAACATTGACCCCTTACTGTAGCATAACATTAACTTGTATTCTATATATTAAATCCTTATGGATGTTTTACATACATAAATTTCACACAGATTAATACCCACATCCGAAACAATTATTTGTGGGTCACACAAATAGTTGTCGGTTGTGGGAATCGAATCCACGATCCCTGGCGCCGAAACCATTACCTTGGCAACTGGGCCATCGCATGTAGGGTTACAACTACTTTTTAACCGCGACAGCCTGCATGACCATCCTAAATAACAAATATGTTTACAGTAAGGTTTTTTTAATTAATGTTTATGGTTTCAGTCCATTGACTATAAAGCTTCATCAAGCACAGAGCTCAGATGGGAGCAGTGAGAAATATCCTTGGATATGGATGGTGCAAGTATTTTATGATATTATACATATTAAAAAAAAAGAAAGATTGATTTCGTATTTGCTATGCAGGTTTGAGTAACAACTTGTGGCACCCTTTTTCATTTGTTTACCCATTAGGTAACTTGGACCTTAAAATTAATGGTGAAAAAACTTTTAGTTTTAACTTTTCTGATAATAATATAATGAATATAATACTGTTGCATTTTATACAACATATAAATATCATAAATTTCATTATGCTTAATGCAAATCAAGTGTTTCTTGCTTTGTAAAACAATGAGTGTTTTTGCATGAATGGGCAGGCTCGTCCGGGTAAGTACTACAGCCTCACAGAACACCGGCGTGAAGTGGAAGTAAATACTTTCACGTTTCATCTGGTGAGTGAGGTAGCCATAGCCCAATTTTCAAAAAGGTTTTCAACGCATCTGCAAGCCCTCGGGTGTAGCTGATGTCTATAGGCAGCGATATTCACTTAACATCTGGTGAAGCGCTTGCTCGCTTGGCAACTTTTACAGATTAAAAATAAAGAAATTGATATTTGTGACGTAAGCAGTTCCTTAGGGTTAGTGTTATGCTTTACCCTGGAAGTATGGAGTGATATCTTACCTACTTAAACATGTACTGATTTTATAAACCACAATAAAAAAATCAACCATACTTATTTCATATGCTAATTTATCAACAGATAGGAATTAATGTTGGATGAAACTGAGCATAACTGACAACATTATCTTCTTAAGCATTATAATATACATTAAATAACTACACAACTCTACTACACGTGTTCATATACCAACCAAGTTCTCAGCTTCATATACCAACCTTAAGCAACTCCATAGCCCTCTTCTCATATTGTGCATGTCCAACAACTTCACGTACCAGATCACGCACAAACTTTGAGTGTTTAGTTTGGAGCTGTAAATATAAAAGTAGCATGACTTCATAAATGCAATATTTATTAAGCTTAACGATAAAACATTTCAAAAGTTGTGTGCAGCAAGTTTAGAAAAAAATATGGCATATAGAACTCAAAATAAGATGCTGATATTCTTTCATTCAATTCAATACTCTTTTACTATGGAAAATCATTAGCGTACTACTAAAAATATCATAAAAACCTTAAATTGTACTGTTCAGTTTAAATTATTTAAGTTTTCATGAGTCATTGACACAATCACAAGACTAACACTTCTTTGAACATAGATTCGATATTTTTAAGCTTATTATTCTAACCTTACTAATGTATAAAGTATGCATAACAAGCGTAAAACATAAACTTCTCTAATTCATTTTTATGAAAAACATAAGAAGCACCCAAACACGTTTGTGTATGGCAGATTGAGGATAATTTTGTACATTTATGGCGTCATGGACAACAAGTCTAGAAATAGAGAAAGATGTTGAAATAATTCTTAATTTTTAAACTTAATCATACTAAATAGAGCTATCATAGCCCTACATTCACAGTACTATTTGTGAAACAACAACATAACCTCCAAATTAAGAAATAGAAAAACTTACACCCTTAAGCCTAGCTGGTCTAATTCTGATGGCTTTGTCAGTAATTCCTTTTTTGCCGGCAGATATTTTAGTGGTTTTATGGCCTTTTCGCAGACCAACTGCGATCTCGAACCTAGGCGCCATGCTGAAAACAGCGAAGTTTAAAGGTGTAGCACATGAAATTAACACTTTAATTTGCCACTTTTTTAATTTTAACACGATATTTGCAACGAAATTAAACAAATTATCACTGATTTTTTAGATAAATTCAAGTAAAAAAATAACTAACGTACATCACAGTTTGACAGATTCGTCCAAAGAGAACAATTTATTTTTATTTATGGATATTAAGAAAAGTACGCACAGATTAAATGTAACAATGTCATAAAGTTTCAAACATTAAAATTAATACATCACATTGAATAAGTACATTCATTTTATTATCGAGTGTAGAGATTAAGGAGCATTATTTCATAAGTGACTTTAAATGAAAAAGTGTTAGTAATAAGTGTATGTACCTTGAAGTTCAATAAATGTTCAG
The DNA here is from genome assembly GCA_933534255.1 of Iphiclides podalirius. NCBI lineage: Eukaryota > Metazoa > Arthropoda > Insecta > Lepidoptera > Papilionidae > Iphiclides > Iphiclides podalirius. The sequence goes on along the minus strand of OW152831.1, from coordinate 10,804,989 downwards.
ATTGGTGTGTATATTAACTTAAAGGTTGAAGTTACGGTAATAAATAATGAATACGAATGAGCACACTTAAAAAAGTCAGAAAATCGACGTTATGAAGTTGCCATCGAAATTTTTTTTTCAATGTCATTTGCTAGTATGGCTGATTTAGTTACCTTCATCGAGAGGTCCGCTGCCAGATTATAGGCAGACTTAGAACTGAGATGAAAAACGTTGTTGGACACGTGACGACACGATAACCCCGTCAACTACATTGCACTTCCACTACATCTGTTGGAACTTTCTAAGGGTTACTCGAATGGAGCTTCGAATTTCAATTTGTACCGCAATTGATACTAAAATCCCGAGGAGACAATAAGGTTGAAATTGTGATTTGTGATTTAATTTTTTTTGTAATCAATTGTTTCTGTGTCTCGCCCAAAAAAAAAAAACACTATCCAGAGAATTTAAATAAAAAAAGTAAAGTAAAGTATCAGCCTATACATGTCCCACTGCTGGGCAAAGGCCTCCTCTGCACAGAGGGTATCAGGGCATAGTCCACCGCGCGGCCCCACTGCGGATTCGCGGACTTCACATATCTTCGAAATATTTTTTTTTATTATTATTTCGAAAATATGCAGGTTTCCTCACGATTTTTTCCTTCACCGCGGAGCACGTGATAAGTCAGCACTTAAAGTTAAAAACTTCGTTGGAGCCGGCACCGGGGATCGAGCTCAGGTTGCTCGAGTATATTGAATTAAAGGCGAGCACCCGGACACTGAGCTATCACGGCTCTTTAATAAATAATTTAAATAAAGGAAATTCTAATTGTGCTACCCAAAAAATTATTCGGCTGAGTTTGTCATCAATTCATTACGACATAACGATTGATTTGAAAACAATTACTGAGTTGCCAATGACAGTAACTACTAACTAGTTATACATTTTTTTCTACACATAAATTTTGTACTTGCAGAATGTGTTTTTGTTAATGTAACTAACGATATTAAACATAATTAAAAGTACTTAGATAAAAATTATTATGAAGTTGACACTTGACATTGACAAGTAACTATTGTAACTTTTTACTTCAAACTTGAAATTAAAATCTGCCATAATATGTCATGCCATGCCATGTGTCACTGATGTTTACAATTTACATTATACAAGTTTTATACTAACCTCTCATAATACTCTGTCTCTCATATTACTGATATATATATAAATAGTCATTGATTTTTATAAAACATTAGTAGATGGAATTGTGTACCTTTATATAATATTTAAATTACTGATATGGTCAGTCCCTTAGAATTTTGTTCAATGTTACGGGAAAAACCTAAATTAACCTTAAAGCACTAACATTCCGCACCTATATCATAATGGAAGTAGGCGCTGTTAAACAAGCTTTCAATAATGAGGTAAGATCTGAGACACTTGAAAAGTTATATGTTCCTTTTTTTGTTTACGCCAATGTATGCATGAATCTTGGTCAGCTCATCCTGATTTGATACCATGAGAACCTATTATGCACCATTTGAGTGAGGAATAGAATGTGTTGTAAAAGTTTACAGGCTTGTATCCTCAAATAAATCACAATACAATTTTCTCAATTGTATCTTCCTTCTTCTTTCTCCTGCCCTTATCCCATACTATGTGGGATTGGCACAACATGTTCTTTTCTAGCACTTTCCTTTATCAGCCGTCAACTCAATACTCACCCTTTTGACCGACGTATCATTCTTCACACAGTCCTTTCAAATGTTTTTTTTTTTAATTTTCTGAATTGAGTGATGTCTGCAATGGAATCCATTTAATATAAATATGGACAATGCTGTATATTTACTCTTCTAATATAATCAAAACAGTTTTCTTCATCAATTTTTATGTACAACAAAATATTTAGATTGATTAGCAATCATTTCTTTTCTATTATTATTTGTGTGTATTTTTATAATTCTGAATAAAAAATTACATCAGAAAGACTTCTAAGGATAACTGTTACCCATCGAATATTTCAGGTCATCTTAATGAAGAAAAATTTAAATCAAGCTAAGATACAAATTATCCATAAGCTTACAAGAAAAGCGAAGACCCTAACAGAGAAAAAGGTACCTGAGAAGTTACAAGGAAAGTTCACGAAAAAAGCTGAGTCTGCAGTTAAAGAAGTGCTAATTATTAAGGTATATCAACAAATAACATAACAAAAAGATATATGAAAAGCTTTGGACCATTAAATCACAATGAAAAGTGTGCCAAGAAATTCTCAATCAAAGAGTCATTTTGTCTGCAAATAGTTTATAATGTAATATATTTTAATTACTTAGTACTTAATCTTATAAAAAGTTGTTTATTTCAATTTCAACTCTCTTGTGAATACACCTATAATCTGCCATTGCACTGATTACTGATGATGATTTTCCTAATGTGAAATGCCCCAAATGTGCGAACTGATTAATTGAACTGTCAAATGATCAATTAATCCAGCAATAAATTGCTCAAAGTAAAATCAAGTTGTCAGTAGCTATTACATAAAAAGAGGACCATCTTTCACTTCTTCCTTTATTAAGTCATTGAAGTTGTACTTACGTCAACTTTTTGGTGATAAAAGTGCACCTAACTAGTCAGACTCCGTGGCGCAGTTGCAAAGGTATTGGCTTCGGCGGCGGAGGTTGTAGGTTCGATTCCCACACGGGACAACTATTTGTGTGACCCACAAATACTTGTTTTGCATCTGGGTGTTTGTCCTCGTGAAATTTATGTTTGTAAAACATCCTTACAACACAGAATAATGATATCCTAAAGTAAAAGCAACATTTTTTTAAAAAAGATTAAAAGATACCATCAGATTTGAAGTAAAATCGTTTAGCTATTATTAAACCTATTTCACCTGTAAAAGGCTTTATATTTAATACTTTTTTTCTGTTTTCAGAAAATCAAAGCGAAAGACATTGCAAAATTTATAGTCACACATCAGGGAGATCTTAATAGTTACTTAAATAAGCCAGATGTGGACCATGATAAGGCATGTGCAAGGTTATTACTTCACAAAAGCTTACAATCAAAGTACAAATCTATTAGAAGTAGATTTAGTAATACTTCAATAGAAGACCTCTCCATGTCTAGATTAGAGAGAAGAAAATTAAAGAAAGAAGCCAGAGAAAAGCAAAAGAATAAAAAGAAAGCAAAAGAGGCGAAAAGAAAAGCAGTAAATGGTGAAAGCAAATGGGAAGTAGAAGAAATAGACAATGATAATACTATTAATGTAAAAGGCGAGGAGGTAGAAACTTTTGATAATGAAATGCAAGATGATGAAGAAATGGCTAACAGTATAATTGCAAAGTCTGATGATGAAGTTGACAATTCAAAGGTAGTTAGCGAGTCAGATGATTCTTCAGAATCGGAACATAAAGAAATAAGAGAAGATATAAATGTAGAAACAATAAAGAATGTTCAAGTTGAAAATTTTGTTTGTAAAAGAAGTGCAGGGTCAAATAAAAACATTGCACATTCTAATTTAGTAAATGACAAAAATGTGAATAACTTACCCATTAAAGTAGCAAAGGAAAAGAAGAAGAAAGATTTGAGCAAAAATAAGAACTTCAACGAAAAAATTCTGAAGAGGAAATTCAATAAAGGCGTAGATGAGCAACCAGCGCAGGAAGTAAAAATTGTCGATCCATTCTTCATAACGTCAACGGGCGAGAATTATATGTCGGTTGTTGAGCCGAGGCAACCGGATGAGATCAAAGATGTTCATAAACAAGGTAATAGGCAATATAGGAGAGCCGTGATGTTCGGTCATGTACCAAAGCCCAAACCGAGAAAGGACGGTGTTAAACAAAGCCACAGGAAATTCGGGGACTACTCTAATTCTAACAATAAAGATAATTCCGCGCCAAATAATCGATATAAAAGAAATAATGCGAGCAAAGAAGAAATTGAACATGTCGAAAAATTGCATCCATCTTGGGCGGCGAAGAAAAAAGTGTCTACTCTATTGCCTTTCGAAGGTCGTAAAACTGTCTTCAATGATGATGAATGATCACGACTTTTATTTAAAATTAAAAATTAGAATGTACTTGTTTTCTAAACTAATAAAGACTTGTTATAGAAAACTCTACTCAGCTATTTTTTTTACAGTTGGTTGTTTGTAATGTATATTTTTTACAAAAAAATGAAATAATATCTTCTTAAATTAACCTGTTCTCTTTCAGATTATACCATAAACGAATAAAATAAAATGGTCATTATTAACTGAATGAAACTAGTAGTCAAAATTTGATATTATTGCAAAATTGGTTAAAGGTCCTATTTAATACAAATAAAAATTCTTCGTTTAAAATATTTAAAATTGATTATTTTGCTTTGCAAGTAGCAAGTCGCTTGACTATGTTTGTTTGAAAATGGGCCAACGATACTTTTTTTTTAAATTACAATTTTAACAACAAATGTTTAACGTATGAGAAGTCAAGTAAACAATAACTATTTTAATGCGATCGCGTGTAGAACTAATACGGCGTGTCCAGCATGATGAGAATGCGTCGAATGAATACACCCTGTATTCATTCGACGCATTCTGCACTTGCGACGGGAGTTATCGCATCGCGTGGGCAAATTGCAAACATTTCGTTGGGACATTATGGCACAAACGTGTGCTGCAACTTCCGCACTGTCCAGATTAAATTAGACTGGGTTTTGTACGCTTCTATTACGATACAAACTTTCATGTCTGCTTTATCTGACAGGGTGAACAGAAAGAAATACAGCGCTCCTTACCTTTCATCGAGTTTAAGTACTAAATACCCTGTTGGGTCACATGTTTGTTTTTACATACAGTAACCATTTATACTCAAAAAGGAACTTACTAAAATATAGATTCCTATGTTAAGTTTATTTTAAATGAATTAGATCCATATCAATGTTGCAGGCTGCTTAGATCAAGGATACCTGTAGTGGCTTCAAATCAGGATGAGGCTTCGTGCAGGCCTTTTACTCCAAGTGTTGCCATCCTTACTAATATTATAAAGGCGAAAGTTTGTATGTATGTATGGATGGATGTTTGTTACTCTTTCAAACAAAAACTACTGAATAGATTTTAATGAAACTTTGCAATAAGATAGCATCAGAATAAGACATCAGGCTATAGTATGTAAAGATATTGTGTGAATTGTCCAAAATATATATTGGTAATGATAACTGTCAACTAAGTAGGAAAAAAATCAGCCATCTGTGAGATATTCTGGTGTACAATAAAAACTTTATTGTTAATTCCCTTTGTCCGCGCGGTTGAAGGCGCGAATAACAGCTAGTATTTTATAATCCAAAGATTTTTAGTCTGTGCTTTACTGGAGGAGGACCAGTCTACTTGTCCGGTGAAATATAAATAAATATAATAAAAAACATAATTTCGCTCGCCGCCAGCCAGTTTTGCATGCAGTTTTGCTTTTCGCTCTATGAGCTCGCGGAGAATCTTGTTGAAATATCCAATGTCTGTCTGAACATGATTTGAGAATTCAGGTTCCACAAGGTTTGTGAGGACTGTATTAATAAGCTCCAAGCTTTATTTATATATTTGTCTAATTCTTCATTCAAGACCCTCTCCTTTTCGTTATATCGTTTGATGGATCGATAAACGAATCTTTTAGTTATATTGAAATTTTTCTGTACATCGATGATTTTGTGCGTAACCCTGCTGTTATCGTTCTTTAAGCGTCCAGTCCAGTCCATATTTTAAAATAAATAAAATTCGAAATACTGCACATTTTTATTTAAATTTATACGTCATTCGGATTCAATGAATATTTTTGTGGCCAGCATTCAACATTCAAAGTTTTCACTATGCGACAGAACTTATGACCCGTCTAGGTATGACTTCACTTTCCACCAAGTAGGTAATGATTATTCCAAAAAACTCGAAGTCGGAAAAACATCAAAGGTCTAAGATATACAGATTTTTATCTGCAGCTCTGGTTTCGACTCGTTGTCGATTAGTAACCGACGTATTTATAATCCAATGGGTAATGGTCATCGAAAATGGATTTGAAAATTAAAATAACGAAACCGCTATTATTCCAACAAAGTTCTTCGGCTTCCAAATGAAAAACATTACTTTTATTATATGTTTATATTACTCATTTCCTGAGTAATATAAACACCGACTTAATCATGCACGCTTTATCAGTAGCTTTTAACCCGTTAAGCTCATTTAAATTCTTAACGTTATCATTTAAAGTTTCCATTCCGCTAGAAACTAAGCGCGCCGCGTCCGAGTCATTTGTAATTTTTACGACCTGTCGCACCCTCACGTGCTATGAAAGTAACTTCTATTAATTGCAACGGGAGTTTTGAGGTGCAAAAGGAAATAATGTTTTTTTTTTTACAACATTATAATAATGATTTCTTATGCTTACGCGAACACTAAATTTTTCAACAAATCATAATTATACGAGTAGGTACGGAGTTTTCGTGCTTTTGGCTTTAATTCCTGACGTTTCGAACACCATACAATCTATGTTTAATCATACAGATGAGACGTTTTTACTTCCTAATATCGTAGTAAATCCGGTTTTTAATAATAAAAACATTTTTAATACTTTATTTTGTCGGATCTACGTAGGACCCTACAGTAGGCATCTCAGTCTTACAGTACTGTTGTCAAGATGTCCTTGGATTTGGTCATGCTAGTATGAATGATAAGATCCGAGTGGTAAAACCCAACTATCTTCTATAATGCAGTAAGGATCTTTTGTATTTCAATGAACTTCGCTAATAATGCTTGGAGTCGGAGTTCTTTAGTGAGGAGTTTTGGTTCGTCAAAATTTATACGTGTCGTTACCATCGCGACGATAAATGAACACACGCCTAATGCTACTTGCCAATAATCATAAAAAAATATTGACGTTAAACAAAATCCATAATTAAAAAAAAATATTTTTCAATCAAAGTAATTATGTAAAAAAGAAACAAAATTTGTAACAATATTACAAGCCTCTCCTTCTAACAGTATGTTTTGTCTCTTTTAAATTCATTCAACCCATTCATATGCTTTGTGACCTTTACAAATGAACTTTACGTTACGCTTTTATAAGTAAGGGTGTTCTAAAATTCTTTGTTTTGGAAAATTTAATAACTCTGTAAATATTGATGTTTAAAGAATATAAATGTTTAATACAACTTTAAAAAGTTATCCTCTATATGTGTGTTCATTTATTGTCGCGATGGTAAAGACACGCTGTATAATGGTGGGGGCGGTTTATAATATCATCATACTCTGTAGGCTTTTTTTACTGTCCGAACTTCACATTAGCTATGTATCTGCTCTTTGGTGCGAATTTTTATAGCTTTTCTTTGGGAGTCCAGAGGCTCGTAAATATATTAATATGTCTATTTACGGTCAAACTTGTACACTTTTGGTTCTAGTAGAGCTGTGATTGTGATTTACTTATGGTACGCACTGACCCATCTGCAGTTACCTATATCGTATTTAAATGTGTAATAGATTTAAATACTTAAAGTAAACAATCAAACAAGTAGACTAACAGAGAAGAATTAAGGTTTGTTTTAAGTGTTATCATAAAATTAATTTGACATTGTATATATGTATATGTATTGATAGAATTTGATATTAATCATCTATAACATTCATTCTCAATGATTATAATTGATTATGACTTATTGTTAGTTTAAGAATTTATTATTTTATGCAGATCCTAAGCTGTCCTATTTTAACATACGATTATATACGATATGTGATTGTGTTTGTGATTAATTGTCGTCACAATATGGCGTTATTATTACTGTTTATGAAAATTAACTGCTATTGAAAATTGAACGTCACATGAACATTACGTGGAGAAAAATAAATCATTATTGATAAGTTTTTGTAGATAAATACACAAAACACTTTCAGTTCTCCGGGATTCGAAACTGCGTCTTCTGGTTTCTCGCCCAGACCCTTTACCAACTAAGCTAAGCGACTGATGAACCACTGTGCGAAGATCTCAAAATCTATCTACGTTCTGCCGACGGCATTTTTAGCTATGCTTGGCGTCATCTAGTGTGCATCATTTACAGCATGCAACACCCTACAAAGAACGTTCAACGATAAACATTGTAACACTAAATGTGCTGTGAAACTACTGCTAAAAATAAAAATGAATCTTAAAAAACTCATTATTGTTATTTAAAATGTTTTTTATTTGTTTTGTTATTAATGGACACAAATAGTTTCGTTTAATTTCATTCTGTTTCATTTAGCCGTGATAGTATCCCCATTTCTCTAATTCCCGTCTTCAAATCATTTCTTCGAAAAATCAACCATATAATTATTCTTGCAAAAGCTTAAATATTACCTTTATGGAGTGGTTTAGTTTCTTTGAAGTTAGTTACGAACCTGTGTTCGTCGGCTGAGTCATTGTTACCGCTTGAGCGATTAAATGCGAATTGTCACGTAGCTTATAACGATAAAGTTAATCTATAAATTAAAAGTTATAACCTTATATATTATCCACCATTTATTATCTAATATATTATCCGCCCTTATATATTATTTAGAATTTTTTACGTGGGTATAAGAAACCATCAAACAAACCTAAATTATTGCAATGTGTAAATTGGTTCTTTAAATACTTCATGTCTTTTGCTTTTTTATTCTTAACTATCTTGTTTTTCTTGCATATTTGCTTTCTCGTCGAATTGTTCGCAAAATTATAATAAAATAGTTGTTATTTTTGTTTAGTTTTGTTGAGTTTGTATACTCTATATTTGACTTATGGAGCTTTTTGCTCGATTGAAAATATTGTAGACTCACTGAATATTAAATTAAAAAAAAAACTTTAAGATGGTACCTGTTTTTATTGGTAAACTAAATTTAATACAACATTACGTATATAAATTCATCTTGTCGCTATATGCTGAGCTGAGACTATATAATATGTAATACTGTTAGGATTCAGCCAACGCTGTGTTTTAGGTACATAACCTTGCATAACAAACATGAATGCTTACAGGCGGAATACTTAATGTGAGGAAATCTGTACTGTTCCAGGGAGGGACGAAATCTCGCTGTAAATTGGGCACTATAACGTGAGAGTAGAACGGAGTATATGTGCTCTCTTGCACTTATAGATCTTGTGATGAAGTGCAGTGGTGTACAGCTGCTTTGATAAATTAAGAATTAGGATTTTAAATAATTTAAGTAATAGAATATAATAAATATATGCCATTAGCTCGTTGTCCGGGAGTCGCTTTTAATTTAATACACTCCAGCAACGTTTGTCCAATTTAATTTTTGAATAAATTTTTTTATTTTAAGTGCTATCTTATCACGTGCTTAGCGGTGAAAAGTATATTCGAATATTCGAAATAATATAAAAAAATAGATATATTTCGAAGATATGTGAAGTCCGCCAATCCACAGTGGGATCGCGTGCTGGACTAATACTGTTGCACAGAGAAGACCTCTGTCCAGCAGTGGGACATATATAGGCTGTTACTTTATTTTTACTTTACTTAATACATGAATTATAGAAGCAATAACATGTTATAAGTTAAATACCTTATTCCGTTATATAGTTTGGGGAAGAACCACAGTCTCATAGCTGACCAGCGTAATATTAAATTATATACCTAATATAACGCTTACCCACAGTAAAACTATTTTAAAACTTAACACACAAATGCATACCCAATTTGTAAGTAAATTGATAATAAATCCATCATATTATTACCTATACATAAACTATATTAAACTCAAGAAATAGTTAAAATCGTCTGAAATGTTCAGTATCTTTCTGTAAAGCGAAAATAAAGGGTGTTCTGACGTGCCAAAAAACGAGGCAATCACACTCTGCCCCTACTGCAACATTAGTAGCGTTCCGATTAAAAAGAAATATAAAAGGATATAACTTGTAATGCTACAATGGAATACTCTGGTTTAACTGATTTCTTTTTGTACAGTACATTGTAGGGAATAAAAACTTATATAAACGTAACTTTTTGTAATCATTGCTTTTGCTCAAAAACATTAATCATCAAGATGATAGCTAAAAGATAGAGATTGCGTTAGTCTGGTGAGTAACTTAGCCAGGGCTCACTTTATTAAGAGGTGGCAACGCGTCTGCAACCCTGCGAGTGTTGCAAATGTCCATGAGCGTCGGTTATCGTTTATATATAAATAAGATCTACCTAAATCTTGTGAAATGATAGATATAAATCACCGAATTAAAACGTACCAGAAATACATAAGCTTTTTATTTTCTTATTTATCTTTTTGACGTTTATTTAAAACCTAAAATTATTAGATTATTCATTTAAATTATTTTGATTTCTTACATAAACTTAGTAACATATTGGACGTAAGTAATCAAAATAAGATGTCATTTGCGCAGACACTTGTAAATACTTATATTTTGTTTTATAAAAGTTTCGAAATAGTGTCAGTTATTATTTACGAATATATAATAAATTGATATGTTTAGATTTCAGACTTAGGGTCTGTCTTGGTCACAAAAAAGTAATATGTAGTTACTTTTGGACAAACGACTTTTCTCGTTTGATGTTTGTCAAATATATTCAGTGTGGTTAGGGAATAGGGGATAAAATATGGTAAATATTCTATATTGATATTCAGATCACATTTCCTATCCTTTTCGGAATAATAATCGTCAAAATATACCTGGGAAAATATTTATTTTCAGTCAGGACTGACATTATTCTTTTCATGCTTGCATATTTCGTAAATATCTTACGTAACACCAATTAAAAATTCTTTCAATACCCTAAAGTATTGAAAGTTATTTTGCATGAAACTTCATTCATACTTCGAGTGTAAAAATTTGAATCCATGACTCTATTCCGCTCTCATTTCCGTTTGGTAACACTTCCATTTACGCGTATTATAAAATATGTCCCCTTTTCCGTTTTATTGTCAATTTGCTCGCCCAGTCACGACTGACGTTCAGTTCTTTCCATGCTGAAATATTTCATAATAATATTTTTCTTTTTCACCGAATATGATATCTCATGGAACAACATGTAAAATGTCTTTCAGTATCCTGAAGTATTGTAAGTTATTTTTTCATGAAACTTCATTCATAATACGAGTCTAAAACTTTGAAACCATGGCAGCTGTTATTTCCGATTGGTAACACTTCCATTCACGCGTATTATAAAAGATCCCCACTGACATTTTCCTTTATATTGTCAATTTGCTTGTCCCTAAATAACTAGGTACGAGATTTTTTTTAAGTTACGATATGTAATAGGTTATTCGGAAAGTGATTTCGTTTTTAGGGTTCCGAACCTTAAAAGGTAAAAAAAGAACCCTTATAAGATCTTGTCCGTCTGTCCGTGTGTCACCGCCGATTTTGTCAGGAACGGGTGGATCAAGCACGTTGAAGTTTATACCAGATACTGAGGTCTATATGAAGGTCTTGAGTCAACACGATAAAAAAATGGGCAATTTTAGATTTTCGCAAAAACTTTTAAGTATCAAAATTTACCTTAATTTTCAACTTTTTTTTATTTTTGGAATTTTCCATTTACTTCTTTTTGCTGGCGAGTAGACTTCGCTCAGTGGTCTTTGCGGTAAAGAAAATGAAGACGTTACGGCTCTTTTGATGTACTTTAGTTATTTTCATAGTATAATCTCTTATGGCATTCTACTTTGTGGAAACGCGGCCGACATAAACACTATCTTCATCCTGCAAAAGAGCAGTTTATAACCTGGGCCCCAAAACATCGCTAAGAAACTTCTTTAAAGAAATAAAAATAGTGAATGTTGCTTCTCAGTACATACTTGCAAATGTTATGTATGCCCATAAAAATAAGAATGAATTATCAAGATTTAGTAATATACATGATAATGTAAATACTAGGAACTAACATAAATGAATTCTACCCCTTTCGAATAGGCTGGTTTTTCTTAAGGTGCCCAGATTGACACAGGAGGTTCAGACTCGGTAGTATAATCGTTTAATGAAATAAAAACAATTTTTTTTTCCAAAAAAAATTGCCTTTCCAAACCCTAAAAATCGGAACTTGTTGACAATGCGGTAGTCATTCATAAATGCGTCGTATCCTTTTGAAACCATTCCGCTTCGTGCTCTCGTACGGAACGGACGTCTCTCTAAGACGGAGGGCACATGCCACCCGAATTAGACGCCACTCGCAACCTCGGTTGCAATTTCAATCTTGTGCAAATAGTGCAGTAGTTTAGTGTTAGTGTAGTGTTGTGCTCGTAGGCAGGTTCCTGTTTGTAAGTAGAATCCTACACACACTTCTCGCCTCAGAGGCGGCATTGTTTCATTTATTAACTGTGTGCTTGTTGCAATAGGCGACAGCTAGGTACCCATCCTAGCGCACCTAAAGCGCAGGCAAATTTATTGTTATTTCTAGGGACACTCCTCCCTGCCGCAAGGTGGGGAGGCTTATTTAGCTTACACACGCCGGCGGGGCCTAAGCCCCAAAGGCACATACGTTACGATGGGCTCCCTTTTCGAGGAGTTCGTCCGACAACGCTGTCCCGACATTTGGGAAAGCTACCTAGCGTTCGAATCCGAACAACGATTAGTCGTTGAATACGCCGCTTGGTCCGCAGTCTGAAAGCAGACCCCCGCGAATCTCTACCACCGTTAGTTAGACCTAATAGCGATTCAGTAGCCCTAGATGACTCCGAAAAAGCCGAATGCCTTGCGGACAACCTAGAGCAGCAATGTACGCCATGGCGCAAACACATCGATACAGCCCACCTAACGGAGGTGGACCGCGTAATCGAGATTAGGGCTGCGCTTCCACCGGAAGGCGATCCTTTGAATTCAGTGACCCCCGAAGAGGTTCAAGATATTATTAAAAACTTAAAACCCAAATCCGCCCCGGGCCCCGATAATATTAGAAACAAAATTCTTAAAGCTCTCCCTGGGCCGCTTATCTGTTTACTGGCGACCATTTACAATACTTACTCTCCAGTTGCTCCTTTCCAGACGACTGGAAAGAAGCCAGGGTTATCGGCATTCGCAAGCCTAATAAACCAGCCAACCAGCCCTCTAGTTATCGTCCCATCAGCCTCCTCAGTTGCCTGGGGAAGCTCTACGAGCGGCTTTTATTAAACAGGCTCAATGAGCACGTGTTTTCCAACGGCCTTCTGCCGGCGGAACAATTCGGCTTTCGAGCTAGACATTCCTGTCCCGATCAACTATTTCGCCTAACGGAACATATCCTAAAAGGCCTAAATCACCCTAAACATATTAGTACAGGGGCTCTTTTCTTCGATGTCGCAAAAGCATTCGACAAGGTCTGGCACAACGGCTTGCTTTACAAGCTGTACACACTCAAAGTGCCAGATAGGCTCGTACACACCATCCAGGCCTTCCTGTCGAACCGCTCTTTTCGATATCGAGTTGAAAGCCCTCTCCACAAGCCGCCGCCTCACGGCCGGCGTACAACAAGGCTCCTGCCTTTCACCTTTGCTCTTTACGCTCTACACGAGCGATATACCTAAAGACCCCACGTCAATCTCGCGCTTTTCGCGGATGACACGGCGCTCTTTTATTCAGACCGCAACCTTGGACAACTAACCGCTCGACTCCATAGCGCTGCCGACCGCCTCGGCGATTGGTTCCGCAAATGGAGAATAGAAATAAATCCCGATAAGAGTGTGGCGATTCACTTCACACGAAGTACTTACCCGTCACATCTTTATAATGGCCCTCGTCAATGCAGAAAGTTGGGGCAAATATCCCTTTATGGCCAACCGCTCCCCTGGGAGAAAAAGGTCAAATACTTAGGAGTCACTTTCGACTCGCGTATGTCATTTACTACGCACATTAATAACGTTCGCAATAGAGCCGCGTTCGTCTCCGGCCGGCTACACAATTTAACTAACGCTAAAAGTAAAATGCCCTTAAGGCACAAATTATTATTATATAAGACCTGCGTACGACCTATTATGTCTTACGCATGCATGACCTTCGCCCACACGCACCCTACTCGCTTGTACAAGTTGCAAATAGTACAAAATAAGTTCATCCGCCGCGCAACCGGTGCGCAGTGGTATCAACCAACGTCGACCTGCACAGCGATTGCAGACTCCCGACGATTCGCGAATATTTTAAAGACCTGACCAAACGGTTCTTCGATAGAGCCGAACATCATCCAACCCTCTGGTGGTAAGCGCACCAAATTACCAACCCGACCAAAACGCCGATCCCCGATCCCGGTCGAGGAAGGGGACTTAGACACGCCGGACCCACTGCCGGGGGTCCCGCCGGACAACACTACACCCACAGTTAGTGCAACAACAAACACACTAGTTCGCCCTCGCCTCCGAGCACGGCGAGACCAACACAACGCCACCGATTAGCTAATTGCACAGTCGACGGCCATCGGGGTTTCGGTCCGAACCACGACCTCGATGGCCCTTAGATGACACACCATAGTTAAACGCACGCATGAGCACATGCGTGGCCCTACCCACAGCGGAGGGCCCAAACCCGTGGGTTCTGGCTAGCCCACCGGTTCTGCGTCAGATGAAGCTTTAATAGTCTCGGGACTGAAAGCAAAAACATCAGTTAATACAAGATACAAGATCCTTTTGAAACGAACTTGTGTGCGTGTTAAAATAAATGAGTTGCACATAACTCATCACACTTTTTGAGAAAAGCTCAAATGAATGTATTTAATTAATTACGAGTGATTTTAAATATTTATCATTTTTTATATAACATTATTTATGTTTAGAATTTAATGAAAAAAAAAAATGGATACACTTAGAAAAGCCTTCTTGTATAATATCTTTTGATTTTTCATATCTTTTTGAACTCGGTTAAAAATACGCATCGAATTGACAACCTCCTTCTCCTTATTTTAAAGACGGTTAAAATGATTCATACTTCTAGTTTCTAGGATTCACTCTGTTGTCTCCAGAGAAAACAGTTATCGATATCGACAAGTTTCTATACATTATTCGAGAACAAGAAATCACCTTACTCCTAATCGTTAAAGAGCGTAAGTACCTTTCTTCATCAGCTCAGCGTCATACTCAAATGTATTAGTAGCTTTAGAAAATACATGTAAAACATTGTTAATACCAACAACATTTGAGGATTTCCCTCGATTTATATGGGATTCCATGATCAGATCCATGTTTCCTTATCATGGTACCACCCTTGGGATATCTCATTTGCAACAAAAAAGAATCATCAAAATCCGTTCAGAAACAACGAAGTTATCGGCGAACAATGAACACACATAAAAATATATATATATATATATTAAAATATTCAGAAACGAATTTGAAACTTCAATAAAATAGCGCATTAAAGTCCCATAAATTCCTGGTATAAAAGTTAAATATTATAACACTGAGTTAAATTATCCCTAACATTCTACATCTTGTACGTTGAAAACAATCCTGTGCTTTCTAAGATTCAATAAATATTCTCTGCTCCAATAATATTAATACAAGTGGTCGCTTGGTTAACTTTCTTCATTCTTCAACTTCTTCTTTGCTCCGGAGAAGAAAGTGAAGAATGAAGAAAGTGGTCCCACGTGTGCAGGATCGGCACAACATGAAAAATTTTTGTGGTGTTGGTATAAACGTCCAGATCCGGAAAAAATATTCGTGGCTCGCACAAATACTTGTCTCGTATGAGAATCGAACCCGAGACCCCGGCGCCGATCTTGCAACCACACCGCTGTGTCTTCTACTAAGAAATTATACGACTACCGTATTTAAAGTATGCATTATTTTTGCTCGGTATCCCTTGAGCCTTTATCGGAACAAACAAATCTCCATGTTATCAGCAACATATGTAAATGCCGCACTCACGGCTAAAGTTCGCATTTCAAACGCTTACAATGCAATCAATTTAAGTGCATTCTACTCGTGCTGTGTACCTGAGGAAATTGAGTTACTCACTGAAATAACTTAGGTTAGTCTTTATTGACGACCCGATTGGCATACTAGGTAGTGACACTGCCTCTTGCACTAGAGTGTGGGTTCGATCCCGACTACTGAAAAAATATTGCGTGACGAACATAGTGTTTTTTCAGTGTATTAATATTTATAATATGTATTTATTAACAAAAGAGAATGTTCAAGTATGTTTATCAGTAATCTAGTACCCATAGTACAAGCGTTGTGTAGTTTGGAACTAGCAAACGTTGTGTAAAGTTGTGTTCTAAAATATTTATTAATTCATTGTTCACGTTATTATTGTCACGTATTATTTGACATATAAATTCGGATTTAGTAACATCTATGACCAAAGATTGTAAAACATTGTTCAATCTCTTACTGAAATAAGTTGTATTAAAAAATAATAACTAGTAATATATCAATCGAAACTTTGCAGCGACAGGAAAAATTCGTTGGGCTTTTATGAAGGTGGAATAATAGATACATATATTATAACCGGAACAGGTTTTTATGTTTTTGTTATGTCCGTACACCGTCGTAGTTTGTGTATAGGTTTCATAAATTTTGTGATAGTTGACAGCGAACAACTGGTATACAATTTAATACAATGAGCGCAGTAAGTGCTTTTTACGGTTCCGTACCCAAAGGGTAAAACGGGACCCTATTACTAAGACTCCGCTGTCTGTCTGTCTGTCTGTCTGTCCGTCCGCTTGTCAACAGGCTGTATCTCATGAACCGTGATAGTTAGATAGTTGAAGTTTTCACAGAATAAAGAATTATTTAAGATGGGCTCCCATACATCAGAAATTACTTTTTGTTGTTTATATGAATACAGAACTGGTACAGAACCCTTCGGGAGCGAGCCCGTCTCGCACTTGGCCGGTATTTGATACATACTTGCCGTACCGACCCGTGTCGTCACTGTTCCGATTGTTTTCTTATTTAATTAATTACGAGAAATGTACTGTACTCGCAATACTACCTGATACTCATGGCATAATACTTATAAAAAATATAGGTATTTACATTGTATAGTATATAACCATTTAAATTCATATTCGTTGAGTAAATTTTACTATATCTCATATAAGATATCGCTCAATTTGGAAGTATTCCGCTTTGCACTGTCTTGTTTTAGTATCAGTAAAATCTACGAAAATCTGATTCCTTCTACAGCTCAAGAGTACACATAAGGCGTCGCCGGTTATATCATCATCGTATCGTCCGCAAACATACATAAACGATGCATCATCACGGAGGCTATCAACATGTCCGCACGAATTGAATGAATAATGATAATATCATTACTCACCTCATAATTCTCGTGCGAACGTGATATATCGCTGGGAAATGGATGGTTAGCGGCAGCGTTCACACATAGCAAAATTGTCGCGACAAATCACCTGCAAGTCGGTGTTGGCACCGTGGCTGATACTTCGGTCTTGATAATTTTAGGCGCTGGTTTTATTCCCGAGCAAAAGGTACTGGATCACATTCCTTGGTGGGCACAGCTTATACCACAAGCCTCAGTTGCGCTCGCTAGCCACCTTCTCACATAAAAAAGTTTACAGATGGACGGCATGTTCTAAAAGTATTTATGCGATAGACAAAGTGCAGTCTCATTACCGACTTCTACATTAAGTTGTGTCAAAAACTGTTGATGGGGTCGTCACTTCCCTTCACGTCGTTTATGTTTTATTTGAGACTATCGACCCACCCCGGCTTCGCACGAGTGCAAGGTATTATACATAACAACCTACCGCTTGAACCACTCTGTCTATTAAAAAAAATCCGCATCGAGATCCGTTGTGTAGTTTTAAAGATCTAAGCATACATAGGGACAGACAGGCAGCGGGACGACTTTGTTTTATACTACGTAGTGATGAAGGTACGAATTTTACTGATTAACAGTTTCATTGATGCCGGCACCGGGATTTGAACTCTTTGCTATAGTAAAGTAGAGAGTATATTGTATTAAAAGCAAGTGCGAACATTCAGCTATCACGGTTCTCATAATATCATTTTCATCAACTGAAAATGGTAGTCAGCGTACTTTATAAGAAGTTATAGAGTCTTCTTAATAATCCGTCCGCTACGCTAACGGAGGAAACTCAAGGGATTATTAAGAGTCATAAATTGCATAAACGGAGGTGGTCTTATTTCATTCAGAGATTGGGGAGCTGGAAAAGGAGTCCCTAAAGAATTCACACAGGCTGGATATATTGCCACCTTTGAACGTTTCGATAGGGTAGGGCCGAAGGGGACGCGGAACGTGACGGAGATATAAAAAACAGAATTAAATAAATCCATCACTACTACAGGACAGTCGGCACTGTGTGCGTAGATCGATCTCAAAATTAATCCTTATAAATGGAACTAATTTAACGGATTTCACCGCGTTTTTATTTTGATCTGAACTCCCCAACATTTGGAACCATTTCCAGCGTTCATGGTCGCGGGACAGACTGACGCCCGGTTTCTGAAACACTGATCATCGTAGATGTCAACTAATCTGCTGTCAAATGGCTTTTCAAATGTCATTTGAGTGGCCAAAAGGATGGTTAAACTCTTTGAATTGATCTTTCTCATCATTAAGAAGATCATTCTGGTCAATTCAGAGAGTTTAACCATCCTTTTGGCAACTAAAGTGAAATGTGAAAAGCCATTTGACAGCCGATTAGTTGACATCTACGATGATCAGTGTTTCAGAAACCGGGCGTTAATTAATTAGATTAAGATTTAATTACTAACTGGCGGTAGCTCGGTTAGCAACAAATCATACTATTTTTCGGATTTTTTCGTGTTTACCATCGGTTTTAAATTCACTTCGGTTTGGACACGTTCCAATGTCCTTGTTCACCGGAGAGATCAACAAAACAAAACAAACGCGATAAAATCCGTGAAATTGTGTTATTCAACTGGAAATCAATGACAATTCGACTTTTATTTTTGTTACCTCGGTCTTTACTGTGGTCCTTAAAACTTTCTCGGTCTTTACTGTGGTCTTTACCACAAATTTTACAAACTATTCGAAACTTCAGGAATAACGATTAATAAAGTCGATAAATCCGTAAAAATAGTTTCATGTAATAATGTGTAGTATGTCAAAATCAAAGTTAAAGTCAAAATTTCTTTATTCAGCTGCCATAGAAGAAAGAACCGAAGAAGAAACTCTGCGGTTTTATTTTTTCTTTTCTATGGATTATTTGTCTATTATCTGGTTATCTGGTGTAATGAGTTCTATATTATTAATTCTCATTTATTATATACCTTTGGTAAAATGTTAAGCAATCGAAAGAATCAAAAGAATCGCGTATCAAAACAAAGCATACAATTTAAGAAAAGAAATGCAAACTCATTTAGTTCCAAATCTAACAATATAAAACAGAAGTAATTTATAATTTTACATTGGACAAAAAAAACATATTGTAAAGACCATTGCCACTCACAGAGTAGACAGAGATAGGTAAAATACAATTTTTTTCGAAAGCGTAAATTAATTATAAGGTAGTTATTAAATTAATATGGTGTATTATATTATTAATATTCATAACTTATCTATAGAAATCTTTGAGGTATAATTTAAAGCAAATAGACTTATTTCTCAAAAACGGGAAATTGGCTAAGTGGGCGTAAAAAGCATAGATTGGCAAGAGAGTCAAACAGGTTCTTTCCGAAAACCGTCGTCATTTGGAATCAATTTTTCTGTGGTAGGGCCCAGCAGCAGTTTTTGCTGTTGCACCAATGGGCAGGCTCGTCCGGGGAAGTACCACGACCTTACAGAAGACCGGCTTGAAGTGGAAATGTAAGCCGGGGCCCAATTTATGGAATAGATGGCGACGCAACCTGTTGCAGATGCCTATGGACGGTGTATATAAGTGATATCCAGGTGAACCGCCAGATAGCTTGCTACCTTCTCAAATGAAAAAATAATAATTTCAAGTAAAAGTTCTTTTATTTCTGTAATTTTTAAGAGGTCTTTGGGTCTGCGTGTAAATTGAAAAAATGGGATCGTACGCTTTTCCTAATTGCAAAATGTGCAAGATATAAGACAAATAAGGAAATTAAGTAATTTCGTCCTTTAGCCTTATTTTGTGTGATTAAATGAAATACGGTTCTGATAACTATCACCGTAAAAATCAAGAACACGTGAATCATTATCATCAGTGGTTTTGGGTTTTTAGTTTTCCACCAGTCGCCTGCCTGATGTCCACCATCCTTGGAAACAAAAACCTGGGTGTTTAGAGATATTTTATGTAATAATAGAGATATTTTGGTATAGTAGATCCGGAACAATTATGTGTGGGTCGCACAAATACTTGTTCCATGTGGGAATCGAACCCACGCCCTCCGGCGCTGAAACCAATAGCTTCGCAACTGCGTAACCGAGTCCAACACATGAACATAATTGTACACAAGATACGGCGAAATCAATAAAAAACTGAAGTTATTTGAGCAGAAACTATCTATTGCTCCCAACGAATTTCATATATTATAAATTCGTTCTCGAGGCCAAATTGGAGCAATATCGTTTTCATCAATTGCTTCTCTTTATGAACGAAATCCGATATTCATAATTTGCCCAAATGCTAATCCCACTATAGATGTACTTACCAAAGAGAAATGGTAAGAAGACTAGACGAGACTAGAGAAAACTTGTCTATAGAATCTGATAAACGGATATTTTTATTATAGAACTAGCTGACCCGACAGACGTTGTCCTGTCTTAATGACTATTTAATTCGAATTGGTATAATTAAAAAAAGTGTGTTTATTCAGCATTAGGCTTTATGATATACAATATTCTTGTTTATTTTTCTTGCGCGTCATTTTTTTAATTTTTTTCTTTCATAAGAACCTTCTGATAATAACAAACACAACAAAAAAAAGTGAAATCGGTCCAGCCGTTCACGCGTGATGGCGTGACCAAGGGAAATAGGGATTCATTTTTATATATATAGATTGAGCGTCATGTATTTTTTCTTTTTTTTTTATGTGAAAAGTTGCCAAGCGAGCAGAGGGTTCACCTGATGTTAAGTGAATACCACCGCCCATGGACGTCTGCAACACCCGAGGGTTCCAGATGCGTTGACAGCCATTTGAAAATTGGGCTCTGGCTACCTCACTCACCACACGAAACGCGAAAGTATTATACTTCACTATACGCTGGTCTTCTGTGAGGTCGTGGTACTCACCCGGACGAGCCTGACCAATCGTGCAACAGCCGAGGCTGCTGCGTGGCCCTACCACCGTTAATGGTTGGTTATGGGGTTGTAATAGTGGCAACAGAAATACATCATATGTGAATATTTCAATTTTCTAACTATCACGGTTCATGAGATACAGCCTGGTGATAGACGGACAGACAGACAGACAACGGAGTCTAAGTAATAGTATCCCGTTTTACCCTTTGGATGCGGAACCCAAAATTTGTAATAAAACTTAAAATGTGAAAGTAAATTGTTTAAAAAATTCCCGCCACTCAAGTGCGCTGGTGTTAACTGTTGCTCATCAAATTAATTGGAAACTTTAAGCAATTAAAAAAAGTCCACGACTTTTTACAAGGTGAAAAGGATTTATCGAAAGTCGATTGCGATGAATCTGACAACCAATTACTTTGGACTTTGACGAAGGTTTAGTTTAATGGATACAGATTTTGACAAAATCGTAGCAGATTAATGCATATTCATTCCTTTTGTACAATAAGGCATAGATCCCTAGATCCATTTAAAAAAATCGACTCGATTGGTGAAGTACATCTGACGTGACATCGAAACCGACCTTAATGTATGACTATTTCTTCGAATTTCATCTGCCTTAATAATTTGTAGTGGTCTAAAATCGGGCATTTTAAGTTTATTTCAACTAATGTGCCTTTTAATGACACGAAAAAAAAAACTAATAACTTTTACTAATAATTACACGAAAAAAAATTGAGAATTTATCGAATTTAAAAACTTAAATTATAACTTTAAAACTTTTAAATTATAACTTTTTAAATTATATTAGAAACAAACGAATCTTTGAAATAAATGACTGTCGCCTTTAAAGTTCTAAATAAAAAGGTAACTGGCCAGTCTTATGAAATATTACGAAAAATATCTTTTCGTGTTCGCTAATTGTGCCGAGGTGTATAAATACGCAACATATTCCGCCATCCTTTTGTTCCCAACTGTTGAAATGTTTAAAGGTTGCAATATATCCAACCTGTGTGAGTTTTATATGGGCCGGTAGCAGCTTCCCCAATATCGCATGAAATGTGAACACCTAAGTTTATGCAATTTATGACTCTTAATAATCTCTTAGAGTCCCCTTTGGACGACTAGTACTCTATAAAGATTTTTCACGAAGTAGATTGAAATAAACATTAATCTAACATAACTTACACGAAATAAAAGTATAATAATTATTAATATACTTATATGTAATAATATTTCAGTGTTACTGAGTAAGTAATTTCCATAAGACATAGACATAGACATAACCTGAAACACTTACATAAAATGAATTATAAACCAAATTAATGTATGCTGAGAATGAGTAATTAAAAAAAATGTTCTGTTTATTTTACGATACTCGTACTCGGATACAGAATTTATTTTGCGATATTTATATACTACTAGCTGCGCCTGCGACTTCGTTTGTGTGGAATTTAAAATAAATATAATTAATGAAATAAAAGAAGCCTAAGTTACTCCTTATTACATCAGCTATCTGCCAGTTAAAGTTCCTTGAAAATTGGTCCAGCCGTTTTAGAGATTAGCCGTAACAAGCCGACGGACAGACAGACAAAAGTCAAAAAAAATGTTATTTTGATATATGTACCGTGTGTAAATCCATATGCATTTAGCAAAAAGCGGTTACGTTAATGTTACATATAGACAATCCAATTTTATTTATCTGTATAGATTAATTTTTTACATTTAATATAGAGTACTACTATCTTAGAAAACCTTATCTGGCCTGTCGCCGTAAATTTGAATAAATGTGAGAAAGAGCTAGAGGATGGGTCATTTTGAACTAATTAATTAAAAAACAACTTTTTGAAATAAACAAATTGATTTGTTCTAGTTAAATCACAGCTTATCTTTTCAAAGTTGTTTTATAGGATTGTTTGAGTTCATTTTATTCAAAAATAGATACTAGAAAAAATAGGGAATAGACTTGAACAAGACAGGATTAACCATATCTTAAGTTTTCTAAGTGCACTCAAGTTTTTTCTGATATGTGTACTTTTAGGTTTTAATTTTGTAGTGCAATATAAACTTACCCTATTCTATAAACTAAACCTAAATCATATTACGACTATACACAACGACATAGCACCTACGAAAATAAATTATTAAACATAATTTATTTTATATAGGTGCTGTGCGCAATAAATGATACCATGAAAACAACGAGAGTTTTTTTACGTACTGGTTGTATTATTGTTATTCTTATCCCACCTCTACTCCTTGGAACAATTTATTAAAAATAACGTTTAATTTTGTCGGTTACCAGTGAGACGAGTTTCCATCGGGCGAACTGTTTTCATTCAATTTTCTCTCATTCGATCTTTAGGTGTTGAAAGAAACGAAAACAACTTTTTTATTTCAATTATCCTCCGAATTAAAACCTAAATGTCGTTAAACGTGCTTTGTAAGGTGGTTCATACAGAAAAGTATGAACACTAATTAGCGCCAACCTAAAAATACTATAGAGAACATATAATCTATACAGAACGCTTAGCTTAATTGGTTAAGTGTGACGTCCCTGAAGACACGTTTGATCCTCGCAGCGCCGAAAGAAACAACACACTGAAAATCCAACAGCGTTTGATCCAACAAAAAACCTGAAAGTTTTTAATAAAGGACAGATCTGAAGAGAATATTTAGATTTATTTGTCTTTGATAAGCCGAATCGAAAAAGACAATAGAAATAAAAAAGAAATACTAGGTGTATGCCGCTATTATTACTCATGATTATGTGCTGTATCTAAAGCTTAGTAAAGACTAAGTTTAGATTTAGGCAAATCTTAAGTCCAGAGAAATTCTACGACAGTCGGCATCTAATGCCGTCACTTACATTTGATAAATAAATAAATATATTTTAGGACACATTTTCACACAACGTTCTCTAGTTCCAAACTAAGCAACGTTGTGTCAATATATGTCTCATTTAAAAGCATGAATAAGAAAAACAATATAATCTAGTCAAAAGAATAAATCAATAAAATAGAATTAATAATCTATACAGTTTCCATACGAGAGCACAATGTATAATCTACACCTTTGCTACGACTTGTAAAGGAAACTTGTTGTCTGGTTGGTTCGAGAAAGTCCGTATTAATTTTGAAAAGTTTTCTGTTACCATCAACATTTTCATTCCAGCCTCTTAAAGTTTATCATTTAACGCAGACATACAGACCACTCTAATTACAGACTTACTCACAACTAATTCACTACTTCCACGTCTCATGAGTTATAAAGACAGAAGATAACTAATTTTTATGTGCGCAGTTCTCTTATATCTTGGTTTATAATAGAGATAGAATACGGCATACCGTGTTTGTAGATCATAGGTCAGGTGTGTATTATCATGTAATGGAAGGCCGGCTCCTGAAATGAAGTAATAAATTGTTTCAGTCGGAACGACGTTTGGCGCTTCAACCTCGGTATTTGCTTGTACCCTTCATTTTAATTAAGCACCACGGGTCTTCACTAAATTAAAATTATCCTAGTTCTATCAAATGATAGGATGGGAAGATTAGGAAATGACGATTTATTGATTTATTGACGATATGCTTCAGTACGACGACGTTAAAACAGTTTGTTGTTTCAGAGAATTGCATCGGTCATCGGGTTCCCCGGTATGAATTAAATCGTGCGGTATTGCCATTACTCAAATTAGCAAACCGTATATCCTTCATTTTTTAATGTTTTAAAACCAATAAAAGTTAAAATATATTTGCCTGCAAAGCTGAACTTAAAATTTTGGTCTGAACGTATTCTACGCAAAATGAACTTAGTACGGATAAAAAGTGGTCTGTGAAAAAATTTCTCAAATCATTTCACGTCTTTGAGCTTTTTGAATTAAGAATCACGATATTCTTTGACATTTTCTGTTAACTTGACGATATGACTAGTATCTAAAAAATGGGGTGATAATTTGTTTTATTTTCTTTCCTGTATGTTAGAAGAAGAAGCACCTTCCTGCATGAAGAAGTGTCCTTTGACACTAATTATTAAATAACGTAACTTCTTTTGCCTTTTTGGCCGTTTAACCCTTTGTAATTCAGAAAAGAGTAGTCGGATGGACAGCATTAAGTGAATATTCCATGAAACGCACGTGGGCATGGCTGGTAACGTAAAATTGAATCATTAAATCCAATTCTGATGCTATGGGTATGTGAAATATGACGAAGTATCCTGTTCACTGATCGCCAGAAAGCCGACAGTGTGTTGCACCGTTAATAAAGGATTTCATCCGCTTAAAACTTTATTCATGCTGGTCTAGTCAATAGAATTAAAAGCAAAGCCTTTAGCTCGGCTTCAGTACGCGGCATCCTGGTTTTATTTTCCATTACGAGCCGGCTAGTGTTTGAAACTTAAACGATTTTCTACTTATGGACGTATACATACGTATACGTTCATAAGTAGGCATAACATAAGTGGGCCTGGGTGATCGTTCCTATGTAGAGTTGACGTCAGAAGTTGAACCAACAAGCTGTCTCCACATCGTTTGTCGTATTGAAACGTATCGTCTATAATTAATTATATCCTTTCTTTTTCTATCCTGTCTTTCAATAAAGCTAAAGAAAACGTAATTAAGTGAAGATCCGTAGCGCTTACTTATAATGAAGGCTACACGGATACTATTTCGTATACTTCCGCATACCCTGACAGTGCCTATTCAGTAGCCTCTACGAGGAGCAACCACCTCTCCTCCAGGTTAAGCGCGCCTTAACACTCAGATACTTTTGCACTGGCAACCAACTCTTTGGAGCTTTGTGCTCAGAGGCCGGGGAAGCCGGAATAGCCACCGTTAACGAGCAGCAGCTTCCCATTCCCAGTGAAGGCCTGGTTTGTGGTTGAGCCTCGGAGGTTAGGGAGAACTGCACATCGTTATATCGATCCTGCCTTCCCTGCCAGGGGGCCGGGTGGGCCATGGCCACCCCAGTATCGTCTAGTGCCCACCCCAGGATTTTGGGGTACTGATTAGAAATTCTAGGCTGGATGCCTAAGAAACTTCATAAAAAATCATTGAAATCAAATAATTATCAACAGCCGAGAAATCTATGTACATACTTAATTTTTTTTTATTTTTTAAAAATTTAAATTGTTTATAGTGCTAATCTTTGCACTTCAGATTGAACATTAAAATATGTAGAAAAAGTGCGAAAAGATTGTCGCCGCTGTGGGAATCGAACCCACGTCTTCGGCATTCGCGGCCTGACGCTCTAGCCACTGAGCTAAACGGCTGATGACCACACCGACGAAAATCTTAACGCATTCCTCTACATTGTTTTCTTAGCATTTGAAGCAATGCTTGGCGCCATCTATTGTTATATCCTTTTCAGCATACAAACAATTTCGAATATCGTTTTACAACGATAATTCGAACGAGAGATGTCGCCATTGCTTTTTTTTTTTTTTTTAAAAATTTAAATTGTTTATAGTGCTAATCTTTGCACTTCAGATTGAACATTAAAATATGTAGAAAAAGTGCGAAAAGATTGTCGCCGCTGTGGGAATCGAACCCACGTCTTCGGCATTCGCGGCCTGACGCTCTAGCC